>JBAMBJ010000823.1:0-600000 GCA_037043495.1 Drosophila recens
AGTTATCTCATTTGGTTCAAAAGTTACGATTTTTGCAAAGTAAAATCAGCAATGGCCCCACTGTGCGGCGTCGCGGCTGACCCGCCCACGCATCGCCCCCTTGCCGGGGGCCCGATAACATTTGCTTGTTGGTTTTGTGCACAGAGAACGTGCCCGTGTTTTGCTCATTTTTTTCTATATTCTATTTACCTTTAATACACAAACAGCTCAAAAGGTGTAAACACGAATGGAACGTATGTTAATATCTTTGTATTGGTTGCGATACACATACACAACACACACACGCGCGCACAAGTGCTGAACGGCACACACGAGTTGAGTGAGAGACCGTCGTTTCGTCTGTTTCTTTGCTTTTAATATTTTGATATGTATTTGCCGTTTTATTTTTAAATCGAACACACACACGCGCCACACAAATACATACACTATCACTGAAATTTTTCTTATTCTCTTATGCTCTCCGTTTCGTGTTGGGTGGTTCGGACAAAATAAAACAATCAAATATGCGCTCAAACATATATTTAAATTGCAAAATGTTTCGAATTTTTAAACTTTTATCAAGCGATGAGTTACTGAACTTTTTAATTCTTTGTATTATTTTTGCACTAGCCGCGAAGGCAACACCACCAACGCGATTGGACGCACAAACATAAATGTAACAGTGAGTAACAGTGATCTGTAGAGTTGAGTCGTTTCGTTCTGAAAAAGTTTAAATGAACGGGTCATTTTGATGAACGAATGAACTTATTCAGTCAATTATGAACTAAATCGTTCATTTCTCAGTTGGTCAGAAATTTCTTTGAAAAAATTTTTAATTTCTTAGAGAAATACAATTACATGGAGTTCCGCGATTGGATTAAAGTTTTTCTTCATTTACTTGCAACAATGTTTCAATTTCATATATTTTTTTAAGTTTTGAACAGGTTATTAAAGCCCAAAATAACATCCAATTTAAGCAAATTGAACTAAAAAGCCCAACTCTAATACTGAGCTGTTAGCTCGGCGCACAACTGCTTTACTCAAAATGGCACTGTTAGTACTAGGTGGCCAGACTATCGGAATGTCATTAACAGTTTATAGCAGCGGTGGGCACGAAATGCCTCGACTCAAGCAGCCGCTAGCTCCCGGAGCCCATGCGTGCCCACCACTGGTTTATAGTGTATGGAATGCGAAATATTTAAATTGAATAAAATCAAAAGCCATATCAATTCCAAAGGGTTTTTGAGCACTATTTTAATAGCTTTTAAGCAAAATTATTACTGGCAGAGATCAATATATAATATGCCAAACATATATATTTATTCCCGAAGGGGTTTACAAATAGATATAACCGCTCAAAAGCTTTTGGTAGATATCCTTTTCCCTATTTGTGTATAATTGCTGGGTGTGTAATTATTTTCAATTAAATTGATTTTTCGCAAATCAAATTGCCGAAAGGCTTAGGCAACGGTGTGGCAACTCTGTTCACCTGTTGTACGCCAGCAACAGCGCCGCCCGCCCACAAGGGAGCGGCCATGACTACAACAAATCAATAATAGTCTCCTTAATTTGCATAATTGCTGTTCAATTCCTTCCATTAACCCACACTCACCTGTTGTTTATTACAGTTTATGCAAGCTTTTCGTAGAATTAAGTACAAACGTAAGTACTCAGGTGTTGCATGTCTTTGCAAACATTTTAAAGGTAAATAAATAAGACCGGTGACAAAAAGAGAGTATTTGTTTATAAGTACGCGACACAGTAAGGAACAATTTGACAATTATGACTTCCGTTAACACCAACGATTGTAAAAAATAAATAAGAAATTTGTTTTTGCGCACTATTTTTTTGCACTAGTAAAACGCGAAAACAAACAGTGCTGCCATAAGTCGATGAGAAAAACTGGACCCCGAAAAACAAAAACCTTGGAGCAACTTTGGAAAAACAAGGTGGCAGCTTTGGCTCTCAAAACATGGGGGCAACCATTAAGCCGCAGAGAAAACTTAATTTTCATATTTAACTCGTTTTTTTAAGTTTTTTTCTGAATTTACGAAGCTAGGACTTTGAAAATTGCACACGAGTTTTTAATGAATTTTTGTCGATTTTTAAAATTTTATTTAGAATTAAATACCAGCTTTATTACGCGAAGGGGGATGTCCACCAAACATACTTAATTATTTAAAAAAAAATTATAATATTTTTGGTTTTGTGAATTTGTACTTTATTGAATTATTATTGAATTTAACAAATAAATAAAAATTTTTTTCATTACTCGCACACTAATTGATGGCGTTGCCACCTTAACTCCAATAACGGAAGGCGCGCTTTTTTGAATAGCGCAAGACACCAAATCGGCAAATGATTGAAAACAACGGTATAAATTTATTTTTACTAATAAAAAACACATTCATATACAATATATTCATAATATTTCGCTTTTGAACACAAATATCCTCACAAGGCGGTGTTACTGCGAGCGCAATTCCAACATACTCTTGATGTTTGACAAATTAAAGAGCTACTAAAATTCAATTACACAATAATTTGGTAGTAATAGAGTTTTATACATAAAATAGTATAGTTATTGTCAAAGAAGTGCCATTGAGTACAAATAAAGCACCAGATTTAGTCAACATTATTAGGAGCTTTTACATTTGAAACGTTTGTAGACAATTTTATTGTTGTTGTGTTTTACTTTCGGCTTAGAAAAAAAACAATAAATCATTTACATTGAATAACAAAAGTAAGCGTTACTCTCCCACAATTAACAACTAAAAATATCAATGTAACAATGCTAAATAAATCCTTACTAAATCCTTGCACTTCGAGCATTCATCTTAAGAACGAAAGCAGTGCATTTTCATTTCTTTTTGGTGTGTGTGTTGGGTGTGTGTGGCCGTGTATGAGTATGTGTGTACATGGGGCCAGTTGCTACTTGTCCACCCGACCACGTTTCAAATGGGACAACTCTCTAAGCCAGGCCTTGATCAGATCGTATGTGGAGAAGCTAATGCCCACGGCAATTGGACCTTTGATCCAGTTCATGCTCAGTCCCTTGTAGAATCCATTCTTGATGCCCTCCTCACTGTCAAAATAAGAATTTGTTAATCTAAGTTATCAATATGTAAACTTCTCTCAGTTCACTTACCGGTAGATTTTTATCAGAGTCTCCAGTATTGTGGGACAGCGTTCCTCTGAGTCAGGCTTAATCCTCATTGTCTGCATTCTTCGACGCACAATATCCAAGGGATAACTGGCAGTTTGACCCGCCGCACCTGCCGCTGCGCCGAATGCCAGCGAGACTAAAGCATTTGGTTTGGTATTTCCAACAATTTCTACAACAAAGCAAGAATTAGTAAGCATTGCATTCCATTAATTATGAATATTAATAACTAATTACCGTGATACTCGCGCTTGAGCGTTTCGTAGGTGAAGAATGAGGTGCCCGCGTAGGGTATGACACCCAATACTGTGGCCCAATAGCCTCGGAAGAGCGTTCTGGGCCCCTCCTCGACCCAAATCTTGACAAATACTTGACGCAACGTGCGATAACCCGTGTATCTATCCGTGACCGCCATGCGAGCTCGCGCCAAGTCCAATGGATACGTCAGCGACTGTGATGTGATCCCCGCCAGTGAACCGGCCACAAATCGACGTCCCTTTGTGCTGTCAACATGATTAAAGGAATTATATAATTGAAGTGCCATTCCAACTTACAACTGCAAAACTTACTTGGCGCCATTCTGATCCACCTGCAGGATGCGTCGCCACTGTTCGTGGGATGTGAACTGAATCGCCGCGTAGGGCACAATCCGGGCCATTGTCGCCGAGTTGCCCCGCCACAGGGCGAGGACTCCCTCATTGGCATAGGTCTGGCGCAGATAGTTGAGTGAGCCCTGAAAGGAAAACGGCACATCCTTGCGTATCTGAAAGTTGATTTTCGTTCGATCCAGCGGGGCAATTGTTGTTTTGGCCAGTGCACCAGCCGCTGCACCGGATATCAGGCTGATGATCACCTCGTCAAGATTGTTGTGCACTGCAAAACAAGCATGAAACGCGATACAATCATAATGACTGATTCTTAGAAGAACAACATCCATTATCGTTCACAAATACATAAATAAATATTCTTAAAATGTTGCTGCTTAAAATGACAATAAAGAAATCTGTCTACTATATACTATATACATATAAGAAAGTTTCTGCAGACCTTTCATCTTACTTGTTTGCTTGCATTTACAATTTAAAATACTGCCAAAATTGGTAAATAATTGTTATAAAAAAGTACAACTATTGATTTTGTTATTATTTGAAAAAATCATTTGAGCGTGTGAGCTATTTCAAAACATATGAAAACAATCTTGAAATCTATTTAATCTACAAAAAGTTATAAACTGATGACAACAATATTATTGCTGTAGCTACAATGGTTAAGTTTATACTTCTACTGAACACTTTTTGTAAACATTTTATTTCTAGAAAATCTCAATATTGAGAACTTACATAATTTAATATTTAAAAATTTATATTTAGAATTTATTTTTGTTCTTTTAAATTAAATTTTTGAAACGGATTTAAGAACATTTTTAAGAGCAGTTTAAGATATTTTTGCTGGTTATAATTTTGCTAATTCAAAACTTATGAAAACAATCTTGAAATCTATTTAATCTACAAAAAGTAATAAACTGATGACAACAATATTATTGCTGTAACTACAGTGGTTAAGTCTATACTTCTTCTGGACACTTTTTGTAACAATTGAATTTTTAAAAAATCATAATATTAAGAGCTTATGTAATTTAGTATTTAAATATTTATATTGAGAATAATTTTTTTTTCTTTTAAAATAAATTTTTGATCAAGATTTATGAACATTTCTTTTCAAGATATTTTACTGGCTATCATTTTGTTAGTTTTCCTTTTACATCAATTTTTAAAAATGTCCTTACTTTTAGCGGGATTTGCGCTTTGATTATGACTGGCATCCGTTGACGTAGCCGTTGACGTAGTTGTCCTGACCTTGTGGCCATCCTCGTCCTCCGTTGTTGGAGCTGTGTCGTTGCCCGTTGCCGCCGCCGCATTGTTGGATGAGCTGACGGCAACTGTGCTGGATAATTGACTACCTGTTGTTGCTGTTGTTGTTGTTATGGACATGGCAATGTTGGGCTTCTCTATAAGGCGGCTCATGGCAGACTGCAAACAGTTAAATTGATCAAATACTTATGCATATTCAATTATATCCCAATCATTCATTATTCCTGAAAACTGTCAACAATCAATTATCAAAGTAGGTAAAAATATTGCTGCTGTTTTGACTGTCCGACTTATCAGCTTGGGGCGTGTCAGACACAACAATAATACAGATAAGACGAGGCAGGGAAAGCATTTCTTAAGGTTTTGTGTCATGTCAAAAAAAGAAAAAAAACATCGGCTAGCAAATTTCACAATTGTTTCATAATTGAAAACAAATATATTCAGTTTTTCAATTTTGCGCGTTTTGGCAGCGAGCCAAGAAATTTTAAAATTACGATTATGTTTATAGTATAATTTAATATTCTTTCAATAACGTTTTGGTAAACGTTAATTCTTTTACTATACGAGATATGGAATTGTACTTTGTTTGGACTGTTCCAGTTCGAAAGCCATTTGCTGATTAAGACTTTGATAATGCTAGAATAGGTTATTGGACCATATCTACATATGAGGCTCCGTTTAGGCCTTATTAGCACATGCCTTAGCCTCAGTCAACATTACTGTGCAAACAACATGGCCAAGCCAAATTATAAACACAACTACAAATCCATAAGTATACATACATATACATACATATACACTATTATCGTAGATAGAAATAAAACCGGTTGCGGTTCATGAAATACGTAAACAGCGCAATAACAACAAATTATCACCAAAAAATTATGTATAACAAGCGGGCTTCTAAGTCAATTGATTATTGCAAAGTAATATTGACTTGTGAAATTTTTAATTTTAGAAATTGTTTGCTAGGAAAATAAATATTTTTGCATAAAATGTATTTCTAAAATAAATAAAGTTTAATTGTTGAATCAGGACAAATTACAAAAAAATTAGGGTAGCTGAAAGTCTGAACAGAACAATTATTATTATGTATCTGAAAAATTTAAATGCCCTTAAATTGTATGTATATTGATACTAGAGTCTTGCACGAATCCATTCGAAACAGCAAACGAGACATTCATACACTCACATTGACCGGAATCACAGCCTACTCAGCTAACCGAATAGAATAAAGTAAGCATCATGTTTATACTTTAAAGAACGAGATGCTTGCTAAGATTTGAAATTCCGAAAAATGTGAATGGGGAAAATATACAACCAAAAACAACTCTGTACTTGTGATACCGGAAATTATTCAAATGGATTTGTTAATAAAATACAAAAATTTATGAAAAAGTAAAACAAAAACTGTGTATATTTACCCGAAAAAAAAAACAAAATAATATCAATAATTTACGAATTTTTTAATTTATTTTTTTTAAATTATTATTTAAAAACATTATTTTGTTTACCATGTCCGAGTTTTTCGCAATATTGCATCTCTTCTCCGAAATTAATTGTCTCGTCTGTAATAATAATGATTTTTCATACATCATATTTAGCGTACTTACATTAATTATGTATATTCATAGATAAATATGCATATAAATACATAAAAGAAAGAACATATAAACACACACTTATACTACATACTTAAAAACAACTATACAAAATTTATTCTATGCATTATAAAGAAAAAAGTAAAAAAAAATGATAAAAAATACTTTTGTTTATGAAAACGTACATTTTCTTCATTTGAATCACGTGAGATTTCCATTTTTTTAGTTTAGGAATGCTTCTGTTGTGTTCGGCAAACGACACAATAATAAATTTCAAAACGAAAATTATAATAGTGCTTGAAAGTACTTGAAAGTACCAAATCAACTCTAAAGTACTACCATATTTTATTTATTCGTATGCTTTTGCTGTCATTTTATTGTGCTCGTCCGATTTTTTGTTTTCGTTTGCTGATGCTTGTTCAATGAAACATTTTTAAAACCAAGCACACTTTGGGATTGTATTTGGTTTCGTTCGTTTGAAGTAAATTTTACGGTATCAAGCATACCTGTATTTAGAGTATTTTGGAAGTAGTCCTGAACGAATGTATTCGTGCAGGCCTCTAATTGATACATTGCGTATACAACACGTGGGCCCGTCTCAATTGCCTTCCGCATGTGGAATTCTTTGCGGTTTTTCAAAGCAATATTTTCACCTTGAACAAGTTGAATGCTAGGCACAGATTAAACTATAAACCATGATAAAAAACTATCTTCAATGATAAGATAACTGTGTGTTCAGCTGCCTTAGAGGAAACATAGATGAACTGGAAAAGTATCAGAACAACTGGCAGATTTTTGATAAGTACTTAGATTACATTTCACTTTCAATAAAAATGTAAACCTGTTGTTCCAGGGAAATCAAGTGTGCACAGGTGTGAAAATTCAAAGAAAATAAGCGAAAATATTGTCTACGTTCCTTTTAAATATATAACGGTTTTATAACGATTTTATCGTGTTTGTTGCATCTCTAGGAATATGTGAGCAAGTGCAAATCAAATTCGTCCCACTGTCAACTGGATGCTGCTTTGATTGCGGGCAAGCTGGGTCAGGTGGGCGGGACGGGGAGGGGCGGTAGGCTCGTTTGCAGCCGGCGAAACGAATGTAAACAAGTTCGTTAAGCGTGTTTGTTATTATGCACTCTCAGTCAAGGTTGCTGCTTATCCATAACTATATATATACACTCACATACACGTACATACGCAAGTTCTATCAACTCGATTAAGCGTGCTATAAATAACTTTTCTCACATTCGTGTTTGTCATTTTTAGTTTACAGCAATAATTCTGATTGGAATGGACTTTGTACCCGACTGTTAAAATAGCTGAGGTCAATACCCAGAGTATATGTAAATCAATTAAATACCTTAATATATGCAATTAATTCATGTATTATACATGTGCATATATAAAACAATATGGCATTTTTCGTATTTATTCTTTGTTGTTTTTCTTATTGGAACTGTCTGCTATACACAACAACTCAACACAACGAACAGCTGTTGCTGCAATTTGTGTACTCTCAATTCGTTGTTGTTGTTGCTTTTGTTTTGAAGTCCAAAAATATAACGCAACCTCTCAGTAACTCTCTCTCTCTTTATGGTATTGTTGCTTAAGCAACTGTAACTCTGTTACATTTTCTGTATTCTTTGTTTTTGTTTTTTAATTTATAAATTCTATAATACATCACGTATTTGGCTCTCTGTAATAATCACAGACACACGCACACACACCTTATTATTATATAATTCGACAAATTTAGACAACATTGAATTATGCTGCTAAAAGCACGATAACGCACCTTTGTTTTTGTTAACACAGATTTTTTTTGCGTATTCCAATTGGCACGCAGTGCAAATATAAAAACAAATATTGCCGAGTTGCTGCGCACGCACATGCACTCACAATCTGTTTATGATTTTTATTTAGGCTTCACGCATTTATTTTTGTTTATTTCCCAATACAAAATTGTATTATTTAATATATATTTTATACCGCGCGTCTTTTCTGTTGGCCTTTCTCGTCTCTTCTGTAAAAAAAATAATTTAGCAAGAATCAGAGATTTTCGATCGGTGTGGCAGCCTTGTTTTCCAGAAATGGTTGGCAGCCTTGGCTTCCAGAAAAAGATCTTTTTTAAATAGGATCATTTTTTTTTTATATATTTTTTTATTTTTGAAGCTATAATTTTTATAATTTCACATAAATTTTTTTATAATTTTGTCGAAATTATAATTTTTGATTTTAAATTAATAACACCAACTGTACCCCTCGAAGAGTGACGAGCATTCAGCATTTATAAGATAATCTCTTTTGCTTTTTCTAATTTTAATTCATTTGATTTTGTTATATTATAATTTATTGATAATTTTAACTAAATGAACTAAAAACAAATTCGCATTTAAATTGCGCGCTGGCGATGTTAAGTTCCAGAACCGGCGCTGCCAAAACCAAACGGTGTGGCAACAATTTAGATCTGGCAGCACGGTCTGAGTTGCAGCCAACTTCACGCAAGACGCACTTGGAGCAAAACAGCAAAGTATCAAAGAATAAAAATATATAAAAATGAATATGTCCAATTTAAACGACTTGCGGTCCTATTCCCGCCACTGGCTGACCGAGTTCATAGAGCAGTACCAGGAGGAGGAGTGCCTGTGGCAGCCAAAGCATCACGACTACAGCAATCACGCGTCCAGAAACAAAGCCTACGACAAACTGGTCGAGAAGTTAAAAGAAGTCGAGCCAAATCCAGATCGCGCCATGGTCGTCAGAAAGATCAATTCACTGAGATCGGCATTTCGTCGCGAGTTTCGAAAGTCGAGCAGCAAGAGTGACTACGAGACGCGCCTCTGGTACTACGACAAATTGCTGTTCATAGCCGACCACAAGCCGAAGCGACACTCGAACGATCTGGCCGGGAAGCCGAAGCGCGAGCTGCACATCAACTTTGACGACGAGGACTCGATGGACTACGAGGAGGAGTCGCATCACACGCCCCAGTCACAGCAGCACATTGAGACCATTGTGCCCGCGTCCAGCGACGAAGTTGAGGAAGTTGTTGCCCCGTCCAACAACAACAATGTCAACAACGTGAGCAACGTTGTCGTCAGCAGCCAGGGCGCCACACTGAGCACCATATCCGTCACTCCGGCCGACTGTGTCACCCTGGTCAAAGACGAGTCCCATCAGCAGCAGCAGCAGCAGCAGCAGACGCACCACGAAGACGCCAGCGAGGCGCACCAACGGCTGGTGGCACAGGCGACGGCCGCACAGACAACATTGGCCGCTGCTGCGGCGGGCGGACACGCGGTCAAAGTATTAGAGATCACATCGCTTGACTCGAATTCGCAGCGCGAGATACAACAGGTGAGTGTTCCATGCATCTATCTATCTATAATAGAGGTCTGCATGAATGAGCTAAATCGAAGTTCGAAGCATTCATGTTCGAAAGGAATTGAGCGAAGTCGAAAGATTTTGATTGAGTTTGTTCGTTTTTGTCAAACGTTCATACGAAGTGACACGAACTGATTGAGTGAGAAAGCTACTTTGTTTTGAGTTAATTCGAGTTTGCTTCGAATTTCGATATAATTTTCATATTTTCATTTTTGCATGCGTACTTTCTGTTGTTGTTTTCATGAGTGTAATGAATATAAGAAATAAAAACAATGAAGAGCAAAATACAGCTTAATATAAATACAATTTATAAAATCAAAATCTAATTTTTATTATTAATAAGAGTCTCAAATATAAGTTTAAATCTGAAAAAAGATTTTTTTTTTGACATTGTCTGTGTTGGTGGCAATAAATCAACGCTTCTCCATTATTAACACAAAATATTCATATGCAGCTTGTTTTGTGCAATGAGGGAAAAATATGTTTCTGTTTATTCCACCAACACAGACAATCAATGTCATTATTCCTTTGCGACCGACCCGGAGGAAAATTGAAACAAAGTGAAAAAAGCAGCCATTTAACAATTAAAATTGCGAATAATTTGATTAAATTCGGCCATTTCAAATTCTTTATTTTCACATAGCACATTTCTTCATTCGCACTCATTTCGATAAGGAACTGTCATTTTAGAACTCAATCTGTCATTTTAGAACTCAAAGTAACTCACACTCAAATGATCGCACTAACTCAATTCTACATCGTGTGAATTAATTAATTTAAACTCAAATTTTGAGTGAATTCATGCAGACCTCTTATCTATAAACAGTTGAACAATTGGTTTGTTTGTACTCCTTGCAGGCAGTCAACTCGCTTGAGCATCACCAGCAGCAGCTGCACCACCTGCATCATCACGCCAACGGTCACGCCCAGCCCGTGCCGACCATTCAAATTGGCCGGGATCATTACCAGCCGCTCTTTGGCAATGCCTCGACCACGGCGTATACAACAACAGCTCCGAGCACATCGCATCGGCACGAGGATGAGTACGATGCGATCGGGGTGAATGTGGCGAGCAAACTGCGCTCCATCAACCACACACAGCGCATCATTGCCGAGAAGCTCATCAGCGATGTGCTCTTCAACGCGCAGCTCGACAATCTCACCGTCAACTCCTCACTGACGCAATAATTTATTTTCTATAGATATTTTTTAAATTTATATGTAAGGCATGAAAACAATTTTACTTGTTTCCATGTCCAAACATATTTGCATGTAATTGAATGTTTGTCCTCCGTTTATCTGTTTAGCTTGTATCATAAAGTTTAATATTTTTGTCATAGATTTAACAACTGCATAACTTTAATGCAATAAATAGTTTTTAACTAGCAACTGTACAGAATTTTAAAAGTGATCATTTTGTGCGGTTATCCGTTGGATTTGCCATCAGCTCCATTTGTCAGTCTATTCCACACGTATTTGGCCAACTGCAATGACAGTCCACATATTATTAGTCTCCTTCATTAACTTACTTATTGTTAACAACAAAAACTCACCGTGATCGGAGGCAGATCAATTTGTTCCTCGACTGTCACAAGTTTGCGATTGTCCTGCAACATTTTCCAGCCAATGTGTATGCCAATTAGACTGGGTATCATGACCACGGCAACTAGGTTTCGCGATAAGAACGATGGTTTCTGTGGCGCCGGCATTTCTATTACTATTAACAAATTATGATAGGATCACACACACAACTCCCTTGTTTTGTTATTAAATAATAAATAACATCAACTTGCCGATAGCCTGCAAAGATTTCGATAAGTTTGATAAGTGCTTAAAAAATACCATAAATCAGCTGCGAGCAAGTTGGCAGCCCTATTGACGTGACATTCATTTGGCGCCACAAATTCAAAACATTTAAAGTGTTTTTAAGATGATTAAAAATTGCATAAATCATAAATATACAGTTAAAAGTTTACTTTAACTTGAAGTTGTAGTCTCTTAACTTTTCTTAACATTTATTTTGATTTTCATGAGATTAAAGGTTTTAAAAATAGAAATTTAAATTTTTTCAATCATAAATAAAATTTATCATTTGTTGCATTTTTAAATATTATCAGTTCTCCATTAAGCACCTACTTTCCCACCCTACTTTACGTCTATTGTTATTACTCTTTTTCATCCTCTCACTCACTTGCTCTTTCTCTCTTGATCATGGAGAACATGTCTGTATTTAAATAATGTGATTTTCATGAGCAAAGTACAATAAACAACGGCTTGACATTGTGAGCTCAGTTTTGGCGTAGGTGCTAAAGGGGGAGGTCGCATCCAGAGGGTCTGTCTTTCTCTGTCTGCCGTGTCTCAGCTGCGATTTTTGAACTTTGCACACAAACAAAATCAAAGCCGTCAGAAAATAAAACCCAAAAAAAACTGAATGAGTATGCATGTCAGTTAGTCTGTGTCTGAGTTGAGAGTTAGTTTGGGTAGCACTTGCAGCACATCAACAACGAAATAAGCGGGAGACAAATTGCCAAACTGACTTGTGTCTTTTAAAACGTTAACAAAATTTTCAATTACTTAAAAGTGAGTTTAAAACGCTAGTTTAGTTTCGCATTTCATTGCGCTACTCCTTTCACATTCATTGTTATTGTTATTGTTTTGTTTATTTCCATTCTCTTCTACTTTCCTTTTATTTTCATTTTCGTTGCCCTGCAATACGTTTATGTGTGTGTGTTTGCCACCAGTGACGAGTTTGTTAAAATCGATAATTCGCTTGACGCGCCTACGCCGGGACATTCTTATTTATCGGTAAGTTTGCTTCACACTGAAATGGCGTTTATTACTTGTTTTTGGAGAGTTTTTGATACTTGCAATTGTGCAAATCGCGTAAATAATTTTGACACGATTTTTCGACATAAAGACAAAGAACGTATAAAAATTCCTTGAGCCTGTTGATTTCGTTGTTGATGGCATCAAACCAGTGTTGCTAATTTATCTATTTCCCCGCTAGATCTAGCGGATTGCAATTGGCAAATGCGGGATAAGTTGGTGAATAGCGGCTAGCGGGAATTATAGCTATTTTCCATCGTGCACATCCTCGACCACTTCAAGGTGAAATCAACCATTATTGAAGAGATTCGGTTCCAATACTCTACCTTATTAAGGTGTCCAATTTAAAGAATACCACAAGCTTTTGGGCCGAAGTTTCCAACGAAGTTTTATCGCTGCTATGGTCTAGGTTTTTTCAAAGGCTTGTTTAGCTTCTTACGCAGGGCTGCCATTTGGTACCATTGAATTTCTATATTACTATTATATTTCATTCAGTGAACCAGTTAATAATAAATGTACCAGCTTTATTTACATTTTCGTCGTACATTTGTAAAAATGATGTAAGTTCAAGGCCAAATATAATTTAGAGCGCTTACTGAATAAGTTTTCTTTTGAATACTGCGATTATAATTTTAAGTTCAGGGATCAGCTTAGCTTTACATATTAAGCTTCTAATAAGTCAGCTGACTTTTGATCTTTTCTTTGCTTAATACTCGAAAACAAGATCATTGCAAAGGCAAAGGCCCGCTTTGAAAGATAAATGAACTTTTATTACTATACACATTTTCAAACAAAATTTAAAGTTTCCAATTTACTGGATAATACCCTGTTCGCGTAGCTCGGCAATTTTGTCGGCTTCATAGCCCAAAAGTTTGTTCAGCACCTCGTCCGTGTGCTCGCCGAGCATCGGAGGCGCAGTACGGGCATCATTGCGGGCTTCACTGTAGACGACCGGTGGACCCACAACCTTTACACTCTCGTCCCTGGAATGAGGCAGCTTTTTAACCAAGCCAATGGCCTGGATGTGTTCATCCTCGAACACCTCCCGAATGCTATTCACGGGACCCACGACAAAGGACGCTCCTTCAAAAAGATTCATCCAGTTTTTCGATGTATTTTGCGCTAGTATTTTGGACAAAAGGTTGACAAGCTCCTCGCGGTTCGTAACACGATCCCTGTTGGTCTTGAACTTGTCATTCCGTGGAACTTCCTCAATCTTCAGTCGCTGACAGAGCTCAACAAATTGTGCATCGCTGCCAGCACCGACGGTCAAGTAACCGTCCACCGTCTTGAAGCTCTGATAGGGCACAATGCTGGAGTGGGCGGTGCCCCATCTTTTGGCCTCGGTGCCGGCATTCAGATAATTGCTGGCCACGTTAATCAACAGGGAGCAGCAAGTGGACAGCAAATCCACGTCGATCTTTTGGCCACGTTGCGTGCGCTGACGCTGCAGCAGAGCTGCCAAAATTGCACCATGTGCGTAAAGTCCCGTGGCAATATCAGTGACGGCCACGCCCACTTTACTAGGCGGCCCCTCACGCTCGCCAGTGATGTGCAATAGTCCGCCCATTGAGGAGGCTATCACATCATAGCCGGGTCTTTTGGCATAGGGTCCCACAGATCCGTATCCACTGATGGTGCAGTAAATGAGCTTGGGATTCACTTGACACACTTGCTCATAGCCCAAATCGTAGCGGTCCAATGTGCCCGGGACATAGTTCTCCACGAGCACATCACTTTGCTCGATCAGCTCATGCATGATCTTGCGACCACGCTTGATGTCGATGCAAACACTTTGTTTGTTCCGATTTGAGGACAGGAAATATGTGGCATCTCCGCTATGCTCCAGAAACGGAGGTCCCCAATTGCGTGCCTCGTCCCCGAAATGCGGACGCTCCACTTTGATAACCTCCGCACCGAGATCGGCCAGAACCATTGTACAATATGGTCCAGCCACAATGCGGGTCAAGTCCAAAATTCGAATGCCCTTCAACGGATGTCGATCATCTACAGAAACTGTCTCAAAATTATCACTAACATTTTTATTGTTGTTGTTATCGCTGGCAGCTGCAAAGCTTCTTAAGCTTTGACGAGCCGCAGCCACTGGAGTGAATCGCAATCGCTGTAACCACATTGAGAACTTTAGATAAACTTAAAAGTTGTCCACTTAATCAACAATTAATTGCTTTTGTTTTTATTACTATGGTTATTTCTTTTTACTGTCACTTTCGTTGTTATTTATTATTCTTTAGCTATTTCTTTGTCTATTTTTGTCTGCGTACGAACTATGGAAAGTTTTCCAGACCACTGAACTTAGCATACAAAACAGCCAAAGCTTTCTCAGAACAACATTTGAGAGTCGACTGTCTCTCAATACCAGTTTGCTCTTCGCTGTGTTTGTTTTGTTTTCTCTTTGGCTACGATAACAGCATACTAGATGTTATCTAAAGCACACTTACTAAGCTCTGTGTGCTTACGAGTAACTATTTCTCTTGCACAGTAAATTGAAAGCTCTCTTAAATACAGCTTGTACATATCGAGCCCTATTTGCGACAATAACGTATGCGCCATTTTCCGAAATTTTTTTTTTATGCCAATATGTTTATAAACACCACCCGCACCTGCACCTAAAATATTACAATTTTATTTTACATATTTACGGAGATATTGACCTGTGAATAATAACGTAAGCGACAAATGACACGAAGAAATCAACTTAACGAAACCTAAAAAACTCTCTCCTGTAAAATTGCGTTTTGGCGCATACGTTATTGTCGCAAATAGGGCTCGATATGATACGGAAAGTTCCTTGATTTCAACTATTCGAGCTGAGTCGATTTCGTTCGCTCTATTTAGCATTCACCTTGATGTGTGTTTTCCCCCATATCTTGAGCCATCAACTTGTTCCCAAAAAACCTGCTCTGTGTTTTTCCCGATTAAATTACAGACTTCAAGAAAAGAAACAAAAATGCAATACGCATGAATTCTACAACATTAAGGTGATCTTTAATTGCACAATGGAATACTACCTAAAAATATGTATTCTTATTTTCTACCTTAATCGCCCTGTTTTTTGTTTTCGTGCTAAGTTTTTGGTGATCATAATTTGAGCCATTAAGTTCTAGCACTACATCAAGTACTTTCAGTCTAAGTACATCCATCTAAATTAAACGGACTTAAGTGTCCGAGACTTTTGTCATTAGTCGCTAATGTTTACGCAATTAAAATATAATTTGAAGGCCATAGAAACGTTAAGCTGATGAGCAATTAGATATATTTTTAGATATATATTTACAAAATAATATAAACAAAAAACATTTTGGAAAATTGCCCAAAATACGTTTTTAAACAGCGTCAAGCATCAGTGCTTTAATAATCTCTAGTTACAGTTTTGTATATATTATTCAATAATCTATGGTTTCATTTTTGTATGCACAATATACATTATACATGTATTTGCGCTATCAGCAGATACTGTCAGATATACAGACAAGACAACGTCATATTTATATTTCAGGAATTGTTTGTTTATTTTACTCTGTACTGAGAAGTACACAGGGTATTATAACTTAACGCAAAGCGGAAAATTATTCTTAATAAATGCATAACATTTTTTATTGACAATATTATCAGTCTAACCGTTTTCAAACATATTTATTTATATTTTCCAAATGACTTCATGATCGAACAATATTTCCCTAAAATTTTAAAGATACAATTTCCACGATTATAGTAAAACTATGTTTGTGTCGTGTCAATATTAACTTTTCCATTGATACGTTAAATATGAATACGTTAACGTTGCACTTTCCAAATAAACATTCGATGATATCACAATTGATTTAAGATATCTACTAGCGTCATTGTAATTAGCCAGCCTTGCTCAATTACCAATACCATTCGGCACTTACCTATCGCAATGTGTAATGATTACACTAATTTGCAATGTTGTAATTACTGCAATTAACCAACTTAAGGAGCAAGAGTTGAGTAATAAGCAAATCAGAAGTAAACAAGTCAAAGGTTATTGTAAGTGCAACTTAGTCGGAAATATAACAAGTCATTAGTCGAATTGACGCAGAGCAGCTAAAGATACAGATACAGATACAATTAAAGACGCAGCTATAACATTATGGCCCTGTTTATAATCCGATTAATGTGATTTCTTGAGAACAAATGGGATTTACAAGTGAACTTTAAAGCCGCGCAGACTCGTGTAACGCAAGCTCAACTTAAGAGCAGGCGATCTCTCTCTCTCTCGCTTTCTGTCTTTCTGTCTCTCTAAAAAAGAGCTTTGAACCGGTTGGAGCTTTCAGCTGAGCGGCGCTTTAAATGCCATACGAAGCTTTGACTTGTGAGTTATTTACTAAGCGCACGTCGTATGAAGCGGTTCGGTCTGTTTGTTTTGTTCGTTTGCTCGTTGTTCGTTGTTGTCGTCTCGTCTCGTTTTGTTGTTGATGCAAAGTGCAGCAAGCAGCAACAAATGCTGTGATAAGGCCCAGAAAGCGGCGCATATTTAGTGTCTTACAAAATGAAAGCCAGTGAAACGTTACGCATGCGCTTGCAGCGAATTCAAATTCGCCAACAAAAATCAATTCGCTGTGAAAACTAGTTGCGTAGTTAGCAAACACAAAAATTCGCCTAGCATAAAGATGCAGTCGGCATCAAAAAAGTATTGCCACTTTAGCTATTAGCCAACTGACCAAAAATAAAAAAAAAAATAATAATAAAAAAAAAGTATTAAGCCATCGCCAACGCCATCATCGCTCGTTTCGAGTTCGTGTACTCGAGTGAATTGTGCAAGCGCAAATCGCAGCAGCCGCTGCTGTCGACGTCAGCGTCGCGTCTGCGTCAACGTCGACGTCGTTGTTGGCGCTGCAATTGCAGTCCGTGCTGCCGTCGGGCCAGCTGCAATATTGCACAATCCTGTCGCTAGTTGGCCAACCTGTTCGCTTCAACGCTGCCACATCGCACCGCATTGTATCTGACGGATACAATCTTTATTTATTTATATTTTAACGTTAAATCGCCAAAATTGCTGTGCTACTGTGTTCCAGGATCCTGGGGTACATCATGCGTCGCTTCTTGCGTTCGGCCATGATTGTCTTCAGCTGGTTTGTTGTGCCCTACAGCCGCTACACCAACATCAAGGTGATGCGGCGCAAACTGCCGCCCATCCGCAGCCATTTGCTGGAGATACCTGCCGTCGATCTGGCCAAGCTGATTCGCACCCGAAAGGTAAGTGCCACAGCCCAAAATCAACTAAGTCTTACCTTATTCAATTTAGCCTGGCCAACTTACCACAACACTCAATTGGTAACTTGCGCAAACAAACAAAAAATAAAAGACTTCAATCGAACGCACCTCAAAATTGTTGCTGGCGAAATCTTGCGAAAATCAATGGCCAGATAGTCAGTTAAACAGTTAGACAGTTGGGCAGGTGGGGAGTACAGCATTCAGTCCACTTAATGCACGCGCCACGTTAAAAAAAACGACAACAAAGGCCACTCGGTGCGGTTGCCACATCTATTAGATACATTGTGGCAAAGTTTAGGCAATCTGACTCAACTCTCGCGATGGCCAAGTCAACGCCCGTTAACGGGTCGTGTCGCAGGTGTCAGCAGTGTTAAACTTTGCCACAACAATTTAACTTCTTCATACACTAAGTACCTGTACCGTCTGACACGAATAAAAACGACAAAAAATTCAATTAGGCAACAGAGTGTGATTAACGACAGTCGTTGTTGCTTAAATACCCTGTACATCAGTTTAATTAAAAATAACATATAAAAGAGTTATGTAATTTCTGAAAGTACTTAAAGACCTAAAATGATGCAACATTTTATAAGATCAGGTATATATAATTTTGTATGCCACAGAAATCGCTTTCGCTTGAATTTGACTTAAATTTCATACAAATTTATGTGAAATTCAAGCAAAAGCGATTTCTATGGCACCCCTGAATATTTATCAAAATATACCTCACAGTTTAAAACAAAAGTATTTGCATTTAATTTTTTGTTTATTATCTGTAAATAATACAAAAAATATTATAAAAATATGATTTAATTTTAATGAAAATATTCTTTAATAATGCTAGAAAAGTATTCCTCAGAAACGTTGATGTTCGATTGTATTTCAATTTTTCTTACAACTGTCTTTACTAATTTTATATTTTCCTTAAATCTTGTATATTACAATATGGTGTCAAGTAGAGAGGCTTTTGTCAACATTGCGTTTACCCGTACCTTACTCATTCAGTTTTCAATTTAAACAAAGCCGCTTATTATGTATTCGACTTTGACGGTTTCAAAATCAGCCTGTC
Organism: Drosophila recens; assembly: GCA_037043495.1. NCBI lineage: Eukaryota > Metazoa > Arthropoda > Insecta > Diptera > Drosophilidae > Drosophila > Drosophila recens. The sequence continues at coordinate 19,152 of JBAMBJ010000823.1, forward strand.
GCATAAGTTGTAGTTGTAGTTGTAGAAATTCCAGTGCGAGTAGTCAGTAATTCGCAAATGGTTGGCCAATCTTTGTAGACTCGACCGTCTGGCCGGACAGACCGACCATATCAATAGCATCTGCTGAGCTACCTCAGGTTACACACACACACATGATCAGATGACGAATTCCCCAACTACAAGTATTTATGAAATATTTTATATGCTTGTACTTAATTGCAATTCGCCTGGTTATGCTCATAATTGTTGTCTGTCTGTTGTGCTCTGGCAGATACATTTAATATCCACATCCACCACATATAAAGGTCGTTACTTGACAGACCTTATCGAGACACCCCCTTTACCCCCTCAATAAAAACTATATATGCTTTATACTGTTTTAATCGCAGTTGTTTTTAAGTCTGTTTTGTTTGTTTATATTTTACTGCACGTTCGTCGCTCATGAAACATTTCTGAATTTTGTTTTTTTTTGTTAATTATTATTTTAATTATTATTTTTGAGCTGGCAATCTCATTGTCAGATTGCCTCACTTTGTTTACGCAAATTTTTTTGTTATTATTAAATTGTTTTTCGTTTCAAACTAGTTGCGCTTCTCTTGTTTTAAGCTATGCGTGCTTCATCTTAGACTTAGACGGAAAGAGAGCATATATTTCGTTTAATTGCTGTTTAAATTTAGAATTACTTAAATGTTGAGTGGGAGGGACAATTGGTGCAATTAATCATAGTATGTTATTATATGAATGTAGATATGTATGCGTTTTATGACCTATCAGCTAAATCCAATTTGACAGACATCGATCATTAACAATCATTGCTCGCAGAATATCAATCATGAATGGGATATACACACACCAAAAACTCTTAATTGGGTATATTTAAAGTCGACTTTGATTCAGTTTGCTTTAATTTCTCTTTCATCTTATTTCTACTTTAACTTTTCATGCATTCTGACTTTGGCTTGCAACTTGTAGGGTATCACGGAGCACACAACTTTCACGGAGCACACAAAAACACGTCTAAACAGAGAGAGAGTCAGAATGTTGTTGTATCATTAAGTTATATATTAGTATTCAATGTTTAACAGTCCTATAACGTATAGACATTTAGTTCAAGTAGTTAACTCAGAGAGAGAAGCGGAATAGTTTACTAGACTTTGTTTGTTGCATAAATTAGTATTACCTATTTCTTGGTACAGGGTATCAATGTAAACATGTGTTCCATTTAATTATACACGCATGGTATGAATTGGGTTTGGGCTTTTGGGTCACTGATTTACCCATTGTTCAACTCTTTCGGCTTCGCTGTCTGTCCGTCTGTCTGTCTTTCTGTCTTTCTTGGGCTCTTGTGGCAATGTGCATGCTGTACACAAACATACCTTTATTTATGTTTATGCAGCCTGTGCTTCAGTCTTTACTTTTATCAGTATCTGCTTTATGCACTCTGCCCCCCTCTTTTTTCTCTCCCCCCTCGAATCGAGTTTGAGTTGTCTGCCACTTTTGATTTATTATTATACTGGAAGTCATTGAAAAAGTCAAGTAGCCTCAAATTTAATTATATATGTAAGTAAGTAAGTATTGTATGAACGTGTTATTACATCTGTATATGCATTTAAACAACAAGAGTTAATGCGGCATTGCCTCGATGTAATTTCAATTTACAGACATTGAAACTTAGTAGGTAACTTGAATATTTCATCTCAGTTTACTTTAGGCTGATAAAGTTTCAATTCATTACGATTTAAACAATTTGTGAAGTTAGTTAACTTCATTCTGATTCAGTTTATTAACAACATTTCATCATTGCGGAAATAACAACATTTCGCATACATTTGGGCTTATCTACACAATAAATCTAAAACATTTTGCAATGCCAAATTCGGAATATAAACTTTTATAGTTCAAATATAATGACTCAAAGGTTTAACAGATATTACTAAGATCATCAAATATTATTATTAAAGCTTAGATCTGACAGCCGTCTAGAATTATCTGTTCGAAACCAAAAAAAAGCATCATACTCGTAAACACAATTTACTTTTCCTTTTGCGCAAATTTATTTTATTGCTGCATTTATTTGTTTATTTATTCTAATTGCCACTGTGAGCTGCAATTACAAATTGCCGCAAACTATTTATAAAGCTAGCTGTAACTGCATTGGCCTTAAGCTAATTATGATAAATACATATGAGCTAGTGATGTAAATCTAAACAGTCAATCAAGTTTTATAACAAAATGTAAAAATCAACAAAAAATAGATAGCGTTGTTTATATATTTTTTAATAAAAAAGAATAAATCAAGTTTTCCAACAAAAAAAAAAGAAAAAAACAGTTGTAAACACAAAATAATCTACTATTATTTATATTGTAAAGTTGATAGGTCGAAATCAGGCCAACTTCAAAATATCATAACTTTGCCAAAACTGAACTGAAATATCATTTTGCCCATGGCTTAGTCTTTTAATTCATTATGTATTTAATTTTATTAAATTCGTTCAAATAATTTTGTTGCCTTAACTTTTTTGAAAATGTAAAATTTTATATCTTAAGTTTTACTATTTAATTAACAGCTATCATAATTAGCTGAACTAAAATCTGTAAAAGAAATCGATAAACAAACTCCAGTGCATATGAAGTTTGTGATTAATTAAAATGCATCATTTCTCTCGGGGAAATTCCACTTACTTAAATTCCTCGTAATTTTCAAGTAGTTCCTTTTCATGTTCTATAGTCTTTTCACGTTTGCGGTTTTAAATAGTTTTTCCTTTATCTGTAAAATACAAAGATTACTCATACGCCATGTCGCACGCTGTGTCGTTGCTTTGGCTTTGGCTTTTCATTGCCCAAGCCAGACAATTGCCAATGCTGCATGAATGTGAATTTTTATTGATTTTAATTTAACGTAAATTGCTTTTGTATTGTCGCTTGGTTCTCACAAACAATTAAACGACAAGAATGGAACAATGGCACATTTATTCGATTCGAGACGGAGATCGAGATCGAGACGATAGATATAAACTTGTAGAAAATGCGGAACTAATCAAACAAAATTTGTTTTATTCTTGTTTGCAATTGCAGATTAAAAGCGAAGAAGTCGTCGAGGCCTATATAGAACGATGTCGACAGGTAAAAAGTTTAGTTTATTGCTAAAATTAGATTAGTTTTAATTGAGGAATACTGTGCATTTCTACAGGTAAATCCGCTGATCAATGCCATTGTGCAGGATCGCTTCGAGGAGGCATTGGAGGAGGCACGCGAGATTGACAATGTCATTGCCATGGGCATCAACAGTGTCGAGTCCATGGAGGAGCTCACACCGCTGCTGGGCATCCCGGTGACGGTCAAGGAGAGCATTGCCGTCAAGGGTCTGACCAATCAGGCGGGCCGCGTCTTCAAGACACCGCAGATTGCCAAATCGGATGCACCGGTTGTGGAGCAGATCAAACGCTGTGGCGGCATCATTTTGCTGGTGTCCAATACACCGGAGCTGTGCCTGCTCTGGGAGACGTACAACAATGTGACGGGTCAGACGAAGAATCCCTATGACCTGAAGCGCACCCCGGGCGGATCGTCGGGCGGCGAGGCAGCGCTGCTGGCCAGTGGCGCCTCCCTGCTGGGCCTCACCTCCGACATTGGCGGCTCGTCCCGTTTGCCCGCCATGTTCAGCGGCATTTGGGGCCACAAGCCCACGCCGTATGCGGTCTCCTTTCGTGGTCATCATCCGACGAGTGATTTCCCCAAATGGGGTGACTTCTTCACCATTGCTCCGATGACACGGTATGCCAAGGATTTGCCGCTGTTGCTCAAGTGCATGAGTGATCCGACTGGACCGAAGCTGACGCTGGACAAGGAGATTAGCGCACATGGCATACGCTTCTTTTTCATGGACAACGACGGACCGTCGGGCATGATGCGTCCTCTCAGCCGGGATCTGCATGCGGCCATCAATCGGGTGGCCAGCGATTTCAATGCCAAGCGCGTGAATATACGCAAGATGAAGTGGTCGCTGGACATCTCCCTGTCGGCCATGCTGACCATGAAGAACATCGAGACGATTTACCACAAGACGGAGGAGGGCGAACAGCCGAAGACCGTGTGCAAGGAGACGGTCAAGTATTTCTTTGGCTGCTCCGACAGCATTCTGCCATCGGTGATCTTCGGGCATCTGCAGAACTTCATGAAGATCATACCCAATTCGAGGCACAAGCATCTGGCGAGCATCATCGAGGCGCTCAAGACTGAATTCAAAGAGCTGCTGGGCACCGACGGCGTCTTCCTCTATCCAACGTTCCCGAACACGGCCCATCAGCATTATCAGATCTACCACAAGCTGTTGGAGCCGATGTACATGGCCATCTTCAACACACTTGGCCTGCCCGTAACCAATTGTATGATTGGCCTGGATCGTCGCAATCTACCCATGGGCATCCAGGTGGTCGCCAATCCTGGCCAGGATCATCTCTGTCTGGCCGTCGCCCGGGAAATGGAGCGTCGCTATGGCGGCTGGGTGCGTCCCCCCTCGGAAGATAGTCACACCTATGCCCAGTCCAGTGGCAAACGAGGCTAAATCATCATTAGTCGTTATTTGCGTGATTCTTTTATTTAGCGAAATTGTTTCGTTTTGCATCCACATATACATACACATACACACACTCACATACTTGACTCTGCCAAATGAAGTAACTACCATAAAGTTAACAATGATAAATATTGTAGTAATACAACAATAATTTTATGTGTTGTTTCTTCACTTGAAAAATGTAGTTACTTCATTCGGCCCTATTTTTATTTTTGTTTTTAGTTTTTTATTTTATACACAAACATTACAAAATCCACATCACATTTTATGTATTATTGTACGATAGTTCAAGTTCAGTTGAGCAATCATTTTCCATTTTCACGAGTATTAAATTATTTTCTTTTCATTTGTTCAAAATTATACAAATATTGTATGTAAATATATATTTTGTAGATCTTTTAAGTCTTAGGTTTTAATGCCGGCTAGCCAATAAATTTTAAATATACATATACATATTTGTACATTTTGTTTTTTTAAGCAATTTGAGAACTTTATTCGATAGTTGTTAAATATTAATATATATATATTTTTGCATCGAACCAAAATTGTTAAATAAAAAAAAGTGTTTAATACCAATTGCTGGCAGAACTTTAATTGCGCAAGCAGCTAACACAACATGTTGGCCTCCAGTTTAGGCCAGGCTATTGAAGAAGATTGCTTAAGGGGTGGAGGGAAGGGGCAATGTTATGGGCTAATAATGAATATAATAAGCTGCAACAACAGCAACAACAACACACGCCAACAAGGCAGACAATCAAACTGGCTAATAAGCAGCTACCAAAAGCTGCAGCACAAACTGTTCCACTTGGCTGGCACAGAACACTAAGAGCTTTATTTATCTACCTAACTATCTACCTACATATGTACATATGTATCTGAGTATGCATATAGATACTTGTGTATCTTCAAGATACATGCAATCGTTGAATCTTTTTAATCGTGCAACTTCAGCTGCCCCAATGTTGACTGTTTGTTGTTTATGCTTAAATGTTGTCATTTACAGCCGAAAAAATCTTTATACACATTTTTATTGGCCTGGCTAAGCACACACACACACACACACAGTTAGAGAGATATGTATTTTGACTGTTTATTTTTGTGTGGCTTTTAGAGTAGCTCAAGGTTTTTGCCAATACTCGTATGGCTTTCGCAATTCGCCAAGTCGCTGCAAGAACGTGTTATTTAGCCAAAAAATCAGAGGTAAGTTTTATTCTAGCTACAAAACTAAAGAATGTGGCGGCCAATCAAGCTGCCAGCTATGACCATGCAATCGTACAGTACAAACAACAATTTTCGGCTATTTCCATTAAGTGCGCAGAGCTCAGTTTCAAAACCAGGTAGCAAGCAGCAAAGGCGCGTTCAAATGAAAATTTTTAAAGCCATGATTTTCAGCTACCTGTTGACAAAGCAACAACAACAACAACAACATCTGCCAAACACAACTCTCACTGGCATACGTTCAATGAGTGAGAGAGAGCACACTCAAAGAGAGCAACAGTATCAAATTGCTGAGCGTAACAAATGTAATGCTCATTGAGCAGACAAAAATATTAAACTGTTATCTATGTCAAAGCAATGAAAAAGAGTGGAAGAGAGAGAGGGAGAGCGCACATTTGCTGACCAGTGGAAAGAACCATCCAGTCGGCAACATTCCAGCCGATTAAATATGGCTGCCCTCAGTCTGCAGTCAAGCCTGTCCCAAAAACTGAGCGCATCGTTCATTTGGAAACTGACTTAAGAGGCGAACGGTTGTGCTCCATGGCAACCGGACTGGATAGAAATATATAATACAATGTTCATATAGAGAGAACTAGAGTTGAGACTGTACTAATTGAATTAAATTGATCAATTTATATTCTGCGCATTTGAGGTGACAAATTTATCGCATATTTGTTTACCGTGATCTACGCAGATAGATTAAAACTGTGTCGATTACCGTGTTAAATCAACTAAGAATCAAGTGTGATCTTAACCCCGTAAGACTCAGACACGTGTTGCTTTTACAAAGCAAGCGTTTTTTATAAATATAGATTTGGTCAATGCCACGTGTTGGTTAAATGGCCTTTAGTTATAATGATTAGATAAGCTTAAGCAATTTGTAACACGTTTTTTCCGTATTTCCGTTAGCCGTTCTATGGTATTATTTAACCCTAGAAAGCATGTTTTTCTTTGAGCACATTTTTTTTGTATCAAATTTCTATATATTTTAGGGTATTTTAATAGAAAATTCAACAATTTTGGGCCCCAATTTAGTTGAGATTCTATACAGTTTAGTTAAAGATATTTAAAAAGAAAATTCAATAATTTGTATATCAAATTTCTAGATATTTAAATAGAAAATTCAATTTTGGGCCCCATTTTCTATATAGTTTAATTAAACATATTTAAACAGAAAATTCAATAATTCTTATAACAAATTTCTATATAATTAAGATATTTTAATAGAAAACAATTTTGGGACCCAATTTAGTTTAGTTTCATATAGTTTAGTTAAACGTATTTAAACAGAAAATTCAATAAATTATATATCAAATTTCTATATATATATATATTTTAATAGAAAATTCAAGAGTTTTTGGCCACAATTTCGTTAAGTTTCTATATAGTTTAGTTAAAAATATTTAAACAGAAAACCCAATAATTTTTATATCAAATTTCTATAAAATTAAGATATTTTAAAAGAAAACTCAACAATTTTGGGCCCCATTTTTGTTTAGTTTCATATAGTTTAGTTAAACATATTTAAACAGAAAATTCAATAATTTGTTTAGCAAATTTCTATATAATAAAGATATTTTAATAGAAAATTCAACAACATTGGGCCCCAAATTAGTTTAGTTTCTATAAAGTTTAATGAAAGATATATCAACAGAAAATTCAACAATTTTGTGCCCCATTTTAGTTAAGTTATTTAAACAGCAATTGTTTTCAATTTCAAAAATTAAATATATGTATGTAGTTTGTTTATATTTAATACATAATGCTGTAGCTATTTACATTCTTCAAAGAGAACAGAACAGATTTCACAGCATTTTCATATTCAGCTGCAGTTAACTTACTTAAGAATTGAACTTAACAATTACAAATTTGAAATGATGAAAGAAAACAGGAAAAGATAACTTGTAGTTGTAGTTTATGAAAATGTTGTTGGCATGCACATCAGATCAGATCAGATCAGATCAGACTAACTTCTCTTTGATGGACTGCGACTTGCGCGCCTTTGGCTCTGGGGGATCGATCAGAATGCCGCTGCGCACAACATCGATGTGGCCCAGACGAATCATTTTCTCCTCCCAGATAGAAATTGCTTTTCTGTAATTAGATAACATGATATAGACATCAGAATCTATTTATAGAGTGCGTAATCTATTTGCGTACTTGTAGTGATCGAGCTCCTTGCGGGATTCCTGCAAGTAGACCGCCTTCTCCTCGTCGGAGAGGCGTGTCCACTTGGCCGTCGCCTTCTGGTGCCATTCGCGGTACGTTTGCTGTGCTGTCTGTGGGGAATTCAAACGCTCGCTGGCCACGAAACGTAGGAAGGCAGAGGCGGGTTTCTTGGGGCGTCCCAGTTCCTTGACGCGCTTGCGCAACTGTTTGCGCTCCTTGGCATCGCTGATGTCCTGCTTCATCTGTTTGATCTCGGCGCGCTGTTCGTCCGTCAACTTGGACTCGTATTTGGTGCGCAGTTCCATGTACGACTCCTGGTCCTTTTTGTACTCGGTCTGCAGGCGCTCCTTCAGCCTGGGATCGACATCGACCCAGCGTTTGGACAGCTCCTGCACAATCTCAATGGCGCTCTTCTTGGGATCGTTGGCGAGCAGCTTGGGGCGCATTTCGCGCATGAAGCGGAAATATGGCGTCAGCGGCTTCTTGGGTCGTGGCGGGAGTCCCACCTGCTCCTCCAGCGTCTTCGATTGCTGCACCGAACTGTTGCTAATGCTTGCGGCGGCCAGTGGTCTGGACGGGGGCGTAGTGGGTGTAAAATTGTTGTTGATTCGATTTGTACATTTATTATGTGCAGTGTCTGGATTTTTGGCTACAACTTGCCTGACTTTGCTGATTAGCGACCCGATGAGGGAGCCCCGCGAGAGCAGCGTCGTTGTGTAGATCATTCTCAGCTTATCTTTTGTTATTCAGTTAACCAACGAGTTGACTTTTAGTTATTGCATAAAATTACTTGTTGAGTTTACAAAATTAATGTACGATTTACGTAAAAACAATGCGGCGTTTTGTTAAAGTTGCCCACACACGATAAGCTTGTTCGATGAGCATGCTCGGCTCGTTGACATATTCAATGTTGGTTAGAGTTGTGTCGTTTCGTTCTGAAAAAGTTCAAATGAACGGGTCATTAAGATGAACGAATGAACTTATTCAGCCAATCATGAACTAAACCGATCATTTTGCAGCTGGTCAGAATATCTTTTTAAAAAATTGTACATGGAACAATGCTTTAATTTCATATATTTTTAAGTTTCAAACAGTGTGAAGGGTTATTTAAGCCCGAAAAATAAAAACAATTTCCTCATTTTGCTCATTTTCAATAAGCCAAGGTATAGGTATAACCCAAAATATTAAAAAATAATCCTTGTTGTTTTCTATTCTTATTAATAACTTAAAACACATTTCACATTCCACTAAAAAGAAACAGCTGTAGCCTATTCACATCGTTTATCTCTCATAAACAACTGACCAACTGATCAAAATGAACTATTCATCTTTCATCGTTCATGACCAACTGAATAGAAACCATATCGTTCATAGTTCATGACCAACTGATCAACTGAATAACTGAACTAAATGACTGATTTAGTTCACGACCGAAAAATGAACGATTGAACTTATTCAGCAAATTGAACTAAAATGCCCAACTCTAATGTTGGTCAGTACAGCACAAGTTTGTTCGATGAACATGCTCGGCTTGTTGAAATCAGGAACGTCTGGAATTCAAAATGCACAGAATTTTAATTGAATAAATAAGGAGTGTCCTAAAAAATAGGCATGCACTTGGGCAATCAGTTAATTTGCAGTTTTTTATATATACTGGCTAAAAGAAAACGTACAAATTAATCGCTCCCTGAGCATGCTCATCGAACATGCTTGTCGTGTGTGGCGGTCGGGCGATAAGCTGATGGCTGCCAGTCGAACATGCAACCCTGCTTCCTTGCCGTATAGATGGCGCTGTTTGCACAGCAACTCAGTGTGCGCGCGTTATTTGAAATCGTTTTAATTTATAATTCAAAAATCAATTAAAAATTAAATAAAAACAATTTCAACAAAATACAAAATTTTGTAAAATAATAAAGTTCAATCTAAAATTGGTTTCGTACAGTTCGTTCTTCGCGTGGCGAAGTTAGTAAAAAATCGAACAAACAAGAAAATTCAAAATTCGAGAAAAGGCCAACAAAAATTCTGGCAAAATTTTTATAATTCTAGCTTCAAAATTGAAAAAGTTCATTTATATGTCGCGAAAAAGCTTCGCACAAACAAATAATAATTGTAATGAATAAAAATAAATATGTGCTTCACCTAATGCTATACAAAATACCTAATTCTGAATGAAAAATAAGCCAATTCGAAAAAATAAGTGCCATTGCGCCAACAGGACAAAAAAGAGCCAGTTTTGGCGCAAAAACGCGAACATCAATGATGATAATTGAATCGTTCAATTAGAGTAAATTGTTTGAATTGTATTATAACTATTGTTTTTGAAGCGATTATGGTGATGGTTAACACTTAGTTTTTATGCATAAACTGCAACATCTTAAACACACAAATTATTATCCTGACTTAATGGCTTAAAAGCTTTAACCGGATATCGAACTCATATCTTTGGTTTATTTGCCAGGTTAAATGCAGTTGTTATGCAGGCTGTTTTGCAATTGTTGGTTGACTGACAATTTGTCGCTGGCAATTGTTGCTCACTTTCGTTATTATTATTTGTCGCTCGCTTTTGGCCAATTTACTTATTGGCTTACTCCACATAGCTTTTGTCGCTTGTTGTCTCACCAAATTTTCCTGTTAAATGTATTCAACAGATTTAATGTCATTTTGACTAGCGTTGTTTTCCCACCCAACCTGAATTTAGTTATATATATGTGTATAGGAATGTATATAGTTATGTGTGTGTTATATAGTTTTCTTGACTTCCGTCAAGTGGGCTGTGCAAAGTTGACTTAGCCAGCTCCCAGTTGCAAGTAAGTAAGTAAGTAAGTAAGTATTATGCAACGCTTAACCAATTGCTGTTTTACTTCTTCTGGTCGTCGATTTTTACTTCGTCGTCGCTTTGCCCTCGTAGTCAACACGTTGCTCATACGCCCCGTGTGCAAGGCGCGACTGCAAGCAACAGCAACAACAACCACAACGGCAACAACAACTGTGTTGTGGTCAATTGTGCAAGCGCATGACACAAATTCTTTGGCGCCGTTGGCAAATGTTGCAATTTTTTGGTAGTTGTTTTTCTTTTTTTTTACGTTGTTTAGTTGATTTTGGTTGCTTAGTTGTTTTTCGCGCGAAAACCAACATAGAAAAATAACTAGTTTACTGTTTTTTTTTTTGTTGAGTTTCAATTTACACAGTCAATTATCAAATGCGTCGCCTGCATTAAAATTTTGCTCATAAAGTCGAATTTTTATTTCTTTATTTGAATTTTTGCTACCATTTCCTTAGTGAATGTGGACGTGATTTTGGAGCTCCGTCTGACTTCAGTCAGCCGCATGACAATGACACAGCCAACTAACTGTTTGGCCGAGCAGCCGGCAACTTTTGTTAGCTCATATCAAATAGTAACAACAACAACAATAGCAGCAACAGCGATAGCAACAAATATCAAAACCGAAAATACTCGTAAGCCAAAGAAAAGAAATAAAAATTGAACTTTCTTTTTATGCGGCACTTTTAGCTTTGCCTTTTCTTTGGCCAAACATTCGTCGTTGTCGTCTTTGTTAGCTGCTTCATTGATTTTCATTTACACCGCAACTGCTGCTGCTGCTGCTGACGTCGCTGTCAGCGTCGCTGCCTGCTAACCATAATTGTTGCCATTTCACGACGTCAGCAGCGACAGCGACAGCGACGCCCCATTGATGAGGTAACACAAAATTCGTCTAAAATTGTGCTCACTCTTCTAGACGCCGTTTTCGCTGGAAAGTTGGCCACAAAAATGATTGTTGCTGTTGCCGTGCTGAGCGACCTTTTCACGGCTGCGTCATTGATTTGCATTTAATGTTTGGTTTTGTTTTGCTTGGCGTTTTTTTGTTTCAGCCATTTGCATACCAATTAAAACCCATTGCAAATGAAATAAATATTCAAAAGAAAACTATTTTTTTGTTTTATGGTGTGTGCGTGCGTGTGTGTGTGTGTTACTGCAATTTGCGCAAGACTTTGGCATGCATACGCTTTCACCGGCATTCAGTTCAGTTCAGTTCAGTTCAATCTCTCGCCCGACTTCTCGATAATGTGTGCACACAATTAGCATAAATGCAATACAACAAATGCATCATTCGATATAGGCTTATATAAGCCACATACATATAACCTGGCCTGCCTGGGTCACATTTGACACGCCATCCAGCGACCGGCTTGTAATCAATATCATCAAATTTGCCGTAGCATGCGATTTTCTAATTTCGCTTCAGATCGCCTCAAAGATTTGATTTGGCCCGGCACGTTGACGGAAATGTGTGAATTAAGCATATGGTATATGAATATATATGAATATGTTTTCACCAGCATACAAAATTTCGTTGTTAAATGAATTAACGCTTAAAGTTCATTACGGCTCAATTTCACCGCACAAAATTGATAAAAGAAAATAGAAAAAACAAAATCTAAATTGGAAAAAATAAAGTCATCATTGGGCCAACGTTTGATAAGCAGCTCATGAGTTCATCAAGGTTCACTGTAGATTGCTCTACTCGCTCTTGTCGTTGTTGTTGCTTATTACTAATTTGACACTAAGTCTATGTAATTTGTACAAAACACCTCAATTTACGGGCTCGAAGCTATTTAACGGTATTGAGCTTAAGACTTAATGAAGTAGCATGAAAATGCCCATTGTTAACGGTGGGCACAGTGGGTATAGTGTTGACAGCAGCTGTTGTTATTCATATGACATTAATTAGATATTATTTATAAATATTTTGATTAATTGGCATGCATCTTATTTTAAATGCAAAATGACGTTTATTAAGTGAGCTGAGTTCGTTTATGTTGCTCTATACAAGTTCGTTTCCTAAGTCTCTTCAGCAGAGTTCGTTTCTTAAGTCTTTTGTTCATTTTATAAGACTGCAGCTACGATCTTTGACTAGCTGCCAGCAAATGCATAATTATTTTTGTTTCTGAGTTCCCTATGGTCGAAAACAAGTTCGTTGCCTCTTGAGTTGTTGTTGTTATTATTATTGTTGCACTTGCATCTTCATGCAACTTGAAGGCATGTTTTGATCGTTTATTTATTTCAACTATGAGACAACAGCAACAACTACAAAAACCACATTACATGCTTTTATAACAGCTGGCAAATGCTCTCCCACCCTGTCTTCTCTCTTTCTCTGTGTGGTTCTCTCTCTCTCTCTCTCTCTTTGTCTCTGCTTTGGCTTTTGGCAGCTCTTGTGTCGGTTGCGCGCCTCGCGTGCTTTCAGTTTCGTTTTCAACCTCGGCGCGTCAGGCAGCAATCGCAGCGCCAGTCAAACAAAAATATAAAATTTAATAAAAATAAAAATAAATAAACAATCGTGTAATACACGCGCTTTATAAGTTAAGTTATAAACCCAATTACGTGATTTGTCTGTGCGCGGTTTAATGTTTTTTGCCGACGCTGCCTTCGCGCTGCCTTCACGCTGTTGAGCATCTCCGTCATTATCGCCATCGTCTCCGTTGTCGTTGCCGTTGTCGTTGTCCGGCGTACACGTTGTTAACAACGCCTCGTGGCTAAGACAGCTGTTAGAGCCGCCGCAGCTGTCAGAAACAGTAGGCCAAAAGCAAACTGAGCAAATATCAACGAATGCAAAAGGTTAACAGATTCATTCGAATCTGAATATGAAGTGAAGTTCGTCGCTTAAGTCTTTTGTTTCATCTCTCGGTGCGAGCGCGCGAATCGCTTCACGCGCACAAAATCAACGAAACAAAGTGTAAAGATAACAAGATTGAAATAAACGCGATTGTTTACTAGCCAAAACCAGAGGGAAAACCTGTTGTGCAACTATTTCTAGCGATTAAATTCGCCACCTCCGCAGTCATTGACTACTGCGCCGGCTCCTTAAAAGTACATCCAGAGTAAGAAAGAGAGAGAGAGAGAGAGAGATAGAAGGACAGTGCGATAAAGAGCAAAACACGAGTAGCATCTTTTCATAATGGCGCCCAAGAAAGAGTCAACCTTGAGCCAACAGCAGCAGCAGCAACATCATCATAATCAGCAGCAGCAACAACAACAACAACAACAGCAACAACAGCCTGTCATGGATCTCGAAAGGATAAAACGCCACTTCAGCTGGTCGGATCCGAGTGCCATGTGAGTCACGATTTAATTGAGTCTACAAGTTTTTTTTATCTTAAGTGCACCTTAATGAGAAAAAGCTACGATATAAGACTCTAAACGGAACTCAGTTTAGGCCAATTTAATACCCATGCGTACGACAAACATAAAAGCAAAATAAAAAAACGATCTACGATCTTAACTGTCTTTGTCTTTTACATGGTGCCCTAGTCTTTGGCAGTATTTGTTTATTTTTTATAGCAAAACAACAAAGATAACAAAAAGTTGTTGACTTTGAACGCGTGTTCGACTCAAAGAACCGTGAGTTTATTTCTTGGCTTGTTAATATTGTAGTTTCCGTTGGAAATCTATTGAGTTATTGTTAATTGCCATTTTCAGCAAGGTTTTATATAATATCATTCAATAATATATTTAGTCGATAAACCAATTTTTTCTTATGATTTCGAGACCTAAATTAAAATTGCAGATCTTTCGTCTGAAAAATTGCGTTGAGAATAAAAATGTAGTTATTTTTAATTATTTCTTAAAGTTGTCTCACTTTAGAATAAAGTCATTCGACAAATATTCTTGAATTTAGAAACCGGTCTTTCTAAGCAGAAAATTTTTGGTCAGTTAAATTTGTGTACAAAATACAGGTGCACTTACAATTAGCTATAAACTGCAAAGATACAATCTGGGACAGGTTTTAAGATAGTTTTTTTTAAATAATTGTCATTTATATATTAAATTTTAATAATAGACGTATCTTAGATATGACTAGGAATGCAGTTAATTAAATGGGCTGACTATAAAGTACCTTGTATTATAATTATTATTAATATTATTATTAAAAAGTTGTTCAATGCAACCTCGAAGATATTTTGAAATAATGCAGAGTTTTCGGTCTAAACTTGAGCTCAGTTAAATAAGTTGGACTTTAACACTCTGAAAGTTTCACTTTTAAAAATTTTCAGTTTTAAAAATTCTCAGTTTATTCTAATGACTTTGCAGAATCCAATGCATGGATCAGTTTTACTTATCATCCCAAGTAATTTTTTATTGAAGATAAGTAATATTTTGGTATATCTCTGCATATTGTATTTATTCTATTTGTTAAAGACCATTTTGTTCATTAATAACGCACCTGAAATTACTTACATTATCTTTAGATTTCTTTGACAACTTATGTATAGTATGTTAGTCCTGTATAAAGTTGCACTTCCTACTCACACCTCGATTTTACAAATATTATCTTTGCAAAAAAACCAAATGTGAAATGAACTAGATGCATCGATGATATCACTGAGACGTTTTTTTTTTGTTTAGCACATTCGATGTTGATTATTAAATGAGATGGTTAGGAAGCAGATACACATTTAATAAATTAACACTCGATATTTGTTCTATTTGTAGGGAAACTTTCCAAGGCAATGCAAATGCAGTTCACGTTAGTTATGAGACTTCATTTAGCCATTTCAGTTAATATTATTCGACAACTTACTTTGAAGCTTGTCTGCAAATTGTGAACACGTCATGCTTATTAAGCTTCAGGTTTTAATTGCACTTAAGCTAAGCAACAAAAAGTGATGGTGAAATTTGCAATTATATAAATACATGTTACAACTGCGAGGATTTGTGTTTGCGGTTATATACTAGCTGTGTACACACACATTCTTATAACTGTCTGTGTGTTAATCGCATAACTAAGCGAATTTCGAAACTTGTCTTGAGACACGTTTATGTTGAAAACGCCTTTAAATAGAACCCAGGGCCATCTTTAGGCTTTGTGCTATGGCTTTGGCTTTTGGGGCTTGGCAACGCCTGGTTGAGTTTTAGTATTAGGCGTTTTAATTTAACTAATTGCAAATTTCAATAATTTCACTGGCGACGCGCTAATCGCAATAAATAACAACAAATAATGACTTTTCATATATAAGTACAAAATAACCAGCATTATTATTATCATCATTATCGTGAATTATATAAAACATCCGGCCAGACATTCGATGTGTGAAAAACACTTGGCCATGATTCAATACAATTGCACTGAATGCTAAGCATGGCCAACAGGCATTTGGTACAAAGACTCAACTATGCGAATCTCTCGTCTCTTTATGCAAATATGCATATCTATTTTGGCATTAATTTATGCGAATATTGCTATAGTTTTGTTTACGGATGACATAATATATTTACTTTTGATCGATCTTTAGCTTACAACGATTTCGATTGGACTGTAGGTCGGGGCCGCTTCATGTTTAACGGTCCATTATACGACTGTTAACATTTGTCGGCATCATTTCCGCATAAACCAGTTCAACTATTCGACTGAACTGCATTGGGAAATCATTTTCGATTTGGCCGATAAGTGTGACTCGATGACTTTCGTGCGTCTGTTGTCAACACCGCACAGTGCCGAGAGCAGTGTGTCGCTGGCGTGTTCGTAATTAGTGCACTTGTTGTTGTCTGGTTGTTTTGCTGTTGATGCTTTGCATGCTGAGCACGCCCCCACAGACATATAGACACAAAGGGTGCCGGGTGCCTCTGTTGTTGCACCCGCTTCAAGGTCGTATCTAATTGCCATACAATTAAAAAACAAAAGCCAATTTATAGGGTATGTTTAATGGCAGCTTAAATAAAAATAAAAATAATATAAATAAATATAAATAACATAAATAAATAAATATAATTTAAATGATAATAAAAAAATTTTATAAATGTATAAAAATATAAAATAAATAATTTTTAAAATAAATAAAAGAAAATTTTTTGTAATAAATGAAAAATAAATAATGCCAGAACATTTTTTGCAAAGTTTAAAACAATGGAATAAATTCATAAAAATATAAGTAAAAATGATTTAAAAAAATAAAACTCTTTGATTTTTTTTGGTAGTAAATGGTTACAAAGATAATAAAATGGCAAACAAGTTGGCTGCTACATAACGCTTGTAAGCTACAAGTGAGCTTCATAGCAGCGAGCTTGCAAGCGCCTGTAGTTTAGCAAAGCTTTCACTGTGCTTACAAAACAATGCGACAGATGGCGCTTTTGTGTGATTGACTACAACGTTTAGCTTAAAGCTTTGCAAAGCTTTGCATTTAACTTGGCTAACATAAAGTTTAAGAAAACACATGCATAATGGCAAAAGCGCAGCTTTTATATATGTATTTATATGTACTCGTATTCATATGGAATGGCTAATGCCACTCGTCTCTAATGGGATCCAAAGATCATAGTCGCCAAGTGATATTAAAGCAAATTACATTAATCTAGCCGTAATAACAACAACTACAACAACATGTAGTCATAACAATAACACTGAAAACAGTCATTGCGCCTATAAAACGATTTAGAACAAAAATCTTAACTTGATAAATTGTTTAAATGTTCGCTCAAAGTTTCGCAGCAGCCTTTTATATTTTTTTTTTAGCCCGCAGACCATTAGTGCGGCTATAGCCATAGAAATTAAGAGGAAATGGAATGAGTTTAGCTGAGTGGTCGAGTCATAAGTCACATCAATGCATGATTTATTCTGTTCAACCTTTGTAACTAATCAACGGAGAATCAGTTGAAATGAACTCAATCACGTATATAGTATTCAAAAGAATTTCTGATATCGTTCTTCACAAAGTCAGACACATAAATTAGCAACGCTTCGTCTGCATACAAAGGATGTGACAGGTTTGGGCCAGGTTAACAAGGGCGAAGCTTACACAGGCATGACCAAGAAATTGCAGGTTCTGACAAAAGTCAATTAATCACGTAAAAGTAACAATGAAATGAGTAAACATAATTACAGGGTTATACAAAAATTTCATTGTCATTGTTTTGGTTTAACTAACGGTATTTTACTGATTGTAAAACAAGTAAAAGCACATTAAAGCTCTTTCTGATCTTATTTCTCCTTGATCTTTTCTCTCTCCCAATCGATTTTAAAAAACTTCTGCCTTACATTCGATAGTTAAGATTGAATTTGATGAATATTTATATAGTTTTCTTCTCTTTCTCTACAATTCTCTTACCCAATCGATAGTATCAATCATTCACTGTATCCTCGGCTTATGACGTCATTCTCTTGTCTGCACGGTGTTTCTTTTATTCACAATCGATTTTAGCCAATATATAGTTTTTAAGTACTTTCACTAACTGCAAGAAGCCCGTGCATTGTCTTTTGACTGAAACCCGCAATTTTTGCTTGTTTGCTTGCGGCATTAGCAGCAATTTGCCTAGCCCGCTAATTGGCTTAAATGTCTGTCTGTCTGTTAAATAAGTCGCTTGCACAAGGCGCTCAATCAACGGTTTTTGGCAACGCCAAAATAAATCTCAAATGTACTCAAATGCTGTGCATTGTGTGCCAAAGTTTTCCCCCTCGAATCGCATACTCGAATATAATTACAGAGCCAATGTCCGAGAGTCTAAGTGGTCTGACTACGCACCACTAACTCTTTGGTGGTGCGGCTGAACTGTGGTTGCTCTACGACTGACTCTGAGTACGAGTCCGAGTACGAGTCCGAGTATCTTTTGCCCATTTGCCAGTCGAATTTTACAGAAGACCTTGACACATTTGGCCCGCTTGTGTCTGTGTTTTTATATCCAAATGCTTTTTGTTTCTTTGCTTTTTGGCCCAGTCTCGGCAAGTTGAACTAGCAACATCAAAAAGGCCAACTAAAATTCGGATTTCAAATGGACCACAGATGAAACCAAAACAAAATCCACAAAAATTATTGCAATTTCCTTAGTGTGAGTTGAGAGAGACAGAGACGAACTCGAATTGTAATAAATTAAGCAGCTTGCGATTGCTGCTCTTTTGGCGATTAAAGCGCTGCAGCAGAAACTTTGAGAATTGCATAATAAGTTTTTGGCAGACAGCAGAAGCAACAAACAGTTGCCACAACAAAACCCAATCGGACCACTGAATGCTCTCTCGTGCTAGCGATGTGTGTTTTGAACGCAAGTCGTGATTACACGCGCAATTCTCCAACTATTATGTTGTTTAATAATGCATGACATGCAAGTCTCGATGAGCTTTGAGTCGTTTCTTGCATTCAGAAATAATTCCTTAAGTCGCTCAGCTCTCAGTTGAATTGTGCTCATAGCGATGGAAGAAAATCGTGTTTTTGCACGAGCAATTCTTTAGGTCTGACAATCATTAAGGCGTTACATGATGCATGACATGCAAGTCTTAATAAGCAATGAGTTATTATATGACTTCAATATTTACTAGTGATATAAAATAGGTATTAAATTGCTGGAGTATTTTGTAAAAATTTAATGTGTGTCTCAAAAAAAAAAAAATTAAAAAAGTCAGGAATTATTTTTTGTGTTTCTCCTGCATTATTCGATTAAATTCGTGTCGTGTCAATCGTGCTTTAACTTTTACCTGTATTATGGCTTGGTGGCAAGTGCAATGAAAAAAAAAAAAATGCGAACGCAGAAGAGACATAAAGTAAAATAAGAAATAGGTGATTAGGATACAATGCGGCAAGAAACAAGTTTGAAGCAAAAGGAAAAACTTATCGCAAATGAAATTGCGTTAAGCGTAAAAGAGTTTTATGAGCCTGAATTTAGATTGAAATTGCGGCTTAAATGCAATTAAATTGGCTTGGCTGCTGTTGCACAGTTGTTGCTCTGCAGGTTGCACATTCGGATTGTGGCAACCAAGAGAGCTTCAGCTTCGCAGCTTCAGCGGCTTCCTCTACCTGATGCGGCGACGACCTTGTGCTCGTTTTTACAGCAATCGCCGTGAAACCGAAATAAAAATTGTTTACATGAATGAATGGGCATGGAGTTTACCCGTCTGCCAGGTCTCTCTTTTTTCCTCCGTCTGTCTGTCTGTCGGTCTGACAATAAATGCGATGAAGTAAACAATACAAAATGTTGATTTCAAATTGTGGCACATCGTAAAGCCAAATGCTGAAACAAACTGTTTTAGACTGCGACGTGTTGTGTTGTGCTGTCTTGTTACAATTGATGCCATGGGCAATAGCCAAAATATTGTCAACCAATTTCTTTTAACGGTTTTACCATTTACTACAATATTGTTGTTCTTGTTGTTGCTGTTGTTGTTGTTGTGTATCTACTGGCTGTTGCACTGACCAACTGTGAAGTCAACAAACTTGTTCAAGGCGCAACCGCAACCGTCTCATGGCATGACTGGCCAGAAAAGCTTAAGAGCCAAATTCAGACAACCAAACAGACAGAGAGCAACAGCAAAAGATACATATGGAATATATGTAGATAGAGACAGAGACGGAGAAGTAGAGTTAGAAAATTGCAAGCTTTACTCATGTGGTTATTCGCTGGAAATTGCTTGGGCGAATGAACAGTCGAAAAACAAAATACAAACAAATTGCGTTGGTCGGTCTTTTTTTGTAAATATATATATGGTATACCTTTTCAAAGTTCATTAGCTTTAACTTGAAACTGGCAACATCAAAGATGAAAGTTCATTAAAAAGCATAGTTTTTATGTACAACATAGGGGGGTTGTGTTTAATCTTTATGAAGATCGTGTTTTATATGATAATTAAACACAAAGCAAACTAAATAATTCCTATTTTATGTTATTTAAAGCCTATTAAGAACTTATGTTAATTGGATAGTAAAAAAGTAACTATCTCAGGAAAGTAAGCACATGTGCAAAGATGTTTTTATATATTTAATCATTTTGTTATTTTTAGAAATATGTGAGCACTTTCATTTATACATATTTTACTCTGTTGTTAGAGTATTTAATAGTATTGTCTTTGGAGTTTTTTCGAAATTCGGGTTTTCTGTGTGTGGGTGTGTCGTTTTAATTTAAATTAAAGCAATGGTTACGAAAGTATGAGAGTCAACTCCATGTACGAGAGTCTAAAACATCGTTCCCATCTGCAGACTGAAGGTTTTTACAACAGTCTAAAGACTACAGATCACAGCAGCATTTGAGATTTTTATTACAGTATTTGAACTGCACAAATTGAATCAGCATGAGCTGGCAGTTTCGGCCCATTTCGTACGCTTGGCTTTAGGCCAATGCAAATTAGCTTTAGACTAAGTTGATGCTCAGTCAGAGTCAGAGACAGAGTCAAAGTCGGAGTATGGAAATCGGAGTAGGCAGCTGTGATTCATGAATCTTGTATTACAAAATAAACCCAGCAATGATGGAGTGCTGGCAGGCCAGGTTGGAAATCACTTTGCAGGGCTCATTAGCACGCTGACAGTTTCAAAACGATGTCAAGTGCGTCGTCAACGACGACAGTGATGATGGCGACTGTGACGGAGCGGCAGTTTGTAGTACGCAGTTCGCTTATTTATAGTATTGTGCGGGGATATGTTTTGTGAATAACATTTATTTGACAACAATTAACTGAGCAGCGCAACGAGGATGTTTACAGCAAATACGATGAGTTTTATGCGCCATTAACACAATTCAGTTTGATTCGTTGCACGCGGCGTATGCGTAATCTCAAAAGGAAGTTACGCCTGCCGAAATATTGATGTATTAAGTCAGATAAAAAACATTCAGCTGCTCAACTACACATGACACACGCTTTAAGGCAAATTACTCTATAAAAAACAAGTATAATATGTAATAAACCTGTCTCTGTCGCTTAGGCATCGCATTTTTGCACTCACTGTCCCTTGTTCAATTTTTTGTTGATAAAAAAAAAAGAGAAACAAATTTTCGATTTCAATTTCATGCGCGCATTGTTGCAACACTCAATTTGATGGCACATTTGGCCAACAAACACCCACAGCGCTGGGCAGTTGGGCATTTTCAATGTCAGCATTGCGCAAATGTCGCCCGGTTGGTTAACATATTTGTATGTGTGTGCATACTCTTGCCGATGGGTATTTTAATTTAATCAGAAAATGTGTAACACATTTTAATTTGAATATGAGGCATAATTTAGATATCAAATGGATTAAAACTTGTCATTTATTAAAGTCTAAATTATTTGAGAAATCTTGAGGGATGAAATTCGTGCTATTAACAATATTCGGCAACAATATGGGAGGAGCCGGCAGCTAGTATTTTTTATGTATTTTTGAAAATTGTTTAAAAAGCCACTTTTTGCGTGAAAAGTAGGAAAAAGGGGTTCAAATAATAAATTTTAGGATTTTAAAAATAAAAGCAAAAATATTTTTAAAAAAATTTTAGCAACTCTTAGATTTTTTCAAGATCTTTTTATTGCTTAAAAAAATGTTTTTGAAAAAATTGAGGATAAAAGTTAATAAAGTTTTTCAATGGGTACTTAATGGGTTAAGGCACAAATCGGTCGAAATACTCTCTATTTTGAAAAGAAAACTAATTAAAGATTTTATTTTGATTTAGTTATTAGAAACCCGAAAACTGTAAATAGCAGCAGAATATTTTTATTTAGAAGTTCACTTTCCGAAAAGGAAAAATGAAAGCGTAAAATGCGGAAAGACTGTCCAAGACTTTTTACAAAGAGCAAAATAATTTTGATTAGATTTACATTGCATTACAAACAATTACAATATTATTATTCAGCAGAATATAACATAATATTTAGAAGTTCACCTTCTAAGAACAAAATAAAACACAATTTGCTAAAAAACAAAGCTGTTTCACCTTATATTATGGTTGTTTGGAGTGGAAGAGTATCTAAAGCTCAACTTATCGTTTTATGTCTTTTTTGTATATTTTCTGTCAATCTTTTTATATCGTATCCCAGATGAAACGCCCTAAGTGACGCCCTCAAACTGTTAATAAATGTGAGGCATTGAAGTTGTGCAATACATTGATTCAAATTGATGTTGATTTGCTTTGTTTATTGAATTTGCGGTTTTATCTGCACGCCTTGTCCATCATTCAATTCTCATCGCGTTCTTTGCCACTTTAATTATTACAATTAAAACATTATGTCTTGCCTTGACCACATGCCAAAAAACAAACGCAAAACAAAAACAAAAACGAAAAAAAAATATTTCATTGACGTGTCTTTGACTGCGATTGTGTCTTCTTAATGCGCACGCATATTTGGCATTAAAAGCAAATTAAACAAATTATAACTTATTATACGTATTACTATTACGGATTCACTTTTAATTTGATTGTGCACAGTCCATATTTTTGGTTTAAGAAATAACTGATAACTCTGCTTGTAGTATGAATTCAAATGCCCTCATTAACCCGGCAGCTGCGTTCGCCTTTCCGGCTAAAAGTTGAGCGAGCGGGCAGAACTTGCTTGTTATTACAATACGTGATGCAATTTAGAGAGCGAGTGAATGGCTCGAGCGGTTGAGCGGCTTTTCTGTTGCAATTCTCTGCGCTCACAACCAGAAAATGAAGAAGACGAAGAAGAAGTAGACAAAGCAGAAGTTGTAGAAGAAGCGTCGTCCGTCAGTCGCATTGTTTTATGCACGGCGCGTCAAGCAATGCTTTCAAGGTCGCCGGCTTACATAAGCGCAGCGTCGGCGTCAACGTCAACGTCGGCGTCAGTAAAAACCCAACATCTGCTGCGGCAGCGTGAAGCCCTTTTGTCGTACGCACACATGCCGACGACTACTTTGAAGGTGAACGAGCTGACGCCTCGCCAAGGAGCAACGAGCAACAAGCGAAGCCAACAAACTTTGCCTCGCAAAGCGCAAAGCAAAACGCGCAAATCAAAAAGCACTCGAAAAGCACTCGCCAGAGACCACGCGCTCATTCCACGAAGCCGCAGTAGTTGTGAGTGACTTATTGAGCGCTTTTCGCTCACACGATTGACGCACAGGTGCTTGAGCTTTCAGTTGTGCTTCCAGCAGCAGCAAGACCGCAAGTCAAATAAGTTTAAGCGCGTCTTTAAGTCGCGCAACATACGCACGTGCAAAAGTGCAGCAGCCTCTCACACATACCTGAACACACTCAATTGCTCTCGCGCTCTCTTGCGCTCAAAGTGTAAAGTGCAAAGCTAGCAGCGAAGTCGCGACGTCGCAGCATCGACGGCAGCAGCGCGACAACGCAGCTCAGCTCAGGTCTCAGCTTGAGCAACGACTTGAAATCAGTCTTAGTCGCAGCTTAAAGCGCAACGCACGCGTCTACGAACTCGCTCCCGGCTCTCTTTAGCAAAATAACGTCGCGATACATACATATATTTGGTGACATCAAGAGCGATAACGATAGCCAAGTGTGTCTCGATAATAATTGAATAAAAGGCGCGTGTGGATATATATTATTCAAGTTTGTGCCCTAAGTCTTTTGTTGTGCAAGATCAACCATTTAAGCTAATTAACAGTGGATTACAAGAACAACAACAGCCACAACAACAGCAACTACGCACAATAACTTGTGCAAATATTTGCGCCCAGTTGACGACATTTAACGACTCTTTCCTACACACAAACACACACACACACATACACACAGGAAACACCTTAAGATCGGGAACTGTAAGTGTAAATTTGCTAGTTAAACAGCTTTAAGATCTGGAGTTTGACAAGCTGGCAACTCAAGTGCTACACGTTGCAGGAAATCATTTTGCAAATAGTGACAACACAGCCAAAAATATAAAAGAATTATGAGAATAATAATAAAAATATAAAACAATAAATATTCTTTGTAAAACAAATGGCCGCCGCTTTGTTGTCTCTTCTCTCTCTGAGTCGACAATTACTTTGTGTGCGGGACGGCTTTGTCATGTCTTCCATCATCGTCCACATCAGCAAAAAATTAAAAAAAAAAAGTAATCATCACAGCAAACAAACTCAACATTAGGCTTTGTACTCAGCAACGTGACTCTTCCAACGCCCTGCCCCGCCCCCGTCCTGTACTTTTAGCTACTGTTCACTTCCAATTTGGCAAACGATTTGCATACAAATGGACAATTTCGCTGCCCAATGTCGTCGTCTCTTCCAAATACGCTGCTAGAATATTTGCAATAAAAAGCAACTAAATAATTTGGATTATATTTGACAATCATAAACAGATCGAAGACAACTCTTCTCTTTTTTATCTTATGTCTACATTTCTTAGAGATATATATTCCAGAAATATAAATAAAATTATTAATTATATTATTTTAAACGATCTTTACTGCTGTCTCTTCTGGAACTTTCATAGTTATGTATACTGAATACACCGCAGTGCAGCCTTGCTCAATTTCTATATATACTCGTATTTAAATCTCTGTTTACTATTTGAAATGAATGCCAATTAAAGCTCAGTTAACACTCAATGTGTGCACTCCCATGTGTACTTAGCTCTTGATATCTAACGATATATGTCGAGATATTATTATCTTAGATAATCGCTATTTCCAAGCGCAGTTCCTTGATCAGCTGAAATTTCCAGGTCGACTCTAATTGTTTATAATTAGCAGTTATATTGGCTGTGAGAGACGCTCACAGCAACGGCCAAGAGGTCAGCAGCAATTTGTGAGCACAGCCGGCATTGTAAACGAAAGATACAGTCAGTCAGTCAGTTTGTCAGTCTTTCTATCTATCAGTTAGACAATTTCGAGCAAAGTTCAGCTTAAATAGGTGTTGTGACTTTGCTCACATTTGCAATGCACAAGAGTGCACAATACAGTTGCAAAACAAGAGAGATATAGATAGAAAGATACAGATACAGATACAAAGATACATCTGAAGTCGCTTGCAAAGAAATGACGTTAATAATATGCTACTTGTGACTTTTAAAATCAACATTCAACTGCATTCATTGTCGCATTTTGTGCACCCAACGACCTTCTGTTTTGGCCCTGAAAATTTGTTGTCAAGGTTTTCTTTCTCTCTCTCTCCATTGCTTTATGCATTTCCGAACTGTGCAGCTTTTAAAGCTTCAACTTGAACTGGTATTTTCGGCTTGGGTTTTTTTCTGTTGTCTGTTTTCTTCTACTTTTGCTACTCTTCTGCCTTTAGTCTTCTTTTGTGTATTCTGTTGTTTTCAATTTTAATTTTGTTTTTTCTGATCTCAATCGTTTAAAAAAGCACAGCAGAGTTCAAGGAGTTTTTCAATATGTGTAGTATAAAATATTGTTATAGCCATAAATGTATACATACAATATTTCATTATAATCAAGGTAGTAGCGTTAATTTTATGCAAAGCATTCAATTCTAGTTTTGCTTTCGATTAAGTGGTAATTAGATTAATTACTAACTGTTTGCAATGGCTTCTAGATTAGACGGGTTATTGTTATTTCGTTAGACTGATCAGCTAAAGATTGTTTAACGTCATTTCATTTCATTTACTGCGAATACTTTAGTGGATGTATAGCTGGTCAGTTTGTTGGGCATTTAATGACAGGCTCTAATGGATCAATTAAGTACAATACGGCGGTCAGCTGATCACCAGTCGCACTTAAAAGCCTTGTTACTGTTGTGCCCTCTGCTTGGCCTAATGAGCCTGGATAATGACTGGCCAAACTTACTGTACGAATGCCATTGAACTGTCAGCATAACAAAGTACTGGCATATCAATCAATATTTAAAAACAAAGCCTTTAAAGAGTTGGAGAGTTGGATGCTTCAACTGAGCAAATGAATTTTTAATTGCACATTCCAAGCCACGTGGAGCAGCTGTTAAAGTTCTCGCGGATTTTCTACTTTGTTAGTACTTTGGACTTGTACTGATGTAACGGTATTGAAACTGAGAAAATTACTTACTTAATTGAGGCAATTGGACATTCTCTTTCGTGTAATTTGTGTATAACTGAAAATGTATTATTAAATCACTAAAAACTATGTATTAAACATAGACTGGTTTCAGTTCAGTTCTGCTTTTATCAATTGGTTAACAAGACACAGCAGTTTAGATACTCATATCCAAGTTGAAAGTAAGAGCCAGGTTCAATCCAGTTGGATTGCTTGATTGCCAAATTCTCTGCCATAAAACGATATTATCTAAGGATGGTAATAAATGGCAAGCTCGTTTCTTGTTAGTGCGGGTGAGCCAAGAAACTATCTATAAATCGTAGAGAGGCCGACTAACCAGTTGCCAGTTCAACTAAACTCAACTAAGCTCAACTCAACTGAACTGCGAGTAAATTAAGCTCGGCTTAACTGGTTTGTAATGTTGCCGCAATGGCCAAGTGCCGCTGCCGAAGAAGTTGCAGCAGTTGCAGCACACAAAACTGTGTCGCACACATTCGCAAATCCTCACACACACACACACCTCAAGACGTGCCTGAAATTATGTCATCGGAAAAACAAGCAGCCGATGAAAATGAAATTGAAAACGCCATGGAAAAGACAAGACAACAACAACAACAAAAAGCAAAGCAAAACAAAACAAGCCAACAAGTTAAACAGAGAGCGAAAGTAAAGTCAAATTATTGCCAGCTATAACTGTTCACTCTGTCTGTCTGTCCGTTTGTCTGCGTGTCTGTCTGTCTGCCAAGACATTAAGTCAGTCAGTTCTAAAGGCTGTGACTTTAAAGGCACTTTAATGGCTGCCACATGCCATCGCCATAGGCCATTTAAAATTTTTATTATCACGCAACGCGAAACATGAAAAAAACATCAGTACATCGGCATATGAATTATTAAGCAGTTGGGCAGTTAGACAGACACAAACACAAGTACTCGAAATATTTAGGTAGCGATTCCAGCTCGTCAAACCAATTTGGGTTTTCCGGTACGCACAGACGTACGTATTCGCAGCTGTCTAAAAGTCGTTCAGACATTGCAACAAGACTATCGATTGCCTCATTGAAATCTAAATCTAATTCAAAATTAAAAATCGAATCAAATCAACATGAAATTGAAAATTACATAGATGTTTTATAGTATTTATTTTAAATGGCAGTTGCCCCACGAATGGACTGCCAACTGTCCGATATTGCTTAATATTTGCCAATTGCATTTTTATATACACTACAACTCGACGTTTTTTCACTCTACTAATCACTTTAAATCGACGTTTTTCAGTTTCATATGAAATTGAATATACGACTGCTATATTTTTTATTTTATTAGTTATTCATCAGCTGTACTATATAACAGAGGGTTTCAAACTCAATTTAGTATTAATGTAGTTTAGTTTAAGTATTCCATGTAGAAGTTGATTTTGTGATAGAACAAAATCTATCAGTATCTATCAGTTAAATTAATATATAAAAGTCATTCACAATTAACAGAAATTGTTAATACTTAATTTAGATTCAGGTAAGACCTGTTTTTGCTCTAGTTTTATTATTTGATATGACTCGAACGTCTATTTTAAAATATTTCAATCACTTCAGTGTAGGAAACAAAATTTTCATTTCAATCCTTTAAGAAATGAAATGAAAAATGTTCAAGCCAAAGTCTTTTATTTTTGCTGTGCAATTAAAAGTGTTTTTTTTTTAACCATTGAATATGTAAAATCCTTAAGTGTATTTAAGCTTCGTTGTACTAGCTGTTAATGCGTTTATATAGTTTTGTATGTCTTGTTTTCAATATGTGGCTTTTCTTAGGAGTTGCAACCTGTTGTGTTTTGTTTTACGTGTGTGTGGGTTTAGTTATTGCTGAAGTGGCTGTTGTTGTTGTTTTGTGTTGCAGATTCATTGAACCCATTGTGGCCACTTGACGATGTTGTTGTTGTTGCTGGTCAGCAGCAACTTATGCAAATGCGTCATGCATCAAAGTGCAGCCAAGCGGCAGTTATTAAAGCCTGATGAAATTCTGCTATTGACCAAATAAACATATCAATTAATGACGCAGACAAAATCCAAAATTTTCCGTTGCAATTGCATGCCGGACCTTGTTACGACAACCGACAATCGACAACAAGTTAACATGCTAACCCAAAAACAACAACAACATGATAATAGCCAACTTGTTTACTAAGAACATTCAAGTGTTTATATCTTTTGAAAGCAATGAAAGCCACAATAAAGTGTTGAGGCATCAAATCAACTGGAGTCATGCCCAAAATATTCGTCAATGTCAAATACTACGTACATTGCTTTTGTCTCAATAAACTTGGTGATTTTATTGTTGTTGTGGTTAGTTAAGCGGCTTTTGGACTTCAGTTTGATATGCTACGAAACTGTTTGGCTGTTTGACAAAATCGTATAAAGTGCGACAGAAACTGTGAACCGTCAATGTAATTGAACGTATATAGCATGACTTGGCTTAAATGTTAGTGAAATTAACAGAAGCCATGATTGTATAATGATTATGACTTACAGTAATGATAAGGTCGCACTTTGCATGCACTTCTCGCTGTGGTTTGGATATTTAAATTTGCCTTCAAACAATCTCCTATATTACAAATTCTTGAATAACTGTATGGCATTACTTAGTTAACTGTATTCATTTCCGGTTTTATAGATAGATTATGTGAGACAAGAGTTTTTAGCATCTTTATTGCCGAGTTATGCGTTATGTGACGCAAAAATATAATAGTTTTTTTTTTGAGCACGTCAAACTCCAGGTCCAGCGAAATCAAACAACAATTTACACTCGAAACATGATCATTGTTTAAATATTGTTTATATGTACATTTCAGCAATGTGGGCATAAAAAATAACAGAAAAAAAAAGCCGAAACTCCACTGGATCATTGCAAAAGATCGACTGTAACGAACAGTTACGAGTTACGTTTTCCCCCCGTTTTCTTGTTATTTTTCCCCTCTCAAATTCCCTCACAAAACGTGGTAAAAGTAAAGGCCGGGTAACTAGCATTTAAATATCTAAACAAAAGATAAATAAAACTAAACATAATCAAAGGCAAACACCCACCAGAGAGCGGACTACAAACAAACAAAACATATAAAAAATGCTGATATCAACGTAAGTAAAAGTACACATCATAACAAAAACAAAAACAACAACAATTGTAAATTGCAATCAAATATGTAGTCGAAACACAAACAACAACTCAATTTTTGACCCACTGATGTTGACCCACTTGACGCTGTGTTTATAATTTAAAACTCGCTTCCTTTAGGCGCTTGTCAAGCAGTCAATCAGTCAATCGCTCAGTTGGTCAGTCAGTTAGTCTTCCTGCTGTATTGTTTTTGTATTTTTATGTTTTTTGCATTGCTTTTGCAGTTTGTCGCCCCATAAATATTGCATAATCTGCAGCTCAGCTCGTCGCTGTTGGATTGGACTTTTCTTATGTTTCGCCCTTCTCACAGCTTTGACTTAGCCACATTTCATCTCTCACTCTCTTACTCTTTTTCTCCTCTCTCACTCTGCGAATGTCTTTTGCATATTTTTGCACTGCGTCAAGCGAAAAACCTGACCGCATTTTTGAGCAGGGCGAACAAGTTTGTAATTGTGTCAAACTCCGTCGCTCCCAAGCATCCAAAGGCCCATTGCATAATCTTGGCCAAATCAATTTAGCCATTTGTCAGCATCTTCAACTGATTTAAGCGCAATTTATTATTGAATAAATGAACAATTGATAAATGTGAAATAAAACAATAAAACAGTTTAAAATTAATTTGTTTTAGCTCTCTTAAGCATACCTTTAATTTTACAGAGTACTCGTATCGCTTGCATTGCCAAGAAAATTAGCATCTTCAGTCTTCCGTGAGCGTGTTGAATGGGAATTCCAAAAGATTTGCTTTTCTTGTTTGTTGCCTTTGTCTTGGAATTCCCCGACGTGCTCAGAGGTGCAAGAACCAATTGTGAATTCCTTGAGGATCGTTTACAACTTAAAATTCCAATCATTTGTCGCTATGTTGCGTGACTACGAACTCGAACTTGCTGAGAGAGAAAGAGAGAGAAAAAAAAGAGAGAGACTTGCTTATGTGGCGTGCTTTGCATTAACTTGATTACATATGATTAGATAGCTTCAATCATCAATCATTGTTGTTGCAATTCGCAATTGCAATTTGTGCTTATGTAAGTTCATTATGAAGCTGATTGTCAAATAAACAAAAATTATTGAATGCATTTCCTGTCTGATGACTCAGCTGCATCTTTGTCCCCATCTCCATCTGTCTCTATACTATAATGTAACCGGCGACGAGACTTGGACTTCAGCAAGATGTGTCAAGGGATGAGCTCATAGGTGTCAAGTGGGCGTGGCGCGTGTGGGGAATCTTCTGACAACATTATAATTAGAACCTGTCATAAACTTATCACTTTAGATATTTGATGTAAAGTACAGGCTGTAAAACGAAAGCTTTTGACTTATTATGGATTTTATTGATATTTATTTTCCAACAAATTTAAGTGTTAATATGACAATTTTCAGTTGATTTTTTGTAAAATCTATAAATCCTATTTGCTTAATTTGGAAAATTTCTCATAGATGGCATTAAACTTAATTAACTTATGGCCAAGTATGCAAGGTTTATTAGCCAATCTCCGTTACATTTCTCACGCTCATTTAACAAGATGACGGGCAGCTCTGATGCAATTCCCTTTTGTCACCTCAAGAGACATATATATATATAGGGAGAGAGAGAAGGGGAGTGAGAAAGAGAGGTATGCAGAGTGTATGCCTAAATGGCGCTCTAATAGTTAATTAAATTATCAATAAGCATGCACAAATAGCAACAACAAACAAAAAAAACGATCAAATTTCCAGCTATAAATGTCAAGCGCACCCAAAAATAACAACAACAATAGCAACAACAACAGAAATGTTAGCCTGTTGTCATTATAAAAAAATACTTGGCCTGACCTTGTCCATTGTTGACTATACTCACACACACACCGACACACACACACAAACGCGTAGTGCACACAGAAATTTACGCAACTTACGCATACATCAAAAATTGTTGGCTCTGACTAACACACACACACACAAACACACGCGAGCTGGCTAACAATACGCAAATCGAAAGACTCAAGCAACGAACTTGAAATACATTTCGTCAACTTGCTTATTATTTATTTCTGCTGTCGCTGTTGCTAATGCTATTGCTATTGATGTGGACATTGTTGTTGTGGTTGCAGCAAAAGATATTTCTAAATGCGTTTTATTTACAGAATTCATTTTGGCCAAAGGCTATATCAAATTCCGTCGCAATATGCAAATAATTTCCAATAGGCTCGTCGCATAATCAAAAGCAACTTGGTTTTATCAATTTAATTTGTGTCTGTCTGTCTGTTTGTTTGTCTCTCACACAGCAACACACGCACACATTGAGCAATCTGCAGTGAGGTCTCTGCTCGGTGCGGAGATCTCGACTTATAAAATATGCAAACATTTGCCCGCTGATCGCATATTTATTCAATGAGCAGTTCAAACGCAATCGATTAGCAAAAAGCCAAATCGATAAACCTTTTTGTTAAGCTGACGTTGACGTTGACGTTGACGTCGACAGCATACGCTGTCGCTGGCAGCGTTCAATCAATGACCTTGAACTAGTTTCCCATCAATTTGGATATATTTATATGTTTTTTTTTGGTATGACTTGCTTTTTGTTAATGATGTGGAATAAGGCCCAAACGGCAGTAGATAAATGTTAAAAAAAAGTGTAAATTAGAGGAAGAGTGTGCGTGTGTGCGTAAGTGTAAGTGTGATTGTGATTAATAGTTATTAGTCACTTTCTTCAGCTGTTTAGCTTAACTTTTGGCCCACGGTGCAGCTAACCTTGACCCAAATGAGTTCACTTACAGCTACCGTTTGTGATCGTCATTTATTGCAATTTTGGGCATGCGCCGGCCGCTAAAACTATTCAATTATTTAGTTGGCAACACACATTAACTGCATGCATTGCAATTGCACAATAAACGCGTCAAACGAAAATGCAAATGCAAATGAAAAGGCGAAAAATTGAATGTGAATGGCTAAAAATACAATACAAAATGCAAAATGCATTTAGCTATGAGTATAAATACTTGCATGCATATCGGTATGAGTATTTGTTTAACGGCTGACCAACTTGTCGTTAAAGACAACAACATTGTTGGGCAATCGAGCAGACCAGACCAGACTAGACCAGGCCCGAACAGTGTGGCTAAAACCGCTCGAAGGCATTCACTTGCAAGCCGTGCTGGTGTCCAAAAGCGTGTTGGCAAAAAAATAAAAGAAACACACAACACAACACACATTGAGTAAGACTCTTCTCTGCCAACTGGACAAGTTTGTGTATTGAAAAGAAAAGTGTTGCCAGTTTGGCTTTTTTGCCAACACACACATAAATCTATTGTTTTATGCTTTTTTGCAATGTGTCGCTGACATAGTTTTTGTATATACCCGTATATGTGTGCAGAGTTTGGAAGGGGTAATGAATTGACACAACAGGAAGTTATCAATGCTGCATTATTCTAAAACGAATGACTGAGGCAACGAACTCGTTTTATAAATCACTTTAACTATTTGCTTCTGTTTTGAGTTTAACGCATATCTAATGTTGACATTTCTCATTTGCAGCGTCTCCACAGACTCCGTTATGACGGCCACAAACAACGATGGTGGCACACAGCCAAATTCGGTTACCGTTTGGGGCGCACCGGCTGCGGGGCCGAGGAACACACAGGCGGCTGTCTCAGTGCGGCACGCCTTTAAGGCCTATGGCAAGAAGAAGAACGCCAATCAGGTGTTGAACAATTTGAATATGACGGTGCCCAAGGGCACAATGTAAGTACACAACATTCATTTATACATCAGCACAATCCATGCTAATCAAGATTTCATCAATTTAAAAAGTGAAATGTTGACAGGCTCATTTAGCGTGCATATAAAAAAGAGACGGGCGAAAGTAATTCACACCCTACAAATCATTCGTGTCGCAGTTAATGCTATAAACAGCTACTATATAGAACAGATATATACATATTTATCGGTATTCATAAGTATTCATTCGTACATCATTCGCGAGCAATGTCATCAAGTATTTCCTGTATCAAAAGGTCATCTAATCGCTATCAACTTCAATAGCTACAATTAACTATGCATGTACTCATACTTGTGTATACTAGTAGGCTGAGATTATTTGTAGTTCGATCTAAATACTCACATCAAGTTTTGATCGTCTTTGCAATAGAAACAACATTTTTGCATGACAATTTGTTGGCGCTGTAAACTAAACAAGTTGCTCGATGTCCGTAAATACCTGTTAAATGCCATGAGAGGGTTGTCCAAGTAGTTGCTAATGCATGCACAAATCGATTAGAGAAGTTTGACTTAAGGCCTCGCAGACTTCTTTGTAAATTCAAGTTTTTCCCATGAAAGTTATTTGCATAACGACGTCTATCTTAATTAATATTGAATGCTCATAATTACATTATAATTAACAGCAAGATTATTTATTCATAAATCGTTTATGCATCAATTATTATTGATAATTATCTTAAAAAACACGATTATTTTTATTATACATAGAAAAAACTTATTGTTATTATAAAAAAATGGTATTCTATAAATTTATATGGAGAAAAAGTAATTAAATATCTTATATGTTTTATTATAGATAATTATTTTTTATAAAGAAAAATAATAAAATTACTTGGATGCCATTTTTATGCCAAATGGTTCCAATGCGATTATAGTTTTCCAAAATATATCGAAGCACTTGCAGTTCATTTGCACCTGGTGATCATTAAACTCAAATCGGAAATGATTTTATTGATATATCGCTTTGGCATTAGCATGACTGTAAGACTGCCTGGCATTCTGGCCACATATTGATTGCACAATACGTAATAAAAATGATTTAAAAAAAAACAGTGAATTAAGTTTATAGCCATTTAGCTGAGTTCTCTCTTGGTTCGCACATGAGAAGTGCACAATCTTGACCCAGAATTGCTGAAAGACTTGTTATAATTGCAGGCTGTAAAACAACAGTTAAACATGGCCAGTTTCGGTTTTGACCTAGGTCAGGCATCAGTCCAATGAACCACACGCAAAACTGGCTTCAATTAATGTAAGCTTTATTTTTGAATTTTTTGAATTTTGTTTTTGTTTTTTGGGTCGTTTGGTTGTGTCAAAGTCGCTGCGATAATTAAAAGCTGAGACACAGACATCGACATTTAATTCGTTAAATGCTGCAGCGTGTTAATTATAATAATAAATCCAATAACAAACCGAAACGTGCGACCTACGTGCTCCAAAATACAAAAATATTGTCAAAGGCCGACAAAAAACTGAAAGACCAAACGAAAATAGATGACAAAAAGACAAGCGATAACAACAACAACAATGAAAACATTAATAATAACAATAATATTCATATTGCTGTGGCTGCTGATGTTGTTGTTGTTGTTTATGATTGTGGGTCTAGAAAAGAGGTGGAGTCGTGTTGCGGCATTTGATAGCCGACTGCGAAAAACATGTCTCAGTTTTCAAGGTGAACATTTCGAAATAATTCAACTTGAACTGCTGGAAATTAACATTGACATCGCCGTTGACACGGCACGAATCATCATTATCATCATATACTTACTTAACCTAAGCACTTATTTTTCTCGATTTCACTCAGTTCATTGTTTTTATTTTATTTGTTATTTTTCGCTGAATTAGCACATTGCGTTTTGCTGGCGTTTAAAAACGCGTGCATTTTCAACGCTTCGTTTGGCCAACATCGAAATGCAAATAAGAAATGCAATTAACATTTAAAAAATTCTTTTGACCACTTTCTTAGTTATGGCCTGCTGGGTGCCTCCGGCTGTGGCAAGACCACACTCTTGTCCTGCATTGTGGGACGACGCCGCATGGATTCCGGCGAGATTTTCGTGCTGGGCGGCAAACCTGGCACCCGTGGTTCAGGTGTGCCCGGCAAGCGTGTGGGCTACATGCCCCAAGAGATTGCACTTTATGGTGAATTCTCCATACAGGAGACCATGATGTACTTCGGCTGGATCTTTGGTATGGAGACCAAGGAGATTCTGGAGCGTTTGCAATTCCTACTCAACTTTCTCGATCTGCCGTCGGAAAAGCGCTTGGTGAAGAATCTCAGCGGTGGTCAGCAGCGTCGTGTCAGTTTCGCTGTGGCTCTCATGCACGATCCGGAGCTGCTGATTCTCGATGAGCCAACGGTAGGCGTGGATCCATTGCTGCGCCAGAGCATCTGGAATCACTTGGTGCACATCACAAAGGCGGGTCAGAAGACGGTGATCATCACAACACATTACATCGAGGAAGCTCGTCAGGCACATACGGTAGGGGACTCGATATTGTTGAATATAATAAATAGTTTTCGTTTTTTGTATTTACAAGAATTTAGTTCTAAAATAAAACAAAAATTTTTTGCTGAAATTACAATTTTAAGAAATGTATGGAAAATGTCTGTTGAAAGGCATTTTTTTAAATACATACTAAAAAATTATATACTGAATACAAATTTCGGAAATATTACGAAAATTAATGTGTACTTGTTGAAATTAAAGTTCTAAAAAATTTCTGAAATATTACAAATAATTTTTTCGTAATATAACAAATATTTTTTGTTGAATAAAATTACAAACTATTTAACAAAAAAAAAAAAAAATACAATACGATATTTGAATATTATATATGTTCGGAGTGCAAACAAACAATAATTATATTTTGTTTTCAACATCTAAATTTACAATGAAGATCTGGGTCTAACTTAATTTGCTTTCAGATTGGCCTGATGCGTTCTGGACATTTGCTGGCCGAGGAGTCGCCCAGTGTGCTGCTCACCATGTACAAGTGCATCAGTCTGGAAGAAGTCTTCCTCAAGCTGTCGCGCATTCAAAGCCAAAAGGGCGATGTAACACACGTCAACTTCAGGTGAGTGTCCATGCTGTCTATGCACGTGGTTAACCCGAATCTGACACTCAACACAAACTATAATCATTTAATATTTGAATCTCTCTCGATTTTCATTTGATCTGACACTCGCATGCTTGCAACCAACACCAACAACACCTCTACCAACACCAACCACCAACTCCACCAACCACCAACTCCATTCCATCTTTGTGTATCTGTTTGTGTTGTGTCCTTGTTGATAACGGTAACAGTAACAACATCTCGTTGCATGCCATGGCCTTTGGCAGCAAGATGGATAAACCCAGCTCCAGTCAAGAGGGCGGCGTTGTTGGCCTTAATTTCCACCAGAGCAAGGAGGTGCTCATCAATGACAGCAATGGCTCCATTTACACGGTTCGTTTTGCTTTTTATTTCTTTACTTAAATTTAGAAAATATTAAAATTAGCTCAGCAAACATAAACAACATTCAAACTAAAATGTAAAGTTGTCTGGAGTGAGCAAACAATTAATTTTCTTAAAGGTCAAGTAAATTTTAAATTCGTGCTGCTTTCATCACTAGAGCGCACGTGCCGTCCGCAGTGATTTGACAAAAATTAAAATATTCGAAAATTTAGAGACTGGTTTACAATTAATTTCAAAATTTCAATTATTTTTTATATCGTTGAAATAACTTGTTTCTAGTATTAAACAGATAAGAGATTTATTATTAATGTATGCATAAATAAAACAAAAATATTTCATGCTAAATTCCATCGATAACCAATTAATTTTTTCTCCTGCAGCTCAACCAGGAACCCTACAGTCCGCCTCCATCGAAGCGCCAGAATAATCCCAACGATGAGGAGAGCTGCCAGGATTGCTTTGCCGATCTCTGCAAGGTTACGTCCAAGGGCAAAATACGTGCTCTGCTCACCAAGAATATGCTGCGCATGTGGCGCAACGTGGGCGTCATGCTCTTCATCTTCGCCCTGCCCGTGATGCAGGTGATACTCTTCTGTCTGGCCATTGGCCGTGATCCACAGGGTCTGAATATAGCCATTGTCAACAACGAAATGAACAACACGGTGAGTTGGAATACTAATAATCACGGATTTAAGTCCTAACCGAAACAGTAACCTTTAACCGGTAAATACCAATTGAAACTTAAAACCGTAACTGAAACCATAACCGAAAAAAAAATTTTCAATTGCCCGAAACCTTAAAACTGATACTCTGTAAACCGAAATAACCGTTTATTAACTTATTTCCAATTTTTTTATTTTCAATTTTTATAATAAAAATTTAAAATAAGTTTTATTTTTAATTGTTATTTTAAAAAATTACAAATAAGAGTTATGGTGTAACTTTAAAATACAATTTTAAAAGCATGTTTTATATTCAATTTTTATTAAAAAAATTAAAAAAAGATTTTACATATAATTTTAATCGAAAAAATATGTACGTTAGGGCTTTTTTTGTATTTTTATTTAAGATACATTTTTTTCATTTTAGCAATATGTTTTTATTTTAATTTTTAAGTTGATTTTATCAGAAAAATGAGCTTCAAAAAATTTATTTTATGGAAATACATTTTACATATTTTTATTTAGAATAGATTTTGTCGCATTAAAAAGCTTACCTTAATTTAATTTTATGGCTGTTTTATTCAATATAGTATACAGATTTTCTGAATATATAACTCTTTTTAATAACACTCTTCATTATCTTTGCAGGACACTTGCTTCTGGGAGGATGGCTGTCACTTTGCCAACCTGGGCTGTCGCTATCTGAATCATCTGAATACGAGCGTGATCAAAACGTATTACACGGATATCGAGGATGCCAAGGCGGCGGTGCGGAGGGGAGATGCCTGGGGAGCTGTCTACATAACGGAGAACTTTACGGACGCCTTCACGGCACGCGCTGCATTGGGACGAGATTCGGATGACGAGACGATTGAACAGTCGGAGGTTAAGGTGTGGCTGGATATGTCCAATCAGCAGATTGGCGTTATGCTCAATCGCGACATTCAGTTGGCCTATCGCGACTTTGCCATGGGACTGCTGGGACAATGTGGCAACAATCCCAAGCTGGGCGATGTGCCCATTCAATTTCGGGAGCCCATCTATGGCACCATGAATCCATCCTTTACCGATTTCGTTGCACCTGGCGTGATATTGACGTAAGTGCACACTTTGCATATCCCATTATATACACTATTTAATTATTTCTCGTTATTCGCTATTTTTTATAGCATTGTCTTTTTCTTGGCTGTCGCTTTGACGTCATCGGCGCTAATTATCGAACGCACTGAGGTAAAGAATTGTGAGGAGAAATCTTGATCAGTTACTCAAGTCTTCTTTCTTTAGGGCTTACTGGATCGCTCTTGGGTTGCCGGCGTCTCTCCGGGCGAGATTCTCTTCTCGCATGTCATCACCCAGTTTGTGGTCATGTGCGGACAGACGGCTTTGGTGCTCATCTTCATGCTGGTCGTCTTTGGCGTGACCAACAACGGCGATCTCATCTGGGTGATTGTGTTGACCCTGTTGCAGGGCATGTGCGGCATGTGCTTTGGTTTCCTCATCTCCTCCGTTTGCGAACTGGAACGCAATGCCATCCAATTGGCGCTGGGCTCCTTCTACCCAACTCTTCTGCTCTCGGGCGTCATTTGGCCCATTGAAGGCATGCCTGTGGTGCTGAGGTGAGTTTTATAAAAACTTAACTTAAGTATACTTTTCTCTAATTTATTTTTTGTGTCATTCTCCTTAGATACATCTCGCTGTGCCTGCCTTTGACACTGGCCACTTCCTCACTGCGCTCGATTCTGACGCGAGGCTGGGCGATACTCGAGGCGGATGTGTATATTGGATACATTAGCACGCTGTCCTGGATTCTGGGTTTCCTGGTGCTCACGCTGATCGTACTGCGCGCCAAGCGCGGCTAGAACTCGCCCTTTATGGGGGTGATTTAAATTTTAGTGAAAGTAATTTTAATTACTTACTTTTAGTTTCCGTTTTAGACTAGGACTAGGCCGCTTTGAGTAGTCATCCTCCTATTTCCTCCATATGAGTAGTAGCTTAAATCCCTGAGGTCCTTGGCGAGTTTCGTGAATTTGCTTTAACTTTTTTGCTCTTATTCTCTATTTCTATTTCTTTCTCTGTCACTCACACCACCCCTCTCGATCTGTAACTAAAAATGTCATAAATTATTTAAGCACATTTGCGATTTCTCTCTATTTTCATTTGTTTTAATTTGCAAGTTTTTTCCTTATTTTGTAAGTTGAGCACATTTTTCGTACTTAGTTTAATTTGTAAGGTTTAGGTACATAAATTGTTGTAAATATCTTAGAGCTGCAACGTTATCACAAAGCGAACAATACAAATTAAATCCAATTACTTGCGACGTTGCTTGTTTCTTAAATATCATTTTGCAAACCCCTTTTCCGAATTAGTTTTTTCTTTTTAAATTTGGGCAAAAAGCACACAACCTAATTTTATATATTTTCAATGGACTGTGATTGTACTATGTTTTTTTGTTTGTTTAAATATTGCACATAAATTCAAGTTGAAACAAACCTGAAGAAAAATGACAAATATCAGAAGACAAAGAAAACAAAAAACATAAAAAGTAAATGGTGGGGTTTGTTATTAAAAAATAAGTAGCTTAAAACATTTTTGTATGGGTTTAAGTTTTGTAAGTTAAAACGTAATTAAATACAATAATGTTAGCTACACTACTTACATAAAAACAACACACAAAAAAAACAAAAACAAAACTACATACATAAAAATGTAGAAATGTTATGCGAGCGGCATAAATATTTCTCAACGAACAAAACGATCAACAAAATATATTTTGTTCTTATTTAAGCAATATATAATTATGTATAAATAACAATAAAAATGAATAAAGAGAATTTTCATAAGTATTTTATTTTTAAACAATATTTAAATAAATGTCTATTCATTTGGAGGGTTGCTTGGGAATTTGAATTGGCGCTCAAGCGGCTGCATTGCAGTTTAAGTCGCTAACCAACACTGGCGCTATTCGCTGCGATTGGCAGCACTGCGTTTTGGTGCTGCCCAGCGCGCTCACTGAACACATGTTCGCTGCGCTCTCAGCAGCAGCAAGAGGAAGCATAATAACAAAGGAAAAAATACGCAAACCAATTTCTAATAAACACGATTGCAAATAAACAAAATGTGATAAGCGCATAATTTTTGTAAAATAGTCAACACAACAATATGGACAAGTCCAGTGTGTACGAGAAATTCACCGGCCAAGTGGACCAACTGCGTAACACGGAATGCAGGTGAGAGTTTGTTTGTGTTTGTGTTTGTCATCAGTTTTAACTGGGGCTGCAACAGACCGGCAACAGTTTGTTATTGCGCAAAAGGGCACACGAGCCTGAAAATTGCAATAACTAGCTTAATATTCTGCTTATTATGTCGATATTGATCAAACAGTGGCAGCTAAATGGTGAAAATCACAGTACATTGCAGCTGAGTTATGACGTCATCGGAAATAACTATGCGCTTAGCTGTCCACAGTTGAATGCGCCCATATGTATGTTGTTAATACCCCAGGGCTTAAGTTATTTTTAAGTAAAATGCGTATTAGGGGAACCCTGCGCCGCAATAAGTCTCGCAAATTTAGCTGGCAACTGATTATAAGAGCGTGCCACCAACTGTTGCCCCCCAAAGAGCAGAAAGAGGCGGGCACGCCCCTTTATAGGACAGCTTACCTGATCACACTTTTAGCTCATTAGTTTGTACTAATTATCAAGGTTGCAAACCTTAAAAATGTTGAAGATGGTTCTGTTCTATGGTTGAAACTACAGAGTTTTATTCTTGGTTAAATTTTGGATAAGAAACTCGTTGAATTTTCTCAATTCTCCTTAATTTTTTAAGTCAATGAAACTATGTACAAAACGAAATGTAAATTTCTTAAAAATAATGATTTTATAATAATTTTTCCAAAGTTGAAAAGTCAAGCCAAAATATAATTATTGATAGTAAGATATATTAATTTTTTTCGAACCGAAAAATTAGTTTAAGAAAGTCCTCTGGCTCTAATTCCAGGCTTAGCTAATTCTTATGTAATTCGTTGAATTAAATAAATTAATTATTTAATTATTTACTTTTTACTTATTTATCATGCAACACCATTTAAAACCAATTTCTGTTTTAATTCCAACAGTCAAAAGCAAAAGATTGCCTGCTTCCAGCAGATAGCCGAGTGCATCATGTCACCCGCTCTGGCAGCTCACATCAATTATGCAGCACATTGTGGCACTGCCACAAATGTGTTGTTGCTATTCTGCGAGGACTTTGACTCGGTGGTGAGGATGAGCGCCGAGGAGAACCTAAACAAAATCTTTCGTGCCTTGGAAAAGACGCGTGTGAGTCGCATTCTCATGGATTTGTATGGTGAGATCAAGCGGAATGGTAATCAGCGGTAAGTACTCATATATATTATATTTTTCATAACTCATTTAATTGTTGCAACTTGTTATATCTTTTTAGATCACTTCGCATCTGCCTGAATCTGTTCTCTTACTATGCGCCACAAATCAAGGAGAAGCACATTAAATGGTATGCTGTGCGTCTCTTGCAATGCATGTCCATAATGTCGCAGCGCAAGGAGACGCTGCTCCAGGAGACACTCTGTGATTTTGTCAAACATTTTGGACGCTATGTGCAGCAGGGACTCAACGACAGCGAAACGTGCACCTTGTTTGAGGTAAAACAGCTGACAATATCTAAGTGTACAGAGAAAACTGCAAATAATACTAGATAACAGTCTATAGTTGAAATAGTTTATAAATCGTATAAATGTTCGGAGTATTTCTAATTGATAATGTTAGATTAAGGCAAGATAATCGTCTAGTGTTAAATTGAGGAGTCAGATAGAGTTAAATCGATTCTC
Source organism: Drosophila recens (assembly GCA_037043495.1). Lineage (NCBI taxonomy): Eukaryota > Metazoa > Arthropoda > Insecta > Diptera > Drosophilidae > Drosophila > Drosophila recens. The sequence continues at coordinate 61,650 of JBAMBJ010000823.1, forward strand.
CAAGTCGATAGTTTGGGTTATAGCATCAGAAATATTTTGACAAATTTATAATACGCTGAGAAATCATATACTTAATACTTATCAACAGTCTAATATATCAGGTAATTGGCATTCCATATTTTAAAACTAGAGCACAGATCACTTGTATAATAAATATATTTGACTAATCCGTCTGTCTAGCTAACAAAATTTATAAGCCATTTAACGAGTTCAATGCAATCAATCAAATTTTTTTAATCTTAAGCTGTTGTCATTTTAAAACTAGATTTTAATTATGCAACTTGCAAATGGTTTATTTTGGCCGGACCCTTAATTGGCCAACTGCAGTTGATAGCCGCTGGGCAACTCATCGACTTATTGACTCAATTCTCAATTTCCTTGATTGCAGACATTCCTTGGCAATATTAGCGCGGATTGCGCGGTGAAGCGTCGCTGCTCGGCCCAGAATTGCATCAGTTTGATTGAGCATGCGCGCAATAGAAGTCTGATGGCCAGGCATGGATTGAACAAAGTGATTGGTAAGCCAACAAATGCCGGATATGAAACTTGAACGTGCATTCACTACTTTATATCGCTTAAATCCTAAATATATGTATCCACCATCCAGAAAATACGGGTTACAAAAAAACCAAACCGAAAAACACGATGCATATCAATTGTTAATGCAGCTGTCGGACTGTGGCATTTATTTGTACGAGTATTTAGAATTGTTTTTATTTGTCAGTTGTTGCTTGTTTTGCTTTCTAAATTAATCTATGTGCCAAATGTTGTAGTTGTTGCTGTTGTTTACCATTTGACGCATTTACGCGATGCCAACACAAAAATCGCTTTATTTTCATCAATAATGAAATCTGGGTTTAAAAAGCGTGTAACGGCTTTAACGCGCCAAATTCCAAATGCCAAATACAATGCACACACACACAATATATGTGTGTGTGTGAGCGTATATAAAATATTTTTTTAATATTCTAAAAAGCCACAAATCCATTGAAAATACCATGGAAAGAATATATACCCGGGGAGCTGTGGACTTTTGGGACTGGGTGTGTGTGTGTGTGTGTATGGGATGTTTGGGGTGTGTGTGTGGGTGTTTGGGTGTTAAGGTCTATACAAACTAACTGTAAATGCAATCACAGTCAGTCATAGCAAAGTTGGGTCTTTTATATGGCGTTTGTTTGTGCGACTAACCGTCTGACGGTCCGCCTGTCCGGTTGGATGGCAGCCACAGCTAAAACTAAAATACCAGTTGATATAAATTATATTGCAGTTGGTTACCTCTACAAAACTTCAATGTACAGATATCCTGTAAAAATTGTAAATGTGTAAAATGAAAGGTATAAAGTAGATAACCATGTTGTGATGTCATTTTGAATCATTTTAGATTTTCTTAGTCAAAGTTTTAAGTGGTGAATAAACAGGGGAAAGCAACAGCTCGTCTATGTTAACAATATGAAAGGTAACCTTTAGTCGAGCACTTTTCATCACTGATATTTTACCTAATTTTTTTTTGTGAATTTGTTTCGATTTTAGACAACGAAACGAGGCAGTTTTTATTTAGCCATTTGCTGGCTGGCAACTGCAGCAATAACTGCACTACAAACAAAAATCATATCAAATGGCAACAACAACAACAACAACTACAACAACTAGTAAATGAAAAATATGTGATGTCTGCATTGTAAAAATTCTTAAAAACAAAACAGACAAACATACAAAAACAAAAGAAAAAAAATATAAATAAGAAGAGAAGTGAATCGAAACAAACAAAACTAGAAAGAACTTTTAGAACACAAATCATTTTTTATTGAATTTTCATGAACATTTTATTGGCAAACATTGGGGAAAAGGTAAATGTGCAAAAGTTTAGATACATTGCAATTTTACGAGTGCATTTCAAGTGTATAAAATTGGGGCCAAGCAAAATGTATTTTACAGTTTTGAAAACAGTACTCGAAACTTGATTAAATTATACAGACAATTTGGCTTTTCCCATAACTATTTCCATTTCCATTTGCATTTGTATTTATATTTGAAATTTAAATTGTTTGTACTAAACAATTTTTCAATGCAATATGCAATTTATTAAGTGCCTGGTCAAAGGCAAATGCAACTAATGCCATTTTGTGGCAAGACGATTCTAGCATCATTCAATTCGCCTTTTCAGCTCTTAGCTGTTTACCTTCAAATCAACTTCTCTGTTTGTGTGTGGCTGTGTCAACTTTTAAGCCACTTCTCGGCAACTGCAACAGCCACAATGCTGCACAGTCTGGCGCCTCTTTTTATGGCAGCCATCATAGTGAAGCACTTGAAACTCCTTCTCCGTCTCCGCTACACATTCAACAAATGCCACGCTGCCTTGTGTCTTGCGCCTCTTCGCATGCCACAACAAACACTCACAAAGTAAGGTCCTTAACGCTATTGCTACTGCTGCTGTTTGTCTGTTAGTCAGTCTGTCTGTTTGTCTGAGGCTGTAAGGCTGGCGAAATGAAATTTATGCACTTGGACACTTTCCTGTAATAATTCATGCAAAATTGAATCAGATATTCATTCCTTTGCAGCTTTAAAAGGATAATCAACTTGATAAACAAAAAGTCAACAACAGCAGCAGCTTTCAAAATTTATGCAGACAGTTGTTGTCGCGGTGCGGCAACAGTTGTCGCTGGCCTCAACAATAATTCAAAATTATCTGCCATGTCAGCCGAGTTACCAAGTTATAAAATAACCAACTAACGTAATAGCCAATATTACAGACAATTGCCCCATTTGGTGCATAGACTTTTGATTTTAAATTGGTTCACGCTGTACGCTGCTCATTTGCAGGCAGTGTGCTTGCGCCTTATTAATTATACAATGCATTGTCAAAATTGTCGCTTCACAGTAAAATTGTGACAGTGTGGCTTAAATGAGAGGCAGGTAGACAGTCATGTGGGCAAAGGAAGCGACTGTCACTCAATCAAGATGAATATTTGATGCGTCAACTGATTGTAACAAAAGTGTTGCATGCCAAAACTTTTGACTGAAGAGACAGAAATCCAATTGTGAAAAAAATGAAATAAAAAGTTTTCTCTCCATTTCATATTAATTTCAAGTATTAAACACCTCGCGTTCTATCACACACATTAATTGAGAGTCTTAAACGTGGCTTGGCCTCCGGCAAAAAGTTCTTGCGGCTTATGGAGCAATTAATTGATACACATGAACTCGGGGCAACAAGTTTGCGCCAAAGCCAAAGTCAATTCGCAAAAGTTGCTCCTTTTAATGCTGGGGATGTGTTTTCAATTTTGCGCTCGCTTCCCCCCAAGGAAAACGGAAAACTAATTGAGTAACAAACTTGCAACATGGCATTTTGTGATTGGTGGCGTATACGTAATAAAAGGACAAATAAGCAACAAACAAACAAACCAACAACAACAAGAAACATACAGCCTATGTGCGAGTGTTTCAACGCGTTGCCCTTTTTCTCTATGTGTGTGAGTGTGTGTGAGAGAGTGAGTGTGTGTGGCGCCCCAGAGTCTATAAATATAAGATGAAAACTTTTCAACGAGATAAATTTAATTGGCGGCAATTTGTTGCAAAAGCATACGAGAGAAAAAGTTGCAAAGAACACGCCAAGAAATATGAACTGCAATTGGCCAAAGGTATTACCAATATAACTGTTTGCACGAGTCTGTATATTTGTATGTGTATGTGTGTTTGTGTTTGTTAAATTGAAATTGGCAACGCATTGCTCTGTTCAAAGTTTGAAGTGCGTTTTTAATTTGTGGCAACAGCAGCGGCCATAAGTTGTGCGCCAGCACAAAAGGCATTAACTATAAGTTGTCTATAAGATTATATACTATATTGGACTTACCTAACTCTCACCTGGCGCTTTGTTTTTATTTTTTGCTTCTTTCAGAAATGCTGCTGACGGATCAACAAACGAGCTGCGTGCTTGGCGCCTTGGGTTTGTTGCGTCTGTTGTTGCCACAGCTCATACGGGGCTACTCAACTGATTACCAGGATGATGGCGACTCCTTGGCGGATGCAGGGCAGCAACAGCAACAACAACAGCAGCTGCCCGTAACGTCCGAGTGTCGACAAATTATTGAAATTTATGATTATTGTTTGCACCTGCTGAGCACGCAGCAGACAACGAATCACGCCATCATAAATGCCGCACTGGAGGTCATCAATGGCATACTCCAGGCACTGGATGCTGCCACAAGTTCAACAATGGCAACGGGACAGCAGCAGCAGCAGCATCGGCAAAGGCAACGGCAACGGGGCGAAAAGAGTCTTGGGCAAAGTTTGCGCCAACTGCTGTGCAATCAACAACTGGAGCACAATGAGTATTTGCGGCGAAGGAAATCATTAAAAAATCAAATATTCCAATTGAGAAATTACGAACTGGGGGCAAGTCAACAGCAGCAGCAGCAACAACAACAACAGCAAGAACAGCAACAACAGGCGGCAGCATCACGACAAATGCAAATGCAAAAGAATTCAAATGCCAAACTGCAGCAGCAAAACTGTCACCAACAACAACAACAAGAACTACAAAGTGGCAGCAACTTGCTGCAAGTCGTGGGAATTAATGCCGTAGCTGATGATGCTGACACTGAGAAAGATGCTGCATCGAGTTCCGTTGCTGATGAAGGTAAAGTAAATAATGCAGATCAAGTCTAGCTGAGCGTGACTTGTGTTTGACTATACATGTCTTTGAGTGTGAGTGTGTTTGTGTGTGTTTGTGTGTGCAGTCATGTGAAAATATGACATGCACACAGACTGACAAGTCAGACAGACAGAGAGACAGTTGGACAGGCCAACCAACAGATAGACCGCACCGAAATCAAGAAGAAAATTGAGCAATGCCACTGTCACGCCCACCCGCCCTTCAATGCGCCCACAATGCGCATATGAAAATTATTAGTGCATGCTTTTAGGCGGCAGCGCATACAAAATGAGGTCACTGCTAAATTTGCATCCGCCCGCCGGCAGAATGCTCCACAGATTTGACTATTTACCATTTGCCAGTGTTGCCAAAATAGCTTTTTTTGTTTTTAAATTCAATTGTCTGCTTTTTTAAAGGGCTTTTTTTTATTTTTCTGGTTTTTTAGATTTTTTTTAGATGTTTAAAAAACACGTAAATGTAATTGTATGTCGGAACGGAACAGTTTTTGGCCTCTTTTTAAGGATAAAATCTATAATATAAATTCTGTTATTTTCAAGTACAGAATTTAAATGGAAATGTTCAACAAAATTATCTTAAAGTGGATTGGATACTAGGAAAATATAATTTTAAAAATTTTCCCAGAATTTCTTGTAAAAAGTAATAAAATTTAGCTTTCTTTTAGACCTTAAACTTTAAGTATTTCGAAAGAATATGGAAAATATTTAAATTATTTTAAATTAAATTTAAATTTTTTTGTATTTAATTTTCTTTTGGCAAATTTAGCTTTTTAGACCTGAACACTAACAAAATCAGCTTTTTTTGCTTATCAAAAAGTTGGCAGCACTGTTATTTACACACAATGTAAGTCTAACCTCTCACTTTCTCTCTCTCCCTTTCTCTCTGTCTCGTTCTGTCTCTGGTGACAGGCAAAAAAGCAACGCGACGTCATATTAGAAATGCGGCACGCAGCATTAGCGAATGTGTTGCAAGCAGCGCATCGGACGATGAAGAGGAGCAACAACAACATGTCGAGGATGATGCTGATGATGATATGGAGCTGCTGAGCGTCATTGCGGATGATGAGTACGATGGCTTTACAACGCTGTCGCAACTAAATGAAGCACAACAGACTATCCCACCACCAGCAGCAGCAACAGCAACAACAACAATTGATAAACTGATTGATGCCGAAAATGTTACGTCATCGCCTAAACCTCAGGCCGTGCAACATCAGAGCTCGTTGCAGAATTTGCTTGCCAGCAGCAGCGATGACAGATCCCAGCATTTGAGTGACATCGACAATGAATCCTTCAACAGCATCGATTTCGATGCGGAAATAACAATTGCTGGCATGAGGGATCAGCAGACAGCAGCAACTACAACAGCAACAGCGACAACCGCAACAATGGAGTCAACAACATCGGATTCAATGCCAGATGAGACAACAACAATTGGCACATTCTTCAACAATTTGCTGTCCCATTCAAATGCAGGTGAGTTTTAAGTTTGTTCAATGGCATAACAACTTTACCTCGCAAATCGATCAATTGAAAGGGTATATTGCATTAATAAATAAAATTAGTATAAACAGATTGCTATTGATCTGTGAGAGCACAAAGAGATTGATGATAAGTGGTTGGGAGTAGATTAGTTGTTTCTAAAAGAATAAAAAAATCTGAAAAAATTTAAAATTTATTGAATTAAGTAAATAATTTAATTGTTTTTATTTACGGTGTAAATTATTCGTATCTTGCCCCAAAAGGTGCTATACAAAAGTAAATTGATCTTGAATATTGGGATTAGTTGATAGCTAAAATAATGTAGCTTAATGAAATAGACAACAACGTAGTATCTGCTAGTCGAGTCATATTTTCATTGCATGGCTAGACAAATATTTCATTATTAAACTTCAAAATGCAGCAAGCGGGCGATTGAAAAACTATTTTCATTTGATGTTATTGCGTTTCGCGGTCTACCGTTGGCGCCGGCTTTTTTGTTTTCCATTTCACCACATTTATTTACAATATTTGGGCATGGCAATCAAATTATTTACATAATTGCAGCAGAGAGGGAGGGAGGAAAAGAGAGAGCGAGAGAAAAAGAGAGAGAAGAGAGCAGGAAGTGCAGACATGATGCTGGCAACCAATTTTGCATGTTGCCTTTTACCAATTGCACTTGCAATTTAATGAAGCGTAATTGTTGTTGTTCGCCATGTTGCCTAGTCCCAATGGAGTCAACAGCAGTACAAACAACAACAGCTAAATTAAATTAGGCAATGCTTGCACAACTTGCACAGGCAAGTAAGAGTGGGAGACAGAGAGAGGGAGACAGAGAGATAGAGAAAGAAAGAGATTCTTATAGGTCTGTTGGTTGAGTCAAGTTGCATGCATCATTTGTCGCTTCATTGGCTGCGCGTCGCTTGCAACCATTTTGTTGCTTTTGTGTCTCGTCTGTTCACATGACAACAACAATGTGCAACAACAGCAACAACAACAATGACATGAAGAGCAAAGTAAACGGTATTGGAAAATAAAATTTTGCCGTTTGCCATTTGAAAATTCAATTCATTTTGATTGAGAAAAGCGCAGTACGACGTTGTTCAAATTGCCAAACAGTTGTTGATATTTGAATGCATTCATTTATTCACTAATGGGCACATGATTCAAACTCGTTGCGTTTGCTGATTTTACGTACGCGTAGGCAGCACACTTTTTTGCCATGACCTAAAATTTTAAAAGGCAGAATATATAAAAGGATGAAGAGGCTGAAAGTTGTCCTGTCTTCTCTGTTGGGTTAATAAGCAGTGGAAATGCTGTGCGCAGAGCCGGAAGCGCTAATTAAGCCGTGTGTGAGATCTGCATGGGCGTGGCAGCGAAAAAAATTGAAAGGGAAAGGGAGAGAGGTAGAGAGAGTAAATGAGACAGCAACCGAAAAAAAAGATGGAAAGCTTAAACAACTATTTGACGTAAATGTTGGGCTTAAGTCCGTCGTTTGTATGCCGTCTCTTTTTCTCAATCTGTCTCTCTCTTTCTCTCTGTCTGTCTCTCTGTCTGTCTCTCTGTCTGTGTGCCCGTGTGTGGGCTGCGGATTAAGCTTGAAGCATGGCAATGCATTTACCGCGAATAACAGCCCCCTTTTGTACCCTCCCCTCCCCTCCGCATTTTTGGCTGTTTTACTTGCGCGAATGCTGCTGCCATTTGGCCAAAGCATCACACTGCAAGTTGGCAACAAAGTGGTTAAGACAAATGGGTTACGTGATAAAATGCGGTTGCTCAAATTGCATGTATGCAAGCTTACATCTTGTATCACTGTGTATGTGTGTGTGTGTGTTAGTTTATTTAGCATTGCCAGCCAGCCAGAATAGTGAGCTAGGCCAAAGGATCTGGCGTTCATTTAGCTGTTCTTGTTTTTTTTTCTTGTTGTTGTTGTTGCTGTTGTTGTTTTTGTTGTTGTTACGCTTTTCTGCATTTGGTTTTTGTTGTGCACTTATGCGCGCTATCAGCCGTTTTGCTTCTGCTTTCCACTCTCCGCCCGCATGTTATTGTTGTTACTATTTTTTATATTCATATGTTTTACATACGAGTATATAGATATATATATTTATATATGCACATATATATGTATATCAGCTGCCGCCAATCTTCGTCCGCAGCCAAACAGCATCAGCTAAGCCCGGCAATTTGTATGCCCTACTAATGAATTGACTACGATGATTCCGTTGCAACCGGCAATAGCTCTGTTTTTATTTATTAATTTATAAAACAAATTTCAGATAATTTTAAAATATAGTTGGGGTATAGCTTACATGCTCTATGTAAAATTAAGCAACATATCTTCACTTTGCCTTTACATTAGGATACAAAATAATTTCTTTCTTTCTTATTATATTTCTATTTGCTAACATATGGGCAAATCCTGAGTTGCGGACGTTACATTTGCACGCAAATTTTCATGTTTAAACTGATACAGCTCGCCTTCAGGTTGGTGAATTTAAATGAAATTTTCTGAAAAATGCATTTCATTGAAAGTACTCTTAAACCTATGTTAAGATAAAAGCCTTACTGTTTTTGAAAAAAAATGAGGCTTGCTGAAAGTTCCGTTGCGGCCGTTACAAAGAATGGAAGTCGATTTGAGGTTAACGTACATTTGCACATATATTAGCGAATTTTGCATAGTAAACAAAAAATATCCAAATACTAAAAATTAAGTGGAATATATGACCATATCAATCCATCATCAAAAATAAAGATAAGTAGTCTCCTTAATTAAAAATTTTAGTTTTTGTCTGTTGCGGACGTTACGTTGCGGACGTTACACTTTTTACACTTCCACTTCTTTTTAAATTATTAGTATATATTAAATATTTTTTCGATAAAGCTTTTATCTTAAATAAAAGAAAATTAAACAAAGTTTAAGATGAGCTAAGCTCTAAACACTCAGACGACCGTTTTGCCCACTTTTTTGGTCATTGAAAATACCCCTTTTTTTACAAGATTTATTGAAATTTAGAGGCAAAAAGAGGAATTAATTGATTAAGCTCGGCCATGAACAACCAAACCACTGTAAAATCATTTTGATTTTGTAATTTGAAGCCTGAAATATATTCTATTACAACAAAAAACAACTATTATTAAAAAACATGCAAATTATTGACAATTTAAGGTTTTTGCCCTTGGTTTAAAAATTTTCGGATTAGCCCATATAAATATTATATGCATATTCTGTAAATTCAAAAGTTTAAATATGGTTTGAGAACAGTATGAGCTTTAATGTTTGTTATTACAATTGATGTATATTTTTATATTTATTCGAGTATATTTTGAACTCTCGCAATATAAGTGAATTTTTGTAACAGAAATATTTTGTTAGAATAACAATGAAATGCTCGAAACCTTCATGTTCAAAATTTTATCGCATGAGAGCATTCTAAGTTCGCTATGTGCCATAATTTTTCTGTTTTCATAAACAATTTTTCGTTGGTTGCTTTGCATATGCTGTCGTTATGTAGAAAGTCGAGTAGCGGGTTGGGAAAGTAAAAGACAGAGTAGAAAGAGAGTTGCCTTTAGCCTGGATGTATGTTTGTGTGTGGGTGTGTGTGTCACCCATAAAGTGCCAGCCCCCATTTCCTTAACATTTCTCCGACCAGTTCCACATCTTGTTCTTGCGCGTTTTCCGTTCGTGACTGCCGCGTTTACTACGCGGTCTACGTTATCCTTTTTGTTTTTTGTTTAACAGTTTTTTTAGGGGTTTTTCTTATGTACTTTTTTTTATGCGACATACGTATAAGTATAAGTATGTAATGTATGTAGTTTTATTTGCTGCTTGTTGTTGTTCTTTTTATTTTAACGTGATTTTAAATAACAAAACTGAGTAAAAGTTTTTTGGGGGGTTCCCGCTGTTTTATAACTGTTTCAATTTGTGTGCCACTCAACCTCGAAACGCCCCGGGCCAGCTCTCTTCAGTTTTTTCCCACTCTTGGCTTTTGACTCCCCTCCAACTATTAAAGCATAAAATGCGGCAAACAATCCAACATAATTACGTACATGCATGCCTGCCTCAACAAGATGCACAAGTATAAAAAAGTATAAAAAAATGACTCGTAAAACCAAAGCCAAGCCATTTTGTTGTGCTACAATATTTTGGTTAGTTTTACAGTTGCAATGAACACGCTAATTTCATGTGCATTTAACTGAACTATCTTAGCCAGCTTTGGCTTTGGGTGTTGATGAATGCCTAAGTTACATCAACCTTTAACTCGGTAACCACTTTAAAGCAAATGCACTTTTCAGATTCTCATAAGAGTCCTTTATTTCTGAGCTTAGGGCATGGATGCTTTCTGTTTAATGTGCAACTGATTAGTTGAAATTTGTTGGAGCTTTTAACATTTATGTTCCGTGCTAGTGATTAGGGATGGCAAAATAAATTTATTAATCGATTATAGAATCATATGATTAATTTAAGCTACGCGATTATTAATTGCAATTAATCGACGAAAAATAAAAAAAATCGATTAATCAAATGATTATTTTTTGTTATAGTTTTTAAAATATTGTGTAATGCAATGCCATTGTATAGCAAAAAAAATTAAGAACAATAATAAAATGCACAAAAAGTATAAATACAGTGGCTCACAGCATAAAGTATGCAGGTCAAGTTTTGACATTTAAGGCTTATTTGAGCCGTTATCGTTAACATATTTTCATCAATGGAAAGGTCATTTAAATTCCGTTTGAATGACACAAAACTTTTCTTAACCCATTGAGAACCCCTTCGAAAATTTCAAATTTATGTAAAACTCTACTTTTTCAACTTTTTTCCTCGATTTTTCACAAAAAATATTTTGATGCAGAAAATTTTGTTAAACAATTCTAAAAGTGACTGCAAAAAAAAATTTCCAAATATATTTTTGCTAGTATTTTTTTGGAAGAAAATGTACATGTGTGTTTCCCTGAAAAAATGTTGGCAACGACGCGATTATTTGATCGAATAATCGATTAGTGTTTCAATTAATCGCAACACATTTTACGATACAATTAAATCGCCAATGGAAGCAAAATAATCGATTATTGTGTATCATATGATTAATCGTGCCATCCCTACTAGTGATGCATGTAATTAGTGAAAATCAGACCAACTTCAAACTTCCATAGCTTTGCAAAATTTTTCCGAACATTTTAAGCATGCGGCTTTTTTTTTTAATATTTTATGTATTATGTGTTAATGGAATTGGAATAACCATAAGGATATATAAATTTTTTTAGGAACAGTATTTAACTAATAAAATTTGTTAAACACTAAATAATCTAAAGAATCTTATTTTATACATTTAGTTCATCTTAAGATTCGATCTATGCCAAGAAACCTCTTTCCGCTGTTTAGTGTAAACTGTATAAACTGTTTACTACTTTCATTCCCACTTTCAACTATATCCGCTTCCGTTTGGCACCGCTGCTCTAATTTTTATAAAGCGTGCATGCGGCCGGAACATCCATTAGAAAATACAATAACAACAACAGCAACAACAACAGTAACAGCAACAATAATACAAACAAGAACAAGAGCAGAAATTGCATCTTACAGATACGGCAGCTAAATAAAAACAATTTTTTAAGCCAACTTAAGTGCAGCTGTGGTCTGTGGTGGGGCAGCTTCGCCTCCTTGCCTCCATTCCTCCATTCCTCCTTGCCTCCTTGCAACATGATGCTGCCCCTCGCACGGAACTTACATACATACATACATATCTATACATACAAATGGTGTGTACTATAAAATTTGAGTTTTCAATTAATTTCCAATAGCAGTGGCGAGTGCTGGAAAGGGATGTGAAGAATGTGCGGTCCAGATTAACTGTAGAGCAAGATAGATAGACTAGCAGATACCCTGTAAAGTTTTTTTTTTATAAATCAATAATTTTTTTTATAATTTATTTTATATTTAACTATATATAATTTAACTATTAAAAATATATTTTAAAAACAATGTTATAGGCTTTAAAGTTGAGGAAATAATAGGATAATAAATACGAAATCTAAAATAATATTAATTTTGAGGTTTGCGGTGATGTTCTAAGTACTTGCATATTATTCTTTCATAATTTGTTCGCTCCTTCTGTTGTCATACTCTTTGTTAATAAAAAACCTTGATTAAGAGTCACTTAAAATTACATTTTGTTATTGGTTTGTCATGCGATAGCTTACTTAGTTGTTATACCCTTCGTGGAGGGTATAAGCAGCAGCTAAAGTGAATAGTTTAAGCGGTTTCTGACTAGCCAACTGAAAGTTTTCTGGGTATATAGTTTCATGTTTATTGCCGTCTCGTGTTTAGAAACTTTACAACATTTCCCGTTTTGTTGCATTCTTAAAAGCCCCCAAGGACCATCCCCCTTCTCTCTCTCTCTCTCTCCCGCCCCTTCGATAGCCGCGACAGACAAATGTGCCTGGTAATTGGCTGCAAGTTGAGTGGGAAAAAGGGCTGTAGATAGTGAGGTGAGGTGAGGTAAGCTGGCAGAAAGGCAATCCACAATTAGCCCGAGTCAGGAGCTGAGACAAGGAGGAGCATTAGCGTCAGACAAAGTTATCGAGGCAAAGTTTTTGGAGTGGTAAAGTCGACTCAACGGAATTGCCTTATTCTTGCAGCCTCGGAGTCGGTCAGTAAGCTCTTTCGTCAATCAAGTGGCCCCAAATCCACGCCTGCCAAGTCGGCGCCAGCCACTGATAAATCGGATGCCGCATCGATGGCATCCCTGACGCTCTCCTTGAGCTCCTTGGCCAGCAGCAACGCGACAGGCGCCCAGCAAGAGCGTCAGCCCTCGATAGCCGAAACGCCCACACCCATTGAGGAGTCCATCTCGGCCAGTGCTTCGTACACGGCATCCACGGCACTGCTGATGGATGCACCACCGACCATTGCAGTGCCAGAGTCTGAAATGGAACCACAGCTGCGTCGCACACCGAATGGTAAGTCTCTCTCTGTGTTTCTCTGTGTGTGTGTGTGTGTGTGTGTTGCAGTTGCTGCAACTAATTAGCTACTTTTATCCCTGCAGCTAATCCCTTTCTGACGGAAAATTCACCACTGAAGCAAACGATTTTGGGCCATGCACTAATCAGCATTAAAATTGGCAGCATTCTGGAGCAATCTCTGGTCTACTACACCGCACGTCTTCTCGCCGCACGATTCCTTTTAACCGGACGTGCGGCTGGACTGCAACCGGACAGTGTCAGCCGTGTGTCCATCAAGAGTCTGTCCCTCACAGTGATTGCGCATTGTGTGCGTCTCGTGCCGCGCGTGCTGCAGCTGCCACTGGAGATCAGCGAGCTGGAGCTGCAGCTGCTCGCGGAGGCAACTTGTGGCATCAGCGGGGACAGCACCCAAGCATCGAGTCCCCAAAGCAGCGCCAACAACTCGCAGCTCAGCGAGGGATTAGCTCAATCGATGACGGGATCGTTGCTGCAATCGACTGATGGCGACAACCAACTGCTGCTCGACATCAAGGATGATCACTTTGGACCCAGCACTTGCTCCGCCTACCTGCAGCAATCACCAACGCTTAGTCGCAGTGCTGATGCCGCCTTGTTGCAATGCCAGCTGGAGGCGAGGCGGAATTCCAACACGCAGAAACCCAATTCTGGCGAGACTAAACTCTCCAGATCGGAGATCATTGGCAGCTCTTATCGCATTACAATCGCAGCTGAGGATGCTCCACCATTGGCCTTGCCACCGCGTCCGCCGAAGCGCACGAAGTCGTTACGCAATCGCCCCCAGCCGGGTGGCAGCAATGTGGCAAGTGTTGTGCCCACCGCACCCATAACTGCTGTCGGCTGCCAGGCGTTGTCGGATGTGCTGCTTTTTCACGCTCACTGTGATCCCATTTTGCGTGGCGGCGTTCAACAAATTGTGGGCAGCTTTGTGCTGGCAACTGGCGCCGGTCGCTGCCTCCCGTTGCAGCAGCGCCTCAGTCTGCCGCATTTGTTGGCCATTTTGTTAAAGGTAGGTTGACCATTACTTTATGGTGACAACAATAGTGTTGCATAGCTGCAGGCGCCAACGAAGCGCCCTTTGATAACTCGAGAGTCCTTGGTCTGTCGACTTGTTCATCTGTCTGCCCTTCTATCAGTCCATCTGTCCGTCTGTCTGTCTCTCCATCTGTCTGTCTGTTTATCTGCCAGGACTTAATGTGGCAAACGATGCTCACTGCATGCATTTATCTATCTGTGTATGCTCTCGTATCTCGTATCTCTGCCTGTTATTTGCCCTTACCATCTCCCCTTCTCCCCCTTATGCATAACGCATACGCCGCGTTGTTTGCCATTCCCTTTTGCATTTTTTATACCCTGTGCCGTGCGTATATTAGGTTTGTACAAAGGCGTGTAGCAGGCAAAGGGATACCACAGAAAAGTATATGATTTGGCAAAATTAACAATGCACAATATTAATTTTAAAATAATAAATAAAGGGTTATACTGCATTCAATAAATAAAAAAACGTTCATGAGGGTTTTTCATCTCTTAAACAATTTTTTGAATAGTTGTATATTCTTGATCAGCATCAACACACGAGTCGATATCGAAATGAACACTTGAATCTAAAAGAATAAATAATATAAATAACAGAATAAATTTGTTTGCCGTTTTCTGTCACGCTATTCAATAAAAATACCTACACTTTAAGAGCTCGAGACTCTAAATTTGGTGAATAGACACGAATTATCGCTACGAACATCAACTTGTTTTTAAGATTTTGACACGTTTTTCGCTCTTAAAATACAATGCTATTTTTTAGGGTGAATGTTACTTTTTATTATTATTAATCGCTTAACTTAATCGTATCTAAATCAAATAAAAATAATCATAGTTATGGCTGTTTTAAGTTTACATTCAACACAAGCGCCTAAGAGTATGCAGTCCATTTTTATTTTTGCAGCTTTAAATCCAAATATTACTTATTTTTATAGAGTAAGGGGTATCTTGTAGCTGAGTAGTCGCTTTTATCATTCTTGCATGTTTTTTATTCATCTTTTGCCGTGGCATTCTATAAATATGCGCCTCCACCTTTTCGCTGTACGTTTTTCTTTTCTTTTCTCATCTTCTCTTTTTATGTTAAACCAACAAGCTAACATATTTTAACACATGCAGGCGAGCACACACATCCCACACACACACACACATACATACATATACTGGAGGACACAGACACGTGTCCATATCAATGGCTGCTGTTGGCTTTTGAATATTTTCTAGCACTCAGTTGCTCATGTTGTTTTTGTTGATGTTGTTGGTGTTGTTGTTGCTGCTGCTGTTTGCAGTTGCAGTTGCCGTTGCAGCTTAGCTGGCGGCATTTTGTGTCGGGTTGTTTTTCATTTGAAAAATAAGAAAGAAAATTCTTATCGCCTTCGCAATGTGCAAGTGCAAATGCCCCTAAAGGGAACAGCGCATCCGTTGCCAATCCCTGTTCTCTTCCCATCCCCCGCCCTTCATCACACACACACACACATACGTATTCGAACGCAGACATATGTAGAATGTGCGCATAACTTGCACATTGATTTCTCTCTTGAGAATTTCGTAGGTACACATATAGAATGTGGCTTGCATTCGAATTGGGAGTTGCTGGTGGATGGGCGAAGTAGGAGCTTTTCTTATTGAATTCAATAATTTAGTGGACGGCCGAAAATTTAAATTGCTTCTGGCCACCCAAAAGCGCAATTTGATTATGCAATGTTGTTATGCAACTGCAACTGCAACGAGCGACTTTGCAAGCGGACGTGCTAGCTGAAAATCACATTAGATGCCTGCCCCATATAATGGCTGCAAATCCGTCTCAATGGCACTTGCCATTGCCTCATGTTGCTGTTGTTGTTGTTGTTGTTCTTGGACTGAGTGTGAGATCTTCCCTAGAGGCACCCGAGGCAACTGTGATAACAATGGCCCTTTTGGCCAGGCTCAATTCGGGATTGAGTTTAGGTTCGGCAAGAAAAAGCTTGTTAGGATTCGTTAAAAATGCACACACACCAATATGTGTGTGTGTGAGTGTGTGATTGTGCAAAACTTTTTGCTTGTGCAAACAATAAAACACAAATTCGCTTAACTGAGCCAACGTCTTCTCCTTTGCTTCGTCTGTTCTCGAGGCCATCATGCTAACAGTGTTGTCTGAATTTGCATGGCCAAAGTACCAAATTTGATTTTTTTGAAATGGAATTGCTGGAAATAGCTAAGTTCTCAAAACTTTTAAAATCAAGAAAGAAGACTAAAAATTCAGATTCCAATTAAAAATTTAATTGAAGATACCTTATTCTATTCTATTTTTTCAATATCGGCGATTCTGCAAATGAGCGGAATTTGAATATATTTAGACCCTGAAATAATTTTAAAATAAGTCTTGGGGAAGTAAATATTCATACAAGAATCAGTAAAGAATGAGTTTATACTTCCGCCATTTCTGAATTTAAAAATTTCCGAATTTTATAATATTTCCTTTATAAAAATATTCGAATATTTTGCGATGTTTTGTTTACTACTACCGTAACTGTCATCTGCATTTTCAAAAAAGATTTTACTTTCTGTCAAATATTGAACTAATACAAATTACTAATAAAAAAGTAGATAAATTACTTTTTTTGAAAGTATGATAATGTTAAGCCCATAATATTTGTTAAAATATTTTAGCTATTGCCGATATAATATAGCTAAGTCTAGCTATAACTTAGCTAAAATAGCAGCAATGCATGCTACGAATTTTTTGAATACATACAAAGAAATTTAGACCAAAACTTTTGCCGTCGTCTTTTTTTGCAGGGCTTTGAGGACGAGATACACACAGTGGTCATACAAGCGTTGAATGCATTCGATAAGATATTTCCGCATGTGGTGTCCAAATATTTGACAGTGCCGCCATGTCATTATCATGCTCATCAGAAACGACAGCAGATGCAGCAGGAGCAGGAGCAGCAGCAGCAGCCAAGTGGACAACAAAGAGGTCCTGGCCAGGACCAAACATTTGGCCAACAAAGTTTTACAAAGAATCTGGATAATGCCTTAAGCAGTCAACAGCAGCAGCAGGAGCAACAATGGCACTCTAACGATGACAACTTGAGTGCAGACGAGGCCAGGATATGTGCCAGGTCTTCTTCTACAGCCACTGATAATGATGAGCTGCTCGTTGCCCTTTTGAATGATTTTCAATTGCAATCGAATCGTATGCAGCACATTAGCAACAACAACAATGACAATGACAACGAGAACGACAACGAAAACGAGAACGACAACCAATTTAATGAGCCTGGTCCATGCTGCGTGTTTGCCATTTCACCGAAATTGCTCTTGAATAAACTTCGACTGTGTCATTACAATAAATATTGGTTGGTCCAGAATAAATATGCCGAAGTTATATCCAATTTGAATTACGTACTGCTGCGTTCCTACTACGCAAATTTCGACAGTGCCTTTGACAACAACAACAACAACAGCAACAGCAATGTTGGCAATGAGAAGGATAAGCGACTGAACGATATGCCTGACGCCTGCAACTGGAAGGAGGCTGCTTACAACAAGGACATTGTCTGCACTTATGAGGTAAGTTCAATCGAATCGGCTTATTACAAAAAATAAAATCAGATAAAATGGATAAAAGAAAACCACAAGCGCATTGTAGCCAGGCCAACAAGCTGCTTGGCTTGGCTTGGCTTGTTTATTGTGCAGATTTCCCACTCCATCCCCTCCTTGGCACTTTTTTTTTTAACTGCCATCAAATTGTAGTATTGCTGCCACCCCTTAAAGTACTTTACCAAACGCGGGCAACATACTCTTATTGAACTTTTGTGCACTGAAGTGTGGCTCTTTGTGCATCTGCAGAGACTGGCCCCGATCCGATTCGATTCGATTGACAGTTTGTTTTGCTTTTGGGTTTTTCGCAGCACACACATGTGTATATAAATATATATGTATATGTACATCATATATGTATACTCGTATTTGTTTATTTATTATTTTGACAAAGCCAAGCAATTTGCTAAATGGTAAAAGGGACGTACGTACGTACGTGTACACAGACTTGAGAGTTAGCAAACAATTGTGTGCTGCATGTGAGGCAAGTGTGCCAGGCAGACTCTCAGCAAGAGGAAATGACACTTTTAGGGGCAAAGAAATGCTTTTGATTGAAAACTGTTGACTAAACTAGGAGCTGCACATGAAATTAAAATCGCCACAAAAATATATAAAATTAAATGCAAAACGTTATAAAGAGTCCGGTTTTTGGTACTATTTAATTCTAAACTTTTTAGTCCATAGCAACAAATATTATTATTTTATTATTTTTGGTTCAATTGTGCTTCTCTGAATTTTCCCTAGTACTTGCAAGATATGTTGGAGCAATTAAAATTTTTTGAATAGCCCCAAACTTTTCAATTGTATTTTGCTCGTTTAAATGTTATTTTCCAGTTTTCATTTTAAATTCTAAACATTATATTTTTTGTCAATGTTTAAGTTTTTGTTTCGACAATAAACCTTGCCCCAAAGTTGGAGTAAACATGCCACACAACAACGTCATAAAGCTGTTTGTACAGACGATAGTTCAAAGAGAGATTTGTTATTGCCACAAGTTGAAATAGTAAGAATTTTTGGCTTACTTTTGATTTACAACGCTTTTCGATTTGCCCTGCAGGCTCAGTTCCTGGACGAAC
Source organism: Drosophila recens (assembly GCA_037043495.1). Lineage (NCBI taxonomy): Eukaryota > Metazoa > Arthropoda > Insecta > Diptera > Drosophilidae > Drosophila > Drosophila recens. The sequence goes on from JBAMBJ010000823.1 coordinate 80,474, forward strand.
TTCTGCATCTGCTGGGCGATGATGATGCACGTGTACGTGAACATGCCGCCTGCTGTTTGTGCCGCTTTATAATGCAAACGGCGCCCCAGCAACAACAGCAACCAATGGCGGCAACAACAACAACAACAAAGATTGAGGAAGGCAGCAGCAGCAGCATCAGCGGCAACATCAGCAATATCAGCTCAACTGAAACTCAACAAACTAATTTCAATTTGCTTTGGGATTTTTTCGACTATCGCATATTTGGCAGCATGTCCGTGACGTTGCGTAATTTATTCCGGCCAAGCTCAACGATTACTCCGCCAATGTCTGTGGATGCCGGAGAGCATAGTCATTGCTCAACAGAAGCCATTGGATTCGGAGCTGGTGGTGGTGTAGGTGCAGCCGCCTCGGTGTCGGCCTACTTTGATGGCAGTTACAACGTTGGCAATGGCAACAGCATCGGCAACGGCATCTCGGATGGTCATGTTTTTGCCTTTGGTTCTCAACGTCAAATTGCGCAAGAGGAAAAAGTTTTGGCCAAAGTTTTGTATCGCATGACAAATAAATTGATGACGCTGAATGATAAAAATATGCAGGTAAATATTTATATTGAACTCTATAGAAATGCTATGAAATGTAACTAGACGACAATAACAACAACATCAACAACATTTCTGGTCTATATCATTGACAGTTTGGCATAATTTACGCGCTGCGTCTGCTGCTAAAACACTTCAATTTTGTGGACTATCAACAAGCGTGGACGGAATTCAATTTCATAGAAATTTGCATGAGCTACGCCTACTACAACAGCGCCACAGCTGCGGACTTGAATTGTCAGAATGATTTGATTGATGTGATGGCCAAGTTAATGGCAGGTGAGTGCGATTGTTTCATCTCCCCCTCTTAGACAAGCTCTTAGGGCCAGCTTAAACACGACACAGATTTATTTCCGTTGCCCATTTAAATGCGTTTCCAATTGTAGATAGTTAGATATGTATCTGTAAGTGAATGTGTGTGTTGCATCTCTAAGATACATTCGCACACATTATTTGATTTTGAGCATTGTGTGTCTGAATGCGTTGTTGGTATTTATTTAATTGGCAACGGGATCTCGAAAGCTGAATTCCTCTATTGACTAATTTCAATTGAGCAACATTTTATCAAAAATATCTACACATGCACATAGATACATACACTGCCGATCAACTGAATAGGTTCATGATTGCCGTGGTAGGAATTGGGCTGTAATTCCTAAACCAGTGTTCCGATTTACATGAAATCTTTTTTATATAACTCTCTGATCCTTTAATAATTAGATGCCAAAGTCTGATTTTCATAAACTTAATATTTGTTGCTTATTTATTTTTTTGTCTGAAAGAGTAACAAAATTAGTGCTTTATTTTTCGTTCAACTGAATAGGTTCAGCTGAATGAAGTTTCCTTTTGTGATGAAATTTCGCGATAAATCGACAAAATTTGTTTGTAAACTTGTAATTTAATATATTTTATTTATGTTAAATGAAAAATAAGTCGTGAAAATCAAATGTCCGAGTTCGAAAGAGGCCAAATCCAGGCCCATCACAAAAGTGGTCTTGGCCATATCCAAATCGTTAAAAAAATTGGTCGGAGCCAAAATGTTGTGAGTAACTTTTGAAGAAACAATGCCGAATATGACAAAAATATTAAAAACGGAGTAAAACACGCGACCCCTGCGGAGGACAGGTGACATATTGCTCGAGCTGAGTCCGATTCCCACCTCTCAGATCCTAAAACTAAAAAAATTTGAGGTGTTAAAGCAAGTGTATCAACTTTAAAACGTGTGATTTTGTTAGCTAATCATCTAAACTGATTGAAACATATAAAAAAACCACATTAAAATCATCCACGTAAAGCTTCACGACTGCATTTTCGCAGTTACTAATTCAAGCTCGCAAGTTCTATAAGGTGGTACTGATACCCACACCATAACGCCTCCTTTAAACGTGTTGCGACGGCCGGAAATGTTCTTCTTTTCGAAGATCATGCTAGTAATAGTTGCTACCATATGCTTCGTCTGAAATAAATTTTTTTTCGTCGGAAAAGACGACGTTGTGCCATTCCTTCGTCTAGCTCATGTGCTTGCGAGCATAATGCAGTCATGAAGCTTTACGTGGATGATTTTAATGTGGTTTTTTTATATGTTTCAATCAGTTAAGATGATTAGCTAACAAAATCACACGTTTAAAAGTTGATACACTTGCTTTAACACCTCAAATTTTTTTAGTTTTAGGATCTGAGAGGTGGGAATCGGACTCAGCTCGAGCAATATGTCACCTGTCCTCCGCAGGGGTCGCGTGTTTTACTCCGTTTTTAATATTTTTGTCATATTCGGCATTGTTTCTTCAAAAGTTACTCACAACATTTTGGCTCCGACCAATTTTTTTAACGATTTGGATATGGCCAAGACCACTTTTGTGATGGGCCTGGATTTGGCCTCTTTCGAACTCGGACATTTGATTTTCACGACTTATTTTTCATTTAACATAAATAAAATATATTAAATTACAAGTTTACAAACAAATTTTGTCGATTTATCGCGAAATTTCATCACAAAAGGAAACTTCATTCAGCTGAACCTATTCAGTTGAACGAAAAATAAAGCACTAATTTTGTTACTCTTTCAGACAAAAAAATAAATAAGCAACAAATATTAAGTTTATGAAAATCATACTTTGGCATCTAATTATTAAAGGATCAGAGAGTTATAGAAAAAAGATTTCATGTAAATCGGAACACTGGTTTAGGAATTACAGCCCAATTCCTACCACGGCAATCATGAACCTATTCAGTTGATCGGCAGTGTATGTACAGTTGCGGTCAAAAAAATAGTAGTGCGAGCAATGAATTTACAAAAACTCAAAATTTAATGACTTTTCATTTATCCAAATTTTTTATATAATTTTTTTAAGATACGTTAATATATTGTTAATCTATCTGAGAAATCAAAGATAGTGAACAGTTATTATTTTTCGACTTAGGAATTTTTTTCTTGCAATAGCCTGAAAAATGGGCGGTCAAAATAATAGTAGTGATGAACATATTCAAAAATTTTAATGATGAAAACGATCCAAAACCCCCTTTTTTTATTTAAAAGGTTAGATATGTGAAATGCACTTAATAATTAACAAATTTAGTAATTTGTTGTGAAGCCTTTATCTTGAATTACCGCCTTACAACGACGGATCATGGCTTTTACATCGTTCTGTTTGTATTGAGCTCCAGGCGCTCCTAGCGATCTTCCAAAGATGAATATTATTTGTTGGTTGATGCTTGGCAATATCCTTATTCATATCGGACCACAAATTTTCAATGTGATTCAGATCGGGGGACCGTGGTGACCACTCCACTACATTAACTTTTTTCTATGCGAACCATTCTTTCGAAGATTTGCTGATATGCCTTGGGGCTATGTCCTGTTGGAACCTCCAAATGATCGGCATATCATCTGAAAAGTACGGTAGCATAGTGTCCTGCAGAATTTTCACATGTTCGTGCCTTTCCATTATGGTTATGATCCATTATATGGGTTGGACCCAATAATGTGTAAAATGCGCCCAGGTTATTATTCTCATACTACAATGCTTGATGGTCCTGCAGGTGAATCTGGGCTGATATTCGGACTTTAACGGATACTTTACATGTTGTCGAGATCCTCGACCAGTAATAAAAATAATTTTGGACACATCCGACCACTAGAGGTTTCTTTATTTCTCTAGGGTCCATTCAGATGATCCTTAGCAAATCGAAATCGCTTTTGGGCAAGTATTTTTTTCAATAACGGAATTTTTCACGGGCTTCTTTCTGCCAGATTATTATTTCGCAAACATCTAAGAATGTTTTACACACTTTGGTCCATACCAAAGTCCTTTTTTTTAAGTGCTGCAGGAGCAAAAGGGTCGCGTTTCAAAAACCTCACTACTTTTGTCACTTGTCTTTTGGACATGGATCGAGGTCTTCCACATTTATCCTATTTTGGCGACTACTTAATGGCGTTTCTGATTATGGTTGGCAATCATCAAATCAAATTTTTCCACTTCCTTAAACGTTATCCTTTTTGAAATAAATTTTTTATAGGAGCACGCTTTTCTGGAGTGCAATGCTTGCCACGCCCCATTGTAACAACTCTAAGCAAAATATTTGTTTATACAATTTATAGAAAATTATCAAATAACAATTATAAATATCAAATCAAGTGCCTTTCCTGCTTAATATCCTTTTTTTCCACTTTTAATGCATTCACTACTATTATTTTGACCGCCCATTTTTCAGACTATTACAAGAAAAAAATTCCTAAGTCGAAAAATAATAACTGTTCACTATCTTTGATTTCTCAGATGGATTTACAATACAATAACGTATCTTAAAAAAATTAAATAAAAAATTTGGATAAATTAAAAGTCTTTAAATTTTGAGCTTTTGTAAGTTCATTGCAGGCACTACTATTTTTTTGACCGCAGCTGTAAGTACATTATATTGCATGCAGGAAATGCTTTAAAATATATGTATATTTAATTGTATTAAGTTGCATTGCGTTGCGTATTAAATGCCATAGAAACATACGAATAAATCATTTTGATTAATTGTTTGTCATTAAATGGATTTGCATAAATATTTTTCTACTGCAGCGTGGGCGTGGCACATGCTTACTTTTTATACTTCCATTTTCTGCTTTGTTTCAATTGTAATTTTAATCAAGCGAAAACACAAATTAGCATAAATATTTTTAATTTTCACTCAGCATAATAATTCAATTGGAGTCTATACTTAAACAAAAAATAACAGAAAAAAGACAATAAAGCGAACAATAAAAAACTGGTTTAAATGTAAATAAGTTAGAGCTTGACTGTCAATATTGACAGACTGTGAAATACACTACAAAACAATGTAATGGAAAAATAAATTAACTCTTTCAGCTTTTTTATGTCCATTTATGGTTCCTTAGATTGCATAATGATATGGCTAACAGTTAGATCGGTCTAATTTATCTGATTATTATTAATTGTTTGCGAAAGCGTGCGGCAAATATTTGTATTTATTATAATTTGCAATTTAAACCAACTATCTGGGCGGACAAGGACAAAAACACAACAAATTAAGCAATCGACGCGTCAATTGTAAAGCATTTAAGCGTTTTATATAACTTGGTTATATAATTAAATAATTTTCAACAGCCTCATTAACAAACTGCGCCTAAAACGACATCAACATCGACATTTGAATACAGCTACAACTAACAAGGGCAACAACAATAACAACAAACCGAATCGCGCGCTAATAAACATTTTAATTCAATTTACCAAATTGCATAACACAAAAAACCAAACTTCAACTCAATTTCATTATTGGCATTTACATATCATCTTCCCTTAGCCACGCCCACAATTTGGGCGCTCGAATGTGTTGTTATTGTTGTTGTTGTTGCCGTTGTAGTTTATCGTTGTCATTGGCATAGTTCGAGCTACAATTTTTTGGGGTTGATCGCCAGCCGCATATGCATTTGGCATGCGCTAATGTAATCCACCATAATCAAAAAGTAATTAAATTATTAATAAACCATTAAATGTGAAATAGTTTTCGTGTCGGTCGCCTAGCTCCCCCTTTCCTCTCCCTCGCCCTTATCATTGTTGAAATCTACAGTTGTGCATGGGCAAATAATTTAATTTTTAAGCCCTGAGCGCTTTCGCACCTCCAACTATGCGATGCCAAAAGCGCTGTCATGTAATGTATAAATATTTATAAATACATATATGTGTATATTTGTAAGTGTATGTGTGTGTGAGGGTGTGCCTGGCTTATCCAAGCATCGATTTCAAAATAAAATCGGCAATGTTTTAGGGCTTTTTGGGGAAATATTTTGTGATAAGTTTTGACAGTATGCAAATAACATTTTTGCATGCGCGACAAAATAACAACAACAATTGCGAATTCTAATAAAAATCCCGAATTGTTGCAAGTTGCTAAATTTAATAATTTAAATATCAATAAATTTAGTTGATATTGCTTAAATAACAACAAATTTTCAGCACTGATAAATGATTATCATTCATTTAATTCTCATTCGCTAAAACCGGAGATATTCTAGATAGCTTTTAGTGGAGAAATCGAGCTCTTACAAATCACAGTGTCTGCTTAAACAACAGACTGCACAGAACTTGAACAATAAATTAAATGGCCGATTCGGCTTAAAGATCTCGCACTTAAATTTTTTAAATTGTAGTTCGCCGCATTATTACTGAATTAATGCTCTTATTTCCAATGGCGAGCTGATATCATTTGCGAGGCGTTAAATGAAAACAGAACTCGTACAGTGAGGATTGTATGTCTGTTGCCGTAGTTTGCACGTATGTGCATAAATGCTCTGACTGATGGCCCAAGTGTATATCAAACTGACAACAGGGCGAGTGAGTGTTCTGTCCTGTTCTGTTATGTGCCCGTTGAGCTCTGGCCGCATGGCATTAATAAAAAAATTACGCATACGCACGGTGTATCTGAGATGCAGAATAATATGCATTTATTTATTGATTGATCACAGAACTGTAACGAACTCCCGATGCTCTTAGATGTGCAACATATTTATCGCTACGATTTTTTAAATATTTCAATAATTATTGAAGAATTTTAAGACTGAGAAAGATGTGGAGGATTCGAATTGTGCTTGAAAGTTGGCATTCATGTTGCGAGCCTCATATGCCACTACTACTTTTGTCCCATAGAACAGCTGGTTCATTGTCCCATCGTTATGCTATGAAAATGCGCCTTTATAAATAAATATAAATTAGCATCGGAACTGTGGCGTCGTCTCATTATATGCAATTTTCAATTAATTAGTAAATGTAATGCAAGCTTCGTCCCTCACATCCCTCCCCTCCCCTGATTCACCTGGCTGCGCATTGTCGTATTGTTTACGGAGCGGCTCTCGGGATGTTGATGTTGAATGGCTCCCCGAACACTTAATTTTTATAAATATTTATGTGAATACAATTTAATTTATTTGTGAAAAAAGAGCTGGCATAAATAAAAATTATAACTTTTTGCGCTTGCATTTTCTTTTGCATGTACAAATACAATTTTTTAGTATTTGCTGGCGTTGTATTGTTGACATAAAAATTGAAATGTAGCGTGACTGTACAACCACACACACATACGCATACACATACACATACAGTTGAACAGACATTTAATGAATGCATATAAATCATAGCATACTTTGAAGCGCTTTCCGCTTGTTACCTATGCAATTTTTGCTTTAATTTCACATTATTTGTTTGCCTTTGATATTTATATAGTCATGCTGTCATTTTATAACTTTTTGCATTTTATTTGCTATTATTTTTTTGTTTTATACAATATTTTTATCGCTCATTTTTTTGCAATTGCAAATCCATTAAATGGTTTTTTAATTTGCCGATCTGCAATTACGTGGCATTTGTATAATTTTAAGCGCCTGTATTGGTATTTTAACACAATTAGCTCATGCCGTGTTCGTTGCTTAATTTGTCATTAATATGCTCTTATTGCCCTTTCCCTTTTCCCTTCCCTATTTTTCCATTTCTCATTGTAGGTGGCATGCTGAGCAGTGGCGAGATGTTGCCCATATCGCAGCTGGACTTTCTGCTGCGTCACAGCGTCAAGCTGCTGAACATCTACTATCATCTGGTGTGCAATCAACGACCGTTGCTGCCCAGTAGCTCCAAGATGGCCAAGACGGGCAATAAGAGTGAGCTCTTTACGCTGAACAGCAGCGCCAGGGAGTTGGCAATGATGCAGGCGCTGGGTTACTTTGCCAGCGATTACGTTTACATGAAACTTTACAACATTTTAAGAGGTGCTAATGACAGCTACAAGGTAAGTCAAAGCCGCAGGTGAGGACAGCACAGGGCAGCACAGCACAGCAGAGAGCAGGAGGAGAGTCGAAGTAGTTGCCATTAAGTCGCGGCTTTGGGGCTGAAATGGCAAAAGTTGTCTGGCACGTGCACTGAGATTTAACAATTCTCCATCTTCAGTTCCACTCCCGGGCTCCAATTTCATGGCACGTACAGCGCAATGCGCCGTTTTATATGCAACACTTTCTGCTGCTGCTGCTGCCTCGCAATGAGTTGTAAAAATGCAATGCAACGCGACGAAATGCAGGCAACGTCTTGACTTTCGACTTGCAACTTCAACTTTTGACTCAACTCAACTTGACTTGACTTGTCTTGAGTCTTGAGTCTCTCGCGCCCCAAAAAGTTGACTGACTTAATGGGCGCAATGCATTAGGGCGTGGCCAATAAAACGCCAACACTTTGGCCATGCTTTTAGCAACTTGGTAACTCCTACTCTCTGTGTCTCCTTTCAGATAACCATAAATCAGGAGGCTGGTGGCTTATTAATTTGCCTGCTGAAGAGCTGCCTCAATGCATTGAGCTTCTGTCTGGAGGCATCGCCGCCACCGGCGACCGCCACGCTGGCAACACCATCCTCGCCAGCGTTGAAATTAATTGAAGAAATACTACAGTATTTGACCAAGCTCATAAATTATGCGCCCGGCGAGTGCGTTGCATGTCTGCGGCAACTGTTGAAATATTTATTTGGCCAAAATTATGCAAGCGAAGTGCAAAGGCAGCCCGATGGATACCATGCCACATTTGTTCGTCCCTATTTTGTGGCCAAACGTGGCAGCATCACAACGGATGCGCCATTGTTGTTGCCAGCAGCTACTATGAACCCAGAAATGACAACAACAACAACAACAACAACGACGCAACAACTAATTGCAATGCCTCCAGCTCTGGGTACATTATTTGTGCAGGGCATGCAGGTGGGATCCCCGCCGGCTGGTGACTGTGTCCGGCTTATAAAGCTATTCGAGCCGCTGGTCATCTACTGTTTGACGGTGAGTTGCAATTACTAATTAATTTTAGTAGTTGCCAATTTGTTTGATTAAAAATGCGCAGACACAAAGCGACGCTCGCACGCATCGTTGTTTTATTTATGGCGAACATTTGCCAAGCACTTGTATTCATGAGTTCCCTCCCCCTATTTGTCCTCCTTCCTCATTTGCAGCTTTTCATGAAATCGAATGCTCTGATACAGGCGCCCATATTAAAGTTGCTATCACAGCTGCTCGATCTCAATGTCACCTACAGCATTCTGGACTCGAAAAGCGTTATATTTGAACAAATACTAAACAATTTGGATCTAATTGAATGTGGCATAGATAGGTGAGTGTACTTTATACCCAGTGATGGTCATTTTAATTTAAAATTGTTTTGAAAATTAGAATGTAGCTAAGCTTCAACATAATGGTCAATTTATATTTTGTATGAAATTTGTAGCTAGAAAGGAACTAAACACCAATATTAATAACAAGCATTTAATATTTAGCTTAATTTTATTTTATAAAGTTAGAGAATATTTTAATTATTTATATTTATATACTGTCAAATAGAATAATTTATAATTATAAAGGGCTTTTTATATTTATTATTGATTTGAAAGCATTGAAAACATAAATATTGACTAGAAATAATTTATTACCATCTATTTTTTTAAGAAATATGTAGGTAAATACATTAAAAAACATTTTAATCAAATTTTATACAATTTCTTACTATTTTACTACGATTCTTTCTGCTCGCACAGAAATGCCAGCATTATTGTGCCGGCCATGCTGCAATTCCTGATGCAGTTGACCCAGAAGAGCGACCGCCAGCTGATAACCATACCGAAGATCATCAGCATTACCAACAACTTGCTGGCCAATGGAGCTGTGCGAGAAGTGGCATTGTTGGCTTTGAAAACACTTAGCTATGAGTTGTTCTTCATGCACAGTCCAATTGAGGAGAATCTGGATGATACGGATGAGGACGGGGCGCAGCGGGGCAAGTGCCAGAGTCCGCTGACCGTTGTGCCCACACAGGATACGAGGGAGGCATTGTTGGTCCAGCGACGCGAATTGGACACACAAAAGGAAGTTGTTCTCGGCATGTTGGAGAAGTTTATCGATGCGCGCGCTGTTCAGCAATTGTTGGCCCTGTTGCTGCTCTACGAGCGTAGCATGCAACAGCTGGATGCCCCCGCCTATCTGAGTGCACAGGATGCGAATGTCGTTTATGGGCTGCTCTGTCGCTCGCTCGGCTCGGGACAGTTGCGTTTGCACACATTTGCAGATCTGCGACTGCTCGAAAGCTGCTTTCGGAACAATGGCAACTATGTGTTGGCCGGCAGCAAGGAATTTCTGCAATTGCTGCAGCTCTTTATTGAACAGGTGAGCGAAGCAAGTAGCTTTTCAAAATTAATCTCATTATAATTCTAAGTGACTTTTAAGCTTGTTATTTAACTTACAAAATATGTATAATGCCTGCTTAAATTAATGCCTCAAAAGTCGTCAAATTGGATGCTGTGGCAATTAATGTGGCAATCAATATGTCGACACTTTTCGAGGCATTCAATTGAGAAATTCTACATGTGTTTTGCATTTAAGTCGGTGTCGCCTTGCGTGCTTGATAGCATAATTGAAATAATGATACATATAATGGGGCTCACACACCCACTGCTAATAGTATTCACTCAAATTGCATGTTATCGTCTTTCATCCCATGGCAAGCATGAAGAACAAACGAACGACGACAAGAAGAACAGAATTTAAATTGAGCTTATTGGTATTAAATTTCCGTTTATTCTTGTACAACAAACGAAACGATATACAGTTGGAGCTGTCTTCGATTTCAGACTATTAAATTTTGTTCTACTGTCGCTGCCAAAACTTCTTGTACATAAATATCTATCTAACAATGCAATTAAATTGATCACTTTCTGTGCATAAATCAAACAATTTCTTAGCTTTATTTAAAAAGTATCTTAGATGAGATGTTAAAAAAAGTTTCACATCAATAATTTTTATTTTTTTAGTTATTCATTTGGGAAGTTGTTAGTTGCTTTAAAGTGCATGTAACTCTTTTTTTGTTTTGCACATTATTTTAGTTATTTGACACACTGTGTTGGCTCCTAAAGTAGGCAATGCAAATGGTTCATTTAACGCTCAACGCATCAGTGGATGTTGAGTGTGTCTGTTGTTGGGTGGTTGGGTGGTTGGACTGATGTCTGGTGGACTCATCAACGATTTGTCATTCTGCCCGTCCACCTGTCCGTCTGTCCGTCCAGCGGCTGCCTCCTGCTTATTTGCATTTACATGCACACGAATGCATTTTCCTGCTGTTGAGGTGGAGGTTACAATTTTTTTTTCTCTCTCTTCTTTGTTTTTGTTGTTGCATGTGACGCCGTAGTTAATGTGGCACATGTCGTATACGTGACATTTTTAATACCTACGCTTCAACGCCGCACATTTTCAACTATTAATGCGCATTTAAGCTACACATGCATTAACTGTCGAGCTGCCAGTGCGGGAGCCACATCAGAGTTTGAGGCAAAAAAGCAACAGGACAGAGCCCGTACTGCAGTTGCAAACGAACTTAATTACACACACTCCCTCTCTCTCACTCCCTCTTACTCGCTCTCTCTCTCTTTCTCTGCTTATAGGCAGTCTATTGCATTTAAGTTAACTTAACTCAGCCACTTGCCCCCCAAGTGCTCGACTCGCATATCAGTCTCATATCGTTTGATACATTGGCATGCATCACGTGTCTAACGTTCGGAAACTGTTCTTCCCTTCCTCTGCTTCCGCATCCACTTCCACTTCCGTTTACCGCTTCATGCGCTCTCTTAAAAATATTTTGCGTTTGTATTTTATGTTGGCTTTTGGCTATTCAACTTCATTTAACTTGTAATTAGTAGCACGGCTTAAAAACTTGAACCAATTATAGTTTATTTAATTTGACGCTGTGCGAGCCAAAGGAAGAAATAAAAACTCAAGCGTTTAATAATAATAAGTGCACGACTAAACTATACCCTGCGTTAAACCAAATAATACTTTATAAAATATTGTGAAAAAAACTGATTTGTTTATGTGGACTAATAGAAGAAAGAACACATAAATATTATTCGACGAAAAACCTTAGTGTAATAAATAATAATTAAAATATTTTCAGTTAGATTTCTTAATGAAATAACTTATATTAAAATTTGGTATACCCCATTTGATAATTTTAGTGTATTTATATACACCACCCGCGCACTTTTTGCCAACCAGGTGGGCAGAAGTAATTAAGTTGGGCAATGAGCGCATAAGTCAATGCACGACTGGCTGAGCAGCTGCCTCACCTCCCCTATCCCCTATCCTCCATATCCTCTCTCCTCCCCCCCTCCCTTGCCACATACCCTGGGCGTGTGTATTTTGAGGTTGGCAAAACTTTATGGCATCAACATTTTAATTGAAATTGAAAATGCGCCACAACTTAAATAACATTTTGCGTGTAAATATTAAAAAAAAATATTGCAAGTGAGAGGCGTTCAGAAAAATGCTTATTTGAAATTTACCGCCGAGGGGCAGAGTTAAGAGTATGAGGCACAAAATTTAATTGCATTGCATGTAGTACTTTCTCTCGGTTGGTGGTGTTAGTGTGTGCTTGTGTGTGTGTGTGTCCTGGGGTATCCTTTCTAATTACAGCCGGAAAATATGTTGATGTTGTCGCTCGCAACTTTGTTACTGCAATTTATGCAAAGTTTCACACTTTGCCGCACTGGCGACCAAACGAAGCATCTATCTGTCTCTTGCTTTCCCATTCACTCACTCACTGGCTGTCTCTTTTTTGTGGCCGTTTCTTTCTTGCAGGATGTGGGCAAGTTTGGTGATTTAGCGCTGGCAATGATTACGCTGGCAAATGTAATCCTTAAAACCGAAGAAATTTATCTGTTGAATCACATAAAACTTTATTTGAAAAATAATCCAACGGCCGCCGCCGCCGCAGCTTCCGAAGCAGCAGCAACAACAACAACAACAGCAGCAACAACAACAGCATCTGGAGTGGAAAGGATGCAGTGGCAGGATGAAGCACCTTCGACATCTTCGGCAGCTGCTGCCGCCAGAGCTGCCACCTCATCGAGAGCCTCGTCCCGTTCCCCGATAAGCGAAATTAACTACTTTGCCAAAGTTCTCAGCGAGAAGCTGCTCGGCTGTCTGGATGCTCTGCTTGGCTCACTGCCTGGATCATCCGCCTCCGTCTCCGCCTCCTCGAGTCTCGCTGGCCACGCCTACTGCCAGCTGGCCGCCCGATTCGTTAACGCGCTGCACAATGTTTGCTGTCGCTCACGGCACAAGGATGCGCTGCAATCAGTTTTTCGTTTGGTTTTGGCCGAATCTGAATTTCTCTGTAAATACTACAATTTACTGTTGATGAGTGTCGAGGGTGGCGCCGCTGGAGAGGCCCTGGAGCCGGTGCTCTTGGCCTGCCTGCAGCTGCTGCTCTCCATGCGTATGCTGGAGCCCATGGTGTTGTTGGACCAGGAAGCCGAGTTGCCACTAAAGTGGAGCCTGCAACGTGCGATGCTGGATGAAGTTTGCCGTGCCACTGCGGTAAGTATGCTGAAGGGGGAGGTGCGAAGGGGTTGATGGGTGGAGATGGACAGGGAATGGGGCACATTAGTTTAATTTGAATTTGGCAGTCGACACAGGCAGCAGCTGATTTAGCCACTGGCCATGCCCGCAACTATACACAACTACACTAACAGACAGACCTGCGATCCTGGCCAGCTGACAGTTGTCGTGCTCGTAATTTTGCAGTTCGCCGCGTCGGGTTTGGTTTTTGGTTTTCGGTTTTCGCTTTCCGGTTTCCGGTTTCTGGCAGCTTAAACTGTTGCCTGGTTGTCTGGCAGCTTAAAGCTTTTGCGTTCGGTGCAGCGCATAATTTTAATTGATTGCCACTCGAACATGCGCCACTTGTCGTCTAATGGCCCAACTGGCCACGCCCCTGGCACCACCCCGCGCACTAGTATAACTGCCTCCCACGGGGATCTCGTAAACGCAAATCACAACCGACTAATTGCAGGCACACGATTGGAGTCCGCAACAAGTGCGCCGGCTGTGCGATGGCAAGTATCTGAATTTCCTAATTGCTGACCACTTCGAATTCCTTTGCGAGCTCTGCCAAGTGCGTCCCGAGTGCGGCTCATTATTGCAAGCGTCACTGCTTCGCAATGCCTCCAAGTTGAACAAGGTAAGTAGAAGGCACAGGCACATTTATTTATATTTGCATCACAATGAAGCCAACTCCTGTTTCCATTCCATTTCTTGCCATTTCTTTATTTCAATTCATTTCTTTTACCAGCACTCGATACGCAGCATTTTGCGTCTCTTGTGCCGCATTTGCGAGCATCGGGACTCAGAAGGAGTTGCAACTGGTGATGGCGATGGCGATGGCGATGCACCTTCCACGTTGCAGGCGCTACAGCTGCTGAGTCGACTCCATCAGCTGCACAATGGTCAGCGGGCTCAGCAGTTGCCCATGGAGCGTCTGGCACGACGATTGGCAGCTCAAAGCGACCCGGCGACCAGGAACAGCATCTACGAGAGACTCCTTCAGGGCGAACTGGCCGGTGATGACGACCAGGACGAGCTGCGTACGATGCTGTAAGTAAAGGACACAATTATCCATTGAGTGCTGCGACTCTTGACAGCTATTTAAATCAATTATACTCTACTTTGAAGCAGCAACCGACAAAGTTCAATATAATCTTAGCTCATTTAAATGCAGCCTATAAACATTTTTAGAAATATTGATTGGAAGTATTATCTTTGGATGAAATGCACACTAAATTCATATATATTCGAGAAGGCTTTTTAAAAGGAATCTGTCTTCAAAGTGAATTAAATCTGTTTATATTTCATTTATTTTTAAATGTTAACCATCTTTTGCAATTTAAAAAAATATTGTCTTTAATTCCAATCAATTTAATAAATCAAGAAGATAAGGAACTGTTTTTGAAATAATGGAAAATAATATATATTTCTATTAAAATACAGATTAAAATACAGATTACGACAACTTTGAAGAATACTTTCAATTATGTTTTTTTCAAACACTTTAAGGATGTTTCAGAGTAGCTCTCAGTCGTTGCCTCTCACTGCCAGACAACCCTGTTTTATTTATATTTCGTTGCATGCCATTACAGGCTAAAGGACCTTGAGTGCCCGCAGGACAATGGGGCTGCCTCGCCGCCGCGCATAATTGATGAGAGCTGGCTTTTTGGTCAGGTAAGTGGATTGCCGTGCACTTGGCCCAGCGTTGGCTAATTTATGGCCCCGCTCTGAGTATTTTACTTTTCTGTTTCTTTTCAATTGCTCAATCGCATTTCTTGTGCATTGGTCTTGGCGCGCAGCTAATCAAATTTGCCACACAGCATGCGGATGCGCCACAACAGCAACAGCAGCTGATGCGGTTGCTGCTCGACATTAAGTCGGAGGCAAAGTTGCAGCGATTGTTGCGTAGTCTCGGCTCGCTGCAGGAGTCGCGTCTGCTGCGACACGCCCTGGACGGGGCGCTGTCATCGATGGTGGCCATCTTTCGGCAAAAGTGCATTCAACATGCACCGCACATTACGTACATGCAACTGCCGCCGCTGGCGCGTGTCGCCTGCGCGTCGCTCATGTCACGGGTGGCGAATGCCAAGCAAATCGAGGCAGGCGATGCGGAACAGTTGCATGTGGCCAGAGCACTGACCACGTTGCTGCTTTCCATAAGGAACCTCGAGCAAATGGCGCTCATTTACATTGATGCCCGACACATTGAAAAGTTTGTCGGCGAGCATTTGCTGCGCCAGGAGCAACTGCCATCGATGCTCTCTTATATGCGCTGCTTGGCCAATGCCTCGAGGCGAGTGCTGCAAACGGAGCACGGTCTTGTGACTGACCAGGATGGGTTGAACGTGCTGCTGGGCTGCCTGGACGCGTTGTTGCAACATCCACGTATCTGGTGGGGACTCAACTCTCTCAACTCTGGCTGCGATGCGTTGCGAGCTGAATTGCTGGAGGTTGTGGTGCTCACAGCACGCCGCATGCTGCAGGACACCATTTTCTATCAACGACATCGCCTGCATGGTACACAGTCTGCACCGCAGGCTATTTTCCTTGCCAAATTGATTGAAACGCAAATTGATATGGAGTCCTTGCAAAAGGGCTCTCGGTCGGGGACGGGGACAGGAACTGGGGCTGGGACTGGGGCTGCCGATGAATTTGGTCGCCAGGAGTTGGCCCAGGTTCAAGTGCCGCTGGTAAGTAACATTCCATTGCGCATTTATCAGCCTCGACTTTGTAGCTTTAGCCCTTCATCTTCCTTTACAGTCGCTTATCGCCTCCATTGGCACCTCGTTGTTGCGCACACACGAGTTCTATGCCTATGCCGTGACACCCTACGAGCTCATCCAGCAACAGCAGCAACAGCAGCAGCAACAGGCGACGGCAACTGTTGCCAGCAGCGATGGCAAGTTGCCCACAATTCCAGTGGATAGTCTCAGCGATGTCGATGTCCTGCGTCAGTTTGTCAAGCGGTGAGTATCAAGTCACCTCTTGCTAATGCTAATTAACTGCGTCGCTTTTCATACTTGTCAGTCACTCTCAGCGCTTAGGAGTGTATCAACTCTGTGACAACTTATTATGTTAGCATAGCAGGCGAAAGGAATGTCTCAGAGCCCCGAAAAGTAAATATATTCTGAATCAGCATGTGCTGGTAGCAGGGATTATTACCCTAACCTTTAACCGGTAAAAACCGATTGAAATTTAAAACCGTAACTGAAACTTAAACAAAAAGCTTCGTTTGACCGTAACCTTAAATCGGAAAATCTGTAAACCGAAATAACCGTTTCATTTATAAGGGATGATTTCGGTTTTTCAAATAAAACATTTTTTTTTCAATTTTTATTATAAAAATTTAAAACAAAAATGAAAAAAAAATTTATTTTTTATTGTAATTTTAAAAATTGCAAATAAATACAATTTTTAAAGTATGTTTTATTTTCAATTTTTATTTCACAAATTTAAAAAACAAGTTTAAAATAATTTAAAACGAAAAATTTTGAACTGTTTCTATTTTATCCGACTTGAACACAGATATTAGACTTGGTAGCCTCCTTAACAAGGCGTCACGTTGGGCAGCGTTCAACTCCCGTGCTCAAATCTTAAAAAGGGTTTTGTTTTTAAATTTGATTTATTTAACGTCTTTTGAGTAAAACTGTGAAGATCCAAAGTATCACGCTGTCGAGTTCACTCGACTCGTCTTGCTGTGGTGCTCACCTTGAGCCACTTCAGTTATGATTTTGTCAATGTTTCCATCGTCGGCTGACCATCAACTGTGTATTTACAACAACAAACGCACCGACAACAACAACTATTGTTGCTGACAATGGTCTGACAGGCTTGACGAGTGCTTGGCAGCTGAGTGCAGCGAAGGGAATGGGGATGAGGTTGAGTTTGAGTTTGAGTTCGAGAATGACGACGTGGATGAGGACAACCGCAACTGGAAAATCATCAGCATGCTCTGAGCTTGTATTAGATGCAGTCTGTGTGTGTGTGTGTGCTTGGGGAGTGTGTGTGTGTGATGTGTGTTTGTACTTGTAAGCTGTCATTGTCATCGCAGTGCTTATGTCTGTTGTCGGTTTGTCCTTGGCTGAATGTTGCTTGTTTGTCTCGTCCTTGCGGGCTGACAGCTTCCACATCGCTGCTGATGTGTTGCTGTCGCAGTTGCTGATGTTGATGCTGCTGCTGCTGCCGCTGATGCTGATGCTGCCGTTGTCATTGTTTCCACGCGACTCGTCATCATTATGCTGCTGTCAGCGCTTGAATTGTCATCAGCCTGAAATTGGGTGGATAAATAAGTTTGTGTGAGAGTGTGTGTGCATCTCCTTGACCAGCCTAAAAGTAGATTTTAAAGTGCAAAAGCGCAAACATCAAAACCGCAACAGCAGCATAAGCAAAACAGCGGCAGCAACAATCTCTGAGCCACGCCCAGTTCAGCCCTTTGGCGGCAACGACAAAATCCCCTAAAGGGCTGACAGAGCGGAACATCAACAGCTCTATTAGATGAAACTGTGACGTCGACAATGATGATGATGAGGATGACGCTGTGTCTGCCAGAACAGTGCTGTCAGAAATAAGCCTTGCTAAAATAGCTAGTTTGATATTAAATAAAAATCTTAATAGAAACAATTTAATTTGCTACGAACATGATGACTCATATTGACCCAAGCTGTGTTTATAAATTTTACAATTTTTCTTACTATTTTGCTGAATTCGTAACTTTTTCTTTATTGAGATAATAGATTGAAAAAAAAACAACTTTAACTCGGTTTTTTTAAAAACGAGAATATATTTAGGGTATTCAGAAACTCTGATATTTGTATTATGTGGCAAAGTGATAACACTGTAGCTAGTGAGCGACCTTTTTAAGTTTCTGTTGTCGTATTTATGATAAATCCCCAGATCAATGAGTTTAATTTCAATGAACAGCTGTTTTGTATATAGCAAGCA
Source organism: Drosophila recens (assembly GCA_037043495.1). NCBI lineage: Eukaryota > Metazoa > Arthropoda > Insecta > Diptera > Drosophilidae > Drosophila > Drosophila recens. The sequence goes on from JBAMBJ010000823.1 coordinate 98,891, forward strand.
TTCTCATTATTTCGTTACCGCTCATGCGTTTGGTGTCACCGTCTTTTACTCTTGTCTGTTTTAATGCTTTTGCCACTGTAAAAAATCCATTTTAATAATTTAAAATAATTTGCATCTCTATATTTAAATTTAAAATCTGTCCAATGAACAATCACTAAAATTGTGATTTGTGGGATTCGAACCCTAGTTATTTAACTGAAAGTTCTAATTCTGACAGGTCGGCGACTCTAACCGTAGAGCTACAGGACCAAAAAAAATTATTAATTTTACAACCAATACCAATTGCAACCTCAGTGTGACCTTATTTTGTAAGATACTTTTGACAGTCTGGCAACCTTTCTCCTTTTGAAATTTTGTCTCAATACGACGAATTTTGTATACATACCCCAGGGCATGTTTGATGTGATATACTTTTTTCTGTGTGTTTGTTGTCATTACAACATATAACACTTTGCCACATAGCACAAATATTAGAGCTTCTGAATACCCTAATTGATTGTTTTAGTTATTTTAAATCTGGTAATCTGTAAAAGTAGTCAAATCAATATATAAAATAGCCAGATTTTTAGATAATAGCATTTCTTTCAACTTACAAACTAGCTATGTCTAGCTATAAAATAGCTAAAACCACAACACAAAGTCAACGTGATAGACAGACATGTGAGCTGAGAAGAGAAGCACTTTAGACTCGAGCTGCTGTTGGGAGTTTTGGTTGGAATCAGCGCAACGGAGGCAGCCAGCGATATAAACAAATTATGAGCAGCAAAGTGAGATAAATGCATGTGTGTGTGTGCCTGTGTGTGTGTGTCACAGAAGGAGCGAAAAAGGGGGGAGGATACAGCTCGCTGCTTCTACACATAGTTGCTAATTGCGCACAAACCGCTGAGCCAAGCCAACGGCAGCAACAGCAACGAGAACAAAAACAACAACAACAGCAGCAACGATTTTAGCCAACTTTTGTCATCAGCTAACTGCAATATGCTTGCATTTGACCTTTCGATGCATTTTTAAGCCATAACTTGGCAGAAAATTGCAGCCGCCGGGCAAACAAAAACTAATCAATAGCTAATTTGCAGTTGTTGGCTTTTAAATATTTAAATAGTGTGCAACTAATTGAATTAAATTTCCAGTTCACTTTATTTCATCGCAATTTGCTTGAGACCTTGGTTCGAGTATTTCATGGAATTTCTAATACAACAACAAACATTTCATTACTTTGTTTTATCGCCACAGGCTCTCCATCTTTGGCTATACAACACGGCAGCAATTCGAGGAATATTTTATGACGTTTCTGCTGCTGATCAATAAAGTGTACGACGAGCATATGGTCGATCAACAAGAGCAATTCCAGATCAAGCAGGTCTGCCTGCAGGCCATTATGGAACTTTTAACGACTTATAAAACTTTCCCCATTGTCGGACATGGCAATAGTCAGTTCTATCACACGACTCGTTGGCAGCGCATCAATTGTGACAGTATTAGGTAAGTGGGTGTGTGTCTATGTGTGTGTGTTTCTCCAAAAACGAGAAACTGGAAAATTTATGAAAATTCTAATTAATATTCAGCAAGTGGGCACGAAAAGTTTTTAATGCGTAAATAACAAAAAGCACAAATTAGGATGACACCAACAACTTTTGTGTGTGTGTATTTGTGAGAGTTTCCCTTGCAAACTATCATATATCCTGTATATGCCCCACGTGCCACTCCACGTGCTCCTCGTTCCATTCTACTCCCCTTGCAGCAAAACAAATGCCTTGTCCCCCGACGCATATTATTTTTTGGCAATTACCAAAAACTCGACAACTTTCAAAGCACAACTAATTTGTTAACATGCGTTACCTAAAACAATTTGGACAAGTTTTTAGATGCTTACCAACCAACTACAGCAGCCAAAACAGTAACGAGGAGTAACATATTTTTAACTATTTTATGATCATTTAAAATTGTACGCATGCATAGAGTGCATTTCTGTAGTTATACGAGAAATGAATATTTACAATTATTTCTTTATTCTAGAAGATTTAAAAGCAAATGATCTAATTTTTCGAAGCTTTTACGGGGTATTTTTTAGTCAACTCACTTGTGTGTGCTCTCATTTTTAATTAAAGCTGACTAAAAAATATAGTAATAAAATACATAGTTGTAGACTTCTGCATTACGACTACCAATTACCCTTTCTTTCGCCAGGGGACTGAGACATTGCTTAAGGTTTTTACAAAAGTCTGCATCTTACTTCTGTTTGTTTTATTACATTTTAACATTTAATATTCAACTAAAAGCAGTCAAAAAACTAAATTAAAATAGGAAAATTTTCTAGTTTAAATTAACAACAACAACAACTTTTAAAGAGCATAACATTGGTCTTGTTCAGTCAACCAGCAGTAAATTGTTTGTTTTGATTTGTAGCATACTCCTGTTGTAAATATTTTGAATATATTTTTCAAATTTTAAGAGTTTCAGTTTTTTAATAAAATTAAATTGAGTGAGATACGAAAGTAAAAAACTGCGGAAATATTTATTTTTAAATTATGCAATTTCTTTGCACTTGCCGCAGGTTAAAAAAGAAAAAGTTGTTCGACTAGTTGTTGACTTTAATTTGTTGTGTGTGGTCAAATAAAAATATGTGGCATGTTTGTTGTTGATATTATTAATTTTTTTTTAATTGCGAGTTAAATGTGTTTGGCCAACATTCAGTTGAGGCCAATAAATGGCAGACTTTCGACTTTTATCGACACACACTGAACATTTGCACATTTCTCACGTGCTCGTTGTTTAATCGCATTTGCATTTGTTTATTGTATATTGTGTATTATATTTTGCAGTTTGAAGAAACTGCACAAGGCGCAGCTGCTTGTCGATTCGACGTGCAATGTCTTCTATCATGCCAATCTGGAGCGTCAGTCGAGGCAGGACAATGTGATTGGCACACGCAACTTTGCGGCCAATCAATGCGATCTCAATTTCAGTTGGGCCCAAATGGAAGCATACGCACAACCCCAGTCACATGCCACCCCCGATGCCTCGGATGAGTCAGATGTGTCTGCCACCGAGTTGAGCACACAACGACGCCAATCCACCAACAGCAACGGCAACAGCAACATGACTGACACCACCTGGCGCAACTATAGTCATTTTGTGCAACTGTCGGGCATTGATTTTCGCAGCAGCATGCAGCTTGTCTTTGACGTCTTGCAGCAGATGATCGAGGTAAGTTTCGCTTGAGGTGAATGAACTTGAGTACTTGCAACTTGACTTGCAACTGCTACCACATACATAAATGTCAGTCACGTCACGTGCGCACAAATGCAGCATAATTTCATTATGTCCAAGTGCTCCAGTTACTGGTCGGACATTACATGCCAATCCATTTTCCATTTCCCAATTTCCCATTTTGACTGATCCTTTGGGGCTTGAAAATACGCGAAAAGCTTGCAATTGATTTGTCCTAGAACTTGTTGGCTTGTCAGTTGGCTAATTGGAAACATGGCTGTCTGCAACGGCAAAATCTTGTTTAACTTTAGCAAAATCAAATCCTGGTGCTGCCAAACTTGGTCAAGTTTAGCGAAATCTGCGAGAGTCGTGATCAAATCAAGTGGATTAAGGAGCGTACAATGCGACTGCAGGAGCAAATTGCCATGGACGATACGATATCACATCAGGTGGGTAACAAACGCAGCGCAACGCAACTCATTTCATTTAATTTTATCCTGGCTTCTCACATTCACACTTTTGCAGCACATAATCTACTTGCTGTGCCGCACACAGGCACTCCTGATGCCCAGCCATGGGGAGTTGCAACACTTGGCCTCGCTGATTGGCAACGTCTATCTGAAGAGTTCACATTGCTTCATTCGGATTGCGGCACTCCAGGGTCTACTCTGTCTATTAGAATGTTGCAGCAGAACCAACACGGCCATGGGCAAGCTCAGCGATGAGCTCACATTGTTGCGTGACTTAATTGTGGGCTATATCAATCGCCATGGCATCATTGATGAGAGGTATACACATACATATGCACATACTTAACTGTCAGTACATTAAGAGCTGAAAACCATACTCGCATATTCATTCTGTCAGTCTACCTGTTGGCAGACAGTTTACTCACAATGATTTCTGCCTGTAACAGTTCGCATTGCCTGGCAACCAGTTGGCAAGTAACAAACTCCATTCGGAACAGGCTTGATTCACATCTTGGTTAAGACCACAGACAACAGCTTAATGAACGAGTCAAGACCTTTACTTCAAATTTACTATACTCTATCGATAGGCAAAATAGTTTATGAATTTGTAGCCACTTTTTGACTAATTGAAATCTATTTAGATGAGATGAGCCAACATACATTTTTCCCAGGTAAATCATTCTCAATTAGGCGAGAATATTAAATCTCCTGCCAGAAATCAAAACCAAATACTATTCTTTTTATCGTAAGGCTGTCGGAGAAAAAACTTTCAATGCTTCACATAGAAAAATTTATTTACAGGCAAGAGTATTTAGTATTCGACAACTTTAATCTAACCTTAGGTTACGCATTACGGTGCTCACTCAGTATATTAGTCAAACTGTATCTATCGCTCCGGTCGCTTCATCTAATAATGACCCAAGTTCTCATTTTGCATTATGAGTAGTTTGCTTCGCTCGTCATCTGCCAACAGCCAACAGCCAAAAGTTCTCAGCCCTTTTCGCTTTACTTTTCTCTACCATGCATTGCATTGCCTTGCTGTAGTCTGCATGAAATCTACCTGGCCTCGCCTCAAGGGGGGACTGTTATCAAAAAGTTTTTCAAGGACTGCGACGGATGCAGGGCATCCGCACATCCGCTCACACTGCTATTTTAGGATGCAGCTAGCTTGGCAAGCCAAAAGTCGAAGTTCTAATAACTCGACGGGAGAGCAATGGCTATTGAAAGTTGCTAGCTGGTTGCTGGTTGTTGGCTGTTGGCTGTTGGCTGTTGCGTTGCCGATAGATTTTGGCAAGTCAAGCGTAACGGCTGATCGATGGCACTGCCGGGGATTTTGTGGTTTATCCCCATATTGTTTTTGTTTTTCGTGTTGTTGTTACTTTGTGTGCGCCAGCAAATAGTAATTATTGGCATTGCAGCTGCTGCTACTGCTGCTTCTGCTTCTGGCTGCAACTTTTGGCCAACTCCTTGCTGTGGCTATTGATGGAATTTCATAAGCCAGCACTTCAGTTGCTTTGCTGCTGCCTCAAACATGTTGTTTTGTGATGTTGTTTCTCTTGCTGTGCGCATGTTTTTTTTTTTTTAGTCAACCTTGAACATGTTTACCTGTGTTCAACACAGTGTGTTGTACTAGGTGCAGCATCCCGATTTGCCACGTCAAATGCAAAAACAGAACTTTAGTCCAACTAGAAAATTATTAAATTGAAATTGAGCAAAAATTGCGCATACGCAGCGTATGGCCAATAAATGAAAATCAACGCAAATTTGTAGGTCCTGCCAAGCAGCAGCCACAATAGCAACAAGAACAACAACAACAGCAACGATAACAACAACAATACGAAAATGCGCTGCAATTTGGCGTCATTTAGCAACATTTAGCAGCAGGAAAACTAATCAGCGCACAGCCAGCTGGCCATGGCAAAAGCAGATACCCCAAACCGGCCTAATTATTTTGTAATTCCACGCGCGTGACGAGGTACAACGTTGAGGGTTAAAGGGATGTTGCTTTTAGCTTGCAGCCTTGTAACATTGCACACTGGTTCCAAAATCCATTTTAGTGGGTTAAATTTTATCAATTTCGAAACAGACTGGAAAGTTGATTTTTATAATACACACTTTAGTATCGTAGTTAAACTTAAATAATTAATCAATAAATTAATGTTTCATGTTTGTCCGACCCAATAAAATATTTCTAGTACATTTTTTGATTAATTGCTTATATTTAACAACTAACAACTTTAATTCCAATATCCAATTTTTTGGATTCATTGATTTTGTTACCACAGTGCATTGAGTAAAGCGCAGCGATTCGTGTAGCCAACGCAAAACTTGTAATTAATTTAGAGAATACTGAATACTGAAAACACTATGCCAGCGCTATGCGTAACGGGCAGCGGTCAGAGATTGTGTTTGTGTAAAGTTGTTACATTGATTACAAGCAGCGAGAACAACTTGTTATCGAATTCAATGTTGCATGCTACAAACTCGTACTACATATCTTTTAACTTTTACAGCCCCCTGCAGTTCAGCGATGAGCATACGAAACTGGTCTGGACGCTCAATTACAGCCTGATCGAGTGGACATCGAAATTTGTGCCGCAATGTCATTTGCTATCGAATACGATAATTGCGGCCAGCAATTTCCTGAAGAAGACCCACAATGAGGATCTCTATTTATGCGTGTTGCATGTAAGTAGACCAAGTCATTTTGTCCCAAGCTGTTAGCTGTTGCTTTAGCTTGTCAAACTTGCCTATCGTTTTCCATTGATGGCCCTAAATGCTCGACCATTGGCCCTAACCAAATCACAGCAATCCTGCCGCTCTTCTCCCCGCCCCCTTGGACTCGGACAGCGACTACGTCGCGCTTAATTGGTTTTTTGATTGACAATTTTCAAGAGCCAACCAACCAGTCAGTCAACCAACTACATACATATACAAAAAATGAAGCACAGAGAAAACATGCCACTTCACTCATAACTGGCAGACGCAGAAAAAAATGCCGAGGCAACAGCAACAGCAAAAATGTTTATTGGCCAAAAAGGCACAGCGTCAAAACAGCGCAAGTTGCACACATGTCCCCAAGCACGCACACATACTGTATGTGACTGTGTATGGGAGTGAGTGTGTGAACGAGTCGTCCTGATTCTCTCTCTTTCACTCTCTGTCTGTCTCGACACAAAGCCCATATAATGAAATTGTTGCTCAAACATTGTAGCAGAGACAACATCAATAACAAATTCCTCAGTTGGTGCACATAATTTGACCATTTAACAAGTGAGTAGCTCAGATTTTAATTACCTTTGATATATGCCAGTGGATAAACAAATTGCGTACATCAACTCCGACAGTAATTAACAAATACTTAGTAATGGAATTCTCGACAGTTTTCATATGCTCGTGTATATGACACTATTAAATGCCCTACATATCTTGAGTTGACATCATTTGATAGAATGGTAAAATATGCTTTAATTTCTTTCATCTAGATGTTAGCGATAGGTACATAGACAATGTAATTGCTTAGATTTTTTAACTTCTTGCTGACAATGTTTCATGTTAATGTTAGTAATAATTTCTGTATACATTATCATTAAATTCAACTTGAGAATAAATAAAGAAACTAAACTTTATTTTTTATTTTAAGTTAGCTTCATTATTAATATTTTTAAATTCACTATCAAGTTGATAAAGTTTTTGCCGGTTGTTTAACAGTTGAGCTTAAAAGTCTTACAGTTTGTCATCAGTTTTAAACTTGCGAATTTTAATTTAATATAAAATAAATTTGTAAATTAATATTAAAAGTGAAAATCAACGTAGATTCATATCTTTGCGGGCATATTAATATGTGTGTGCGTACAGACGAGGTCAGCTGTATATAACCGCATTATAAGTATGCTTTTTCGCATACTTCCGGCCATTGAACATTTTTCTGTATGCTCGAGGCCAAATTAAAAACGACTTTTGCGGCAATTTATGAAATTTGCACGCAATTCAATTTTGTCATTGTTATTGTTTTTGTTGTTACTGTAATTGTCGTTGCTGTTGTTGTTGTCGTGGTTGACGCTACTTGCGCTTTGATGGTGCATATTGGACAGACAGGGACAGCATTTAAACTAATAGAGCACGAGGAGTTGGTCGACAACGCCTGTGGTTGGAATGGGACACAGCGACAGGGAGAGATGGGCAGAGAGAACGACAACAACGGGGCAATAACAATAACAATTTGCCACTCAATTAGCGTGGCCATTACTGAAAAATCCACTTAAGTATGCAATGATAAAATTCAAAAGCGAATCGTTCGCTATTTTGTCCATAAGCCTGTATCCCTCTCTCTCGCTCGCTCCTGCCCTTTATCTTTTTTCTCTCTGTCTTTCTCTTTGTCGCCTTTTGTTTCGAGTTTCTGCTTCTGTTGATTTTGAATACTTTTGCAGATGTTTTGTTTTGTTTACGTATTTGTTTTATCATTTTCCTACATACTATACATACAATACACATATATTTATTTATCTGTTGCCCTTATGCTTTTGGCCAGGGTCTCGAGCGCATGGTGGTCAACAGCGGCAATGGGAATGCAGCGCCTACCACAGCCGAGGCAACCGGAAGTGGCGCGTTGCGTGGTGTCGGAACAATCGGTGACTCTGGAGGCAATGGCGGTGGCGGTGGTGGAGGTGGAGGTGGAGTTGTGGTGACACCACAGTTGCGACATAAAATTGAAAAACTTGCGCTCGAATTGCTGAAAATGGAAAATGAGAAATTTTCAATTCCGGCATTGAAATTGCTTTTGTCCTGCATGTATGTGGGTAAGTACAATAAAGAATACCAAACAAACACAACAATAGCAATAATAACAAGAAAAAGAAGAGGAAGATGCACAACACCAACAATAAAAAAAGACAAACAACAAGGCCAACAAAACAGCTGTTCGTAGTTTCAAGAAAGCAACCAAAAATATTTTGTAATTTTATTTAATGTGACAACAGTCGCTGTTGCTGTTGCCATTGCCATTTGTTGAGTAAATGTCGCTGGGCGTCGGGGGGCGTGTCTCTAGTGGCTAGCGAAAGTTGTGAGTACAACTTGGTCTGTGGCTTGTGGTTATCAAGCTGCGGCAATACCCTGTAAATGCCGAACGAGCATTGTGGTGTCAAAGAGATGGATAATCTATTTATGAGACATCGTTGTTATTATTTAGCTTAGTTATAAATCTAATAATATTAATGGGTCTCAGTTATTGAAAGCATTTCGTATACTCTTTAATTTAAAAAAAAAAAAAAATTTTCCCATTTTATTTTTATTTTGTTTATTATTTGACATATAATTTATTTTTAAGTTTCCATCACAATATTTAAGCATAATAAGTAAATAAATAATTAAAACAGATACTATTTATTTATTTTTATTAAATATACGCATTTTGGAAATCCTGATACTATTTTATTATGTTGAGTCTACGATCAGACTTCAAACCAAGCAAGAAAATTTAATTCTCAGTTCATTTAAAATTTGTGAACAATTTGTCCAATAATAATAATTATTATAATATACGTATAATAATATTTCCTTTGGGTAAAGTTTGACCCTGGTTTTATTATTTCAACAAGCGAAAGTCAAAGTGCCCGTGTTCAATTGTTTGCTATCTGGTCAACTGTTTGACGTCGCCCGTTGTGGCCATTGTGTGTATGCATGTGTAAACATGTGTATGTGTGTGTGTAAGGACATGCTTTTGGAAATTGCTGCCGATTCTTGTTGCCTTCGCTCGCCAGCTGTCTAGCAATTATTCCTCTTGCTGTTATCAGCGTAATTTTGGGGCAATTATTAACGCTCCGAAGTGTTTGACACTGCATCCACACACACACAGACACTCCTCACCCCCTAAAAAATGGGTAATTTTAAAGCTTTGCTAAATGTTGGCTTAATGCAGTATTTGGCTATGCTTTTGTTTTCGTTTTGTCAACTTCATGGCCATTTTGGAGACTGCATTTGGCGTTTCATTAGCGACAACAACAACTTCAATGAGAAGAAATGGATGAAGAACAATAACAACATTTAGACCTAATCTGCACAACAGGCCATACAATATATTCTCTGGTTATGACCAGTTTTGGTCCAGCTTGACTTAATTATCAGGACAGTTGGTTAGCTTTAAGCCAGGTTCTTACTCTCTCAGTCTCCCTCTCTGTCTCCGTCTCTGTCGGTCTCACAGCCTTGCATTTTGGCCAGTTGGCTTAACTGAAAGCCGCTTAGTTGCGTTTCATTTAACTGCAGTCCGTGCAGTGAATTTAGTTTTCCTTTATATGCCACTTTTTTTTACCAACTTTAAACTTTAACTTTAGCTTTGGAGGCAAACAGTAAATATGCGTAGCAGCTTTTTGGCCAGAATGGCACAAATGTGGCACAGGATGCGGATGTGGATGCGGATGCGAGGATGCGACACGACGCATGTATTTTTCTTGCACTTTGTCAGTCGAGATGCGGCCGTATTGGCCATTTTCACCGTATTGGCCGCATTGGCATTGGCAATGGCTATGGGTACTTGGCAATTCCCAGCGCATGCAAATCCTTTGAAAAATGTCAATGTTTGTGCTCGCTTTCTATGCGTTCCTCCTGCGACGCCCTTAAAAACTCGGTAGTTGGGGCTTTTTCCTAAATGGCAGCAAAGGCTGCGCCGGCCACACAAATCCTAACCAGGATGAAGTGCAGCTAAGCGGAAGTTGGCCATTGCGTGGCGTGCGCTTTTTGCTCGTTTGCCAGCTTGGTTTATTAAAGTGTTTGACGGCGCTGAAAAATAAACAAAGGCAGGTCCAGATCCCGGCCCACAAGGACAACGACACGCCCACCTAAAACCGGGCACCTTTTTGGCCGGTAAAGTTGCCGAACACGCAATAATAAATATTTGCGGCAATATTGGGCGTTCTTGAAGGGCCCCAAAACAATGCTGCAAACCTTTCTTTGCTATTTTTTTTGCTGATGTTGTTGTTGTTTTGTATTGCTGTTTCACAATTGCTGTCCTGGCTGCCAGACTGCCTTACTGCCTATTTCCTTTCCCTTTCCCTTGTATTTTTCTTGCCTTTTTTCTCGCTCGACTAAACGAATTTCTGAGTTTGTTAGGTCGCCTATTTTTTTGTGTGTTTTTTTTTTGTTTCTTGCAACGCTGTCGGCGTTTGTGGTGCGCATAATTGTGGCCAACAGCAGCTCGAGTCTTAAGCTCAGAGCGGGGCCAACAACGAGCACAATAGCCAAATTGGCAACAGCCACGCCGCCAGCGACCAACAATGTTAAGCTTGGCCAAAACAAAGAGGGCGAAAGTTGCTGCTGCACTGTAAATAATTCGTAGATACCGAAAGCCAAATGCAGCCACATTAAACAGCTAACGGCAAAGGCTTTGACCATGCCACACACACACACACACATTCTTACAAACACACACGTAACCGGCAACAACTTTTATCAGCGTTCGGCTGCGGCTTTTGGCTTTCAATGCACAGTTAACATCATTTTTCACCTGGCCCCAAAGCTAACGCCCATTAATTTGACCAGGCTCTAGCATATCCTTGTCAGCTGCCCATCATCAACATCATCATCACGGTGAAGGATGACCAACAAAAGCAACAACAACAACATATAATCAAAAGAAGATAAAGTTTAATCAGCTTTGAACCGTACATGCCGCTATTATTGGCAATGACTGTGGCCCAAAGTCTAAATTATTCTAAGAGTTATTAAAATCTAATATGAAATTAGCCTGAATTGTGGCATTTATGAAAGGATTTCAGAGTTTATACATAAAGATTTGGTCAAAATGCATAAGACAAACTTACATATGCCTGATATCTACAGAATCATTTAACTTAATTGTATTTTAATTTAATACAAAAATAAATACACATGTAATTGTTTTGACAATATAAAAAAAACACAAACTCTTGTCGAAATTAAAAAATAATATTGTCCAGTTTGGTCTTTGTTAAAGCAATTAATTGACTAAGTTGATTCAGCCATCCACGTTTAATTATTAGTAAAATGCTTTTTAGAGCATAACATGTTTATCTAATACAAATCCTATTATTATATAGCCTTCTTCAAGTATGATGGATATCTGGTAGTCGAGCACAGGCTTTGAGAGCAGCTTAAAGGGCATATATAGAAATCGACTCGAAAAACAAACAAATAAACTTTGTTGAAAAGCAGCGATTGCAAAAGCAAATCTGTACACACTCCCACACACACTCACACTCACACACAGAATTACACACCCAGACAGACAGACATAGAAACCAACTTACACCTACACACAAAACATGTATTGAAAGTCAGACGCGTCAAGGTGTCTGGTTGTGGGTTCTGCCCGGGCTGCTTTTGGCCCTTGAATGGACTGCCTGGAAAGGGCCAAAAAATCCAGCTCGTCGTACTGCATGGGAAAAGTGAAAAATCCATAAAATTTGAATGTAAATTTATGTATGTCCTGGAGCAAGTTTTAGCTCTGACATTGACGTTGGCATTTGTTGGCCGTGTTGAAGCCCGCGAGCGTGTAAATAATGGCTACTAGTGTTTTAGCTGCTTGTTAATTTTAAAGTTTTTTTAACTTGTCACACGTTGCGCTCACTCACTCACTCTTCTTTCTTTATCTCTTTCTCTCTCTCTGTCTTCTGCAGGCTCTGCTGCACAGCTGGAGAACACGGAGCTATCGAATGGCATTGTACAGGACGATCCGGAGATAATCGCGCTGCAAAACGATAAAGTCGATATACTTTTGCATTGTATTAAATCATCGAGTCGAGACGCCGCATGGATTTATGGACAAGTACTGTGCCAAATTATACGTGATTTAGTGCCACCGAATGAAATATTGACGAAGGTCATAAAGGAGTTTCTGGCCATAAATCAACCGCATGGCGATGTTATTGCCACGATTGTGTATCAGGTGAGTAGCAGTCGACTTGGTATCAAACGCCAGGCTAGACAGTCAGCTGCTGGTCAGCAAAGCAAAAGTCGACCAACCGTGCGTGCCAGGTGTATGTGTGTGTGTGTGTGAGTGTGAAGGGGTGTGTGAAGTCGCTCTGGGTTGTTTTATGGCATGGGAAGCTGTGACTTGAGACTTTGGCGTGGCGCAAATGCAGCGCTAATATTTGGCACAGTCGAACAGTCGAAAGGGTAAAATACTTGCCTCCATTTGTCAGCTAACAGCTTGGAGTGTGTCTCTCTCTGTGTGTGTTTGTGTGTGTGTGTGTGTATGCCCGGAATTTGTTGGCAGCTTGAAAATTAATGGAATTCATGGCTACAGCTTGGCCTCTCTGACCAGCCCAAAACGCACGCAGCTATGTGGGTCAGTGCGAGGCATCCACACTGGTGCCATAAAATTTTTTCATTAGATTCAAGGTTGTTCAGTGGGCGTACATATCTGTGTGTGTGTGTGTGTGTGTGTGTGTGTGTGTGTGTGTGTGTGTGAGTGTGCATGGAAATTAATAAAAAAAAGGAAATGCAGAGACTTGACTTTAGTTATGTGTGTTTGGGGGCCAGCTTTAAGCGCATATATTGTGCACTGTCACATTTTGGGCCAAGTTAACTGACCCCAAGCCGAACCTTTGCCAAGGCAGAGGAATTTCATTAGCCCAGAAACTGTGCCACAAAATAAATAGAGCAAGTGCAGCCCTTTATTTTGTTGCATTCACTTTCTGGTGTTGTAATCAAAAAGTATTTTGTTTCGTTTTTGTTTTTTTTTGTTGTCCACCTTTTGTTTTAAGCTTTCACTGAAAAATTGCATCATATTCTTTGTTTCATTTACGTGCTTTGTGCTTGCAGGTGTTTCGCTCGGCTATTGACTCATCGTACCTGCAAATGCTGCAGGACTGGCTGATCTGTACGCTGCCAACGTTCCTGGCCCAGCAAGAGGAGCAAGGTGTCTGGGGTCTCAGCGTCATCTTTTTATCCGCTTCCATAAATCTGCATTTGATTAAACTATTTCCGCTAGTGCTCGGCATTGGTGTCTCGACAACGACGGCGGCGGCAGCAACAACAACGGTACCACGGAAATTGGGTCAACACGAAATTGCATTGTTCGTGACAGCTGCACAAGATTTCCATGCGAAATTGAGTGTCGAGCAGAAGCTGCGCTTTCGGGAGGCCTTTAAGAACTATGAGCAGAGTCAAGTTTATGCCGGGATGTTGCAACGCCTCTGATAGCGATAAGACCGTGCACAGACCAGACATGGAAATGGACCAGCGAATCGAAGGATTTCACAACGGATTTGGCCAACGAAAGTTGCTCCCTGAACAAGCGCAAGCGTGAATAACTAATTGCTCAGCGGTGCTGGGCTCTAAGAAAGTTCAAAGCGGATGTCCGTACTTCTCGCTCCTAGCTCCCCTCAACCTCAAAACTTCTTTAATAGTTTGTGAATTCAAAATTAATTTATGGTTTACATTATGTGTAACTAATATTTAAATTATACCCGCCCCCTTCGCACTCCCTCTCCCTCTCTATCTCTCTCGCGCTCTGCTCCGCTTCAAACTTTAACGACCCGCAATTAATTCCTGAGTCGTCCCCTGTCTGCTTTTAGAAAATTGTGTTCTTGTCAGTTTTTCATAAAGTTTTTCATTTATATATTATGACTTGGCTTGTTAGATCCGGTTAAAGTTGAGACAGCGAGCGTCTAGTAGTCATTAGTATGCGGCCTAATCAATTGCTAGTTAATTTCATTAAAAATTCCATTATGATAAATTTAAAAAAAAAATTTATACATATATACCTTACAGACTTATATTCCAATTGTAACTAAAAAAAACTGTTCGAAAGGCTTAAATATTTAATAAAATGCAAAGCTAAAAATTAACACAATATTTTGTTTAATCTTTATGTATAAGCTCTAGTTCTTGAAGGGCTTAATATTTATAAATATTGTTTTTCTCGTAGCAATCAAGGTTTTAATGCAGGTTAAACTGTGTGCAAATCTGTTTGAACTTTGCACTCTGACAGAACTCTGTCCGCTGCTGTTTTCTGCCCTTTTTGCGATGATGTATGAAACACAGTTTATGTGAATTTTTGAGTGAAGTAACAAGTAAGCGCATTAAAATTGACAAAACGTCACTCAAAAAGTATCGACAAAGTTCTTGAGACTGAAAAGGTGAGTTCTTGTTCTTGAGGATATATGGTAAGCAGCTTTACTGACTTGCAGATGCGTTGTAATGCTTAACAAATTATTAATAGTTTTATTAAAATTAATATAATATTTACACATTTGATTGGATTCATTTTTAAATTATTTGATTGCTAAATAAATATTTAAAGTTATTTAAAAATCTTAAAATGTGTATTTATAAAACTAAAATCAAATGCTATGTCTGAGCTAATATACCCAATCGATTTGATTGTGGGGTGACAGGCAAGGAATAAGAAGATTTTCCGCCATTTCGTGACTTATAGAAGTTGCACAAAAAACTCTTGTATACTTTTCTAACAGCGTGTGTGTGTGAGTATCTGAGAACAGAAATTGACAGATCAACTTTTTGCTGCAAGAGAAAACATGTATGCGAGTAGAGTGTATTGTGTCTTAGTGTGTGTGTCTGCATTTTGTGCCAGGCTGAGAAAATTTGCCAGCTGAACAGACAGCGGGGTAAGAAATTCTTATGGGAAGTTACAGCCCACATCTAAATGAAGTATAAAGCTGTAACACATTATGTAATCGAGAACAAAAACTGAATGGATTTGGATGTTGTATCTGAGACAATGTCCTTGTTGTAGCCATTGTCGCGATTATGGGACACGCCAAGAGGCAATTTGGCTGTCGCTTTGGCCATAAACTGCAACATTTCGGGCTATCAGCATTTGGTTACAGTTCATTTGGCCAAATAGCCGTAACGTAACGGGCCCGGGCACAGATTGTCGCTGTGTCGCCCGCGCCGGCTTGCCAATTTATGTGGCGCGACTGACTGACCGAGCATTGAGTCAGTCCCGAGCAGTCCCCGCAAATACTGGCGCAGGTGTGCCAGACACCATGACCTACGAATGAATTGTATCTCTGACAGCAGCGACAGTGCCAACGACATTGCGGTTTGTCGCCACACAGAGAGAGAGACAGAGTGCGAGAGACTGAGAGAGAGTCCTGTTCCATTTGTTTCCACTGTTTCGCCGTTCTCTGCTGCTGTTAACTTTGAACAAATGTTAAACTCACCACTTTTCGGAATTGCGCTCTTTGCAATGTGTTGCTCTTAAAACGTAATGAAGCTTCGGCTATTTTCCTCTCTCTCTCTCTCTCCCACTCTCTCTGAGAGAGTGTAAGTGTGTGCTCTTGCAGTGAGTAGGTCAGTAGTGCGACTGTTTCGTTTCTCGTTTCGTTCCAGCTGTTTTGTATGCACTCCAGCACAAAAGTATGCTACAATTTCTTAATGCTCAACGTCTCAGCGGGCACGCACACGCACACACACACACACAGCAAAGCACGACAACTGTTACACTCACAGTTATGATTATGATTATTGTTATGATGATAACGTTGTTGCTCTTGTTGCTGTTGTCGTTGTTGTTGTATCTGGCGGTGTTGCTGCTGCTGTTATTGTTTGGCTATTTGCTTGAGCCCTACAATGACTTATCCACGAAGTCGTTGCCCAAGTGCCCAAGTCCAGTTAAGCGTGCGCTTTTATGACGCCAATAGTTTTACTTCATTGAACACACACAAACATATATATATATATATATACAAGAAAGTGTTTGTATTTCGTAAATTGTAGCACATTATCTTGTGATCAACATCTGGCTGTTCAAGTTGCCTGCTACACCTTTTGAAAGGGGGCGACTAATTTGAAATTTTAATTATATTGCGAGCATGATGAAGTGACACCTGTCAGCGGCCGATACGCCTTAATCACGCCAGCGACTTGGCCACGCCCACAGTTTCACGTGTAAAAATCAACACTGGACAGCGCGTCGCTTATTAAAACTGAATAAATTATGCAAAAGTGCGCACAGCTCGATTTCCTCTCTGCCCCCACCTGAAAGCCTAACGCAAGACGAACACTGCATAATTAATTCAGCTCTATGTCCGGCCATAGGTAAGGAGAGCAGCGAAGAGAGAAGCAAGGACGGATGTGCGGTGTGGGCGGAATGCAATCAAAACGTGTACAAGTTGGTCAAAATGCGAGCAAGAAGCAGAAGGTAAAATTTAAAAGTGAAGTCAAGATTGTCATAACTCGAGAGTTGAGAATCAATAAAAGGGGAGAGCGGTTAAAGGGAGGTGGGAGAGGGTGAGGATGAGTGGGTGAGTCTGACATTAGAATAAATAAATGCATGAGTGAGTGCATAAATGAATGCAAGCACGAATGAGTGCACACGCACAGCCAGCCAGCGACGAGTTGCCAACTTGCAACGATACCAAATTCAACTATGCGGCGACTTTTCCCACTCACTGTATGTGTGTGTGTGTGTGTGTGTGTGATTGTGGGTGTGCATGTGTGTGCGTGTGTATGTTTGTGGCTCTCTGTTTGTGCAGGCAACGCCTGCGGGACAATGCAATATCCATGACAAGTATTTCAATTTCGCGTTTTCCGCATCACTTCATAGAAATTCAAATGCCAGCAGCGAATATTATTTCGATACGCTTTCAAATAGTTTTCTTTTTCTCCGGAGTTTAGTGCTTAGAGTTATTGAATGGAGTGGAGCGGATGCTTGGCTTGCCCAAAAATGCGTTCAACAACTCAATGAGTTTACAAATAATATTTCTTGTTTATTCATTTTATTGTTTACACTGAATTAACAAGAGCTGTGCAATTAAGAGTTTTGTTTACACTTCAATGTCGCTTCAATGCACACGGCAAAGCATAGACATTAAATTGATAGACAACTTAAATATATATGTATATACATCAATATCTACATCTAATATATATATTTTTATTTATACTAGAAATATTTATAAATTAAATGCTAACAAAACGCGCGTTCAAAGCGCAACGCGACTTAAAACGCTTGCCTTGTTAGCGATTTATATCGGAGTTTTTGTTCGTTGTTCTTGTTGTTGATAACATTGGTCCTTTCATTTTGCGCCATGTCCGTTAATTAACGGCACATGCTCAGCCCATAATTGCTCGTATTTAGCCGCTTGGCCACGTCTCAGTCGCTTGAAGCGTCCATAAGGCAATCGCAATCAATCTGCCTGCTTTTGTTCCCAGTCCCAGTTGTTGTCTACATCTTCATCGCAGTTGTCGGTCAATCACTTGGATAGATATGTATGTATGTACATATGCCCATATTTTGTTGTTGCTGTTTCTGTTTCTGCACAACGTCACCAGCTGTTGGGAGTTGTGGCCAAGTGGCGCTTAGAGGCCCGTTGTCGAGGTCCGGCCACAGGAGGTTTTCCGAGGCGGCGGCAAATCAGATGTGTAATTCTGGTACCGATTCGAGCAGTTAATGGCCTGCAGAGAAAAACATAAAGAGAGAGAGCGAAAGATACAGAGAAAGTGAGAAAATGAAAATGGGCATAAGTTAATGCTAAAAATACACATAAAATGACGACAGTAAATTGAGCCGGGGACTCACAAAATGTTTGATTAATGATGTGTTTCGCTTCCCGGCAGTTCCAATGGAACCTGTCGATGCTTTTTGTAATTCCCCTATCAAGGCCCTCTGTCTCTATCTCTGTCCTCTTCTCTGTCTGTGGCTTTGCATTTGAATGATTAGATTTGATTCAATATTCAATTATTTAACTGGTTTGAGGTGTTGAAATGCCTGCAGATACTAACTGGGCCCAGTCCCTGCCCGCCACTCTGCCCACCATTTTGGCCCATTCCGTTGGGCGTTTGCATATAAATGATTTATGAATTTGCGCTCTGATTGAACTGCCCCGAAATTGTTGATTAGTGCGCCGTCATAGAAACAACAACAACAACAACAGCAATAAGTGTAGCAACAACAACAACAACAATAACATTGGCAATCGCTCTGGGGAAATGAGTTACGGTTTTTGGCCCCGACGAATTTGAAACCGTTTCCAATGCCATTGTGTGTGTGCCTGTGTGTGTGTGTAGTTGTATTTGCGTTTTGGTTATTATTTGATTAAGCTATGAAATTTACACACAGCCTTCAATTTGCTGCAAAATTATCAAATAATCATGGGCTTAGCCACGTGCCAAATCTATCCTACAATTTAAAATCATTTTAATACCCTAAAGCAAGTATAAGAAAGAGTATATTGTTTGTATGAAAATTATGAATTGAAGCTAAGTTTTTTAAGATCAAATAAAAATGGAAAATAATAAATAAAATAATAAATTAAAATGTACTATACAAAAACTAAGAATTTATTGTTTCTTATTCTTCTAATGATTAGTTCAGCTAGCTTTACTATTGAACCCATCTTCTATTATTGCAAAGCAAATAAATTTACTTCAGAAATGCCCATCATATTCCAATAATCACAAGGTAAAAGGCAAAAAACCAATTTGTAAACAATTAAAAGCGATTTATCGGTATTTTGGTGGCACCACAAATCGATTATGATTTGCATTCCTTGCTTTCAAATATCACAGATACAAACTCGAGCATATTTTTAGAGCCGAGAATGGAGTTGTGATGTTATTCAATTTAGCACCCACACAAATATATAAAATCACATGCACATAGTGGAATGAAAATGGAAAAAAAAAGTTAGCATTCGTTTGACTAATTGGTAATTGACGAGCTGTCAGTTTTGCAATTAGCCAGTTTGATACGTCGATACGTGTTTTCGTACCTGACTGGACGAGGATTTGAAAGTGATGATAGACGAGAGAGAGAGAGGCTAGAGGGGAATGGAATATATACTATGTGGGAACACGCGCCTAGCACAATAAACAAAAACAAAAACAGAAACAAGCGAGCAGCGCAGCAATTTAATTAATGTAATTAATCTAATTTAATGACTTGACAAACACATCAATTAGCGCCAACCGAGCGACCAGGCTCAGTTTGGCGCGCAATTTATATGCAAAGTACCAAAAAGACTTTGCAGCCCAAAAATGGTAAAGCTGCTGCGCCACCAACAACAACAACAACAACAAAAACAAATTAAAATATTAAAATTAGGCCACAAAATGATTGAAAGGAAATGTTACAGAAAATGCGCTGGACTTGTTTTTAGCTCCATCGATGGTTTCTCCATCAGGAAGGAACAGCACCCACAGACAACTTCGACTTCAACTCCAACTGCGTCGACAGTCTCCGTCTGTTTGTCCCTAAAGTAATTAAAAGTAAGTAAAGCACAGTCGACCTACCATTTCCCCATTTTCCATTTCCCATTTTCCTGATTTCCCCCCGTGTTATGCGGACGCACGGGGCGTGTCCATTTGCCTCGATTTTGGCTTTGGTTTTATTTTCCTTTCATTTTTTTCTCATTTTTTGAACTCGTACTTATGTAAATGGCCGCTGACCAAAAGAATTAATGCGCGCGGAAAGTGAGTTGAATCGGAATGAGCCGCTGTATTGTATTATATGGCCAGAAGTCTGGGTCTTTCTTAGTCCCAGTCAACAAAAAAAGAAGAAAAAAATGAGCATGGGCATTTTACAGTCAACGAACCCATTGAATTTGCATAAAAGCTTTAATAACCAAAGACCTTCAGAATTTGATGAATCTGCTTTTAATAGTGACGCATTTTTTTAAATACTGACCTCCTTCCCACGACCATCACCCACCTCGCCCCCTCGCAGTTTCATCGTAAAATAAATCAAATTGAAATATCCATGCCGAGAAGTCGCAACAGAATTTCCAAAAATAGATATCGATGCTGATCTGATCTGATTTGATTTAATTTGATAGCTTTTCGTGCTTATTGTTTGTTTGAGAATCTGTTCTCGTGTTGTAAAATTTTGGTATTTAAATCGCAATTTCTGGCGCGTCCCACGCGGCGTATGCTCGTTTTTCGCACTTAACTCATTAAGGCCGCCTACCTTCTGCAAATGTTTCCGAATCGTGCGCGTTTCTTTAATATTACCGTGTTATTTTTATAGTTTATATTTTTGTGCTGCTGTTAGCTGGAATAATTTAATTGATTTATCGTTGGAAACGGTTGCAGAACTCAGAGCACATTAGAAACGTTGTCAAGCAGCAATCGAGTCAGAATCCCGACATTTTCCCAAGAGCATTTAAAATTACGCTAGATCAAGCGGAAGACCCCATATAATAACGTATTTTTGCCACTTTATAAATCAATAAAACTCTATAAACTAGGTCGAGAGCTGGCACTTAATATACGAGCACGAGCTATACAAAAATATGACATAAAATAAAAAATGAGAGAAAATCATGGCGAACAATGCGCTTAAAATACTTCAATTGGCAACATTGAATGTATTGACTGAGCACTCGTATGGCAACAATTGAAGTATTGGATTTATGAGAGGCGATTCTGGCAATACAGTGATGACTTACCTTGTAGAAAGCCTTGCGGAAATTGTCAGACAAAAAGGCATAGAGCAGGGGATTGATGCAGGAGCTGGTATAGGCCATTGTATGGGCCACAATCTGCACGATGACGCTCAGCAAGGTGGTGGAAGTGTACAGCTCCAGAGCTCTGAGTAGTAGTATCAGCTGTAAATTAATGGAGTTTATGGTAATTAATATAAACTAATTTAATTTTTAATTACTCCACTTACCTGCACGGGCAGCCAGAGGGAGGCAAAGGCAATGACCACGACAACAACCAGTCGAGTGACCCTCTTCCTGCCCCGCTGCGACTCCTTGGACATGCGCACGCCGCTTCCTTGACGCCAGAGGCGCATAATCATGCGCACATAGAGGCCACTGATGATCATCAGGGGCAGCAGATAGGAGGTGATGAAGAAGGTCACCTGATAGGTGGTCAAGTCGAGCCATTTGTTGTCGGTGAAGCGGCAAAAGGACCAGGTGACATTCGTGCTGTTATCGTGCATAAACTGTCAATGCAAAGCGAAATTAAATATTACAATATTACGTATACATCATGTTGACTTTTGCCTGACAGTTTCATGACCCGCTACATTCATAAATAAAGCCAAAAATCATATAGTTAGCAGAGTTTGTTTTGATCACATATTTGTTTGTTTGTTTTTAAAAATTATATTAAGATATTCTTTTTATTAGTTCCACAAACCAATGACTCCTAATATAAAAAAAAAAAAACTATTCAGCTATCATTTGGCAAAATAATTTTTATGCGTTCTTTTGACATTATCAACAAAATTTGCGAACAAACTGTATAACTATAATCAACTCGTTCAAATAGTTTGAATAACTACAAGCTCTATCAATCTGTCTGTCTGTCTGACTGTCGCAGGCAACAACAGGTAACATTCAAATTTACCTCTTCACATGACGCACTTACTATTTTCTCCCCTCCTCTCCCCTTCTCCCATTTGACCCTGCAGATTGTGCTGCTCTGTAGGGTCATAAACTGCCTCGTATATCGTAAAAATATTTACCAGGCCGTTGTTTACAATTTTTTGTTTACAATCGCCGTCGCAACATTCCGTTAATATACAATACTATTAAAAACTCTACGCGTAAATGCCAAAAATGCATACAAAATTGCTTATTTATAAGACGGACAGAAACAATTGGCCAAGATATTGGCCAGATTGACAAGTACAGCTGGACAAGTTAAGCCCAATGCTTAAATTTATGATTTAATTAATTGCTTTCGAGTTGGGTTCAACAATGCTCCGAACTGACTTTTAATGTGATTTTCATGTTCGAAGTGCGAGTGAGGGTAAAAAGTGGCATAAACAGAAACAGAAACTGACCCAACTCAAGTGGGCCAAGACGAGATAACATAACATCATATAAACAGCTGTCAATCAATGCCATGCGATATTCAACATTAAATGCTGATTCTCATACTTCGACACAGGCATATGCCCCATTTTTGTATTGTACTTATATATAGAAAATATTTAGATATTGATACGCACATCTGTTATGGCCATTACAATAAGCATGTGTGTGTGTGTGTGTGTATAGGCAATAGACATCAGAGCGTAATATGAATATAATTAATAGCAAACTGTTAATTAACATGTTGATCAAACATGAGTTAATTATGTCTTTTTATCGCATGTTTCGCCTTTGTTTGCCTACATGTGTGTGTGCGTGTATGTTGTCGATAACACATACACACACAACAATACATATTCAATTTGGGCTGCTATTTTGCCAGCTTAATCCTCGGGGCCCAAGCAAAACAAATAACAAATAACAAGCGAAACAACAAAGCAAACGTGCCAAAGCCGGAGCGTGAAAAAAGGAGCGTGAAATGGCATTTAATAAAATATCAAGTTACAATAATAACACCACAATAATAGCAATAGCTGCAAAGCAAATGGTCCATTCGATTCATTGATAAAGACTCTAACGGCGATAAGATACGTTTAATTACAGTCGACTCGATTCGATTATGAGCAGGCGTTGCACGTAGGGCAACCAACCCTCCCTTTTCCATCCTTCTTTTCACCTACCCCTAGGGACTGACAGTGGGTCAGTGTTCTGGCTAATGGAATTCTTAACAATGTTATGGGATACTAATTAATAATAATCCATAGAACTGGTTACTCTCCAAAACAATATTAATCATGACCATCGTGTCAAGGTTAAATGCTAAGACTAAAATAGTTGTAGACCTTCAACTAAATGTGGCTTATATTGTTTTCATTGCCAGCACATAAAAGTTGTGCATTATCTAAACAAAGAAATTTTGCTATTTGGCACAACAAATTTAGCTGGACTTATTAAACAATTAACTTGTTCTTCGCACTCTGGGCCATTGATCATAAAAACATTAGCGCCTTAATCGAAAATTGGAAAATGGAAAAATTGTGAAAATGAAACGAAAATAAATCTGGCAACTGCGCATTGTGCTCAATATCAAGGTCTTTTTGGCATATAATTTATCATACGCACCGTATGCCTGGCTGTGATCAAGTATCCAGCAATTTTTGGCAACTAAATAGATAGATAGTAAGTAATTGGTTATTGCATACTGCAAACGGATGAAGAGCACATGAGTAGCGGTAAAGGCTTTTGGCATTTTCCATATCGCCCGATTCAGATGAAATGAGTACATTTTGTATGTGTGTGTAGAAGCTGTATAATTAAAATTTATGCATTTAAAATAGCAAATTAGTAACAAAAACAAAACAGGCGCCCGCATACATATATGCACATACATATAGCAAAATTTTGAATATAAACACACAAGAACAAGCGAAAAGAATAAACTTAAACAAAATAGAAAATCGAAAATTGAAAATAATAAAAACAAAAGCAAAAGCTGAATCCCATCTTGTGGGCAGATAATTCCCAATTGCCAACAAGTTTTTGGGGGCACTCTGACGTGGAGCGGCGTCTCGAGACATCTAACGAGGTGCCGCTGATGGAAAGCAATAAATTTGGCTGGCCTGTGTTATTCGCAGCACATTCGGGCACAGCAGGCACCACAGCCCTGAAACTTACCTCAACGTCATGCGCAAAGGTGACCGGCATCGAGATGGTCAGCACCACAGTCCACAGCGTGAAGATGGCAATCTTTGTAATATGTTCCGTACGCAGCATTCGCGATCTTATGGGATGGACAACGGCGAGGAAACGATCCACAGACATCAGAACTAGAGTATAGATCGATGCATAGGCGGTGACCACAATCAGATACTGAACTGTCCGACACCACAAGGTGCCAAAGGGCCAATGGAGAGTCACGTAATCGACGCCAGTGAACGGGACACAGAGTATGACAAACATCAGATCGGCAGCTGCTAAATTCACAATCAATAGATTCGTTGTCGAGTGCATGTTCTTGTTGAGCAGCACCACCAGGATGACCAACAGGTTGCCCAGGAATCCCGTGACGGCAATGATGCCGAAAAAGATGGGCACCAGCCACCTCGTGACATTTCGTATTTCCTCGATTTCAGCATAAAACGAGGACAATGACGAGTTCTCCGAGCTGATGTTGCTGATGTTGCTGATGTGGCTGATGTTGCTGATGTCGCTGATGTAGCTGCCGTTGAGGTTGGTGGTTTCGTTTAACCAGCTGTTGTCGGTGGCCATCTCTAGCGCATAGTTTGTCATCTCTAGCGTAATATTCTCCAAGCTTAGATCCATTTTGTGGTAGTTTTTATTATTTTCTTTTTCTTTTTTGTATTTTTTTTTTTTTTTTTTTAAACTGTTCACTTTCTATTGATTTTTAATTGGCCAACGCTTATTACATTTCCTATTATTGTCACACAATAAAACCGAGTACAATGCGAGTAGACGGCACGAATCGGAATCGACGAAGCACATTTTCAATTTC
The DNA here is from genome assembly GCA_037043495.1 of Drosophila recens. Taxonomy (NCBI): domain Eukaryota; kingdom Metazoa; phylum Arthropoda; class Insecta; order Diptera; family Drosophilidae; genus Drosophila; species Drosophila recens. Next base: position 123,850 of record JBAMBJ010000823.1, read on the forward strand.
GGCAATGCCTTTGTTGCGACAGTTTTCCAGTTGTATTTTCACAGTTCGCCGAATCCAAATAACAAATTTCCAATTAAACGATTTTGCACCAAGCAGCCGACAAAGGCGATGCAAGAAAAAACAAGAAAAACCGAAACTAAAAAATAAGTAAAGAAATGTACTTTTTTCAATTATCATGCGCAATAATCCAAAGGGAGCAACAACATCACGGCGACGATATTGTCCGAGTGTAGGCAACAAGGAAACAACATGGACTACGACACGTACCGAATCCAATCACCGTTCGCTCGTTGCGGGCGTAAAGGACAATTTGGTCCCACACCAATGCACACACACACTCACACACACAGTACAGAGAGAAGGTGAACACAATAACGGCGGTAGTCAAACGGTAATTGTAACAAGTTAAGACAACAAAAACCGTTACCAAGGACACACTACCACAAGCACTTTTCTCACTGTATTCCTTGGCCGCTTTCCCTAATGGGCTGACGTCGACGTCGACTGCGACTGCGACTGCGACTGCGACGCACAGGTAAACCGTGTCACACCCACACAATGTCCAGCCTTGTTGGCATCCCTTTTGTTGTTGTTGCTGTTGTTGTTGTGGTCGTGTGGCAACTGCACCCACACTATAAATTGCTTATGATGTCTCTGCTTTTTTCGACTCGTGCTTTTTCCTTTATTGACATCAATTTGAGTTGCTTGTCGGATGGATCCTTTTATAGATTGAATCGCATAAATGTTACGCACACAGTCTACAAATTTGATTAGATATTTTCTATTGATATTTTTTTTTTTTTTGAAATGTTTTCCTTTTTAGCTTTTTTGGCAAATCCAAAAATCCAAACTGCACGCGTTCGTTTCCAGCGCACAACTGATGACTGAACTGTGAGCCAAAAGATTCGCTGTCTACGACGCCGACAACAACGGCGGCAGCAGCGACAACAACAATCACACTCTGCTTATGTGTGTGTGTGTGTGTTGCCCCCGCCTACCTCAGTCATCACCTCACCATCATCATTGACAGGCAATGCCTTGCACGCGCTTTGGGCCAGCGGTAGCTGTTGGCTCTTGCCTCTTGGCTCTTGGCTGTTGCCTGTTTATTTAGCTAGCCAAGCAGCCGCTCCAGCAGCAGCAGCAGCAGTTGGCAACAATGACAGCAACAACATGATCAAGATGTTGTTATTGTTGTTTTTTTGGTCACCAGGGTGACACAGCTTCAGCTTCAGCTCCCGCTGCCAATTTTTGCCACACTGTATTGCACAGCTGGATATCAACTGGTGACGTCGCCTCACAGCTCACAGTTCACAACTCGCGACTCACGACTCTCTGCGCTGTTGCTTAATTTCTCTGATTAACTGTTTGTCCAAGAGCTGAAATCAGCTAGCAGCTAACAGCCAACAGAGAGAAGAACATAAAAGCAAACGCAAACTGGGTTAGACAGCAGCACGCGCACATTTTCATACACTGGAAAAAAAAGCATCAGGGATTCCGTGATAAATGTTTCGGCCATTTAATTCGCATGTTGTGATAATTTAACCATAATATTCTGTATACCTACTTAAAAAATACATGCCAAAATCAAGAAATTTAAACTTGAATTTTAGAATGGATTTTTTTTCAGTGTATACATTCGTTCATTCGTTTAATGCGCTTTCCCACAGCCAAACCCATTTTTTTTATTGTCTGGGGGCGCTTATCACAGCGCTTTTATCGCACCCGGCACTCGGGACACCTTTTGGGGCGCCACTGAGAACCGCAAGGAAGCCGAACAGCTGCTGGCTGTTTTCTCTTGTCTCGGCCAAGTCTCAGGCCATTTACATGCCTATCATTGGCAATGCTTGGGCATTCACCTGTCACTTGCCAGTTGATGGGTCAGACGGGTCGACGGAACGACGTCGACTGCGACGCGACTGTGGGCGTTGCTGCTGCGTTGATGGAAGCTGCCACGCCTCAGTGCGCCGCTGACGACGACGCCAACGTCGCAACGCGTCGCGTCGCCGGCAACAATTTGACGAGATTAAATGCGAATTAAGCACCGCATGAAAAAACACTAAAAAATAAACAAAATAAATGGAATCGGCTTGAGCCTGACTGCCTGCCTGCCTGCCAGAATGCCTGCCAACAGAAAGCAAAAGTTATAATCATGTATATTTAATGTGCAGCATTGCGAATTTAATGAAGTCTTTAATATTTAATGTCTCGATAGGCGTTGTGCCCCACGCTTCGAAAATGAATCTACTTAATTTTTATGTTGCATACTTTACGGCGCCGAATATTGAAGCGATTATTCGATAGCATAACAATTAAGCCCATCCAATCGGATTTCAACTTTAATGCATCCGATTTGAGAGTTAACCTTGTTCTATGCGTTCTGTTTGTCTATTGTAAATAATGCATATCAATGCATGACCTGTCAACTCTCAACGGAATACAAAATTTCGTAATTAGCATTAAAACTATTTTAGCTTAAAGCAGAAGCTCATGATAGTCGGGCTTAAATTAAAAGCCAGTCAACTTTTTAGCAAACGCACTTCAAATAAATTAACATGCGAATGAATGACAGACAAGAGGCATGCCACACTCCAACACACACACTCACACATACACACACTTCAACAATTGATTTTGAAAACGCACAAGATTAGCTGCCACGCCCACGCTCCCGCCCATGCCCATGTCGTAATTTTATATTAAATAAACAATTTTATTATGCGAAAACTTTTGACTTGATTGAAATGCTTTTTCGGCAAGGTACGACAGCAGGACACTAACACACACACATACACCACACACAAACACACCACGCACACCACTGACATTCATTTAGTCAGACTCGCATATTAAAAACGCTTTGTAATGTTGATGAAGTCGGTAGATTCTCTCTTTTTTGCATTATCATGAGGCAGGCCATTGAAAGATAGGGAATGAAATGAGACTAGTGTTAATAAAGGTCGCACAGTGGCATTGGTACTTAAAATATTTCACAAAAATCAAGTTGACTTCAATGATAATCCAGTCAATCATCGCTCTTTAATGCTAACTAGAAATAGTTTATATAAATTATTTATTAAGCTATACAATTTGATGTTATATAGGGCTGGTTTTTGATCAGCTTAATCCCATTGTCATTGCTATTTTGTTGTTTTGGTCGGCTCCATTGTCATTCAGTAGACTCTTGATGTACGAAATGATGGATTATCGCCTTTTTTGTGATGTCGGCGTCATATTTTCATTTATTTTATTTTGCATCCATTGTGTCTGTTGTTGGCAAAATGGTATTGGGGCACAAACTCTTTTTTCTTTTGGGACAAAAAGAATTAAAAAATGTAAATCGGCAGCAAACTGTCAAAAGAAAACCGGATAAATCCTTAAACAGCACTAACAGCAGCATTAATCGACATTTCTGACAGTGTGCGGAAATGGAAAGACGGCATAACGGCAAAAGGGTTCACTTTAGAACAGCTTTTCCTATTTAATCATTCAAATTGACTTTCTTTTCTGATGGCCGTTAATTTTGAAATCCTTTTTAAAATACCCTGGCCCTGCTTTGGCCCGCTTTCTCTGCTTTCTAGTCATGCCCTTCCTTGCCTTGCCTTGTCCGTAACTTTGTTTTTCGCTTGCGGCTTATAAGTTTTACTTCTCTCAACTCATTCCATTTTCCTCGCATTCGCTTTCCTCGAATGCTTCTTTTGTTTTTGCGCTGTCTCACTTAGAAACGCGCTGAGTTTGCATTTGGCTTTCATTTTAGCATTTTACAGAGCGCTTTTCCACCTTCTTTTCTCTTTTTTTAGTTTTTTAATCAAGATATTTTAAATGCGGTCCGCCGCTGAATGATGGATTTTTTTCCAGCTTTCGCTCGGTTCTGTGTGCAAAGTAAACAGCAAAGTTGGCGGTGGGTTTGGCAAAGATTTATGCAGATAATAAAATGAGTCTTCAAATGTATAATCAAGTTTCAAGCGGCCACCCCTTTGCTGTTGTCCAGCTCTCGTCTCAGTCCCAGTTTATATCATTGCAGCCTGCTTATAATTAAGGTCCGTCCTTGAGCATACGTCTGCCTTTCTCGCTCTCTCTCGCTATCTCTGTTATTCTCTCTCTGTCCTTTTTTCTATTTAATTATTGCACCAATTTTAAAAAATCTAAATAAATGCTAGCTAAAAACATGTCAAGGACTGCGGTGGTTGAGTCGCCAACTTATAGAGATCACTCAAAATATTTTTAGCTTAAACAATTAGCTGACCAGCAGTGAGAAACTTAGAAAAATTAAATAATTTCTAGTGCTGCAAACTTTTATTGCTGCCACTGACTGTTATTGTTTGCCGAAGAAACAACAAGTGCCACAACGGCAACAATAGCAACAATGGCAACATCTCTGTTCACAGGTGCACGACCAGCGAACGAAATACAATAAAATGTCTCATAGTCATAACTGAAACAAAACTAAAATAAACTAAGCTAAACTAAACTAAACTGAACTAAACTAAATGCTGCTTCCGCACGGACAAACCGAAGCAACTTTTTAGACATCTCTGCCACTGACTTCTTATACCCTACTAAAAATTACTGAGATGAGTTTACAGAATTTATCGGAAAAAAAAATATTTCAAATAAATACAATATTGATTCCAAAACAATATCAGATCATGAAAAAATTGACATTCCGCAAGGAAATTGGTTAAATTTTGACAAAATTATGATATTTTAAAGTTTTTGAATTAGTGTCAAGGGGTCAGTCTGGAAAAAGTGGACAATATAGGCAAAAATGTAAATTTTTAAAAATCATGAAAAACTTGACATTTCGCAAGGTAAACGGTTAAGATTTGACAAAGTAATGACTGTTATAAGTTTTTGATAAACTGTTAATGGAAAAAATGACAGCGTTGGGAAAAAAATGAAATTTTTAAAATAAATCAGATTTTTATACAATTTAAAATAAGAGGTCAGATCATAAAACAATTGACAATTCGAATGGAAATCGGTGAAGATTTGACAACGTTATGACAGTTTCAAGTTTATGAAAATGTGTCAAGTATGAAAATGAATTAATTTAGTTAAGACTGTGAATCGAGTTTAATTAGGTTTAATATTTTTATTTTATCTTTTATCTTTTATTTTATATTCTGTCTTCTATGTTTTTATCTTATATTTTATATTTATATATTCGGTCATAGCAATTTCCCTCTCTCTTCGTAAACTTTCACAGGGCATATCAAGACTGTTTCGCTATTGTTGTTGACTTTATAAATTGCCATAAAAAATATGATTTTACGCGCTGTTTGGCAGTTGCCGCCATCGCGACGCATCGCTGGAGGCGCCTCAGTTGCAAGCTGCCGGTTGCCGGTTGCAGGTTGTAGGTTTGCCTGTTGCCGTGATACCACAAAATGGATGTTGTTGTTGAAAAGTTGTCGCCATATTGTCAACTGCAACCGCTGTTGTTGTTGCTGTTGTTGTTGCTGTTGTTGTTGTTGTTGGTACTCTTCTTCTTGTTACTTTTGAGATACAAAATTAACTTTTACGCTTTATTACCGCAAAAGATGTCCAAAGAAAACAATGCGCAACTTGCAAATTGTCCGCTGTCATCTGTCCATTGTCCAGTGTCCCCAGTCCAACTCTCGGTTGCCTGGAAAATGTTGTGCATTGGGTTTTATTGTAACGTCGTTTTTTGTCGCCTGCATCCGGAGGCCATCAAAGCTGCCGGAAGCGCGTCGGGCAGTCATCAACTCAATTACATCTGCAGTCCGCCCCGGCGACTTTGATGTGCCCGGAACAACAATTGCAGACGCGCCGCATTGTTGCCGCTGCCTTCTAAACAAGGCAACACAATAAGCGCACCGTCGCTGTCTTTTATCTTTGCTCCTGCTTCTGCTTCTGCTCCTGCTTCTCCTCTTTCCACTTCTTCAGCTACTGTTCCTGCTGCAGCTCCATTGTCTGCTGTCGCGTGTGATGGATGCGACAGGAAGTGCGCGAAGTCTTGATAGCCTGGCGGAGACAAAAAAGCAGCCAGCAACGCGGCACATTCCGGCGCATTCACTTCACCTTTGTGTGTATATGTGTGTGTCTGTGTGTCGCCATTATTTAGTACTTCCCCTTCTGCTAATAATCTATGGGCAGCTGCGGCAACGGAAATATTTCACAGAGATTAGCACAACATGGAAACATTTTGACTAGTCGACAGTTCAGCCCGAATTCTCTACAACAATCTGAATATATTTAGGCTTGTGTCTCCATTTCCAATGTAAACTGAAATGATTGTGAGGCCGCCTGCGGTCGACAGCTGCTCAACTCCAGCTGATTCTGGACAGGATTATCCAGGCAGAGATGTGTCTCGGCGTGCAACAACTGCGTGTCACGACGCAGCCAGCGTTGCTGCTTCAACTGGCCACTGAAACAAGATTCCACTGCTAGCTGAGCTTGCTCCTGATCATTAATTGACACTCCCAAACAAAGATCGCTTCCTGTGCTCAGCTGTCCGCTTTCGCGGTGCAGATGCCACTGCGTGATCTCAACTTGGTAGCAGCTGACGAGGAGAAGCTTCCACTTCACTTTGGTTAGAGTATTTTCCACATGCAGACAGCGATCCGCATTTCGCAGTGTGCCCAAAGCACTGTATTTGGCGTTGTGCACTCTGAAAAGGTAGAGTTAGAAAATATTAAAGTTAAAATGCAGTCCTAAGTCGAATTATTTTCATCTTAAAATTATTGATAGTACAGTAACCAGACTCAACATCGAGATTCAATATTCAAGAAAAGTATTGAGTTCAATTGATAAATTAACTCGCAATTGCAGACAAACCACAGATAAAACTAGATACCTATACAAACACGAGTAATCGTAGTCAATCAAATGAAATTCCAATCTCCCATTTCTTCTTACTTCAGCTCGGTGTTCACATGCCGCATATACCAGTCGAAGCGATGACACTGCTGTCCAGTCTTTATCAGGGCTAGCTCGTAATGTTGGTGGGTGAGATTCAATGGAATTTCTTTGGCCGCCGGTTTGAGGGTGTAGAACAAATATTTGTACTCGTCCAGCCAGGACTCGGCTATGATTTTTGAGTTTCTGCAAAGAAGAGAGGGTTGTGAGTATACGTACTATGTGAGTATTGCGCATTGCGTGCTGGGAATGTTTATATTAAAAAGGACACCCGTAGGGTGACACACGCAAGCGTCAGTCGGGAATAAATTGAAAAATTCCAAAGGCCAGCGCGCTTTTCACACCTAAGTCGGGGGCATCGCAATCAGCCAAGCCCGGGAGAAACCCAACAGACCTTCAAAAAGCGAATCCACTTCGACCTACCGCAAATATGTCGCCTGGGCAGTGTCCAGCTGCTGTTCGAACTGTGCCGGAAACTCAAAGGCATGGAGTGCTCGAAAAATATGTCCAATTCGGCTGCAGGGCACGATCTCAATTTGTCCACCGCAAAGCCACAATTTAATGGCAAACTCAATGGACTCGCCGCCCCAAATCTACAGAGAGAAATACAAGAGTAAATGACAAGTAAGGAATTAAATCAAGTGGGTGACTGGGAGATACCCTGCGACCAGGTGCTTTGATAAAATTTTACAATTGTTTTTTGAGTAACCGAGCTTATTTCCGATAGGAATAGTTTTTTCAAACTTTCCAAAACTTAAGACTTTACTTAAACAAATCTTTAAGTAGTCTACATGCCAAATTTAGTACATCTAGATCTTATATTATCAAAGATCTAGCTCTTACCTTATCTAAGATATTTTCTTTTTATCAGAAAGACAGATGGATGACCATATCGAATCGACAGTTAATGCTTCTAAAGAATCTATACATATATTTTTGCTACCTTCTGCCTGCCACACACTTAACACAAATATACCTTCGCCACTGAAATAGACTTTTCTGCTGCTGTTTCTATTTTGCTCATTTTCTTTGGCTGTCAGCAAAGGCGCCTGTCGTCAAGTGACCCAGCAAAAGTTGTGTGTCATTGCTTGACATGAGTAATTAGCGCACTTGCCACTTGCCACAAGCACAAGTTAATTAGGCGCACTGACCTGCAAGTGTGGGTTGAAGCCGTGCAACTTAAAGAACCATTCGCGTGAGATCATCATAATGCCCCCGGCAAAGGCAGGACTATTATATTGTTGCTCCGGTGGCTCTCGTTCCTCCAGTTGTCTGGGCAGCCAATGAAAGTGCAGACTCCAATCGAATCCGCCTTTCAGCAGCACATTACCAGTTAGGTAGCTCAAGGTCTCGGGGTCAATGGGATCCAAAAGTGGACTAACCGCAAGGCTCGAGTTCAACGCCAGCCTGTCCAGCAGGGGCTCCAGCCATCCATCGTTGACCTCACAGTGGCTATCGAGAAAGAGCAAGTAATGCCCAGTGGAAACTCTTGCCCCCTCGTTGCGTGACCAAATTAACCCCCGCCGCTGTCGATTGCGTTTAAAGATGAGGATGGGGCAAGCTCCTGGTGTGGCAAACATACTCCTTATCAGGCCATCGAGACTATCCAGTAGATTGGCTATAAATCAAGTGAAAGATACATGTAATCTTTAAATGAAAAGCAATTGGGCCTTACCATCCTCACTGCAGTCATCGATGATGATGAGCTCGTGGAAATAATCCCCTGGCGTCCGACTGATCAGCGTCAAGATCGTTCTCAGCAATATGGAACGCGCCTCGTTGTAGAAACTTATCACAACACTCAGCTTGGCGTGCGAGGCATGTGGCAGCTTGTAGGTGCGTGTGTTGCAGCTGTTAATCGAAATGAAATCAATTGTTATTCAATAACATGGCCAACAGGTTGCAAGGCCAGCCGAGCTAATGACCTGTCATGTCGTGTCATTGGCAATGAACGCACTGCGGGCAACTTGTCGCTTAACTGCCGATTATATTGAAAATAGGTATCCGGCTGCTCGGGCGTATGCGCAATAAACTCACGCCAGTTAACATTATTGCCCAAACTGATGTGCTGAAAATTGGTTTGACAGAAGTTATTTCCACAACAAAGAATCACATCGATTTCCTTACTCACTCTGTCACTCACAAAATCATCGAAGAATCTGTATCGTAATAACACTAGCACAACCAAAAACTGACAGATAAATAGGGCCAATACGAAAACGAGGCAAGAGCGCAACTGACGGTGCCGCGAGCCGAGAGTCATCGCAACCAACTAACTTCATAGTTAAAATGTTGCCAGCAAATGCGATTACCAAGTTAACACTTCGCGCTTTATTAATGCAAGGCTGGCAATCAAATGCTGGTCAAAGAAGTTAACAAAACTTGATTTTCACTTGTTTATTATTTACCTATGATTAAGTCGTCATCAAAATACTAAAAACTGGCTCTTGTCCCATGTCTATTTCACTGTCTAACTTGTTGCTGATAAACATTCGATAAGATTGGCAAATATTTGTTTGAAACGCGCAAGGTGTTAATTGCACCACATGAAATCTATCTATTACACATGGCATATCATTTTACGGGTAGTGGGAGAGACTCAACAAACATACATATAAATTATTATTTTATCAGCCCAGTTGTGTTTATAGTCAATGACGATTACATCTACAATACATATCTTTTATAATGGAATGCATAATAACATTTATAAGTTTCATTTGACCCTTGAATTAAATTATCTACTCACCTGATTTCGTAGGTTTTCTTTTCTTAAATTGGTGTTAATTTATTGTTGTAAAACTATCTAAAATTTAATTAAAATTTAAAGGGTATTATGTTACTTACCAATTAAGAGATTGTAATCTTTAACCTACTGCAGAACTTTTATGGGATTACGGCAAATAAATATTGTTGTTTGATTGGATCATACACAACTAACGTTCACTAAATTTCATAATATTTTTGTTTTCAAAATTATTTTGGTAAGATAAAATTTTTGAGAGATTTGTAAAAGTTTGTTACTTATTCTGAGGTCCAAATTAGTGGCGGAGTTGCCATGTTAAATAAAATGTGCTTTAATTTGTTAAGTTCACTCAAAACGAATCCTATAACTGAAAACTGAATAGGGGCATAATAATAAAAGCCAGAAGTATGTTCATATTTCATGGAAGGGACCTTTGCTCTGTTTTGGTGTCTATGTGCTCTCTGATGTGATTTTATTTAAAATTGTTAAGCAAAGCGGAAGTAACTCATTCACTTAGCAACAAAATCAGTTGCTTAACAATAATACAAACACACACACAGACACAGACATCTGGTAAATTGGAGTGTTACTTCCGCATTGCATTAGAGTTCAGATTGTAAGTGTTGTTGTGGTTGTTCTTGTTGGTACTGGTTGTTGTTGTTGCTGCTGTCCAGTTGTTGATTGACTTACGTGTGCCTCGTTTTAGTTTTCGGTTTGCCGTTGTAAATTTGTTGGCCAGGTTGTACGTGCAACGGAAATGCATTTTCCCAGTCACGTCCCAAATGCTAGACCCACGCCAGACTCGCCAGACAACTCGCCAGACCATGTCCAGTTGTATTTTTGTTGTCTGTTTCCTGCCCACAGCAAGCTAAGAAATATAACCAGATGGAGCAGCAGCGACTGCCAAAGATTCAGATTCATGTATTTTTACCACTTCTCTCTCTTCTATCTATCATTCTATCTATCTTTTCTTCTTTGTTCACTTTGTACGCCAATTTATTAGACCGCGCGTGATCCATGTTTGCGTTCATGTTGCCTAGATTAAAGTGCTTTATAATGAATGCAGCAGCATCGACCTCTAATTGTATGCAGCGTCGCGTGCCGAGCTCCATAATTAAATAGACTGGAGGCTGTGGGGGCTGTAGTAATGGAGGGGCAAAGGCAAATTCAATATTCAATATGTTTTCAATTTGCCATCGAGCATTTGTGTATTCGCATCAAAGGCAATCGCAAATGCCGTGAAGCAAATAAAAATAAAACGAAATTATGCCAATAAATGAATTATAAGGCGCTTTCACAACAACACACAAACACACACACACACGCGTACAACATAGCGTATACGCAATGCGAATTCTAGTCAAAGCTGAGACGACAGCGCTTAATAGGCATGTAAATGTGTACCTATGTGTGTGTGTTTGTGTGTGTCGCCATGATTATTATTATATTGCTACTTACACATGCGTGTGCCTTTCTCTCACTCTCACACTCTCTGTCTCTCTCTCACTCTCATTCTCTTAGTGTGCGTTATGATAATGTTAACAGCCGAGCTTCTAAAATTTTATTAGCAGTCGACTTATGGAACTTTGAAAATAATAACAAAAGCAACGAAAGTGTTTCTTTTTTTCTGCCACTCACACTTCTCTCTCTCCTCTCTCTCTCGCTGCTCGTCTTCTGGCCATTACCTATTCAAGCTCGTGGTTTAGTCTTGCTTTGGCCATAAAGAATATTGAGGAAATTGCTTTCTTTGCACTCAAGGCTCAACGAGACTCGACGAGTTCTGGCTCCGCGGGACGCACTCATTTCGAAATTGTTGCGTATTATCGTAAAATTTTACACACACACACGCACACACGGCCACATGCTTAGGACGTGAGCACACATACAAATGCGTGTTTTTTGTTATTTTATTTTTGTTTTGGGTGCAAAGGCAAATTTTAACGCTTTGCTTTGCTTTCAGTTTGTTTTGTGCTTTTTTTTTGTATTCTCTTTGCGGCCGGCCGCATTTTTCTGAGATATTTTCATTGGGGTTTTGCCACTTTTGCCGGCGTGCAGACAAACGCGAGTTTGCGTTTAGTTTGAAATATGCTCACATGAAAAGTATTTCGGTCTGGCCATAACAAAGGAATGCGAAAGCCAAATTAGTTTGCAAGCGCCATTTTTATGAGCTTTTGCGGTCGCGCCGCATTACAACCCCAACTGAAACTGAATTATTCGGTTCGATTTATTAAAGTGCATCATCCCATATAGGGATTGTCGAGCTCAACAGCTGGCAAAGCAAACATTAATCTGTAAATGTGCTTAAAATTAAAAACGGCAGGACAAGAGCAAAAAAAACACACACACATACGAACAGAGGCAAAGAGCGGCAGATGACAGGAAGTGCAAAGGGAAGAGGAAAAAAAATATAATTTGAATGATTTCCCATTTGCTGGGCAAAGAAGAAAACATTTTAATGATGTTTACACAGTTTCCATGTGCCATTCCATCTGCCGCTATCTATGTCTATCTCCCTCTGTCTCTGACTCCCCCACTCTCTCTCTCTCTCTCTCTTTCACAGTCTCTGCCCATGGTTTTTTCCCCCGTATCGTCGTATTATGTGCTTTATTTCGATTGACTAGAACTTTTCACTATGCCCGACGGAGTACTTTAGTTGATGACATTATCGCAGCAATACAAAAGGTTTTTCACCATCCTCATCCTCATCCGCAGCCTCAACGTTTTTGTTGTTATTGCTGCCACTTCATATCTGAGCTGGCAAAGTTTTTTGTTGACGAACGAAACAAACGCCGTGAACAGACTCCCAGCTCAGGAGACATTCAAAGCCATTGAATGCCTTGCGACTTCATTCATGACACAACAAAATGTGAGTTTGTATCTTCCCTCTATGCTTAAACGCTTGTCTTTATTCCATTATTTATTCCATTTTCCCAAATGGTCATTTATTTAATTAAACAGACAGCAATTATATGTATTTCGTGTTCTCTATCATCTATTTTCAAATAATTATTATATTCTTTAACCACATATTTTCAATGTCGGTATTCAGTAAAAAAGTATTTGAGCAATAACTTCAGCTTTTTAGTTTAAGGTTAACTTAAACTCTGTTAATAAAAAAAAATATACAAAAATATCTTTGCAGGTATATTTTTTTTGACAATGACAGTAAAAAAAATTAAACAGAATTGATAGTAACACTTCAATTTGTTTCTTCCATGTGCTCGACAATAAGTGTAATTTGACAGATATTTGGTATTTAAAATCTCTCTTTCTTAGGCCAAATCATCCTCCAGTTTGCTGAGTCTCACCTCGTTGAGCTTTCGACTGATGTAATTCTTCACCTGCAGCAACCTGGCATAAACGTCAGCTGAACTGTGTGTTCGACAGTTGTGACCCAAAAGGTTCATACCACAAAAGTATCCCTTCCACAGATACGGCAATCCATAAGTTTTCTCACATTTCTTCGTAATCCTCGTGTTATCCACACAAGTGATTGCACCATTGATAACACGTCCTTCTGCATCGCCGATCATTTGTTTACAATCACTTTCATCAATTTGTCGTACAGACTTTTTAACTAAAACCGTTTTTCGTTTATTCCAGCTTAAAATTTCGACAGATTCACTTTTGCCAACGTGAATCGGACAAATTGGCGGTGGTTCTCTATAGTTTTTAGGCAGCTCCTTATCCAGGATCAGCACGGACACCAGCTCTATGGCCGTATCAAACGCATATTCACTTGCATCCGTGACATTGACTACCTTGCGAATTGTCTTATCCAACAGCTTTAACTCGATATTCCCAAGGGGAACTTCGCGTATGCATAAACTTGAGGTAAGCACTGTTCGATTACTGACCACAAGTCCACTGCAAATCAGCTCATTCTTATTATAGAGACGTGCCACATAGCTATTAAGCTTGGCATCATCGGCTACAAGTGGATTTATGGTCGTCTTATGACGCTTCTTGTGATCACTGGCCATATGACCCTTCACATAACCAAAATGCGGCTGCCGATCTCCAATTTGATATTGAAGTTTATGGTGCTTAACCTCCTCCTGAGCCACAACGTGGCAGACAATCGCCACAAGTAGGAAAAGTCTATGAAATGTAGTTACTGTCATTACAACACTCGATGGGATACTAAGATAAAACATATTCTTAACAATTCTATATAAATTTATTGGTTCATTCGCTACGCCTTTGACAGAGTAATTAAATAAATACACTGCAACAAATTGATTTCTTTTGAATTTAATTTTAAATACATAATTGTCAACTACTTTCTAAGAAATTCATCTATTTTGGAGGCCTTAATTTTCTTCATTGTCGCGTTCAAATATTCAGCTTCATTTAATACGCTGGCATAGACATCGATGCCAAAGTATTTGGGACAATTGTGTCCCCCAACATTCACGCCACAGATTTGACCTTTGTAAATAAGTGGAGTTCCCATGGATTTTTGGCATGATGATGTTCGTTTTTCGTTCCTAATGCAGATCATTGAATCAGTTACAATTTTGCCATCAAGATCACCCAGCTGATCGCGGCATTCGTTCAAGGGAATCACATTGGATGTTTGAGTGTGGACAATGCGACGGCTTCGAATATACGTGTACAGAGATAAAATTGTGTGGGAACTTACAACGGAATCACAGAGTTGCACCGTAAAATTCATTTTTGGCATGGGTTTGCTTAGAGCTAATGTTCTTTCCATATTATTATCGCTAGCCAACTCGATTTGGTCCAGAATCAGATTGGTTGATGTCTTAATTGTCAACTTAGGAGAACTCGCCTGATCAAAACAGGTGGCCGAGGTCATGACGACAGATTCCGTGATGAGGGTTCCCATGCAGGCGTACTTGTTGTTGGCATAGATACGCACCAATAATTCATAGAGCGGAGTTTTCGTATCCGTGTTCTCCAGCTTCACCATTGGCACCGAGCCAGTCCGACGCCCAACCTCTGCGTCATCCATCACCGGATACACTGGCCGTCGAACTGGATGATAGTCCTTCTGGGTCTTGTTGTTGTGCTGTGGCCTGTAATCGGACAGCATGTATCGATGATAGTGCACACTGGGAGTCCCCGCAGAATCCTTCAGGGCCATCATTAGCACCAACAACATCATCCAGTCCCGAAGCGATGTCATAGCTGATGCTTTAATTGTTAACTGGCGCCAAGACGCAATACTATACAATGATGCAACGTTATTTTCCAACTTCTGAACGCTAACCAAATATAATCAATGTGTCACACAATTTGTTCCAGATACCCTGTAACCGCATCGAAGCGTGGATAAATTTTACACTCAAAATTATTTTTTTTGTATTCCTATAAAATTATTTAATTAAAATTTGGCACAATCTAACTTAAGATAATTATTTAATTATTATCTGCGACTGTTTAAAATCAAGTTAAATTAAAATTTAGAGAGCAATATGTAAAAATCTAAAAAATATATTGTAAATTATAGAGAAGATTAAAACATTTTCTAGCTCATATCTTGACAAACCTTTTATTCTTTCTGTTACTCTACAAAGTGTTTTGCCTGATTCCTGTTGTCAATCAAAATTCAGATATGGAGGCACTGTGGTGGTCTCCTGAAACAGTTGAGTCCTTCGTGTTGTATACGAATCATTGAACGGACCCGAACCTGTAAAGGCTCTCAGCATATCCGTTGCCCTCTGTATAAACTTCACGGTGTGTCGAATGGCGTAATAGACATCGACCTTGCGACTTCCTTCCAGCTCGTCACAGTGCTCGCCATAAATATTAACGCCCGCTAGTTTATTGTCAACGATTAAAGGATCACCAGGACGAGTGCTGCAACCAGCTTTCTTCCTGTTTGCGACACAGAAAAACTCCTCGTCGAAGGGAATCTGCAGTTTGCCGTATTCTTCATAGGATTCCTTGCAGGTTTCAATATTCACGACTTTACTATCGTGCAAAGTGATATCCTGGCTATAAGGATCCACATAGGACATCGTCACATTAGCTCCTGGCAATGGCATACGACTGTAGAGTGGAATGTATCGATAATCGCCTCGCTTCAATTTCTCTCCCAATGCAAGAAGAGCAACATCATGGACACTAACGGCATTTTTTTTTGCAGCTGGCAAAAAGAATGCAATGACTTTCGCCGTTTTGCTCCTATTCGGAACAAAATCCTTGCCCGTGATCACAGACATATCCTCAGCCCTGAACTCTTCGGTGGGCTCGACCTTGCCTGGCAGAAAGCAGCGTGAGGAAGTGATAACCATGCGACGGGAGATGAGAGCACCTGCACAGATCACCGAACCATGATACAAAACATTCACATAGTAGCTGGTGTGGGTCTTTGGATCAAACACTGACATCCGATCCCGAGGCTTCTTTGTCGTCACATCACGATTATCCATTGAGGTGCGACTGTAGTCCACATGCATGCTGCTTTTATGGGCCTTATTGTAATAGGTGGGTCTATGATAGTTCTCCTCGTACATCTTTAGCCACTCAGCATCATTTAAATGAATTCTGAATAGAACTAAGAGAAAGACAGTGCACACTTGATATCGCTGCATTCTGAATGGAACTAAAAACTGCAACAGAAATTTAACTAAATGTTATGGTATAAAAATGCGTGTCAAAATAGATTTCAAGGTAACTCTTATTAGTTTCGATGTAAGACAAATCATTTAACTTAAATCGATACTACTTTAAGCAAAAGCAATGTTGCCTTTAACTTTCTCGGCAAACTCTTTAAATTATACATATACGTTTGATACTTTTTGGTTAATACCTGTCGTGTCTGTCGAGTCTGTAAATGCGTGATTTTAAAAATGAAGATTGATGTGTGAAGCTTGAAATTTGTCACAGGAAGTTAAGCTATAATGATAGCCATGATATTGATAGATTTTTATCACTTTGTGAACTAAAACTGTCAGACATTCAACACCTGAGTGGAAGAAAAAAACCTGTGCGACGAAGGACATAGATAATTAATTTACGTTGATTAAAATTGCCAGCCACAGTAAAGCTTAGACTGCAAAAAGGACTGTCAGTTAAATGAAGGAGCCTCGACAGACAGCCGGAAATTGAAGTGTTTGTAATGTATGCATGGCGAGCAGGAAGCCCGAGGAAAAGGCCTCCGACATTGGCATAGGCATTTTCATCTGGCGGTGACAGCCTCGACTGCCGTCTAATTGATGGGCAGCAGCAGCAGCAGTCAAAAGCCTTTTTTATGCAAATGCTGCACGCGTTTTAAATTTGTTGTTGGAGGACAGACGACTGACGACAGACGACTGACGACAGCCGACATCACGGCCGGACTACAGTTGCTCATCAATTATTTAGAATATGTTACACATGGCACATAACATCACAGACATATGCTTACAATGCTGTAAGCCGAGTCAACGTCAGCTCTTTCTCTCTCCCTCTCTCTGTCTCTCTCTCTCTCCTGCCGGCCGTAATTGCCGGTCATTATGCTTAAGGGATAACGTATAAGATGCGGCACAGGAAAACGCAGAGAAACAGGAGAACGCTCCTCACACACCTACTCGCACGACGGGCACCTGTAACGGGGCCAAAAAGGCCAAAAAATATGTGCACTGAGAAAAAAATTATAGTGAATTTGCCTAGCTTGCAATTCAGCAATAACCTGATTTAAGTTAAAATAAAATATTAATTTTATTTTATCAGTTGTCTTAAATATTTTTGATTTATTAATAAATCAGAAAACGACAAATTAATTAAAAAATTGAACTTCAAAATATTATTTAACTGTCATTTATTATTTTGTTCACTTTTAAATTTAAATTTAGTAATTTTACATAATCTGGGGTGCCACAGAAATCTCTTTCACCTGAAAAATGACGTAAATTTCATACAAATTTACGTCAAATTCAGGTGAAAGAGATTTCGTGGCACCCCAGAATATGATGAACATCTTTTTTAGTTGAGTGTAAAGATGCCATACACGTGTTTTAGGACCTGGCCATATCCATCGCGTTGAAATTTATGCGTACGTGCTCAGCTGAAAAACGTTGCCGTCGACAACCTGGGGTCATTTATTATTAGCTGTGAAATGCGTGCCAGGATGCGGGTAAGGCCAACCACTGCCTGCTGCCTGCTCCGTGTTTTGCTTTTGGGCCGCTTTTAGTGCCCGTTTGGGATCTAAGTTTCGGGTCGGCTAAGGAAACGACGCACCATTCAATAAATAATTTGCATTTGCATGCTGTGAAAATCTGCCGATAAGGGTGATTATATTCATTTTGTTAAATAAATGATGCAAAAATCTCTAAAATATTGACCGAAAATTCGATCTGAAGTCAATAAAATTTTGTATGAATGCAATTTAATTAGAACTGGAATTAATTATGCAGCGATATATAAGCTGAATTTAATTTAATTTAAATTTTAAGTATGTGTCACACACACACACATACACACACACGCACATACGCGCACTAAGTGCTTTTTGTGTGCTACAAACGACGGCAAATTAAATGTCACTCATACGCCATGTGAGCCCGAAGAAAAAACAAGTAACGCAACTGTTTTCGGCTGCTTCACAGCTCATTATGCAACATGACGCAATCAGAGAAACATGCAAGTGGGCGTGACAGCTTAACGGGTTTTCCCTCCTTTTTATTCCCGTCGTCGTCGTCGTCTTCGGTATTGGTTTTTTTGTACTCCTTCTCGATTTACATGCATTTTGGAAGCTCTCTTTTTAAATGAACAGCAAAAGGGCAAATTCAATTTTCGCATCAAACATAAAATGCTTTAAAATGTTAACAGCAGTAAAATCAAAGCCAGTCAAACCAAACTTGCTTGCTGTGCTTGTCCAGCTCAGTTACAGATTTAGCTGTAGGGTCAGTTTACTCTGTGCAATGTACGGCGATATCTGTGTGTGTCTGTTTAAGTATGTGTGTATATTAGGGTGTGTGTGTGTGTGTATTGGCGGCATGTTTGTGCATTTGTCTTAAGCTGTTTGGACATGGACACGCCGAGAGGTAGAGAGAGAGAAAGAGGGATGGAGCGGGAAGTGAGCGTTAACTGCTGGCGGCAGCGGCATCTTCTTTGATTGCACCACTCGACTGTCCCTGCCACATACTATAACCTTTCCCTGCCACCGCAGCAACTTGCAACTGCAACTGCAACTACCCGCTGCCCCAGTGAACGTTGTCTTCAACTCAAACACAGTTCGTTGCACATTTGAACATGCCCTCAGAAAATAAATGCAAATTTAGCCATGGCAAACACTCACACCAACACATCACCTACACCCACACACATACACACACACACATCTATCATACGTTGGCAATAGAAAAGCGCTGTTCCTTTTGTTGCCGTTGCCGTTGCCGTTGCACATTTCCTGGTCGCCTTTTGCCACGTTGTCGCCGGCATTCTCTTAGTCGCAGCAATGCAGTGCCATTGAAGCCATGGCTTTGGCTCTGCTCTTTCAACATATTATTTGTATAAATTTTCGATTTTCTGCTCCAACAGTCTGTCTGTCTGCTACTAGTTCTCGTTGCCATCTCTTCACTTTATTTATTTCTCAAGAATTCAATATTTTTTCTAACTATTTTCACTGGTTTTTTTCTCACATATAACTATTGTAGTTGCTTTTGCTGTTGTTGTTTTCCTGTCCTATATAATGGCCAAAAGGATTGTAGATACTAACATACACCCTCACACATTTGGCATTGACTCGAGTGCATTGTCTGTTGTCTTTTCCAAGTTTTCATGTGTGTTTGCCGCTTTCAATTCCTTTGCCTTTGCCATTTGTGCAGACGTATTATTCCTGGGCTCTTTTTCACAATTTGATTGGACTCTGAGTAAACCCAAGTGAGGACAGGTAATGAGCAGAATGGCAAAAAAGGATTTAGTAACTGTAGACCGTACACTGTCTGTATGTAAATCATGTGCTATGAGAATGTTTAAATCAAGTTAAAGCTGATTAAATTTACTTCTTTTTATTTTCACATTATGTATGCTCATTAGATTTTATTGCATTTTTATAGTTCCAAACACACACATACAGAGTCAAGACTCGTGCTGAACAGGGGGTAAAAAGCTGAAAGACCACACTGAAAGGCTTGTTGGGTTTGTTGGCAAAGGTTGACTGCCTTCTGCTTGCTGCTCTCTGCTTGCTGCCTGTTGCCTGCTGGCTGATGCTACTACTTAATGGCTAATTAGAAGTATAATTTACACCTTAATGACCCTAAAACAATGGCCCGTGTTGCTCTCAACTCAAGCTCAGCACACACACACACAAACACAGGAGCCACAACTCCTGTCATGGCTGGAAGCAAGCTTTCTATTAAAATCCTTACACAAACACATTCGACTCTTCTCTTTTGCACTTGTTAGTTATATGCATGTATTGCTTTATGGGAAAATCAGCGTCCATTAATAAAGACAGCCAGCGAAACGCTGGAATGTTACGCATACGCCATGTAAGCCGTGTAAGCGAGCTTAGCATTAATCACAGCGGCGATATGCATAAAACACATATAGGATACAGGCTCATAGCCTAGACTGCGCCTCGAAACGGTGTTAATTTCATCGCAAATGCCTTTTTCAGTATGAAAATTTATATATGCCATTTTAGACACTTTGATTTATTGCCCCCCGAATGAAAGACTCGTAATCTCCCTTGGGCTTGTTTGGCTAGACTTTAATATTTCGCTATGACTTTTGCTCAAATTGTACTGCTACTCAGTTGGTTGCCTTAAGTATTCACATGGATATTCATATTCGAATTGCAAATATTCGTCACGCCAATTTGTGTTAATAATATGAGAAAGTTTTGAAAAGTTTTACCTATACATTGTGCATTGAATGATTGACTTGCATGCTAACGAAATATTTTGTAACGCGTGTCGCTGTTGCATACGAAATCATGCAGAGCGACAAATTTTGTCACCTGCATAGTTATCTGGCAATTTACTTTGGCACCTGGCAGCCCGACAGACGGGACAGAACGGACAGACAGACACAACGGCGTCAGTTCACAGCAGTTGGCAATACAATTTGCAAATCGCCATGCACCTTTCAATTGTGTGACATATTTTAATTTAATAAACTGGCAGCTTACATTATGGCAACTTCACAAATTGCCAAATGGCAGCTGGCGAATGTATTGAAAACTTCACACAACTCGTGTGACACATTGCGTATACTTAATTTGTATTGCCTTGCGCTGACATCAGCAGTTGTCATCGCGTTATTTAAACAATTTAAGAGCTACTTGACCAAATAGACAGAGAAAGAGAGAACGTGTAGTGCCATAAACTTTAAGTGGCCAGCATAGTGCTTATCGTCCGGACAATTTCAGATAAAAGATCAATTACTATTGGCCAGGAGCGAAAACGTTAAAGCGTGCTCGCTTGTTATGTTCTCCTCGGCTGTATTAAAAGGCATAAATCCATTTAAAACCGCCAAATTTAGACAGCGCCCCGAAAAAAATAAAACTCTAGAAACGTGCTAGTTGCCGGCGATTTCAATTTTTATTTTCTTTTTATTTATGACCGCTAAAATTTCAAAATGTGCGCCCATATAAACGGCCAACGCACCGCGACAAGGACAATCGGCAAGGCATTAAATACAAAAAAAAGGAAAAATCAAAAAAAAAAAACAAGCAAAAATATTACAACATTTTAATAGCGAAAATGAAGATTTATTGCCCGCAACGACAACGCTGGCAAAATGTGCCACAAAAACTCAACTGAAGCTCAACTAAAAAACGCGTTCTAAAAACGTACAACAACAACGGGCTACAACAAAATGACAGACTAATCAAATGCTCTATAAACTTAAGGATATCTATTTTACGATTTAACTTTATTGGATTTTAAAATAAAATAGAACTCTTTAGGATTAAGATTCAATTTAAAGCAAAACATGTTTTTTATAATCTCAATTGTTTTATTTGATATTTTTTTATTTTGTAAATTTCTTCATATTTAAGTTTTAAGCTTATTAAATTCCAAATTAAGAGTTAGATTATATTGTTTTTATTACACTTTTAAAAAGTAATAAAATGAAATAAAATTATAAATTGTACATAATTTAGTGGTAGAGACTTATCAACCCCTATCCCGTGTTTGGTATTTAGTTCACAGGGTATTGTTACAACAATTGACGCGTCAGAAGCACACAAAATGTGCAAAGTGTAAAAATCGTTGCCACGTCACGTCAGCCGGATGATAGGCCAGTCAGCCGGTCAGTGGGCGATGAACAATGGGAGTGACCCGCTCGAGGCTTTGACTCGCTTATCGTCCTCACTTTCCTATTCCTGTTGTTCTTGTTGTTGTTGTTGCTACTCTCTAACTCTTATTGTTGTTGTTGTTGCTAGCGCACGTCGCAGTTTGTTAGCCGCCTGGCAAACCAGCCAAAAAGCGTTGGCATTGGCATCGACTGCCTTATTGTTTGCTCGCCCACTTGCCCTATACCGAACTGGGCGTGTCCAATCAAAATATGCAAATGCTTTATCCGTAAAACGTCGCTTTGATGGAATTTCTGCACATTGTGTGTTCCCGTTGTCGTCGTTGTTCGTCGTTGTGAGCTGTTCACTGTTCGCTGTTTTTCTGTTGTTTGGTTTGGTTTGACTTGTTTTGCTTTTTTGAGTTTTTATCGTCTCGCCAAGTGAAGAGACGACGACGATGTTGTCGTCCCCCATTGAAACCCCCCTCTGAAAATTAGCAGTAGTTGCCAGCCTGGCCAGGCTCACGTCAATCAGCGCAACGGCTTGTCCTCTTAGGGGAGAATGGGAATAGGAATGACTCTGAAACTGGGCCTGATTTATATGCATACATTTTGCGTGTGACTTGCGCCAGTTTACGACGCTTTAATTTAATGTTGTCAACATTTGCGCGTCATTTTTGGTCAACCATTTTTCAATAGTCATTGTTGGTAATGGGGGCGTGGCAAATGGCAAATGGCAACTGGCAGTTGGCTTAATTTCCACTGGGCCATCATCATGTAAAGTCACCGTAATGCCGAAGCTAATTTCCGTCAAGGAGAAAATATCAAGTATACGTATGCATATATATATTTCTTCACCTTTCATATGGAAATTTGCTGTGAGTGGCATGTCTTTGATATGCTCTACCGTGTGTTAATATTTGCGGTTATTATCAAAATGCTTTTGTGGTCAACTTGTCTAATTAGAACACCCGACGTGAAACAATTATGATTCAACTAAAGGCAATAATATTATGACGTTTAAGCTATGAGAGCAATTGAGCAGAGCACATTGATCTTTTACCTACAACCAATTGATTGGCAATTATAATTATAAAGTAATTACACATCACAATGAAACCACAATTATACATAGCATAAGCATTCATATGCTCGAAAATTTACAAACAAAAGAGGATATTGTTTCTAAGCTATTGGAAGGAAAGTCTTCTCAGAATCAAAATTAAACATTTCTTATTGAATTATTAAAAAAAATATTCTTAAAAAATTATTCTCTAGTGAAGAACTCAATATGTTATTTACATTTTATTTAAATATAATTTATCACTATTGTAAAAACCAATTGCTTAAATGCAATTACCAATATCTTAGTTGCCTCAATAAATATATATTAATTTCATTTATTCTATGAATATTGATATATGTTAAAGGAATTAACTTTTTTGAAGAGTTTAGTAATAGGCAATAAACCATGTTTTAATGCTTTTAATGCTTTGTAGAGCATTGCTTAGGAAAACTTTTGTTGTCACCTCATTAAAATTACTAAATCCGCACACAAACTGACGCACACACTAAACCGAATGGACAGTTTCGTTTGGCATAAATGCAATTTATAATGACAGCTACAGCAAACAAACGAAACAAACAATGCAAACAAAGCAAACAAAACAAACAAAACAAAACGGAACAAACGCAAAACAAGAGCAGAACAGCTACGGCTTACAATTATGGCCAAAAGTTGTACGTTGGCTCTAAAAATAATCAGCCAAACAGACAGACAGAAAAAGCAGGATAGCCAGATAGAGACAAGGAATGAGGGAGTAAGAGAGAGATATAGAGAGTGAGAGAGAAAGACAAACTCGTATGTATCTGTGACGTCTGTTTGTTTTAATTAAAATTGCCTGGTCATGGCAGTCCTTATGGTTGTTTTTGTTGCTGCTTTTCTGAATATTATGCTTTTTTAGTAAATAATTTATAATCAATTTTCAAATAAATTACAAACAAAAGTACTTAGCCTAAGCCCAGCCGCATACAGTGGGACAAAAGCACAGAGAAAATAAATCAATAAAATGAGAGAAATCTGCAACAATTTATCGAATCTATTTTAAACGAACTAAAGTTTATATTTGAGATAATTTCTCTGCAAAGATAAAACGATTTTATTATACATTCTAAAATCATTTCTATTTGTATTTGATTTTATTTATTTCTATTTTTAACACAAGCTTTTCAGTTTACACAAAATATCTCAATGGTTGACTGCATTTTGGGCATATGGGTTTACTGCAGTTGGCCACAATGTGGCTAACGGAATAGGGCATGGCTTGGATAATAATGCTATAATTGTGTAAGCTATTTAGGCATGATAGGCATAAACACACATACGCATCAACACACACACTCTCACTCAAGCTCAGTTATATGCAAACCGGAACTGAAAAAAAAAACAACAAATAATACGGTGAATTCGAGTGAGCTTGATTAGGAAATACCCAAATTCTATGCATTTCTTATATCTTTGTTTTATTTATTTGAAACCTTTCAATTATTATTGAGTAAAATAAGTCTACATAAAAACAAAGACACCTTATTCTCCTGTTATCCACACACATCAGCATAAAATGATAATTCTCGTTTTAAAGCCATGCCTAATGGACACGGTGTATAAAAACAAATGTATCGCGAACGTTAACAGTTAAGAGAGTGTGTGACTGTGTGTGAGTGAGGTTCTAAAGAGCGTGTGTGACGGTGATGTGTGGTTGGCTTTGAAATTGGTTTGCATGGACGGTCAGTTGCAACAAAACTCAACCACGCGTTTAACACAAATAGAGTCAGAAAGCTTCGTGGCTCTGAGTTGTATTTACGCAGCACTCAGGTGGATTGCCAGCCAGTCGGCCGCATGCCGCACACGCTGCAAGCAGGCATCAACTAGGCAAACTTAAAACTCAAGTGTCAAATTGCTATAAACTTAAGCCAGAAAAGTTGAAACAGCCGCAGCTAGTACTCTTCAATATTAACTCTTACTTAAAAATGTACACAATTCGCGTGGTTGCCAATTAAGCTAAAGTGTGGTGCTTAGCGCTCAAACTGAAGCTAGATCCTTGCGGCTCCACTTTCCCTCCGCCTCTTATAGTCACTGCATGCACACAAACTTCAAAACTGTAGCTAGATAGATAAACAGTTAGCCAAGTTAACTCCCACCTCTTGCCACACAGGCGCAAATATTGATTGTCTAACAAAAAACTTTTATGCACGGAATGAAAAAAAAAGAAGCCGCCTACAGCTGAAATCGCCCACCAGCTCCAATTCTAAGCCCCAATTGCAATACCAAACTGAATGCAACCAGCTCGCAGAACGTTGAGTCAATTTTCACTCAAGTCAACGTTAGTTAAAAAGTTAGCAAACCAAAACGTAAAAAACAAAGAAACGGAAAAAAAAAAAGAGAAACGAAACGTAAATTTTTATAGCTGCTCGGCGTAGAGTGCAAAGAGGTTTCGAGTGCAAAATAAAGTTACTTTGGCAATACGATGCATCAAACCGCAAAACAAGATAATTTCAACGGTAAATAAATCACAGCTAGCAGTGGCAAGATGGTGTTGCAAGTAGCAAGTAGCAAGTGGCAAGTTGCAAGCAGCAAGTGAACGCTGCCACTCGCTCAACTCGTTCAGTTTGTGCAACTCCCAAAAGTAGGCAACGAATTTTGCACCTCAGACGTAAGTGTAGCTAAAGTGGCATTAACACCTCGTGCGCGCATTGTAAAAGGCTTATTAGATGCCACTATATACACAGACACACAGACACACACACACACACTCTCTGGTAAATTTACAGCTGATGTTGTGTGTTGCATTTGCATTGTTGCCAAAAAGCCTGGCATTTTGGATTGAGCTGCATTTGCGCTACTGGCTGCTTTTACATCTGGACGCCGAGGGATTAACGTAACAGCAATTGTTGGAATTTACAGGAATTGCATTGTGTCTGTAATGCCGGTTGCAAGCCTACAATTGCCTGCTACACTCACACACATCTCTCTCTTAATCTTTCTCTCTCTCTCGCTCTCATTGTCTCTCTTAGTTACAGACAATTCAGTATTAATTTGTCATGAGGCAGGCAAAAACATGAGGATTTATAAACATAAAGTTACCAACTGAGCTGTAGTTACAGAACACATAAAAAACAGGTAAGCCTAACTGATAGAGCATGTGGTACGACTAACAGATACCCTGTAAAAATGGCATAGTTATTAGCTATTCAAATATTAAGTTTTGAGAAAACTCATTTAAAATTCCAATAAAGTCTGCTTAGATATAAATATTTGCCTGTTTTCTTTTTCTTATTTTTAAACTCGACTTATTTATAGATCATGTGAAAAATATAAATTTGCAATTTTATTTATCACCATGAAGGGCCAAAGAACAAAATCATTTAAATGTGGAAAACTTAAGCCTATTGAAAAAGGGTCATAAGGCGGGAAAAGTAATTTTATTTTTTTTTTACCAATGGACAATAATGTGAACAAATTAAATTTTACACCGTGGTGAAATTGTGGTAAATTGAAATACTTTCAGCTGATTAACCTTTTTAATAAATGTACAGGGTATACTGATAGGAAACTAGACACAATCTACACACACAAAAACACAGTTCGGTAGTTATAAATCAAATGGCCTTGCTAGCAGGGTGTCACACAGTTCATATCCCCATTCCCCCTTTGTGTCTCCCTCTCTCTTCCACACACACATGCACACATGCATCTGCAGCATCGGCAGCAGAAGCTAAAGCTTAAATAAGCTAAAGCCAAAACTTTAAGTAGGTTGCACCTTAAGTCGCTGCAGCTGCTGCAAGCCCTGGCATAATACGAATACTCGTTATATTCGTATTCTTTGGTTTCTATAAGTATATTGCAAAAACCCCTCCGCTCCCCTCCGCACCCCTCTAACCACCCTATCTACCTACACCCTTCTGTTGCTCCCCAATTGGCCATTCTTATTGGATGTGAACAAAAAGCGAGTAAAAACTTTTCCATTATTTTTATCTGCTTCACATTTTCAAGTAGCAAAAACTTTGATGTTAGAGTATGAAGAGAACAAAAAAAAAAGAAGCCAGCAAAAATTAAGTAACAATTTTTGCATGCCAAGCAAAAGTTGATTTTCATATAGATCCCACTCTCCCTCTTCTTTTTCTCTCTGTCCCTCTGTCTCTAATCGTTATTGTTGTGTGGATGTGTTGTGTTTCAGTGCCGCCCACTGTATACACCGCCTTCCCCTCAACCTCAATGCTGGTATCTTTGGCATTTTATTTAGTTTGTTATTTGTTCATACTTAAGTGTGTCGGCTGCATTGGTTTTATTGGGAAACTTGTCGCCTGTCGTCTTCCAATCGAAGCTAGTCAGCGATGCCCAGGACAATACCCAACACACACATGTACACACACACTCACACACAATGCCACGCCCACTGTCAGTTGTTCCCAGGACTAACGAAAGTAAGTTGTTGAGCAGATTAGGTTTTTGTAGCGTTTCGTCTGCCATTGTCTTTGTCTTCAAGTCTTTTTTTTGGTTTTTGTTGTTGTCCTTTATGGGCTGCCCAGGGTCCCCAGTGACCCTGTAAACTTCAAATTGCCACAGCTGACAAAGCTGCAGAGAGTCCTGGCCTCATGGTCAGGCAGGTGGTTGACGAGGTGCGGGGCGACAGGAGGCAAAGAGGCAAAGGAAACTGCTAACTGCTAACATTGCCTTTGTCACTGAAAAACAACAAAATTATCTTCTTGTTGCTTTTATTATACTTGTTGTTGTAGCTGTTTTTTGTTGTTATTCAATGTAATCTGCCTGCGGCAAGGCAAGATATAAATTTTGCATTTGCTATGCGAATTTGGCAAATTCTCAAGTGGCTTTTGGCTTTGGCTTTCGCTTTGGCATTGGCTTCGTCTTCGTTTTTGGCTGCTGCAAACAATTATTTGTGTAGTCAACTGAATCGATTTAAGTAACATGTAACTCTTTAAGCATCTTACACAGATAGAATTATTGTCAACTTTGATTAAGCAGAGCTAATCAATTGGACAGGTTGAAGGGTTAGTTTATCTCCCTTATCATAAAATCTGTCGATTTTACAAGATTTTAATAGAGGGAATTATACTCATACTATGTTATAAATAGAGTTTTTCTGTTTTTAAGTCAATTATAATTGACCTAATCCAATTGCATTCAAAGAAATAAAAGCAAAGAAATGGAAAACAAATCTAACTAGATTAAAAGCTAATTTTTTTTCAGTCTAATAAATCCACTTTCATTTGTTTTGTGAAACCTTCAAAAAATTAAATAAAAATTCCATATAAAATTAAATAAAATATCTTATGAGCAGCAAAGAACTTAAATGTGTATGACATTAATTCCATTCACAATCTAGAAATATTATCATAGCCCATATCCCACTTAAGTGCATATGTATTTTCAACACTTTTCCATTTGTTAAGACCAACTAAATATATTAGCAAGTAGGTTTTATGGTCTGCTGCAGCTGCAAAGAGCTCGGCTCGGTTTGGACCAGGCCCAAAACATATTTTCCTTGGCAGCAATTTAATGCGAGCAGGAGGATAAACATGAAGGGAGGAGGATTTCATTGCGTTAAGCGCTTGCATCACTTTTCTCCATAGTTGGCCATTGAAAGCGTATTTGGTGGATGCCACAAACACACACACACATAAGTAATTCAACAAAATGTTAATTTAATTAAAATATGAATACGAAATTTTCCATGGCTACCTCTGGTTATGGAATCATTTTGAATGGGGACTCGAAGCCGACGCGAGGCGACTAAACAAATTCATTTATCGTGCACAGAGCAATGGCAACTCAAAATACGAGTATACACGTATGTTGTATAAATATATGTATATATATGTGTCCCATGCAATGTCAGGCTTTGGGGGATACAACTCAATAATAGACCTCTCCCGTGTCCATTCCCCTCGCCCCGCCAGATCAGCATTAGAGTTTTGCGGCAGGTCTAAGAGGAGGCCACATGTTGATTTAACGAACGGAAATGACGAGAGTACGAGAGTATATACCCTAGTTAATGCAATGCATGGTCAACAAACACAAATGCTGGCACACATGGCAGCATAAATAAAACCAGCCGAAATGTGAATGTGAAGAAAACAACATCATAAAATACACTCGACTCTCGACGCTGGGACAAACAAACCAAATGTGTGTCGGTCACATTTCAAAATCCCCAACAATTTTCTAGCTTCGCCATATCGCTCTCTCTATCTCTACAGCAGTATGGAAAGCAGGTCCTTTTGAATGATAGCAAAATCTAAAATTATTATAAACTAAAATGTGCAGCCGCCTGATGAACATGCTCCAATGTAATGAGAGGCGTGTGGTCAGCGAATGGACGAGGATGATGCACGTCCTGACGGGAAAAGCGTGACCCAGCAATTTTGCAAATAGCGTTGAGAAATTAATGAAATTATATATTTGAGCAAGATACAAAATTCAAAAAGTTGCGTTTTCTGTCAACGTATCCACAAAACCTAGTAGGAAAGTCAACAGTCGTGAGAAACCGACTGTGGGAGACCCTGTACTTATTCTTTAAATAGCTTTTATCTGTTTCTGACATACAGAAATCTATATATCAAATTTGGTGGATCTAACTCTCAAAATCTCGGAAATCTAGGTGATAGATAGACAGGCAGACAAGCTTCAGAAGCTTTTAAAAGTACAGACCCTGTACAAATTTTTAAGTACAGGGTCTAAAAAGGCATAATTTACTCAAAGTTGAACAATTCAAGAGGAAATCTGCGTGCTTGGCACTAAAAACGCAGTTGCTGAAAATGGAAATGAAAATGCAATGAAATGATAGCTGCAACTTCATCATAAATTGAATTTTTTTATGTGGCATCTAAGACGAAATGCCAAGAGTTGGCATTAAGCAGAAACTAGACGAAGACAAAGACGACAGCCCAGCGACAAGTTGGAGAATGGAGAACGGAGAACCGAGAATGGAGAATGGAAATGACAACGCCATCATGGACATGAACATCAACTGAAATGCAACCGAGGGCTTCGGATTCAATGCACGTGACACCACTGACAGCAGAGACCACAGGCAACTGTGCAACTGTGCAACGTTGCACCATCTCCAGCTTCGCTGTCATCCCCATCCCTATCGCCATCTCCATCTGATTCGGTGTCTCCTTAGTGGTAGTGGAGTGGTCATTACAATGCTCTGCAGCAGTCGTTGATGGCCATCCCCATCCACCTCTCCATTTCCACCTCCATCTTCATCTGCTGAAGAGCTGGCAAAACTGCAACTGTAATGGTATATTGCATTCCCGACTGCCTTTTGCTGCGCATTTGTAACTGAGCTTTTCGTAAATTGATCCAATTTATGCTTATTTTATGGCAAATTACGAATGAATAACGAAGTCGACTTCTGTCGCGGCTGCTCCAACTGGGACTCCGATCAGACCCAACCAAACCAGCGACAGCGTCAGCCAAACTAACCGCGTACCCAGCCCAATTAAAGTGACAGGAGTCTATATCCAAAACGGGCACTAATACAAGTTTGAGTACTCGCTTAGTGCGCCATCAGCAATGATGAGATGGACTAGGTTTTTGACAATCAAATGACCACAAACCCGATTCATAATATTCCATTGCAGCATTAAACTTAATTAAAGATTCGTTCCATAAATTAAGTTATAAAAATCAGTTACTATTATTCATGGTGAATTAAGAAGAATGAGAAACTGTCCACAGTACAGTAACTACCCACAATGAATCAATATTATTTTTAAATTATATTAAAGAAAAATTATAATTATCAAGCAGTAGTTTACTCTAATCTAGTTATATTATTAATTTTTAAAATAAATAAACGCAGATGCCATTTTGTTGTAATATGAAACTTATCAATAACTTATATAGGTCAAGTTTCGTTGATTACTAATTAATATTTGATTTGTTTGTTTTACTCTAATATTTTATTATCAAAAAAACATTATGTATTTAATTTATGGCTATCAACCATCTTTGCTTAGCACAAAATATTTACAATGTCCAAATTACATTCGTCTAGTTTCAAATTTTCCTCTAATATCATAAATCTGTTTAAATTGAAATTTATTTGAATATTAAATAAAGCATATTTACTTCAATTTAATTTATATTCTGGTTAGCCGCTTATACATTTTAAAGCAGTTTAAAATACTGAGCTTTTATTTCAAGATTTATTTCTCTTCAGATTGCTGTCCATTCACTTTTTAGTTACAACAAATACACACACTTTCTCGCACACACACGTTTTTCCAGCTAACTTTCCCTTTATTGGCTTCTAAATGCACAGCTAAATCCGTTTTACAAATTGCCATATTGTTGTACTGCCATTGTTATTCTTCTTACAGCAGTTGGCATGTGTGTGTATGTGTGTGTTTGATAGTGTTAGTTGACTACAACAATTGTTGCATTGTTTTCGTATAATAAAATTAAACTTATACACACTCCTTGCAATGCTTTTTCCCCCTTGGGAAAAATGGGTGTGCATTTGTTAAGTGGCAAAAGATTGAAATGAAACCAAACACACACACACTCACATCACACATACACACACACACATACACATACACTCACGTATTTACAGAAGAAACAGACAAAGTGACGTGAAGCTTATTGGTTGCCTGTGTGTAAGTGAAATGGAATGGAATGAATCGTTTCGTCCTTCAAATTTCTTCTCTGTTTGTCGGGGTGTGCAGTGAGTGTGAGTGTGTGTGTGCGACTGTGTGTGTAAGTGAGGTTTACCATACACAAGATAAAAGAGGGGGCGACAGAGCAATTTGCTCGAGGTCAGTTTCCCAGCAATTTCGTTGATAACTTATGTCATTCAACAAATGAAGTTGACATGCGCCCTCGACGCATTTCCATTTCCCACAACTTCCCACTTCCCCCTCAGATCACGCCACTTACCCTTCCCCCGCCCCCCTTTCTGCAGATTGTGCACTTTGGCATGCATTTAATTTTGGAAATAACTTTGGAGCATATTAAATGGCCCACTTACATATGACACGCCATGTAGTTTACATTTAAACCACGTTCCATTTCATTCCATTGCATTGGATTGGACGACGAGGCCAGCTTAAAACTTGCCCCAAACACTTGCCTGTCAATTACCTAATTGAAAATCAAGCCAACGTTTGTTGGGCTCGACTCGACTCGCACCGACTCTCGGAATCGACTGTAGAAGCCTGTACACTGCATACGATTATTAGTTTCAATTTAAGTTCTGTACACACACAGGAAGATCGAATGAATGCTGACAACGGCAGCCCAGTGAAAAGTAGAGGGAAGCTGAGGTTGAAGCGGAATCTGGAGCTGAGACCGAGGCCGAAGTCGGGACTGAGCAGCCTTTTGCCTTTTCAATTTAGTGTTTGACATTTTCCCTCTGTGTCAGATGCAAATTGAAAAATCATCGGACGGTTGCAGCAGCAGCAGCACCGACATCGGCTACAGAATCAGACTGTGAATCAGCACCAACATCAGCATCAACATCGGCGTCAGAGGCAGCTAACGAAATCAACAACAGGCAACGTTGCCATTTGGCTGCCGGAAGCGTTTTGCTGCCGTCCAAACTAATATTGAGACAGCGCGCTGCAAACTGTTTCCGGCAGGCATCAGCAGCAGCAGCAACAGCAGCAGCAGCAGCGGTGGCAACTGGAGCAATACCTCCCTCCACCCTCTTCCCTTTCCCTCCTCCAATCCCTTATCGGTGGCAAGCGCCGCATTTTTTGGCACGCAAAAGCCGAACAAGTTTTTGGCAGCGGCTGCTTAAACTGTTGTTGTTGTTGTTATTGTTATTGCTCCTGATGCCAAAAGTTGCTTGTTAAACAGCGGAAACGGAAATGCCAACAGTCGCACAAAGGGACAAAGCGAGCAACAGACAGAGCCAGCAAGCGAGAAAAAAAGAGACAGAGCTAGAGAAGAAAAGCAAGCAAAGCTTCAGATGTGTAAATCAAACTAATTGAATGTTTTTGCCCAAGCAACACAGCCGCTGGCAAAGCACATGGCCACGTTGCCACGTTGCCATGTTGCACACACGCGACACAGCGAAAAACAAAGCGTGAAAAAGAAGGAAAAGGCGAATAGAAGGAGATGGAAAATAGAAAGCGACGCGAGGGCGACAACAAACGAAATGCGCCCACTGATAAGAAATTCAATTCCATTTGTGGATACGAATTCGGCTTGGCAAGCATCTCTCACTTGACGCTTTGATGTTGCATTTTCGCTACAGTTGCTGCCACTTTCTCATGCTGTCATGCTCTCTCACTCTCTTTCCTCCACTCTCTCTTGTGATTTGCTAATTTTATTTTACAAATGTTACGCATACGCCATGTGCAACACACGACATGCGAATATTGGCTGGACGAGTATTTTCATCACTTTGACACCTTATTTTGCAAGCTGCACGAAAAAGTAGCCAACTTAATAGCCAACAAAATTCATTGAAATTGGTTTGTTAAATCAAAAGTTTCTATTGCAAATGGATACTTGTTTGTAGCTTGCAGCAAATGCTTGCCACATGCAACATGCGTCAGAGTTTAGTCTGCATTTCACTAATTAAGTTGCTTTGCCTTTGACCCACAACAAATTCGCCGGAAGCCAAAGCATTTCATTTTGTTTGTCATGCCAGGGGAATGCTAAATATATTACGTGTAATTAGCCCTAAAAGCCTCAACTCTATACAAAGGGTTAGCTGAATTCACGTCTAAAAGGAATGACAATTTCAAAGGCGTGTCTAGAAAAAATATTTGGCCGGTACAAAGCTTTGGCAGGAGTCCCTTATGACTTTATAATGAAATTTTTAAAATTTCTACTTATTAGACCCCTCCTTTTTTTATTTTACCTTACTCGTTATATTGACAGCAACTGATGTCTAATAATGTAAAATATTTTATGATTTCATCCAAATTAATCATAGTTGATAATCATTTATCAACTACCATTTAAGTGCATTTTAATAATCGAACTGAAGACAATATTTATTTTAAATTTTAATAACATTTGGAATAAAATATTTTTATTTACCTTGGCTTTATCCTAAAGTGGCATAAATTTAGATATATAACATCTTTACTGTGTGTCGTCCGTAAATTAGTCTTGTTTTTGCTTTAAACCCATTCAATATCTTCGTACAACCAGTTAACAGTTATGGCCAAATAAAGTTTAATGACAACTGAAGTATTTCGATTGGCTTTTAGCGATACCTTGGCGCCTTGACTGCATTTGTCTATGGCAGCAAATTGCCGTTAATTTAATGAGCATTTTGGCCATAAAATCACTATGGACCGGCTCAATTGCTGCTGCGGTGGCAACGTCGACAATGGCAGCGCAGTTGGCAGCTGGCACAATTTATTTGACTGTTAATTAGAAATTTAAATTATGCGCTTAGCCTTTGGCCCTTAAGCTGCAGCCATAGAGCGCGTCCTCAGCATTCAATTGGCGCTGCACAAAATTAATTGCAGGCGAAGCCTCCACTCTCTTCATCCATCTGCACTCCCTGCACAGCCCCTTGATCCTGGCCTGACCCTTGGCGCATCGTTTGCTCCATTGCAAATTCGAAATAATTTATAATTTGGCACAATTACGCTCAGCCACAGGCGCGCATGCTACTTGCCTGCTTACTTCTTGCCCCAAGCAGTGCGGGGGAAGTGGGGGAAGTGGCAGGAATCACTGAAGGCAGATGGGTAGAGGGGTGAAGTTGTGCTCCAGGCTGGTTATATGGGTCATTTGCTTTGCAATTGCACTTTATTGATTTTCTTTTAGCCACGTTTACAGCGCGCGCGAGGAGAACGCAATAAACTTTCACTTGTTTTGTCGTCGTCGCCACCACTGCCAAATGAGGAACAAAGCCAAAGCCAAAGAAGAATCAAGCAGACAACGACATTGGCCAGTTTTGCAGTATGGTAAACACATTGCTTATATAGACAAACATTTTGGCAAGTTGCCCAGAGAAGAAAGAGACAGGGAGAGATAAAGAGACGGAGACGGAGACGGAAACACATGCAATCGCGACATGGTATTTCAAGTGGTTCTTTGGCTTAAATCTCATGCTTTTCGACTGCTTTTCTGCAGGACTATTGTTTGCCTAGAAATTGGGTCGACTGTGGGTATTTCCACCCCCCTCCCACTCGCCGTCCTCAGCCTCCTTTGCCTTTCTCTCTCTCTGAGGATGATGAGAATGTTGATGATGAGCGGTTTGCCAGTGCTTGTCAGATTCTTCTGCCATTGTTTCAGCTCCTGTGCATGTAATTTCCTCTGTGTGTATGTGTATGTGTTGCATGTGCACAACACCCTCAAACTGTTGTTGTTGTTGCTGTTGTAGCACTGATTACTGTCGCTTGTTAGTGCGTTTGGCTCTGCGGTTTTTCTACTCGTTTACATACATCCATATACATATATATGTACATATGCATTTATGTACTCTGTCCCAGCAAACATTTGGGCGATTGTACAATCGTCCATCGCCGAAAAGAGTCTTCTGCGATACGCGCAGGAGATTAATAGAAGATGAATCTTAGAAAGCTATAAATAGAAAAAAAGTAATGTGGCAAAGTCTCCTGCGAGTCGCGCACAAGTCTTTTGGAAGATGAATCTTTCCAGGCGATTGTTTAGCGAGACCAAAAAACAAAAATGAGCTCCACGTCTAGAGCAATTTAATTCAGATTTTTTCTAGTAGACTAAATTGTTGATCCCGTAGCTCACTAGTTAGAGTTGCCGACTCCGAACTTTAAATTCCGAGGTTCGAATTCCCCTTTTGTGCTACAACTGTTGTTACATAATCTGCTGTGACAAATTCGTGGACCAACAAAGAAAGCAGCTTCTTTGGCTACCTCGCAGAAGCGCGTCTTAATAATACAAAAAAAACAAAATAAATTTTTTTTTTAGATAGAGCCACTTCCGCGACCCGTCTAAGGAGAGTCGTGGAAGAGTCTTTTAGAAGACTTGCAAAAGAGTCTTCCCGAAGTGTCGCGGAAGTGGCTCACTCTCTAACAAAAGGAGATCAAAAAGCGATTAGAAGGCGATGTCGCCTGAAACTTTTAGGCGAGTCGCCTGAGACTCTCTGGCGATTAAAATTGTTTGCTGGGGTGTATCTGTATCTGTGTCTGGGTGTATGTGGCCAAGTTGTGGCCTCCCATATACAGACTCCTCACTCTCCCAAATCTCCACTCTACACTCTTTTGCACATTTGCCAAAACACACATTTTTAGCTTAATTTACAACTTGTTAGCTGCCAGCAGAAACAGTTTTTCACAACAACAACAGCAACAACAGCAAAAACAAGGCGCATGTGTAAACAAATCAAACTTGAAACTAAAGTTCTTCTCCTTTCCCTTCCCTTCCCTCCCCACCTTCCTAACCACTCTTCCCTTTTGCTTCCAAATTTGCAATAATGAGCAACGCCCGAGGGCCAAAAACTCCTAACAAGGGCAACAAGTTGAGACCCAGCCAAAAAACAAAAATTAAAGCGAGAAAGGGCAAAAGTGTGTCCAAAGGAACAGAAAGAAATCAACTTTAAGCTGCGGCTATTTTGCATGCCTTGGCCCAATTCCCAAATGCAGCTATGTGAAGTTAGCCTAGGATCTGTACCCTATATTTATTAGCTTACAATTGATGCCTCTTTTTGGGCCATTGCAATTGCCAATGTAGAAAATCATTGACTTTATTTGAAGCTAATAAAGTTGTTTATTACGCTTGTGATACCTTGTGCCAGGTAGATATATTAACTTTATGTAAAAGTATGTAATAGGCAAGAGGAGACGTGACAAACCAAAAAAGTATTTTCTTTAAACTTAACATATAAATTGAGATTATTTGTGTTTTTTGAGTCAAAAAAGTTTGAAAGTAAAATAACGATTTGTATGTGAACACTTACAAAATAAGTAATTATCAAAATAATTTGTTTATAGGGTATCACAATGTCTTGCACACTCTACTGTAGTCTCTCTGATTTTTTGCACAATTCAATTTTATAGCCAATGGTTGGCAAAACAAAAGCAAAGCTAAGCGGCGACGGCATTTAAAATGCGTAGCAAGAGCCGTTAAATTTATGCAGTCAACTGAATAAAAGGCGTAAAAATGTCGGATACGAAACCAATGTGCGGGTGTCAGCCAGGCCAAGACTGAGACTGTAGCTACAACTGAAGCTGAAGCTGAAGCTACTTGCCCGTTTGTTTTAGTTAAAGCCAAGGCTAAGAGAGTCCGACCGAGACTCGTTCTTCTTATATTATTTCATGCTTCATTGCATTGCGAGATGTGTCACTGTGCGGCAAATCAAACGCAGCTAACCACGAGGGAGACAGGCAAACCACAAGAGAAAGAGAGAAAGGGAGAATAAGAGGAAAAAAATAGATAGAAGCGACTTTAATGCTAACCCATATGGTCACAGCTCCTTGAGCCTTGTTTACTTTGCGCATTGTGCGCTGTTTTTATTCAATTACCAGTTGGAATTCTGTCACAAGTAGCCGCAACACAAGTTTGAGTATCTTTTGGAAAGTGGCCTCGACATCGAGAAACATAAGCCTTATAGAGACTCAGTTCCCAGTCGATTTGATTCGTTTCGATGCAAACAATTTTGTTTGTTTATTTTGTGCTATTCCAAATTAAATTTTTAAATTGTTTGGAAGCAATAAAAACTTGATCAAGTGTAAGCAAAGTCCCATGCTAAAGCAATGAAATGCTCAGCCACTGACTTTTGGCAGTCACTGTTAATTGTTTGGGTCAAACTGCAGTATAAGTTCACTAGGCAAAAAATCGAAAAACGAATGGGAAGCCACTTCTCAGTGACCTGCCAGGCTAAATGATGGCTAACATGGCCCGAGTCGAGGCAAAACTAATACAAAACAAAGCACACACAAAATACACACAGCAAACACTCAAACACACAAGCACACACACACACACACATTGCCATTCACACAACAAACATACACAACACATAAATCAATTGGCTTTGGCTAAAACGTTTGAAATTGATTTCAAGTTCTTTGGGCCATTGTTTTTATATGCAACAAAGGGACAATTTTTTATACCAATCGCAACGACAAGGGCATGTATGGCACTTACACACACACACACACTCATACACTCATACACTCAACACACTCTCGCACACTCACAGTTTCACATGCATAGTGAACAAGTGCGTCGGCCCAATACATGTAAATTGGCCGCATTGTTTATGAGCTTCGGTCTGGGCCTGGTTCGTATTGCCTTTTGTTTGGTCGAGTCAACGTTTTCCCCTCTCCCCGCACGCTCCCCTCCCTCTGTCATTGCCTTTGCCTTTGGCCTTGGCTATTGATTGTCAATTCAGTTTAAGTGCCGTCTATAAATTCAACAAATGAGCAAAGGCGGAGCTTTATTTAATGTAGTAAATTGAATCTGAAATTTCTTCAAGTTTTGCTTCATTTAAGCTCACATTAAATTTCGTATAATTACTAACAAAATTACATCAGTAAGTTTAAATACCTTTTTTAAATTTAAAGAAATTATTGTTGTTATTATATTACAATAGTTAAATGAAACAATAACTGTTTTTATACTCCGGGTGGGTATATTATTTTACATTTAATATGCTAAATATATGCAAAGACATCATGGCCTAGAAAAAAGACCCCTTGGCTGTTGGATAAGTCAAAGTGCTTCTATTTATTTGCACAGTGACTGTTTGGTCATTAGACATGACACGTTGTCACACAACGTAGTCGGCAGTCGTACGAGTAAACGAGTAATAGTCGGAAACTGTCCGGCCGTCATCTGTTTATGTTTTCAATTTGCCAGGGAAAACATTTTGATTACGCATACGCCATGTGCGCCGTAGAATTGAAGCAACAAACGACGACGACGTTGACATTGCTTTGACAAGCGGATCACATGAGTATAAACAAAAGTCAACTCAATCCGATATTTGATTGTTGGCTTTTAACAATCCCAATCACAATCCATGGCAGCTCGGTCAGAGGTCTTTAATGCTTGTCCCATCAACAGGGCAAAGGTCAAAGGCCGCGTGGAGTTTCCGTCTTTTGCTCTGCAAATAAAAAGCCATTTGTATTACATAGAATTATATGAAGTGGATGTGGCTCAAAATTCAAAAGAAACACAGCGGGCAACTTGAACTGAGAGCAACTTTTACTAGAACATGATCCGAAGCACTCAAGAGACAGAATAGTTGAAATACTTACACAAATGTCTCTTTTCAACTTAAAGCTACAACGAATCCAATTGCAATTTCCACAGTTGGCCAGCTGAATAAAGACTATTTAAGACTAGTATGAAAAAGGTTGTAGTAACTTTAGTATGTCGCGAATTTTAAAGCCAATATGCTTATTATTTATTTTGTGGCAAGGCCTACGAATTGTTGTCACGGCAAAAAGAGACACAAAGTCTGCAGATTCAAATATTATATTTAAAATACCACCATTTAGAGGCAAGGTACCCGCCAATGGAATAGTGCGTGTTATTGAATATATCATGCCAAAATCAACTGGGAAAAACAAACATAAACACAAGAAGAAGAAACCAATTACCAAGAATCCATGCAAAAATAAACACGTGCCAAGAAATTATATTAATATGCGCAGTGCGCCAATTAATGAGTCGAAGATTCCAACAAATTTTCTAATGAAGTTGCGCGAAAACAACATGATCATCTGCATGGGATCATTGATAACAACGAGGTTAGTGCTCAGCTCGACAAGCTGCTTTCCCAAAAGCCCGATCCCCTCACACTATCAACTGGAGGATATAAGAAATCAGAATCATATCGTAAATCAAATATTTCTGGGCACATCATTGGGCTTTGAGCTGGCCATAATGCTGCTCGCCGAGGAAATAGAAGATGATGTATTACAACCAATTCCACTTTGCAGCAGTCAACTTCGCCTTCAGGATAATGTTAACATGTACATGACCAAGTCACGTGTTAATTTTCTACGCACTCAGATCGTTGAGAATGCGATCTGTAAGCAAAGTTATTTACAAAATGAGTCTGCCTACATTACGGAGAATTCAATATGCGTGCAGAATTCAGATGTTGCACAAGACTGTGAGCTAACAACTAAAGGAGATCCTTTGCTGCATAAAGGACAACTGTGTGGCATCAACGTTTATGGCCCAAATTGCGTTGAGGGCGCCATTAACGGGGATATCTATGTGAACATCTTCAACGCACTCGACTTTATCGAACGCATTGTCAAAAGCACCGACGAAATTTAAACAGGTTCATCGAATCAATCAATCAAAAGGCAAAATAAAAATAAAACAATTTTTAAATAATAAATTTATTCTAGAGTTGACAATAAATGTTGCTTCAAATTCGCGTTTCTGTGTGCAGCAAAAAAGTGCACAGACAACCAACCCCCAAAATCAGCATGACAGCAAAAAGGTGTTACCCTTGGCTTCGAAATTTACCACCAGCAGCTGAAACACATCCACCACCACCGTCACCACCGCCACCACCAGCAGCATCATCATCAGCACCGCTGGCCACATTTGCCGCTGGTGTTAGCTTTGCGCTAAAATATACAGTTCGTCATGAAATATGCACATGTCCTGGAAACTAGGACGAACCACCAACAAGCAACAAGCAACGTGCAACATGCAACAAAAACAACAAACAACAACAAAAACATACATATGTATATGCTCAGCATAAATAAATTAAAATTAAAAAAAATATGTTGTGAACAGTTAGTGAATGAAAAATTTGTAAAACATTTGCAACGGCTGCACTAATATTTATATACTCTACTTTCAGTTTTTTTTAACTATCTGCAGCTTAAAAACTTCAATTGATTCATAGAATAATTGATTTAATTTCATTTATTTAAATTGTATTGTAATCAGTTTTCCCTTCTTTTTACTGTAGTGTATTTGGTTGGAAGAAGGACTCGGTATTGAGGCTGCTTCAGTTCGCATTAAAATGCAACGAAGCCTGTCGAAAATTTTTTTTGTTGTTGTTAGGCTGCCAACAACAACGAACGGCGACAACACAATTTATGTACATAGAAATTAATATTTAAAAAAAAGCTTGTTTCTGCCGTCAACATTTCACGTTGATTGCCGACACTAAGCCCGGCCATAGTTCAATAGATGTAAAGCTGTCTCTCTCTCTATTTCTGCCTGTCTGTCCATTGTCTTGCTCCCGATTGACACATTAAAATAAATTCGAGTATGTCAAAAATTATAAACTTGGATATGAGCAAAGCGACAAAACAATAACATAAAATGCTTCCCATTCGCGTTTGACAATTTATTCCCCAACGCAATAATTGCAGTGCTTCGTACAGTGAGCGTCACAGTAATAACTGGCTAACTTGTATTTACGACATTTCAAATTGCACTGAATGCATTCTCATAACTTTGCCTAACAGTTAAAGCCCAATTGTAAACAAACTTATGTTATACTTATCATCTACAGTAAGCTCAGCAATTGCGTCATTTAGCCAGTCTTCACTGTACTACAAATATTTATTAGTTTGACAATTTTTATTGCCTACTTTCAGGCTCTTGTTGACGCGAGCCGCTTCACAAAGTTTTAACAAAAAAATTCAAAAGGCGTTAAAATCATTTAGAAAACTTTTGCTTTACGTGACTTTGACTTGGCCAAAGGGACGGACAGACGGACGGACACTCGCTCGGCCTACATATATTTTTTATAAATTTTCAAACAGGGAGAGATGAGGGAGGTAATCGGATAGGTGGCATAAACAATACGAAACGACAACGAGAATGAGAATAGGAATGGGAGGAAAGTAGAGATGGAGAGCAACTTGGAGGCCGTAGCAACTGCTTTGGGTATAAAATAAAAGTTTTCCACTTAAGGTTTATGAAAAGTTGAAACCCACACGCGCGCAGTTGCGGATGCGGAAATAGAGGGGAGAGGGATGATGGGCGGGGCTTTGTAGGCGACAGTAGACGCATTCACACCTACCAAAGAAATCACAACACGTCGCCAAATCGGAAATGGCAACGACGGTCGAAAAATGATGAATGAAAACCTTGCACCCC
The DNA here is from genome assembly GCA_037043495.1 of Drosophila recens. Lineage (NCBI taxonomy): Eukaryota > Metazoa > Arthropoda > Insecta > Diptera > Drosophilidae > Drosophila > Drosophila recens. Next base: position 165,729 of record JBAMBJ010000823.1, read on the forward strand.
TCTCTCTTTCTATCTCTCTCTTTCTCTTCCCAGTTGGTAAATCGACAACAATAAAATGGCAACAACCCAAAACACATTGCCGTGGACAGCTGGCAATGCTATTATAAGCTCGGACTCTGTCAAAGATTTGGCGCAATAAAATGGACGCGTTCCCATAACCACTTAAGAATTTCCAAAGTTTGTGCCGAGTTCAATTGGAGTTTGGACAGTGCACAGTGTGGGAATTCCCCTAATGCAAATAATAATGTAATTGCCAACACAATTTTCGCTACAAAAAGTTTTGGTTTTAAGCGTTTTAAGTGACTTTTATGCCATTTTCATTGGGTCTTAAAGCATTTACACCTGCCAAGTCAGAACTTTCTTAATATCGTTAGAGGGGGAGGAGGGGCAGTACTAACTCGATATGACCGCTAATTGCATGCAAATGTCACTCTGCTGCGCCGTGTTAATTGAGCTCAACTCAAGCACAGAGCTTAATTAGCGTCCACAAAGTAAGAGCTTAACGACCAAGGAACAGCGGAAATTACTACTTGACCACCGGTATGTGAGTCCTCTCCTCAACTCCTCCTCCTTCTCTTTCTGCTCCCCCGTTTGCCCCTTGTCATTGCTGGACAGCTCAACTGGTCGACTGCCAATGACATGCAATTTGCATGGCTCCATCGACTCCATGGCAGATACATAAGTCGCTAAAAGGAAATTGCAAAAGGCATAGAAACTCCAATTAAATAGCAGCCAACTCGACTATTAGTTACCTCTTAATTCAACTTTAATTTAAGTTTGCGAGCTAAAATTGAATTTAACTTATTTTAATAATTTAAAATTAATAAAAAAAATAAACAAATTTAATAATTAACTATATATGTCAATTAGAACTTTTATAAATTTATAAATTGTAATCATAACATGGATCAGCTTAATTAAACACATTTTAAATAAGTGTAAATTTGGGCAATTTGACATATATTTGAAGACTTTAATAAAAATATAACAACACTATACATAGAATTATTATAAATTCATAAAAATTTGTCAGAGTATTCCTTGCATAAAAGCCTTACAAAGTGATATATAAAATAGCTTTTTCTATTTCTAGTTTGTCGCACTAATGCAGCAACATACCCAATTTCGCTGCCCAATTTTTTACAGAGTATAACTGCAAATCGTTGTCAAGAGATATTTCAAACGATTTTAATTAGTCAACGATATTTTAAGCTGTCAAGTGGCAGGCACTGAGAAAAACTAATTGTCATTAAAGCATTATCTGCTGCCCATTCTACAAAGCACAACTCAAAAATACACACACATATACAGAGAGAGAGAGAGAGAGAGAGAGAGATAGATTCAATGAAATACATGTCGTATGTGGCACAGTGAAGACCCCTTAAGTATGCTCCGAGTTGTAGTCAGTTGGCACGTGCCACCGCAGGCAACCACGTCGCACTTACCGCCCGTTGACTTTTCATAGATTTAGGAGTACATTTTTCTCTTGCAACACAACAGCAAATCGTATCACTCGCTCGCACATACGTGCCACATGCGGCTGCTGCGGCTGCTGCTGCTGCTCCCGTCGCTATTTAATATGTGCCACAGCGTGGGCCATGGGCATATTTATCTCAGCAGCGCATAATGAGCCTTATTTATATTTAAGCAGCTGCCAAGTTAGCCAAGTTACGTTGGCTAAGCACAGAAAACAATGAAATCATAAGTAAACACATTCAACTTGTTTACGGTAATTGAATTTAAAACTACATGCAGATAACTCGAATATATAATTATAATTATAATAAAAATTATCTTATAATTGTATACCCAAAAAAATGCCGCCAAGCAATCAATCAAATTGGCCAAGTCTCATTAGCCATGATCCAGACTGGGCACTTAAACTTATTACCCAAGCAGCTGCACTGCTCCAGACTTTGCTTTGGGGAAACATTAATTTCTTTACCGAAAATAATCGAAGTAATAATCAAATAAATTAATGTTATAGATTTTATACTTAAGTCAACGTCATGTGAAAATCCATATTTTATTCTAAATAGTTTTCACTATTTTAAGGATTACAATATTTCAAGACTTTTTTGAAATCTTCAATAAGAGTGGATTCAGATAAAATTTAAATACTGGGAAAATTATGAAAAATATTTGTGAAATTACCAAATTTGGGAATTGTCTTCCCAAAGAATCTTTTGGAAATTATTTGTAAATCATATTTGGAAATTGCCTTTTCACGAAATCGAATTGAACAGCATTAAGTAAGTTTCCCCATCTTTGGTGAATCCCAATTTTAGCTCGGAATTTTATTCTTAGAAACTATTTAAATGACTGAATTCTTTTCAAATGTATTCAGTTTATAACATTTATTAATCAGAATGAAGTTTTTCTCATTGTGTGTATTGCTAATCGCACTGTTCAGCGCAGTGAAAGCTACAAAAACAGTTCTTGTTGGGGATTGTAAGATTTTTTATATGTATTTTCTAGAGTCTGTGCATACATTTTCGGTGCTCAATTTTCACAATATGATTTAATGTGTCTTACAGGTATAGATGGTTATCAACGTGTATATGTGCCGCGGGGCAGCGAATTTCATGCGCAAGAATGTGAAAACTGCCGTAAAGGAAAAGTTGGAAAATTTGATGTGACCCTACTACCCTGCACGCGCCGTGACGTTGTGAAAACTCTAGGAATTACAGCGACTCCCTGTAAGATTACGTAAATTTTCTAGAGTCTTTAAATGTGAATTTTTTAATAATTTTGGCAACATATATTTTTGTGTATTTAAGGTGTTAATGGACGAAGAACTTTTGCTGTGCCTCATGGATATGACGCTTTATTTGACGTGAATTGTGCGACCTGTGATCACATGGAATTTCCAGGACACATAGCTATAACTATGGACTGCTAATACATCGTTTAAAAAAAAAAATTAAACAAAATTAAAATTAATGCTTACGAATGCACATTAATAAAATGAAAGTATAAACACCTTAAATAAATTGATAAATACATTGCTGGAAAATAAACTTAGATTAAGAGCCCTTCTGTCACATTAAGTCCTTAAGTGTCTTTTTATTAACTTCAATTTAGTTAATGAAAGTTCAGCTGTTGCATTTTAGACTTTTTACATAATTTGACAATCCTTCTTCGCTTAATATGCAGAGAAATATTTTTAAGTGCTTCAAAATCAAAAAATCTAAAATCTTACTTTTATACTTTTATACAATATTCATTTTTTTTCAGTCCATAAAATCAGAAATAAATGAAGTAATCGTTTTGTCAATTGGATTCAGATTTAAATTCATTACTGCGAAAAATACCGAATATCAATATTATATTTGGGATAATATTATTAAATCATATTGGGAATTGCCATTTCAAGAAATCATAATGTTAGTTTAGATTTTCAATAAGTCTTATGTGGGCTTTGTCCAATATTTGGTCAATTGTTTTTAATTCATATTTGGAAATTTTCTTTTCACGAAATCATTTGGAAAAGTCGAATTTTCAATAAAATTTTTGTGGGATTTAAGCGACTGAATTCTTTGCTAAGGTATTAGTTTAAAATAATTAAGAATAAAGTGGTTATCGTTGTGTGTATTGCTAATCGCCCTGCTCAGTGATGTGAGGGCAGTTGCTTTTGGTTCATATTGAATATATTTTAAAGTCTCTAAATAATACCCCATTAATGCTTTAAATAATATTTTATTGTGCATTTTGTTGTACATTTCAGGTGTAAATGAACGTAGACATGTTTTCGAGCCCGAAGGTAATCTAGATATGAAAGAGTATACATATATTGGAGTCTTCATTACTACTTGTACTATGAAAATGTGTAACGTTGTCAGCCTGCAACGCTGCTAGGGTCAAGTGAACACCCTGTTTACAAAATACCCAGTACAAATTGGCATTTTTTGGAAAATATAATCAAATATTAGGGAAAGCTTGGCAGTTTTAACAAGAAATTTGTGGGTTTAACCTAATTTTGGGGAAGTCCTAATCTTGATTCAAAATTCCAGTCTTAGATTTTTTTTTATATTTCTGAAGAGTGAAGAAGGTATTTAAGCGACGAATGCAGTACTGAGTTATTAAGTTCAACAACATATTCCAATCAGAATGAAGTGGATCTCATTGTGTGTATTGCTAATCGCGCTGCTCAGCGATGTGAGGGCTGTTTATTTTGGTCCATGTAAGATTTCGTATATTTTTTAGAGTTTCCAAATAATTCTCCATACATTTTTTAATATTTAATTAAAAAAGCCTTTGATGTATACTTTTGACAATATAAGTTTTTGTGTACTACAGGTCGAAATGGTGTTAGAGATGTTCTCATACCCGACGGAAGTGGTTTAGATATGGCTGAGTGCAAAGACTGCATAAACACACCACATACGTCCAACTGGATAACTATGAATTGCTAATTCACATAACACATACATAATACATACATAAGAATACATAATTATGTACAAAAATACATGTTTACAAATGCATATCAATAAAATTGAGAGAGCAACTTTAATTATCGAATTATTTGACCCCGGGAACAAAGTCTCAGAACTCGCATTTGACTAACTTAATAGAACCTTTCGAATTTTTTAGGTACAGGCTAAAATTAGAAGTTAATTAATGGAAAGATAATAATCGTTTTTTTAAGTTTATTCAGAAATAAGTTCAAAGCTGCTAAAAAAATACCCAGTACAAATTGGCGTATTTGGGAAAATATTAACTATTAGGGAATATTTGGCAATTTCATCAAATTATGCTTTGTCTTATTAAAGGAAGTTACCAATCTTGATTCGAAATTCCAGTCAGAGAGCTTTCTTTATGATTCTGATGAGTGAAGAAGGTATTTAAGCGACGAATTCTGAACTGAGTTCAACAAGTTAAGTTCAACACCATATTTTAATCAGAATGAAGTGGATCGCATAGTGTGTATTGCTAATCCCGCTGCTCAGTGATGTGAGGGCAGTTGTTTTTGGACCATGTAAGATATTAAATATTTTTTAGATTCCCCATAAATATTTTAATATTTTATTTAAAAACCATTTGATGTATACTTTTGACAACATAATTTTTTGTGTATTACAGATCGAAATGGTTATAAAGATATGATTGCAGTCGACAGCGATATTCTAATTGAGGGGCAGGCCAAAAATTGGATAGCTCATTCGCCAAAATGGTTTTCTATGCCATGCTAATTCATATTTTTTCATTAATATTTTTACAAAAATAATCAATAATTATATTCATACAGATGTACATACTTGATTACAAATGAATATCAATAAAATTGAAAGAGCAACATTGTTGAATAATCTGATTTCGAGTACAGAGTCTAAGAACCGAAAAACAGATAAATGTTTAATTTTTGATTGCTTAAATTAATGGAAATGCAAGTAAACGTCCTCAAAATTAATTTTTTTTTATATTAAATCAGTTACAAATTAAATCGTAAGCACAGTATGTCTATGAATATCAATTTATATAACTTGAACCCTTATAATTAGGCATAGATAACATACATCATTTACGGATTCCATGCAACCATTCAGAAAAAACAGATTACAATAATTGCAAAAACTAAACAAACTAAATTAGTATTGAGGTTATCTCTCTCTGATCGATTGAAACAAAATCCCCGTTAACATTGATGCCGCATTAATCGAATAATTAGTGGCCAGAGGCGAAAATAAGAAATAGAGATTGAGCGAAAGAAGGGAAAGTAGTTAGAGAATGGGTTGTATGTGTACTAATGCAATCAATTAAAGTTAAACTGCGTGCACACGTGCCGAAGATGCGCAATGCGCGTATCCTCTTTGATATTACTTATACGACCCGTTGCGACGTCAACGTCGGCGCCGGCGTCGTGTTGCGAATATACTATGTATATAAATCGAGTTGCACGGCAGGGAGACAGCTGGTGAGAGGCGAAGAGAAATGAAGGCGCACTGGCTGATGAGTTCAATCAAGATGTAAGCATGATTTCACATTGTATTGAATGCGCCGCAACGTTGCACAGTGGGGCCATTGCTGATTTTACTTTGCAAAAATCATAACTTTTGAACCAAATGAAATAACCGAATAATTTAAATGGCATATAATAGATAACTCTTCAAGCTATGAAATAAATGCTTAAGAAGAGTGCCACGCCTCCAAGATACTTACTTAGGGGCTATCAAAGTTAAAATTTGTGAAATTTGTGCAAAAAATAAATTGTTTTGCACCTAAAAATAAATTTTTCTTAAAATTTTTGATTTTTTTTTGTTTATTTTTAAGGTTTTCATATTAAAAAATTACTTTCAAAAAGTTTAGATAAAAAAAATTTTTTTTTCAAAAATTATTTTTTATTTTTTGGGGTGAATTGTCAGAATTGCATAATCGACCTAATTCCTATGGCTGTATATGATATAGTAGGGCGATTTCAACCAATCTGACATATGATGAAGCTGCGGTAGTCTTCTACATCCAGACCAAATTTGGTTCAAATCGGATTACTATATTATATAGCTGCCTTAGGAACAATCGATCGAGCTATGCAATTATGCCGCGTGTTTTTTTTGTGAGGTTGAATTAGTTTTTTTAGATTTAACCTTCTTAGGCGGGTCCGGGCGGGTATGAAACTATATATAGCTATAAAGAGAAATCAATTGTGAAGCGTTTTTTAGCTATGGGAACTCAATGCATTTTAATTCATGAGACTTTTCGTCTACCAAAGTTCAAAAATAGTCAAAATCTAGTGTTCTTTAAATTTAAATGGGTCAACCTTAAAAGGTTGTACTATCCACAATTTTTACTTGATCTGAAAATCCTATTTGGATTCTTAATCATTGAAGAATTCTCTATCGAATCCGTATATTACTTTTTCCGAACGCTTACCCAAAAAAAAATATTTTTGGCAAGTTGTTCGGCCGGCGGTCCTGCAAAACACTAGATTTTGACTATTTTTGAACTTTGGTAGACGAAAAGTCTCATGAATTAAAATGCATTGAGTTCCCATAGCTAAAAAACGCTTCACAATTGATTTCTCTTTATAGCTATATATAGTTTCATACCCGCCCGGACCCGCCTAAGAAGGTTAAATCTAAAAAAACTAATTCAACCTCACAAAAAAACACGCGGCATAATTGCATAGTTCGATCGATTGTTCCTAAGGCAGCTATATAATATAGTAATCCGATTTGAACCAAATTTGGTCTGGATGTAGAAGACTACCGCAGCTTCATCATATGTCAGATTGGTTGAAATCGCCCTACTATATCATATACAGCCATAGGAATTAGGTCGATTATGCAATTCTGACAATTCACCCCAAAAAATAAAAAATAATTTTTAAAAAAAAATTTTTTTTATCTAAACTTTTTGAAAGTAATTTTTTAATATGAAAACCTTAAAAATAAACAAAAAAAAATCAAAAATTTTAAGAAAAATTTATTTTTAGGTGCAAAACAATTTATTTTTTGCACAAATTTCACAAATTTTAACTTTGATAGCCCCTAAGTAAGTATCTTGGAGGCGTGGCACTCTTCTTAAGCATTTATTTCATAGCTTGAAGAGTTATCTATTATATGCCATTTAAATTATTCGGTTATTTCATTTGGTTCAAAAGTTATGATTTTTGCAAAGTAAAATCAGCAATGGCCCCACTGTGCGTTGTCAGTAATTCAATACACAATCAACAGCATTTTAGACTTCATTTGCAAGCGATGGGCGGGGATGGAAATAAAAAAGGGCAAATCAAATCATAAAAAATAATATGCCGCTTAAGGGACGACAGCGCAACAGGATTTCCTTCCTGTATGTGCCTGCCTCTCAGTCTATCTGACTGACTCGACTTTCGACTGACTCGACTGGGTCTTGTGAGAAAAGGCAACATGAAAATCAACAAGCATTTACCTTTTGCCATGCAAACGAGAATGAGCCTTCCCTTTTACCGTCCGTCTTTTTTGCCCGTCTTCAAATTGATGCAATTTATGAAAACTTTTGTGCGCTCAATTGCGAATACACAAGCACTGTCATTTTTATGCACTTCTTGTGCCAAAACAATTTCTCTATCAACCAACCTCCCACTTTTGCTCTCATTTCCCCATCGCATACGACTGAATTCCTTCAAGACTTCTTGCTCATAGTGTCTTCTGGTCTGTTTTTTTTTTTAGTTCCTTTAGCATTTGTGCATTGGGCGGCAAATTAAGCGCATTGCTGGTGATTTCATTTAGCCTCATACAGAGAATGCTTGAAATTTCGTTTACCATTTGGCAATCACTTTAAAGTTTGCCACTCAAAACGAATAACGAATAACGAGAAACGAATAACGAGAAACGAAAAGTAATTCCACAGCCTAATGACTGTCATTTGTATTTGAAAATGAAATGTGCCCCAGACCTGACGGCGTTTATTTATTTTTATGGCACAAAGCTCAAGACACTCGCTCGTGTCTGTAATTACACCCAAAAACATTCACAAGTTGCCAAAAATTATGGCATTAAATAAACTTAAGTGCAGTTAAAAGCTGAAAGTTAGCTTTCGATTTAAAAGGTAGTCAAGTATAACGAATACCGTAAACTTTCCAGCTAAAATTGAACTGTTTAATGGACTAAAGAATGAAACATAAGGCAGTATTTGTAATTATTTTTACAAGTATACTTCAAAGGAATCTTAAATTAATCGAATACAAATTGCATCAGATTAAGTATATTTTAATTCCATATATTTGATCACTTTTATATAAAGTTCTCTTGATTAAAAAAATTAGAATAAGTTAGATCTCAGTGAACTAACAGAACATAACATAATATATGAGATAACACCCTGCATGTCAAAGTCAAAGTCAACAAACAATGAGAATGAGTGCAGCCAAATCATAACAACAACATGGCTGATGAGAGTCAACAAGAACAACATAAGCAGCCAAACCATAAACGGCATCATTTGCAGTTACCAAATCACACCTACGCTGACCAAACGTTATCAGCGGCTCACCGTGGGACCGGCCGGAACAACCAGACATCCACCCTCGCACTGCAACGTTCTGAAGGTGCGAACGGCAGAGGGTACAAGAGGACAACCAACCAAGTCCAAGTCCCAACGAACGCAGCTCCAACAACAGCAGCAGTAACAGCGGTTAATGGCAGCCATGAACGACAGCAGAGCGCTGCAGCGGTATTGACAGCAGCGGCAGCATAAGCGGCGTAGCCGGCAGAATGTAGGTTAAGTGGTTAATTATAAGACATAATTATTTGAGTTCTAATCCAACCATCAATAAATACAAATGTATTTTTTATAGAAGAAAACAATACGATTTCTTAATTCAATTCGACCGATATTCGACCAATTCCACTTTTACATTAATTTACGCTTTATTAGTGTTAAATAACAGCCAGCAAAGGCAGACGACAGACCGACTTTCAAGGTTTAACATATGCAGTGCCTGTATACTAACATAACAGCTCGCAATTTACAAAGTTCGCTGTTAAGCTAACACTAACAGGACCGATGCCCCTGCAATGTCCCTTTTCGAACATTGCCCCGCCTGAGGAAGGGGTGGCTAACAGCATGTTATGAGCTGGCAGACTCTGTAATGCTCGCCAGCAGAATGTCAATAACAGACTATTGAACAGACCTTTAACTTTACATTATGTAGCTTCTGAAATCCAACCAAAGTGAATGTAAAAGTGAAAAACATTTTTTATTTCTCAATACAAGGACACTGCGTATTTGGGTGGGTGGTAAAAAGTATTTTGGTTTCATGCCATTGGGAAGTTCATTTTAGCGAATGGAAGTTTTTTTTTTAATTTTGGCTGCGGCTGCTGTCTGCCGCTTTAATGGAACAATGGCTTTAGACCCCTTTTTAAAATAGTTTTAATTGAATTTAATGATATACATATGTATAGCTCTCGCCCTTAACACATGCTCTCAAACAGCAACTTAAGGCATCTCTCTCTGTCCTATTATTCTCTCTCTTTCCTCGTCTGTCCGACTGAGGGCTGACCAAAAGTTTAGTTAACTTTTCATCAAGCTACTTTTCGGTTCCCAAGAAAGTGGTAACCGAATGGCGGGAACGACAACACCAAATCAATGTGCCATTGCTGCCAAATCTTATATCTTTCGTTATGTTTCTCTATCTGTGTGTGTGCGCGTGCGTGTGTGTAAATGTTACTTAGTGTTTGACTAATGAATAGAAATGTCGTCCTTCAAAACTTTTTGGCTGTCAGGCAAAGGAGCCGCTCTCAATTTGTGTCCCTGTGCTGGGTTAATGAAAAGCTGATTTTACTTACATATTTCACACTCACACACAGTCAGACACACACACACAGCTAGACTGACAAAAGTTAGCTTTGAGTTTTGGCTTTTTGGAAATCTGAAGAAGAAGAAGCGTGCCAAAAGATTTGCGGCTCACTTAAAATGCAAAACTTTAATGCGTGGCATATGAATCGTTAATTGTACAAACGAGTAGAAAGATTTCTGCCTGCCGGGTGGTTGAATTGGTGGGTGGTTCAATTGGTGGGTTGGTGGATGGTGCTTGGTGGCTTGGTTACTTATGGTTACGGGCATTTCATGTTTGTGTTCGCTTGGGAATTAGTCGTTTCTTGGATTCGTGTAAACTTAAAATACGCACAGAACCGTCTTCTTCAGATTAGCATTTATATATTTAGTAGCATTTAAGGCTTTAAGAAACTGGATTTGTGTTTATATGTTTTGCATTAATTACTAAGGAGAATTACTGAAGAGTAGAGTGATAGATATCGTAGATATAATTCTTGTCTTAGGTACAATTATCTAAGATCAATGAACGGGAGGCTTACCATGATTAACTTTACTGGATAGTTAAAGAAATTACATGAGGTTTCCTCTCTGATGTACTTAAAAACAAAAATAAATTTATTTTAAGTACTATGGCAGTCATATTAATTTAATTCAAAACACTTTAAATAGAAAAACATCTGCAAATAAAATGGTAAACTCAATAATTCATCACTTATATATTAAATGAGTCCGTCATGCCGAAGTCTGTTTTTCTATTTTTGGCAACTAATCTCCACAAATAGCCCTACACTTTTCGACTCATATAAGATTATTAAAACTTTAACTACCTTAATAAAAAGTCAAAAGCTTGACCTTCATCACTTTTTTCGAATTCATCTATTGCTTCAATTGCCTGATTTTCCTTTTGGAAGCCAATCTGATGCTTGGAAAATTGTAGTAAGTAAATATCTGTGTTCCTCGCTCGTTTAACTCATGGCCACTTTAATATTTATGGCAAAAGCAACTGCATGGCAAATATTTTTGCTTTCATTCAAAAAATTTGACATTAGCATATTGCATTTCCATTGCGTTAATGTGACAAAATGACAAATGAAGTGGTTGAATGGCTGAATGGAAAGGGAAAATTCCATCTTCAACCATTGCTGAGATGCATTTTATGCGTTTCGCGACAAAATGCATTTGCATTTCATTGTTGTTGTTTTTGTTGTTGCTTTAGCTATTCTTGTTGTTATTGTTGTTGGCTGCTGTTGTTGACATTGTCGTGGTAGTAAGAGGGCTTGTGGGATTGGCAGTAGCTGCTGTTGGAAGGGGATACGCGGGGGGATGGGAAGTGATAGGGTGTTGAAAAAAAGTAAAACACTTTGACAAACGTTTACAAACTCAGCAAAGCGACAAAAACAACAAAAAGGCAAAACAGCAGAGCAACTTTGAAATTGATAAATTGATTTATGCAAGCAGCAAAAAATCGTCAGTTGACTGCGCGAAATATATGCAAAAATCTTTTATACATATCTGCCATGAAAAATGAAAAATGATGCAAGTCGAGCACAACAGAACTGGAAAAAAATATTGTACATTTTCAAACGTGCAACGAGCATTCGGAATATAAACTATTTAATAACCACAAGTGCTTAACCAGGAAAAAAAAACATATAAAAGAATGTAGTCAATTGTTCAATGGGTCAGTGAACTAATGAGGACTTATCTGCCACATCAAAGGATTAGGGACAGTATTGGGGTGAATTCTACGTAAGAAAACCAATATTTATTTTCTTTAAATTTTGTTGTTTAGTTATCTGTAAAAAAAAAAAAATTTTTTAAATTAATGGGGTAAAAACGTTAGACGTATTTGGGATATTATAAAGACGTCATATATTTGGGAATTGTCATTGTTGACTCATTGTATGACGTAAGTTGATTAGTGGGGTAAAAACGTTGCACATATTTGGAATATTTTAAAAACTCATGCATTTGGGAATTGTCATTGTTTACGCATTATGTGGGCTAAGCCCAGATGTGTTGCAGCTCCAATCTAAATTCGGAATATTTCTGATGTGACAATAAGCTATTTAAGCGGTGAATTGCTTACAAAATTATTCAGTTTAAGAAAATTAATTTGATCATCATGAAGTGGATCTCATTGTGTGTCTTGGTTATCGCGCTGTTCAGCGTTGCACAAGCGAGGTCAAGTTTGTCACCCTGTAAGTCTTTATTATTATTATTTATTATTTTTTGTGAGTTTAAGTGTGTAATTTAGACAATTAATTTACACGTGTCTTACAGGTCGTAATGGTTGGCAAACCCTCACTGTGCCCCACGGCGATGTTACTGGTGTGATCGAGTGTGAGAAATGCTCGTATCACACATATGCAGACCACAGTACAGTGACAATGCCCTGCTAAATGTAAAAAAATTCAAATTTCACATCAATAAAGTTCAAAGTTTTATTAAATTTTAAAATAATCCGTATTGGATTTCTTCTGCTAGGTTTTGATTTGATGTCGGCAGTATTGTATTGATAGTATTGTTTTTCGAGTCTAATCAGAAATCTTACTAAAAGTCTTAAGCAAATTATTGATGAAATCATTATCCGTTGCATCGTAAAATGGAAGGAGAAAATGAAACAAATTATTGCTTAAAACAAGCAATAGAAATAAAAAAAAAGCCTGCATGTGACATTCACGTAAAATTGTTAGTAAAATTCACATGTTTACGAAACATTAGTTTACAAAAAAATACATTTTTATCAGTTTAGAGTTAAAAATTGCACATGTATATTACTCATTTATCATTGTTATCACATTGAGATAGAAAATGTAATGCACATACTGGCATTAGGAAAACGAATGTTTTAGCAATAGCTAAACACACGTTTCGACATTAACATTTTTTGCAGCTGATTGAATTTTGCAAAAGTATGACCCATGTCCACGCCCACGTCTACGCCCACACACGTAGCAGAAACAAAAGCAGGACACAACAATGAGAATGTCAAACAATATTTCCGTAATAATTTCAAATTTTGCTTTTGAGCACTGAAAGTTTTTCAAATTGTAGTTGTAGTCTGTGGAGTTCGCAGCAAGTACTGCGAATGTTATTGGCAGCCTTTTTGTGCTCTTTTGAGTGCAGTGGGGACATTTAAGCCGTAAAGACAAATAATTCAATATGGTAAACAAGTCACGTGCTTGGTGTGTTATTGCTTTTTGTTAGCTTTGATTTTGTGCAGACGACGACAACAACAGCAGACAATGTGTGTGTAGGAGGGAGAGGTACTGCCACGCCCCCAACAAAAATGTAGACTAGGGAAAGCCTATGCTGCCTTGTTTAAACTTAATTAAAATATTGACGAGGCAATATTAAATGTCAGCGCTTAAAAGTAGGCAAAACTTTTCCTTTAAAACATTTCCCCCTAACAAATAAGGCAAATATTATATCTGTTAGCAGCTTAACCGCAATACAAACTCGCTACATATTCGGTGACTGCGAGGGTAGTTCAATGAATTTGCATAAAGTTTTCTGCGTTAGTATGCAATAAAAATTGGTATGAAATAAGTTTTTGAATTATTATAAATATTATTGATTTATTCGTGTTTAATCTGATGTAATCACTAAGCTACCCTCGCTTGTAGGTTTTTCACATTTAAGTATCGCCCACACAAACACACACATACAGGTAACAATCACAGGTAACTGCTACATGTGTAAATATTTATCATCGTTGCTGTTGTTGTTCTTGTTTCTGTTGTTCCTGTTGTTGCTGTAACTATAACTCGTTCGTTGCCATATCACACATACAAGCAGTGAGTGTGCAACGTTATTTATGCCATTCGATATTTTTGTGGTTGTTGCTGTTGTTGCCGCTGCCTCAGTTTTGCCACCCACCACCCACACACTTCCTTACACATATACAAACGCACACACAGACTCTTAGTGTGCTTTCTTGTTGTGTTTTTATATTATTATTATTATTATTATGCTGTCATTTCTGTTGTCGCGACATTGTCAGCAACATTGTTGTATCCTTTATGTGGCAGGCTCAGGGTGCAATCCCTATGTGTGTGTGTGTGTGTATCGGGACATACTAGAAAAGGGTTCAACTACTTATGTATATGACATATGCCATCATAATTTTATGCTCCTCAAATTGCTTAACCCTAAATATTTCACTAATATGGCAAATTGTTCTACTGATTTGCCATAAATCGGAATACTTCAGTATTGGGTTTCGGTTTTATTTGTGCGCTCAATACAATATAAATCATTTTTCATATGTTACATCCAATCAGTTTAAAAATATGTTACGTAAATTTAGCTTGTAAGTCATTTGAATTGGCAATATAATGTCAACTTGACCCTTATTGATCATCAGAAATATTATGCACATTTGAAGTATTATATATGGGTAATTTTCTAATGTCGAATGCGACATTCGTACGCATTCAAAGTAAAATAAAACATATGCCAAAACATTATTTTGTATAATTGATGCTTAGGTTGATTTTGGGAAATTGTTCGTTTTCAAGATAATTTAAAATAACCAAGACATTCGCAAGCGACTCAGATAGAAGTCGTTTTTTCGGCGACCACCTCTAACACTAATTTCGGCAAAGCGTGAACGAATATTTTGATCCAATTTATTTTGAAATGTAATGCATTCATTTATCTAAAAAATGCATTTCGTTTGATATTAAGTAGTTTTTTTTTAAATTTGATTTGAGTCACTGTCGCACGTGACAAAATATTCCACAAAATATTTATATGTTTCTGTCTCTCTTTCTGCAAATTAAAATTTCAATATATTTCTATGTGTTAAAATGGTTTATGTTACAATCTTACTATCCTTCTTAGTGTAATCGATTTTAGATTCCCCAGATTATTTAATTTTAATTTTAATTTATTTTATGACTTAAATACAGTGGCGAGCAAAGGTGATTCATAAAAACAAAACCATACAAGGGGATCCAAATTTTTTTTTTTTCTAAATTTTCATCATTTCATTCTTAACAAATAGGAGTAAGGCAACATTAATAGAAAAGACAAATTCTTAGATTTTGAAAGAAAAAGGAAAAGGGAAAAGGGAAAAGGCAAAAAAAAGTGAGCTTACTTTTTCAACTTTTACCCTAGATTTTTTGAAAAAAAAATTTCATACAAAAAGTGCCTATTTTGCCATTTTCAAAAAATTTTAAAAAATACAAGAGAAACGATTTTTGAAAATTTTTTTTTGCTCACTTCTTTCCCCGTTTCTTTTTTCTTTCAAAATCTAAGAATTTGTCTTTTTTATTAATGTTGCCTTACTCCTATTTGTTAAGAATGAAATGATGAAAATTTAGAAAAAAAAATTTGGATTCCCTTGTATGGTTTTGTTTTTATGAATCATGAAAGTCAGTGTTGTGAACATGCACTCACCTTTGCTCGCCACCGTATATGTACATATGTATATATAATTTATTTAATTTTAATGTCATATTTTTAAATTAATAATTGTGTCGGCTGCTTTTAGCCTGACAATAAATAATTAAATAAATAAATAAATACAAACGGTCCATTTTGGAAATCTTCTAGCGTATATTGCTTAAAAAAATAACTTGACTACATTTTTGGAAGGAAATTTCACGAGATGTGAGTTTTTGATCAATTTTTCGTTTTTAGCCTCGGTTGACATTTCTGTGGAAATGCCCATATGCAAAATACTTACTCACATATTTTAAACACCCATTGAAATAATAAATAATAAACATTATTATAAGCTAGTCAAAAGAAATTTTAGTGGACTTAGATTCAAAAACTTTAATTGAATTTTATCCACCGAGTTTTGACGAAATTGTATTAGGGAAGGTAAAAAAATGCCAAAAGTGAAAACCGGAGAATTTTTTTTTATATTCTTTTGATTATGGTTAATACAATTTTTATTTATTTTGTTTGAGAGATAATGATTCATTTCTTTGATAGATTATAAAGATTAAAATATGTATCCTTGCAAACATTACAAACAGTTATTTATAAAAAAATATGATTTAGCAAGGCATATCCAAATAATAGAAACCACCTATCTGAGACAAATGGCAGTCGTTGCATACTTTCATTAAAATTCCAGAGTCTTCGGAACCTTTAATAATTCTACGACCATTTTTACCTGCAATAGACATAAATTACTGTTATGTTGTAAAACATTTATGGATAATTATATTAAGACTCTACAAAATGTAGGACATCTTACAGGGACCAAACACATGATCAGCCCACACAACGCTGAACAGTGCGATCAACAATACACACAATGAGATCCACTTCATTCTGATTGAATTATTTAAGTAAACTGAATAATTTAGTACAGAATTCATCGCTTAAATATCTTATTTACTTATGAAAACATAAAAAAAAGCTCCGAGTTTAAAAGTTCTTATTAAGATTACGACTTACCCAAAGATGGGCTAAACCCACATAATGCTTATCAAGAACTTAACCCCTAACCTTATGATTTCATAGAATGGCAATTCCCAAATGTGACATTATAATTTTCATAATATATATGACTATTATTATTCAACGATTTTCTCATTGTTCAACTTAATTCTGAATTTACTCTTATTCAATTTAGATTCTAGAAAAATCTACAAGTTTCTTGCAGACTTCGCACCCTTCTTGCTGCTTTCGTCACTAGCGCGGACTGCCGTCCGCAGTGATAATAATTTGGAGCAACGAAATCAGAGTGAATGGCAGCACAAAGGGTGCAAAGGGCGTCTACAATTAATGTGATAAATTATTTGTTTCGCGTCGAATGATAACTTTATTATCCTTTGAGCCTGTTGTCCGATTGGGATAGTGGCCTTCCCCAAATGAGATGAAAAGTTTGCTCTCTACTTTATCTGTTTATATGATTGTAAATATGTAATGTGTATTCTTTTACGTACTCCCCGACAATTCCCCATTCTTTAAACTTGAAAATAACTTTTTGCGCAGTGCCGAATGTCAAATTTTTTTAAAATATCGTTCGTCACAAAAGTTAATGTTCAAAATATTAAGGCACGCAAGCACTTTTGTCACGAGAGATTTATCTTGTAATGAGGTTTTCTTATAAGTTTGGTAAAACATGCAGAAATTTGTATACCGTTCGAAGATTAATATAATATACACATATGTATCTAAATCGTGAAATGGGTATCTTATATTGTTTTCTATATGCTATTTCTGTTTTTTTAAACGTTTGAACTGCTCAAGTTCACGCCCTATTAGACCCTGAAAAGGCACAAGCGCATAGGCACAATGACAAAGCCACCCCTCTGCCATCTGTGGGGTATAAACCACCCTGGTTGGGTAGTCGGGTGGTTAGGTGGTTGGCCAAGTCAACCATTTGAAATGCAACCGCGTGACTCGAAGGCAAAACGTTTAAGCGCTTCGTTTGCCTTTGCCGTTGCCGTTGCCTTTGATATGTGACCATTTGAATGACGGTTTGATGTTGCTGCTGCCTCAGTTGCTGCAATAACAAGAGGCAAAGCAAAGGCCAAGAGTGGAAGATGCGCCCTCAAGGGAAATGCAATGTGCACTTTACAGTTTGACAAGCACACAGTTTGAGAATCATTGACACGTAGACAGTGGAACGAAACTAATATGTATTACTTAATATATTTATATGAAATTTATTCGTTATTATTTATTGTAATTGGTTTTAAGCGTAGAAATAATAAATGTATTGTTGGTGGTAAATCATAGTATCTATACAAATACATATACACACATATATATGTACAATGCATAGTTATATATACATCGATACTTAGCATAATGTAGAAATTTTGCTTACCTATGCCTAATATTAAAACAAATATAGCGTCGTACTATCTTAAAGGTACTATCTTATAGACTAAACTCAAGATAATCCGAATTGTTGCCTTTTTCGGACGTGGTCGCAAACTCTAGCTTAATTAAGACACAGGAGATCGTTGAGGCGTTGACGACGGCCGACGGAGCCGTCGTGCGATCATGTCAAATGGGGCGGAGCCGTGGCCGTTGGGCCACCGATTGTCTTGCCGGAAAAGAAGCGATTGCCGGTCTGTGTGGTAAAGAGCAGCGTGTCCACGGAAGGCAACATTTGATTGGAGTGCACCAGCATCGGCATATTCACTACCGAAACCGTTGTCGGACCGGTGGCCATCCCATTTCCAGTTGCCGTGCTCGAGCAACTTGTCAGCTTTCCCTGCGCATTTAGCGTAAACGCAGGCAGATAATAGTTGGTGGTACGTCCCGTGCTCACATGGGCTGACGCGGAGCTAGATGTGTTGGTGTTGGTGCTGGACACCGCCGCCAGTTCCATCGATGCGGGCGAAGAGAACGGCGATGACTCGAGCGAGGGACAGGCTAAGCGATTGCCATTCGTAGGCTTATGGGGCACTGCAAAAAGATCAAGAGCACAATTAATATGTGTACCATTGAAAAGTGTTGGCATTTAACTTACAGAAATCTTCGTCAGGTAGCAGCTCATCCGGTAATTCGTTTTTTATTTGGAAATGCAGGGCGGCGGCTGCCTCCGAGGAGATGGCGTTGTCGGAGGTCCCCATGTCAGTGCTGGCAACAGGCGCATCATACAGTCCGCACTCTTCCATCTCGAGCGCCTGCTCCATGATCAAATCCTCGGCCGAGGTCAGACTGAGACCATGCAGGTCAAGAAACTGACCCTGCGACTGTGGCTCCTTCTTGATTTGTGGCATTGCAACAGGCACTGGAACAAGCGGAGGCGGCTTCTGCTGCAGCTGCTTGGGTGCCAGCTGTTTGCGCTCCCGCTTGGCTTTCATTTGTTTCGGCGGCGTTGGCGGTGGTGGCAGCGGTGACACCACCACATTCAACAGCTTCCGTTCGGGCTGTGGCGGCGGATGCACCTGCTGCAGTGCCGTGCCCGCTGGCAAGGTGATGCCCAAGGCAGCCAAGGTCGCCTGTTGTGGCTGCTTCTTTTTCCGCGTCTGCTTAGCGGATGTGGCCGGCGTGTTTGTGGCTGACACCTTGGCTGCTTCACTGCTGGACTTGGCTTCTGTTTCGTTAGCTGCCAATGGATCCTCTGAGGCTGCAGATGATGATGAGGCTGCTGCTGCTGCTGTTGTTGCTGCTGCTGCTGCTGCTGCTGCGGCAGCTGCCGCCTTCTGTGCCTTGGTTGTGGTGGATTTCTTGGAGCAGTAAGAGGGAATGTTCTCGAGATGCTCGCCCGTTTTGTGATCCACCTTGTGGCGACGACGCGTATGCTTCAGCCAATTGGGAAAGTTGGTAAAGTCGCGCGGACAGTAGTTGCATTTAAAGGGTCTCATTCCAGTATGGATATTCGAATGCTGCTTCAGCTTCGAGTTGCTAATGAAGCTCTTATCGCACACAGTACAGGCAAACGGACGCTGCTCCAGATGCACCAGATTGTGCACCTTCAGACAACGCTCGGTTTTGTACATCTTTCCACATTTCTCACAGCGATAGGATCGGGTCTGGGCATGATACTTCTGATGGCGCTGCAGATGCGAGCGCTCCTGAAATCGTTTCTGGCATTCGGGGCATTCGTACGGCTTCTCCGAGGAGTGGATGCGTGCGTGGTGTGTGAGATTGATCTTCTGCACAAACTTCTGACCACAGATATCACACTGGTACTTCTTGTTGTCGCTGTGTATCTTGCGGTGCATCCACATGCTGCCCAGCTTCAAACTGCAAATGTTCAAAGCGTTAGAGATTGCATCCAATTGTGACATGTTTCAGACTCACCATTTGCCGCAATCGGGACACTTCTTCCAGGTATCCTTGCGCACCTCACTGCGATGCGTCTTCAAATGCTTCTTTAGCCCGGCCAGCAACTCAAACTCCCGCTGGCACTCGGAGCAATTGTAGGTAATACGAAGTCGATGCGCAGCCGCCTTGTGTGTGCTCACGAGCTGTGGATTGTCCAGAACCAGACCGTTGCAGTCGAGGCACTTGTAAAGAGGCGGCGGCGGTGATTCAAGCTCCAGCGATGATTTTCCATTATTTTCCAGCGGCGCTGCCGGTGGTGGCATTGTACTCGACGTCGGCTGCGGCTGCTGGAAGATGGTAAACGCCGGCGGCATGTGATCCGTCTCACTGTGCTCCACTTTGGTCAACGCCTGAGGTTTTGGAAACTGCGACGGCGAAGCCTTCTCTTCTCCCGGCTCCTCCTTGAATACTTTCAGACGCACTGCTGTTGCCGCCGGCAGCCGCGGCTTCCGTTGTGTTTGCGACATTTGCAGCTGCATTTGCTCCGGTGACGGCAGCTTCACTGGCGTTGTTGTTATCTTTTTAAACGGTGAATTGGTAAACGCATTCGGCGGCTCCGGACGCAAAAATGTCACATTGAACTCGGAATTATGATTGTCGCTGGCGCTGCCATTTGATAGATTCGCCACGACGGCGGCACTGCTGCTGGGACTTGCACTGGGACTGGGACTGGGAGCAGTCAATTCATCACGGCACACATCCGCGGATAAGTTCAGCTCGGTGTTGTTCTGGGCACTCTCGTCGAGTACGCGCCAAAAGTCGGTCGACGAGAGACTGTTGCCGTTGATGAAGCTCGCCGAGCTAATTGTGACGCAGGCCGACAGATCGATGTCCAGGGACTCATCTTTGATGCTCGATATGGAATCGAAGTTATTAATGCGCAGCAAGGAGCTGAGAATCTCGTCGTGGGCCGCTTTGGTTGGAGTACTGGCGTTAGCCGCATAATCGCCGCCATATATTTTAGGCGGCAATTTTTTGCTTGGCGCCTCTTCTTTCATTCTCTTGGATTTGCCTTTACACTCCATTCGCAACTGCGACACGTAAAGGTTATGCGGTCGGCGTTTCTTAATTGCTGGCGCTCGCACAGCTTATTTTCATTCACTGGTTGTTAGTTTGCAGTCACAGCACTGTTTATTTGTACATTTCGGTTGGTTTTGCACGGAAAAACACTTAAATATTGCACAAAAACACCAAAAATATTGTGAAATGCGCTTTGTTTTTGTCACGCTATGAATTCTCAAGTCGCCATTTTGACAAACAGTGTTGTAAGACGCGACGCCGTTGTAACTGAGGGTTGCTCAGACAAAACTTATCGATTGGCATAACTTTTTACAGATTATTCGCTTAAATGGATACGGTCACACCAGTGTTTAACAAGTGTGACCACAAACTTTGTGCCACAAATACAAAAATGGCGTCTGAACAAGACGAAAACGTTGTGATAGAAAATTCAGGTAAATATTAAAATTTGAAAGCCTTACATTTAATAAATTCGAGTTGTTTGTGATTTATAAATCATATTGGCCATTACTTATATTGTGCGCACAGAGAAAACTACAGCAGTCGCACAGTGACAGTACATGCAAAAAAGAAAAAAAAAAACGTGAACATCACGCGGCATTCTGAAAACCCACCACATTGTGCAAACGGCGAGACACGCATACATATACGTGTACAAACATATGAAACTGTTACATACACGTTGATTTTATTTTAAATATTACTAAAAAGTCATTATACATTTTTTCAGCGCGCCGCACACGCTCCGGCCGACCGGTGGCCGCGGCAACAGCCGCAACGCCAACAACACGAACGACTCGTCGCACTTCCAAGCGGCAAGCGCAGGTCAGTATCACACACACACACACACATACACACAAGACGGATGTACAATATTCCCTTTGGTTTGCTTCTGATGAAAAAACAAGCAATCTTCATGTGAATGTGGCGTTGTTCCATTCGCATATGATGGCCTCCACAGGGCACGCATGATTTTCTGCAAGGGCCAACTGACAAAGCGAACCAGAGAGAAAGGGAGAGCGAAGAAGAGAGAGAGCACTGTTATTAGGCAACAGTTAATTTGTATACAATTTCTATATTTTGCAGTTGAGTGATCCCGAGGAGGAAAGCGAGCCACAGGCGACTATTGAAGCAGCAATGGTGCATACAGAAGAGGATGAGCACATGGAGCATGTGGAGGCGGAGGCGGTAAACGCTGTGGTCGCTGTTGAGGGTCAGTACGACGAAGTGGCGCAATTGCACCAGCATCTGGATGACGATGTGGAAATGCTGGCCACCACGGAAACCACTGGCGGTGTGGATGAAAAGAGCTCCTCGTTTCCATTTGGTGCTGTGGCAGAACAGCTTTCTGAAACCAGTGATGACATCAAAGAAAGTCGAACTGACGATGGCGTAGATACCTCGCTATTGGCCTCATTGGCTGGGGATAATGCCAACAGCTTGCCATCTGTGGGGGGTAATGATGAAGCCGACAGCAATAAGAAGTCGGACTTTGAGTCAAATGTGGAGGATGCACTTCAGCCACTTGACAGCAAACACAATTCATCGGAAGATTCCAGCTCGCATCATGCCATTGCAGAGAGCTTGGCCGATGATATGGACACCAGTAATGCGACAATTGTAAATACAGAAATAATTTCAGAGGATGAACTGCCTCCGCCAAGCAAACCAGAGATCAATGATGCCGAAGAGGTATCCGATGAGGAATTACCAGCCCCACAACGTGCAGAGCTGCCAGCAGATGCTGAGGTAATATCCGAGGATGAGTTGCCCACTCACAACAACAATAACAATGTTAGCGATGGAAAGGTTGGTGGGAAACGTAAGGCTGGTAAGGTTGTCGACGTATCGCCAGCCAAAATTGATGACGAGCTGCTGAGCAGCAATGAAACCAGCACAAAAGTAAATTCTGCAGAACAGTATAATCCTGGCAGTCCGACCACGGAGAGCAACGATGCGCCGCCTTCGGAAAAACGAGCGAGAGTTGATGAAGGTTTGAAACAAAAGCCAAGTTAGTTAATCATTACTAAAATAATAAATATTATTTAAGCAGATGGCGAGCCGAAAGATAAGGAAAAGGACAAGGAGAACAAAAAGGATAAAGAACGTGACAAGGAGAAGGACAAGGAAAAGGATAAAGACAAGGAGAAGGAGCGCAAAAAGCTGCCCGATCTGGACAAATACTGGCGTGTCGTCAAAGATGATGCCACCGACTTCACCGGCTGGACATATTTGCTGCAATATGTGGACAGCGAGGTGAGTGCGACAGATATTAAGTATTTCATGCATCAATAAATTAACTTGATATATTTGTAGTCCGATGCGGATGCAGCGCGCGAAGCTTACGACACATTCCTGTCGCATTATCCCTACTGCTATGGCTACTGGCGCAAGTACGCCGACTATGAGAAGCGCAAGGGCATCAAGGCCAACTGCTACAAGGTGAGTACTCCATACAATTCAATGCAATTAAACACTTTTGCTATTCTTTGTTTTACGCTTACTCTTACTATTACGACAATTGATATTCCATATGTGTTATAATGATATTTATTATAACTAAATAAACTACATTCAATAAAAGCAACGTTTACAAAACAGAACAAACAAATGCGCAACAACAAAAAAAAGTAATATTTAAAAAAAAAAACACGATTGATACTTATCCCTTAGTCAACAGACCGTTTCTGTGTGTAGAGATCGATTAGTTTAATGGTTGACCAATAAAGCGGTTCGAGGGGAACATTTACGACACGACAGTGTAAGTTCGATATTGAGAACGAATTGTTTTAAAATTTCAATAAATTGTATCGTAGAGGGCTTTCCTACTTAATCAAATAACAGTTTATACAATTTCTTCAAGTAAAACTGATAATTTGTAAAGATTAATGATGCTTTTTTCACGGAAACTGAGCGTTACGATATAGAATTGTAACTGCAGAAAATGAGGAAAATTTAAATTAGTATATCTTCCACTGATTAAGGACTTCCTAGCACTTCCCTTCGCTTTGTTTATGTGTGTATTTTATTTACAAAGAAATTCTTCGTGGTAGAAACCATAGTATAATTTTTTCAATATCGGGAAACAGAAATGGACGCAGTTAATGTTTCTATTGCGGAAAGTATTATCCACAACGTAAGTTGTAAAAGAGTTTCCATTGAAAGAGAGTCCCACGATTTCGACTAGTCGTTTGCCAATTTCTCAGATCTACTTCGCATGTTAAAGTTATCACCACAACTCCTTCGACTCCTTCAACACATTCTCGTGCAGTACGTAAGTAAGTACAAATGGCGTTTAAATGAAATTTTTAAGTCTCTCTGTGATAAAAAAAATACTCAAACAATAAACGTGTGTTATATTCTGTGTGTATGTTAACTATGTACGTATTTTATGTATTTATTAGTTATGTAAACTATTAAGTTAGCTGCTAAGTTTACAAAACATCGACACAACATCACCAAACAAGATCAGCAGTAAGTTAGTTAGATTATGAGATGCACAATACGTATGGAGCCTGCTAAAAAATAATTTCAAATTTTTTAAAAACATTTCTATTTCTTCTCTGCGATCAACAATCAAATCCCGAAAACGAATCAAAAACTTTGTTAAAAAATATCAAAATGAATAAAAAAAATTAAACAAAAACAAACAAAAAATAGGTATTTGAGCGTGGCCTGGAAGCAATACCTTTATCGGTGGATCTGTGGATACACTACCTGATGCACATCAAGGCAAACCATGGCGACGACGAGCAGTTCATCCGCAGTCAATATGAACGCGCTGTGCAGGCCTGTGGTCTCGAGTTTCGTTCCGACAAACTCTGGGATGCCTACATCCGCTGGGAGAACGAGTCCAAGCGTTATCAGCGCGTTGTCCAGATATACGACCGCCTGCTCTCCATACCCACCCAAGGCTACAATGGCCACTTTGACAAGTGAGTTTTAATTTTTTTAAAATACAAAATACCTCAAATTTTATTATCAAAGCGAATAAAATTAATTTTCAAATTTATTTATTTCTGCAGTTTCCAGGACGTGATAAATCAGCATACAGTTACCGCCACAATTGCCAATGAGGAGCTTGTGCGTCTGCGCAAGGATTGGCATGAGCGCCAGCAGAGCAAATCCTCAAAATCCTCGTCGAAGAGTCGACGTGACAGCGCCAGCTCTAAGGAAGCTAAAGGTGAACGCGAACGCGATCGTGAGCGCGACGAAAAGCAAAAGGATGCTGCAGAAACTAACGATACAAGTGTCGATGAATCGGCCAACGTTACCGATCTGACTGGCAACGAGTCATCGCCATCCGCAGTCACAGTCGCCTCAAAGGCACCGCAGATCGATTTCAGCGATCTGAGCACGCTGACCGAGGAGGAGATTGCTGGCATTAAGGAGAAGGTCATCTCAGCGCGCCGCAAGGTGCACAAGTTGACTGTGGGCGCTGTCACGGCACGTTGGTCCTTCGAGGAGGGCATCAAGCGTCCTTATTTCCATGTGAAGCCATTGGAGCGAGCGCAGCTCAAAAACTGGAAGGACTATCTGGACTTTGAGATTGAAAAGGGTGATCGGGAACGCATCCTGGTGCTCTTTGAACGTTGTCTGATTGCCTGCGCCTTGTACGATGAGTTCTGGCTTAAGATGCTGCGTTATCTGGAATCGTTGGGCGATCAATGTCCAGATGTCTTGGACATAACTCGCGAGGTCTATCGTCGCGCTTGTCGCATCCATCATGCGGATAAGCCTAGTTTGCACTTGATGTGGGCCGCTTTCGAGGAGCTGCAGCTGAACTTTGATGGCGCCGCCGAAGTCCTGGAGCGCATTGAACAACGCTGTCCCAATCTACTACAAATTGCCTATCGCCGCATCAACGTTGAGCGTCGTCGCGGCGCCTTGGACAAGTGCCGTGAGCTCTACAAGCATTACATTGAGCACAGCAAGAACAAAGCCATCGCTGGCAGTTTGTCCATCAAGTATGCTCGTTTCCTTAACAAGATCTGTAATGATCTCGACGCTGGCCTGGCGGCGTTACAACAGGCGCTAGAACGTGATCCGGCCAACACTCGCGTTGCGCTCCAAATGATTGATCTGTGCTTGCAACGGCCGCAAGTTGACGAGCTCGAGGTGGTCCAGATTATGGACAAGTTCATGGCACGCGCTGACATCGAACCGGATCAGAAGGTGTTGTTTGCCCAGCGCAAAGTCGAGTTTCTCGAGGACTTTGGCAGCACGGCCAAGGGACTGCAGGATGCACAGCGGGCGCTGCAACAGGCACTCAGCAAGGCCAACGAAGCGCAAAAGAAAGGGTATGTGCAAGTTGTTAAATCTTGAATTTAATTCGAATTTTTTTGTTAAACGTCTACCTCTTCAACATTTATCCTCGATTAAAAAAAAATATATGTATATATATTTTGATGCAAAAAAATTCTTAAAACAATTCTAAGAGTGACTGCAAAAAAAATATTAAAAAATCTCTATGCTAGTATTTTTTGTGTTTTTGAAAGTTGCTAAAAAGCCACTTTTTGTGTGGAAATTAGGAAAACGGGCTTAAAATAGTAATTTTTAGCAACTTTCAAAAACACAAAAAATACTAGCAAAAAAATTTTTGAAAAAAAATTTTTTGCAGTCACTCTTGAAGTTGTTTCTAATATTTTTTGCATCAAAATATTTTTTTTAAAGAATCAAGGATAAAAGTTGGAAAAGTAGACGTTCACAAAAATTCGAATTTTTCAATGGACACTTAATGGGTTAAGGACATTTTTGCATCATTCAAACGGAATTTAAACGACCTTTCCAAAAAGATCTTTTTTTACTATTTACAATAGCTGTTAAAGTAAAAAAAGGTTGTACGCAAAGTTTTTCTTGCTAGTGTATATTATAGTTGGAATGAAGACTGTTTTCTTCATCTTTTCATTCTTGTCTAATTTACAATTGTATAATTTCCGCAGTGACGGCAGTCCTTCCCGCAAGGCATCCACGAACAGCAAGGAGGGCGCTGCTCTCGCCAGTGGCTCGGCAGCCCCAGCGGCTGGCTACAACAATGGCAATGCTGCAGCCGCTAATGCCAACTACAACTACAATTCAGCCAACTCGGGGGCATATTACGGTCAGCAAGGCGGCGGAGGCGCCTATCCGCCACAGCAGCAGCAGCAACAACAGCAGCCATCCTACGACTCTTACTACAATCAGTGGGGTGGATATGGGTCTGGTGGCGCCGGCACTGGTGCCAGCTACAATTATGGCCAATGGAGCGGTTATGGTAACTACTATTAGACAGTTGGGGGACAGCACACCCTAGATTTTCGCCTTTATCAACGCCCTGGCACCGTTAAATTAGTGAATAACATAAAGATATTTTTTAATTTTATATTGAATTATTATACATAATTAAAAAAAAAAAAGAATATGTAGCATATACGTATGTGAATATAATGTGCAACAGCCACGCCCACACGCAACCTCAATGTAGACGGCAGGCAGCCGCAAAGCCACAAATACAAATTATATACAATAAAGGATATTAATTTAATTGTTGCACTGTAATTATTCTTTGTGTGTGTTGTGTGTGTGAGAATATGTTTTTAATTTGTCGTCAATTACATGTGAATAGAGCTGAAAGCAAACAAATGTACAAAGTGGGTAGAGGAGTTAATGATGTGGACTGGACACGATTAGAGGCATGGCCTATACCAGGCAACCTCGCCTCCATTGCAGCCAGTCACAAGGAGCGGCTCTTTGGGACTAAACTTGGCGCATAGCACCACATCCTGGTGCTCAATGATGTTGGCCAGTTCGACCAGCTGTCGCGGACTGTGCTTAACCTGATCGATCATTAGCTGGCTGGGATAATCGCTGCAGTCCGCCTGGTAGCCCAGCAAACGAACACCGTTGGCATAAGGCGAGCAGATGATGCGGCCATCGGCTGAGAAGCCCGGCTCCTTGATGAAGCCCGGCTTGTTGTTCGTCTCGGAGGCGTAGTACAGCAGCTTCTTGGCATTCACCAGTATGGTGTGGGCACCCATCTCTCCCGCCGAGGCAACTGCAGCCGCCGAGATGTTACTCAACGGTCGCATGCGCAAACGTGGTCCAAACTCGAGGCTGACTGTGGTGTCGCTGCTGCTGCTGCTGCTCCCGTTGCTGCTGCTACTGCTGCTGCTGCTGCTCCGACTGGTGTTTGTATCGGCGTTGGATGCCTCTGCTGGGGCAACTCGCTGATCGGCTTCCAAGCCAGCGCGAGTCCGCGCCGAGTGACTCAACAGACGATTGGCCAAGGATGACCTCAGTGGCAAGACACCGCTGCTGATGGCGTACACAAAGTTATAGCCGCTGACATGGTTGTTGGAGTTGCGTGCCCGATTCTGGCGTATGGCCCGCTCCTGCACCGTCACCTCCGCTGCCCAGATGTCCGGTATGAAATTATCGGATCCTGCAACCGGCGCTGCGCCATTGACTCTGACCGTACCAGCTCGCATAAAGCGGCGCAGCATTGGACGTGCTGGTGGCCGCGTCTCGGGCTCCGTTGGTTCAGTCTGTCTGGGTTGGGGCAGCAGCGTGCGCTTCTTTTTGGTCAGCGGCTCGTCCTCGTCGCCCGTCTCGTCGTCGTCTGTCGGCTCTGGCTCCTCGTTAATATCGTGTATGCATGTCCACTCGCTCTGCTCGTCGCAGCTCACGTTGCGTGTGAGCATGCAGAGGCACTGCGGATGAATCTGTAGTGTCATTATCATCTCAGCATCATTCTGATCCGGAAAATCGGTGACCAGCTCGACGCGATTCTTTTTCTGTCGCCTCGAGAACACATGATCGTATTTAGCTGCCTGGGGTATATACTGTTCGCCCATCTGCATGAGTCTGTAGATGCCAGGCTATCAAAGGTATTCGATGCTATCAGTTATATGAACGTGTTTAGTTTACTTGCACACTCACCCTAAATCCACACAGATCTTTGTGTAATGTGGTCAGATCCAAGTGATGAACTATCATGATGTAACCGCTGCTGGTGCAAAAAACCAGCTTATCGCCCGCTGGTGAGATGCGGCAACGCATCAGGCCACTGGCATGGAAGACACGCTGTGATATCAATCCCTGCTCCGTCTGCGATTTGATGTCCCAGGTAAATATGCTGCCATCGAAGCCCGAGGTAACAAGCAGTTTGTCCTTTGATGAATACTCAATGTTCTTCACCCAGTTGGAATGGCCGTGCAGGACGCGCAGCTTCTGCTTCATGTTGCGCAGATCCCACAAGGCCACTGTGAAGTCGTCGGAGCCCGTGGCAAACAGACGCTCGTCGAAGAATCTAAAATATGCATATGCAACGTGTGCAACGTGCTTACAACTTGATGTTAATACTGGTGCCGAGACCTTGCCACTTACTTGATGCAATTAACGCTATCGGTGTGTGCGTCGGGAACCTTGAAGATTTCTTTTTGTGTAATCGCATCGAAAACGAGGACGCACTTGCGCTGAGTGGCAGCGACCACGATGTTGCCATCGGCATTGAATTCCACATTGAATATAGCACCGGTGTCCTGGCCAGCCTTGCCAGGCGTGCAATTGGAATGGTAACTGTTAAACATGCCCATGGAACTGTAAATGCGACGCATCACAAAATTCTCGTCGCCCGTATGTCGATTCTGATGCAGCCAGCAGCTCTCGCGGCGTCTCAGATACTGCTCCATAGTGTGCACTGTCCGTAGGATCTCCTAAAAGGATCTTCTGATCTTTTAAAAATTTTTATAAAATTTTGTACACAATTTTAGTGATGTCAATATCGGTAAACTTCTGACATCGGAAACATCGGGTCACGCTTTATTGCAAGGCAATATCCTGCTATGTAAATAAAAATTAAAGCAATAACATTGACATATGTTAAGCATTTTTTGGATTTCTTTACTTTTAGAATATTTTCAAATTGATAATTCTGACAATCTGCTTGTGAACAACTGAATTTTTAATTAATTAATTCAAAATGAGGTATGTCCCTTTAATTGTAAATTTAAAAAATATTTGGAAATACTTTTAGAGTTTTTTGAAAAAGTCTTTTATTTATGAATTAGAGCAGTTTTCGAATATTGTTAAGCCCAAACATGTTATGTATATACTGTTATTATTAATCATTTCTCATATCATCTAACAGTGTTTTCACTATCAGGCTGTTTACGCTGTTAAGTATTTGCAATTTACAGTGAAGCCCTGGTCATAATGACTGTGTTGGGGCATCTAACCAATATTTGTTCAGAGCCTACCGTTCGAAACACAAGGGTGTACACAACCATCGACTATTTTAATGCATCAAACATCTTGGTGTGAGTCAAAAGAAAATACTAAGATTATACATTAAACCTAATTTTGTTTGAAAAATATTTGTTCAATAAATAGATTTCATATTTTGGAAACATCGATTGTATATAGATTTTTTCCCATCTCTACAGATTCTCTGCTATTAAATTGTTTACAGCTGTTAAGCGCGTGCTGTTTACTGTGCAGCCCTGGTCAGAGTGACCATTTATGAGTTGATAGCCAACGTTTGGTCACTCTAATTTCTGTGGGTAATAAACAAAAATTAAATACAATTTTCGCTGCAAGTTTTAGCAACAATAATGTAGCTAAAACAATTGCGAAAAAAGTTTAAATAACGAACGTCATCAACATGGAGCGTTTCGCCTTTAAGATCGATGCGGCTCTCAGGGCTAATTTGTACAAGATTTGTCGCCTGTGCGGCATTGATAATCCGTCCAAGGTGCCAATTTTACCAAAAGGCAGCGAGATTATAGATCTGGACGAGCCCAGTTTAAGCCAAAAGGTGCAAGAGCTGGTTGGCTTTACGGTAAGGCATATGCGTAGCATTAAGAAAGGCGTGGCACGACTAACAAGCACGCCCCTTTTCCGCCCCATTCGCAGGTGACAAAAGATGACAAAATGCCGCAGACAATGTGCAGCTTATGCGTGGATAAAATCAATGATTTTTACGAATTTCGTGAAATGTGCTATGCCACAAACAAGCAAACGCGCAATCTGCTGGGCCTCAAACAAGCAGAGCCACAAAAGGTGAGCAGTTTGATCAAATTATAAATGAGACATGCAAATAAAACATTTCCTTTTTGCAGCTCATGGATATAAAACCCATTTTCAAAAGCGAACCTCTGCCAGTTACGGCGGCTAGTAAAACACGCGCGCGTAAGCGTAAAACAGAGGATGTGGCCGCAGAGACTGCAAGTGGCAGCGCTGGCAAGTCGAACAGCTCGGAAATTGCCTTGGATACAGTGAAAAATGAGCCATTAACCTGGCGCAAAAAGCAGCGACTGCAGCAGCAGCAACAACAACAACAACAGCTTCCAGTGCCCAGCAAAGCTGATGTGTAAGTTGCAATTATTGCCATAATTATTACATTACTAATTACCTGTACACGCAGCAAGGAGGAACCCCTCGATGCGGATGCCAGCAACAAACTGGGATTGGCTGGCAAGAAGCGTCGCAAGGCCAGCTGCAGTGTGTGCGGCGAGCGATTTCTGAGCAAGGAGCTGGCCGAGGAGCACAAAACGGTCGTACATGTGCCCACCATATTGCGCTATGCGTGTCACGCCTGTAATCAGACGCACAACAGTCCCAGCGACATAAAGGCGCATCAGCTGTGGCATAAGCTCTCCAAGACGCCTTACCAGTGTCCGCTGTGCAACGTGAACGTGGCCAACAACTATGCCTTCACACGGCATCTGAGGGAGCACACGGTGACGACGCCCATTGAATTGCTGGTCCTCGATCGCGAGT
Source organism: Drosophila recens (assembly GCA_037043495.1). NCBI lineage: Eukaryota > Metazoa > Arthropoda > Insecta > Diptera > Drosophilidae > Drosophila > Drosophila recens. The sequence goes on from JBAMBJ010000823.1 coordinate 197,520, forward strand.
GTCCGATGTGCAAGAAAACATTCTTGACCAATTTCTTTTACAACACACATCCGTGTGCCAGGCGAACACGCAAGTGCGGCGGCTGCAGTCGGTCACTCAACACCGAAGTGGCCTACATGAAGCATGCGCCGCATTGCTCCAAGATTTATTTAAATCACTCCAAGCACATAATGCCCGAGGTGGCCGATAATGAAGCTCAGATGCGTATTAAAAATGAATTCGGTGTGGATACCGAGGAGAATGCAATGCCATCTGTTGCATATCCACAGGACAATATGCAGCCAGTGGTTGTGCTGGAGCGCCTGTCATCGCCGCTCCTACGTGCCTCTGTGGCGCCCAACTCGCTTGGCCGGAATAGCGATCGTGTGTCCACCAAATCGTACTTGAAACGCGTCGATCAGCTGCTCAAGAATACGATGAGCACGCTGGTCAGCATTAAGCATGAGCCCGAGGTGCATATCGATGACACTGGACCGCCGCCCGGTGTGGAGCAGGCAGAGAGTGAGCCAGATGAGCCACCAGCCGGCTGTGATGATTTCCACTTTAACGCTGGCAACGACGACAGTGATGAGGATGTGCCTGCAACGGCTGATGTTCCAACTGTGGCAGTAAAGCAGGAGGTCCTCGATGAATCCTATCAGGAGCAGCAGGAGCAGGAGCAGGTGCCAAGCGGCGATGGCGTGCAAATCAAACAGGAGCCTCTCAAGCTCAAGCTGAAAATCACCAAGAATCATGGGCAACTCAACTCGTCGCTCGTGGATGACGACCACGATCCGCAGTCGCAATCAAAGAGCGCCAAGAAGAAAAAGAAACGAAAGCACAAGGAGCGTAACAAGGAATCGGAGACTAGCGACAAAACGACACCAAGCGAAACAAATCCTGATCCTGACATCCCAACGCCGGCTCAGGCCACAGTTGAAGATTCCAGCAATGCCACTGTGACCATAAAGCAGGAACGCTTGGACGACAACTATGGCGATGTGAGCACGGCACAAGCTGAGCCTCAGTTTGAGCCGCAGGCCACTGTCATGACCAGCATTCCCATGCTCCAGCTGGACAGCAGCTACAGCGAAGAGAACCAGGCGGCGACAGACATCAGAAGCAGCCAAGAGCCGGAGGATGTGAAGCCAAATCGCTTGGAGCTGGATCGCTTAATGCAAATAACGCATATAGCCAGCGGTGTGGCAATGGCAGAGGAGGCACTGCCACCGGAGAGTGCCGTGGAGGCAATGCCAAATGAAACGCAAGCAGAGATCCCAGTAAAGCCTGTCAAGAAAACAGTCAGAAAGTCCACAGCTCGGAAAAGTACAGGTGGTGTTCCACGGGAGGCTGCAAAGTCATCATTATCAGACCCAACTGCGGACAGCGTTCCTGAGGAGGCTGCAACGTCATCGGGATCACCTTCGGGCAGCATTCCACGTGAGGCTTCCACTTCATCCGCTTCATCTTTGAATGAAATGCAGCTGCCACAGATTGTATCTGTGGAAAGTGGAGCCTCAGTTCCCTTTAATATGATTGCTATTAAACCAGAGCCACTTAATCGTGGCTATGCAGATGAAGGCGAACAGGAGGAGGTGGCGGAGACGGAGGCAACTGCACCGCGAGTAGATGAGATCAATCACAATGAGAAGATAGACGAGGAAGCTGCCTACATAAACAGTCTAGATCTGAGCAATGTAACCATAAAACAGGAGAAGGATTTGCACATTTCCGATGTCAGTGTCAATGGCAGTGAAGCTGACAACTTGCACTTTAATGGATTACATCCCAGCGAATGTAGTGATGATGATGACGATGGGGACGAGGAAGAGGACGAGGTTGATGATAGCGCCTCTTCAGCCGATGAGGCGGAGGAGCACATGGATACATATGAGGAAGAGGAGGAGCGCATTTATCGCGAAATTGAGCTACCGCCTTTGGAGGAACAGACTCTGGTGGAGAAGTCAACATTAGAAGCGCAAAGCGAGGCAAAGGAAATGCAAATGGAGGAAGAGAATATGCAAGAGGAGTCGGAGAACATGCAAGTGGAGTCGGAGAATATGCAAGTGAAGAATATCCTAGTGGAGGCAGAGACTATGCAAATGGAGTCGGAGAATATGCAAATGGAGGAAGAGAATATGCCAGTGGAGGCAGATAGCATGCAAGTGGAGGAAGGGAATATACCTGTGGAGCCAGAGAAAATGCAAGAGTCAGAGAAAGTGGTGCAGGAAACTCCTGCCGTGGTTGAAGAATTAAATAGTGCTCCAGCGCAAAGTGAAGCCGAATTGACGCAAATAGAGTCAGAGGACAAGATAATGCCGGCAGATCCACCACAGGAGTCGCAAGGAGAGGCAAATGAGCCCCAACTAGAGGAAGCAATTGTATCCACTGAGCCACAACAGGCTACCACAAGTACTTCAGCTTTCAACTTCATCATCACCAGCGTTTGTACGCAAGCAGTGGAAGCATTACCTTCCAATGATGCAGACAACGACCGACCTGGCCGTGCTGGATACGCCGCAGAAGAGCGAGGATAATGAAGAGAATATCACCTGCCCAGAAGTAACCTTAAGTGCGCCCAAGGATAACGAAACTTTGGCGCAGCCCTTCTTTACCACTAGCAACTCCTCCACGAGCTACAATTGCGCTGAGGAGCAACAGAATGTGCTCAACCATGAGCTAGCTGTGACGGATCCGCAGGAACTGCCGGTAGTAGAGGAGCAGGAGGAACAGGAGGAGCCTGAGGCGGGACCCTCAGCCACAGCCTGTAATGAGCTGGCCGGCAATGAGGAGTCCAGTGCCCATGAAGAGACTGAGAACCGCATCAATGAGCAGCAACAACACCAGCAGCAGCAGCAACAACAACAACAACGCTGTGAGATTAACGATGATTCCAATATTAATGAAATTGCCGAAAACAATAACAATGCCAATATTGAACGCGAACTAAACGACGATGCGAATGTGGCTCAGGAAAATCCTAACATATAAGTTAATTAATAGCTAATAGCACTAGTTTACAGCAAAATGCAAAGTGAATGAAGGTATTTTTTCTTATGGACTTTGGCCCGCTAAACACGAAAATGGCATTTAAAAATTTTTTTATGGAAGCGTTTTCGAAATATTCGAATTTTTTCGAATTTTCGAGTTACTCCAACACTTTTAAGTATACTTCCAAATCTACTTATCCAAATTTGCTAACCAAGCACTTAAATTAAAGGTAGGTTAATTCTCTTCAACTTTCTTCCATGGAGTATTAAGATCGGTTCAGCAGTTAAGGTGCTAGCGGTTTTATAAAGTTCGAAAATGGGCGTTTTTTGTGATTTTTTGAGCTTGAAAGCTAACATATCGTCCTGGAAAAATTATAAATCAATGAGATAAAATTTTTTTACTCATTTATCGTAAAGCCGATACTGTTTCAAAGAAAATAAGGTATAGTTTATGCAAATCCATCGACAGATGGCGAAGTAAGGCATATTTACGTGAAACACCTAGCACCAGTAAAACAATAATTGTAGCGGTACTCACATGCAGCGACCTCACATGCAGCGACCAATCGAACTTGTTTGTGTGCAAGGGCAAAGGCGAGCATTTTCCACAACTTTTGGCCCAGTTAAAGCTGCATTAGTTCTCCATCTGTCGATGGATTTGCATAAACTATACCTTATTTTTCTTTGAAACAGTATCGGCTTTACGATAAATGAGTAAAAAAAATTTTATCTCATTGATTTATAATTTTTCCAGGACGATATGTTAGCTTTCAAGCTCAAAAAATCACAAAAAACGCCCATTTTCGAACTTTATAAAATCGCTAGCACCTTAACTGCTGAACCGATCTTAATACTCTATGGAAGAAAGTTGAAGAGAATTAACCTACCTTTAATTTAAGTGCTTGGTTAGCAAATTTGGATAAGTAGATTTGGAAGTATACTTAAAAGTGTTGGAGTAACCTCGAAAATTCGAAAAAATTCGAATATTTCGAAAACGCTTCCATACAAAAATTTTTCAATGCCATTTTCGTGTTTAGCGGGCCAAAGTCCATAAGAGAAAAAAATACCTTCATTCACTTTGCAAAAAAAAAATTTTATTTTGTAAACTAGTGTAGTTAATAGATATTACGATTAATCTAAAATATATATATATTATATAGAAATATATGTAATGACGTATATGTTCTCTTGAAGTCGCCATAATCACGTATCACTGTATATATATTATGTGTAGTTCATGTATTCATTTGTAGTTTCAACGAGAATCTTAATCACACTACCAAAATTCGAATAAATACATTAAATGAATAGAAAACGCGTAATTATGTTAAGTTAGATATACACAACTTTATTTACGTAAATTACATAAATTAATGGCTTATATATAATACAATAGAATATCTATAAATGTATGTATATGTAAGCAAGTACATGTACGTTAATGTATTTAAATACACAAATCGCACAAAACTTTCGGCTCTTTTTTTCTTTCGTTTTTGTTAACAAACAAACACACACACAGATTGATTCACATAAAGGATTTATCTATTCAGACGTATTAAGTATATATTATAATTTCAATATTCATACAACATGTAGAATGAAATGACTACAAATGTTTTTTTGTTGTTGCATTTAATGCACTCTAACTAAAAGCATTAATACTTAGTTCTTGGGTCAAAATTAAATAGATCCGTGGATTAAAAACCGAGGAAGAGCAACATCTTTGCAAGAAGTTCCAGGAAGCATTAGGGTTTGAAAAAGGATTAAACACATGCTTAATTGTATACAATGATTTTATAACCCATAGTTAAACAAATTTCTAATTATTGAAATATTAGTTATCATTTTGTCTTGAGCAAAATTTAATAATTGTTTTTAATATATTTTGCAAATCGATTAGTTATTGGAAAGTTCTCATTACGATTGTAATTTTAATTTAATAATTATTAATTTTCTGTGTTTTTTTTTTGTTTAAATTGTTATACATTTGCAATTTCATAATTAGGTAGTCAGTTAGTTTCGATTATTATATTCGGCGGTGTGCACGAAATCTGAATTCGGGAGCACAACAATAACAGCTACAACAACATCGTTGGAAGCAGTCGCTGCTCCCGGAGCCGCTGCGTGCCCACCGCTGATTATATTTATACTTGTATAACCTCAGTTCTCGAATTTGTCTAGATTATGTTATTAGTTATAGTTTACGAAACGTATCCCGTTGGCCTAGGCTAGTAATTTAGGCACATTTTCATAAAAATTTCTTAGGTCTCTCATATACAGACTTTGCTTCGGGTTGTTCTTTCGACAGGGTCCTTCATTCTTTTTGGCACATCTCTCTGAACAGGTTAAGTGTATATGTATGTATCTATTTTCTCGTTAAGGTTATTGTTGTGGCAATACACTTGTATATATTCATACATAAATAAAGATATATATATATATGGTATATATAACCTTTTTCTTTTTGATTACGACTTTTGAGCAATTTGATTTAAGGGATATGCAAATGTGAATTTCAAAAAACGCAAAGTCTTTGCTATTAATGTTTTCCTTTAGTTTATATAGTACTTGTGGTTATTAAAGTTGTGGTTCATAATTATTATTTTTGTTTTTCGTTATTTTTGTTTTACACTTTAAAATATTAAATTAAAGAGGTATGAAAATTCACTAAACAGTATTTACAGCGATTTATCTGATCGATAAATCGAAATGCCAAAGCACAAATTAAATTATTGCTTATATTTGGAATATAATTTTGCCACATCCATCGTCCAGTTGTCTAGGCCTAGTTGCCCAGATGTTGCCTAGATCAAATCTAATCGGACCAGTCATTGTCCGAGCTCGTGCTGCTCTCCTCGTCGTCCGAATGCATGGCCGTGCCACGCGCCTCAAGTGCACGACGCAGTGCGTCGGCTAGGGCATCGGTGCCACCGCTACCATCGTCACTAACCCTTTGCTCAGCCAACTTGCGCTCGGAGACCGGCTTCAATTGGCGTCCCAGGCGTATCTCACCCAAAAGGTTGTCGCGCAGGTCACCAGTGCCGCTGGGTGGTTCCACGGCCTGTAACAGAAGTTAGAGTTGATAATTATTGTACTTTGTGGAATCATTATTGCAGCAAACTCACCTTTAGTGGTCTGCCCTTGCGTATCTCATCCATAAGCGCATTGCGCGTATCCGGTTCCACTGGCGGAGGCGCCGCTTTGCTGGCCTGCTGGGCTGGTGCGTGCGTGGCCGCGATTATTGGCACTTCTGCTGTGGGCATGGGCGGAGGTGGTGGTGGTGGTGCAACCGCTGGCGGAGGTGGCGGCGGTGGTGGCGGCTGCAATAATTATAAAAATATATTTTTAAGCATTCTTTAAACTTCAAAAACGCGTGTTGGTTACAGGTTGGTAAAAGGTTTTAAAAAATGCAAACGCCAAAAAGTATGCAGAAACTTAAGAACCGTGGAAGTTTAAAATTAGATTTAAAAAAAAAACTGGATAACTTTTTGACAATCAGTTCAGTTATTTACATAATTTGCAGAATAAACCATGATCAATATAATATTTTGCTAGGAAATCGGATCAGTTTTGCTAAAGTTATGAAATTTTGAGCTCGATATATCGGTATTTTTTGGAGATGTATCGACAACTCGATAAAAAGGGAATATTGTATTCGTTGCAATGTATGTAACAGGGAGAAGGAAGTATCTCCGACCCTATAAAGTATATATATTCCTTGATTGGCATCAACAGCCGAGTCGATATAGCCATGTTCGTCTGTCCGTCCCTCTGTGTGAGGGCCTAAATCTCAGAGACTATAAGAGCTAAAGCAACAAAATTTGGCACACAGACTTCTTAAGCTCCACGCAGATCAATTTGTTTGAAATTTTTGCCAACTCCCTTTCCGCCTCCGTAAATCGCGAAGTTTTCAAGATATGTATTAGGATTTTTTACTAATTATCGTTAACTACTATTATTACCTATAATCCTACTAAATCGTAACAAGATCGGACAAATAGAAAGGTGGTAATGGCTGATTAAAGTTTTTAAGCAATGTAAGTGCCTAAAAGCTTGCAATAAATAATATTTAAAATTTATTTAAATAAGTAACGGGTATCCTATAGTCGGGAACTCGACTATAGCCTTTCCCACTTGTTACATTTCAATATTAAACCCGATTCACAATTTTAGATTAAAATCACTACTTGTTGTTAATAATAATAATCTGAATATAAGTAATTAAACCACTTACCGCTGCAGCAGGTGGGCAGACCGTTGGTGGTGGCGGTGGCGGAGGTGCCGCGCTTATGGGTGGCGGTCTGCTGGGTGGCGCCGGCGCACGTGATGCTCCCGGTGCCGTGGTTGGCAACGGTGGCGGCGGTTGTCGTGCCGGCGGTGGTGGCGGCGCGGATCTTTGGTTGCCATTCTGTGACTGTCCGAAACACAAACAACATAAGATTCAATGAGATCTCGTAAGAATCTGCAAAACACTTACATGATGAATTTGACGACTGGGCACCGGGGGAGGCATATGAGGCGTTGGCTCCGTGGGCGATTTGATCTCCTCTTTCACCGAAGCCAGCACATTATTGCTCTGTATGAAGTCATAGATAAAAGCTCGAGTGTCTCGATCATTTAGCTCGGATTCGGAGACGCCCGCTTTGACAAAGAAGTTGGTCAGCATCTCGTCGTTCTCATTGCCCGACATATCGAAGCCCTTGTCCGCATCCCAGCCCACATGGCTGATGTGCACAAAGTTCGTCGGCTGGCTGATGTCCGCTTTGGTCACTTTACGCTTCTTATCCTTGCCCCCGGATCCGCTCAGTCCGAAGTTGCTCGACAAGAAGTTTTTCGTTGGCGCCGGCGAAGGCGCTGCCGGCGTTAGCGTCACTGTACCAATTTTATTGTTGCGCAACTGTACGGGCGCGGTATCCATCGTTGATGTGCTCCGGCCCTGGATAGACGGCGGACGCGCCGGCTCCCGTGGCAGTGGGGCACTGGGCGCATTGGGCGCCTGCTGCGACTTTTGCCGGTTGCGTTTCTCCACTCGCTTGCGATTGCGCTGATCAATGGTGGCGTCCACAATGCGAAAGAACGAATCGCACTCTTCCTCCGAAACAAAGTTCAAGCCAACGTATCCATCCTGAAAGAGTTAGCAGCGAGGAAATTAATTTTATATTGATATTTCTTATCAAATTTGAAAAAACCATAAATGTTAAAATCGATTCATCAATGTTTCGAAAATTGGTATCAAATATAAAATTAAACTTATTTTTATTATTGGATATTCAGGCCTGTTCCGAATTCCGAACGTTTTCAAATAGTAAAAACGAAACAAAAACGAACGTTTTACTATTTGCTGTTCCCAATTCCGATCGAAATGGCCTTGTATTACTTTTCGAACTCGGTTTCGAAAACATTTCAAAAAATCATTTTAACAAAACTTAAAGTGAAATTCAGAACAGCTTGGTTTAGTTTTTTAAAAAATATTTTATAGTTGCTTTTAAAATAAATTCTTTTAAAAAATACTTCAACTGTTTAAACTTGATGCAGTGATGCCAATCGATTCTAAAACTGCTCAACATTATTATAATTTCAGACTAAAATTTTAGGTATTCATTTTAAAGGTTTAAATGACATTTAATTTTAAATCCGGTGACTCTACAGCAAACGTTTTGAAAACGACAATTATTGTCGATTTTCGGAATTTGGAACAGCAATCAACTCGTTTTGTGACAAATCGACTCGTTATCGGAATTCGAAACAGACCCGATTATTCGGTATTCTGTTGATATCGATCGATAATATTATGATAAATAATTGAGACTATAAGGATTACTTACGCTGCCTTCAAAGGTTAGCAAAAAGGGTCGCGATTTGATGATCTTCATGCCATCGTATATCTCATGCTCCCAGATCAGTTCGTTTTTGATGAGGCAGTAGGCGCGCAGGAAATAGGAGCGTATGGCGCTATCCTTAACGAAGCACAGGACACCCGTATGCTTCTTCTTCCAGTGGGAATGGGCACTGCCCTCGGTCTTGTAGATCTGCACAACGGCAGTGTTCAAGGTCTGTAAATGAAATCAAAGTATATTGTTATTATTTAAATTATGTTGCGTTATCAGTTAACGTTAATAGCCCAGTCCCAGTCTCGTTTCGATTATCTAATCGATGACAAAATAAGATCAGGCACCTTCAGTCTGCGTCTCATTTGAATGCAACGGCCAACGACAACGCCAAAAACTGTGAACTGTCGCGTTCGAGTTGAGAAACCCATCTGACTTTCGGTTTCGCGCTTTGCTGCCACTCTGGTCGCAAACATTGTCTATGGCCAATACGCAAATGTTGCTCATTTGAATACCGATTAGCCACATTCACATCAGCGTTTCATTCAAACTGTCATTCAACTGCAACTGTGAGGTGAAGTGCCTTAAGATGCCCAGCACGTAGAGTCGCAATTGATGGCCACTCTGGGCTGGCAACCACTGGCGACTCCAACTGGCAGCCCTGGTCTCTCTAGTTTCGCGTAGACTTCTTGCACAACGCACACTCCGTCGTTATACTGTCTCACAAATGCGCAACGGAAATGCATTTTGTCTGATTTAATACTTCGTTTATTGACTGCGCAGGAAATGCTGGCGACAAATGCTAAAGCAGACGCAGCTGCATTCTCCAGAAGAAGGCCACAAAACTGCCGCATTTAAATCCTTGCCAAAAGTCATGCGGCGCCATAAAAACGTCAAGGAATTGCAATCATGACTTAAGTCATAAATAATAAATGTTTATAAATAATAATAAATACTTAAATACATACATACGTGTGATTGCTAAGCAAGTAAATATAAATATGTTTGTTACTTTCGTTTTTTGTATAATAAAGTGTACCATTTTAAAAAAAGGTTCCCAAAATGTTCAAATTTTAGTAAAAATGAACGTATGTTTGTTGTAACAGCGAGAATATAGTTAGCAGCTGTTAGCAGTGTTAATTAACATTTGTTTGTTAAATCAAATGAAGTCTTATATATGACGCAGGTGTAGAGCTTGGGAAAAATACAAAATATTGCACTTAGCTATGCAATTGTCCCAAACTTTCAATCAAAATCCTCCCCAATCAAGTAAAACACTATAAAGCTCAAACCGCTTCCAAACTAAAGAAATAAGAAATAACTTTAAATTTAACAGCTGCTAGCAGTAGATGTTAATTCAAATTTGTTAAATCAAATGGAGTCTAATAAAATAATTTGTGCAGCTATTGGAAAATACAAGTAGCGATTTTACTTATTTATTAATTAAACACATGTTGTTATTGTAGAAGACAGCTGAGACATGCAAGAGAGCATGACTATCATTTTATGGTTTGATTGGCCATGGCCATAACACTTGACATTTAGCCAAAAAAGCAATGGCCATGACCGGGTCGCGTGCCGCAGTCGCAGTCACCCGGCAGCGACAGCGGCAGCAATCTCGCTAATTGATGGAACTTGTCGCATTGGGCAGCGCTCCAAGAATGTAGCACTCTCTACCTGCTCTACACTCTCTCCCAAATATCGATGGATCTCCACTCGAGGTGACCTCTGTCGTAAAATGAAAGAGACATTCATGATGTTGATGTGTTGTTGCCCACGCGGCGCAAGTGCGAAATTGTGAACACATTTGAATTTTTATTGAGTGTGTCTGTGAGTGTGTGTGTTAGTGACTGTCAATGTGTGTGTGTGTGTGTGTGTGGACATAAGTAGCATTGTAAAATGATGTCTTGCCTTCTATGTACATGGTGCGAGCTTGTTGTTTCTTTTCAAAGCATAAAAATCGATGCCAGCAACAACAGCAATAATAATGGCAACGGCAACAGCAGCAACAAAACAACAACAACAACAACAAACAACAACAGCTTGGCTAAGTCGCTGCTGCTCTTTTGTGGGGTGTAGAGGGTTAGGGAGCAATGGAGCGCATTAAAGCCCAGTTACAACAACAAGTTGTAGCGTCTGCAACAACGGCAACAGCTCAAAACAGACAAAAGGCAAAACAGACATAAACAGCAATTAGAAAGTCCAGTTTCCAGTTGGCAAACGTACAAAAATATGCGTTAAATAAGTTTATACAAATAAATGCGAACAAATGAGCGACAAATGGACAACAGCAACAATAATAACAATACCAGCACCAACAACAGCAGCAACAACAACAACATGCAGTGAGGTAATTCTGTTATCACACGCTGACTGCGACGTCAACTGCAGCTGAGACTGCGGCTGCTGTGTCATCAACCACAACAACACAACACAACACAACGAATCATCGACACTGGGCGACATGGGCGTGTAAAACAAGTTATTTCCAATAGTACTTAATAATGAACAGTTAGCCAAGTAATTGATTTGACAATAAAAATTGTTTTTAAAATATTTATTAATTATTTTAAAAAATATTTAGATTAAATAAAAAAAAGAATTAAATGAGAAAAAAAATTAATTTGAATTTTTGCAAAATAAATTATTATTTTTATTTTGTCAAATCAATTAGTTGACTAACTGTCAATAGCTAATGCTGATGTTGCATTTAAGGGGTCATAATTTTCTAAACGTTCTAATGTTTGTTTTACATATTGACACCAACATTTGAAGATACTTTCTTATCTACACACTGTCCTATAAAATTCTACAGCTCAAGACAGTGCAGGGTATATGCAAGTCAGTCAAGTCAGCGCCATTCAACTCGCAAAAAGTTTAAAGGCATTTTAAATGTTTGTCAATGGAAAGTCGAAAATTAGCAAAGCGTGAATTACAATTAAAAACAGACAAACAACTTTTACATATCGTGTCAGTATAATAATTATGATCATACTCTTAGGTATGGTCTTCTATAGCGTATATATCGTATTTAGTGTAATTAAATTTGAAATAATGAATTGATGAATCTGAAACTAACTTCTCTAAATTTTACATCAAAATATCTTTCAGTTTGTTAACTATAAATGGAAAAATGGGTCTAAATATTACAATATTTGCCGTGTTAACTACACTTGCTAGCTTTGCCAAGTTTTCAAATGTTCCTCAGAAACATAGCAGCGTTATCAGCAATGTAGTTGGCATTGGTAAGCAATTGGTTGGAGGGATGGCTGAGAGAGCACGATAAGATAAGTGTGTCCAGTATTTGTTCTATAGCATTTATCAATTGCAAAACCTTATCAACCTATGGAATTCTTTAGGTGGTATGAGTGTGTTGATTTTCTTTAACGATTTTTGGGTGCAAAACAGCTTTAAAAATATATCGAATAAAGTAATTTTGCGTATGACTTGTGACTAAAATCCACCAATGGCTGATAACAAACGGATGGACTGCTAATAATGTTGCCATAAATGTGTTTCAACTTATTCGTGGAACAAACAAAATGTGCTGTAGACTCATCTATTATTATTACCAAGGTTCCTCCGCACACACTTTCAATTGGCGCAGCGAATTAACATTATTGTAATATTAGGAGGTACTTGAGCTGACAGTTGCAGCCGCAGGAAATGATTTATCAAGCTGAATATATAGAGCACATACAGAGCCCATTCGATAAAGTCAACTTCCATGTGAAATATGAGCATTTTGATGGGGTTTAATATAGAATTTTTATTTTGATTGTGGACAAGGCCACGAAAATGTCGAGTTCGGAGAAATATCCACACATATAGTTAGTCAATATTTGTTTTTAAGCAACTAAACAACTATAACAGCGTAATATAGAAATTCATATTAATTAAAAACCCCTATATAGTAAGATATAGCATTTTTATTAGTGATTACATACAGTTTGTCAAGTAATTGTTTGCAAAGCCTTAAAAATGTAATATTTCGACTTTAAATAAGAAAATAATAGCTTATTATATATATTTGGAAAGGTCATTTAATTTTCGTTCAAATGATGCAAAAAATTCTAACCCATTAAGTACCCATTAAAATATTCGAATTTTAAAAAAGGTCTACTTTTTCAACTTTTTTCCTCGATTTTTTCCAAAAATGTTGGGATGCAAAAAAATTCTGGAAACAATTCTAAGAGTAACTGCAAAAACAAATTTTCAAAAATATTTTTGCTAGTATTTTTTAGAATTTTTTGAAAACTGAAAAAAAGGCACTTTTTGCATGAAAATGAGGAAAAATTGGTTAAAATGGTCATTTTTAGGATTTTCAAACAATTTTAAAAAATACTAGCAAAAATATTTTTGAAAATTTTTTTTTGCAGTTACTCTTAGAATTGTTTCCAGAATTTTTTTGCATCCCAACATTTTTTGGAAAAAATCGAGGAAAAAAGTTGAAAAGTAGACCTTTTTTAAAATTCGAATATTTTAATGGGTACTTAATGGGTTAAGGAAATTTTTGCATCATTTGAACGAAAATTAAATGACCTTTCCAAATATATATAATAAGCTATTATTTTCTTATTTAAAGTCGAAATATTACATTTTTAAGGCTTTGCAAACAATTACTTGACAAACTGTAGTAATGATTATTTAAAGATATTTAGAGATTTCCCTCAAATTTAATGATTAATTTTGAGCGAAAAAGTAAAACTCACAAATAATTATTTTTTATGGTTTTATTTTTTCGCTCAAAATTAAACTTACTTTTAAAAAAGCTAACGTAATCATTTTAAATTATTTGCTTACGTTTGATGAGTTCCCTGGGTTTGTTTTAAAGGGCTATTCATAAATATTGGGGAAAAATTCTACACAAAAGCCATGAATTAAAAGTGAGTTTTATTTTGAGCGAAAAAAAAATTCATATAAAATGAAATTAGATATTAAATAAGTGATATTGACTGTCCTTTATAACGGAAATACACTGTATGTGTTAATGACGCACACTGTACATTAGGGTGTCCCTTATTTGTCGTGCATACGTAATCGTAGCACCGGTAGTTCTGTTCATAGGTCCTAAAGCACTCAGAAATAAATTTTCACCTCAATCGGAGTATGATAACCCGTGCCGACTTGGATCCGAAAATTTCAAAATTATATGGGACAAAAAAAATTTTTTTTTTTTTAACTTTTTATTTTTTATTTTGTTCATTAGGTCCTAAAGAACTCAAACAGTTTTCACCTTGATCGGAGTACGATAACCCATTCAAATTTGCTTTGAAACATGAAAAATCATCGAAAAATGTATAATCAGTGTTAAAACACTGTTTTTCATGTTTCAAAGCAAATTTGAATGGGTTATCGTATTCCGATCGAGGTGAAAACTTGGTTTTGAGTTCTTTAGGACCTAATGAACAAAATAAAAAATAAAAAATTAAAAAAAAAAAAAATTTTTTTTTGTCCCAAGTCGCCAAGTGTTATCATACTCCGATTGAGGTGAAAATTTATTTCTGAGTGCTTTAGGACCTAATGAACAGAACTAGCCCGTATGCGTTTAAAAATATTGACTTTGACCAAATAAGGGACACCTTACTGTACATGCGCAATGTGGAAAGTGCTGTGATTTTGTAACCATTAATCACGCAGAATTAATCATTAATTTAAAATTGTATCAAGTTGAACTGTTGTATTATAAATTTTGTTTTGTTTTCGACTCACCTGACACTTTCGCCCCAATAACCTAAAGACAGCATCGTTCTCATCTGGGGTCAGTTGTGTGCTGGGCGTATTGTTTTTGGGTCGCGACGACAGCCCGGCTGCCTGTTGACCGTCCTGTGACCTCATGCTGTTCGTGCTGATCATTTATGCGGCGGCGCAGCGGCTTTGCTGTATATACACACATACAAATATATTATAAATACATTTGTCTCGCACAATAATATTTAACGGCAATCGTAGCGTTAAAAGTTTAAACGATATTCAAGCAAACAACACAATGCATTTAATTGAATCAAAATCAAAACAAAACAAAAACAAAAACACAGAGCGAACCCCTTAAACAAAACAAATCACAGTTATTGCGAAAATTTGGTCAACTGGATTTATTGTTTTTTTCTTTTTGTATTTTATTGTCGCGTATTGAAATGAATATGAATGAAAGGCACAAAACGCGACCGCAATGGTGACAACAACACAGCGGACTGAACTGAACTGAACTGAACTGAGAGTATTGTTTAATGTTTCGGGGCGCTGTCAAAGAAAGAGAGGCAGCAAAAGCGCGTTAAGGCTGAGGTTGAGTCACAGTTAGCCCAGCTCAGTTAGCCAAATGTGGGCAACGTTGTCGTTGTCGCTGACTGGCTCTATGTGCTCTTATCTTTGGCAATACCACTGTCACTGATTAGCTACGCATGTAGATACATGCATACAAAGATATGTATGTGTGTATGTGCGTGTGAGTTCAGTTATTTAACAAATACACAAGAGGTTCACTTTTTTTTTGACAGAGCAATAAAACGCGTCGCATCGCGAACTAAAGATGAATATGACGCGAACAACGACAGCAACAACAACAACAACACCTGTCTGCTCGGCCCTCCTCAGTCCAGGTGGGGTAAAAATGTAAATAGACGCTTGAAAATAGCAGACTCGACAAGCACAAGCACAAACACAAGCACAAGCACTGACTGTAGTAGGGCTCAAGGTCTTTCAGCGTTGTTGTCGTCGTCGTCGTTGCCGTTGCGTTTGCTGTTTCATATGCGCACATTTAATAATCATTGATTTTTTGCATCAACTTGTTTGTCACTTTGGCTCACTCGTTGCTGTTGCTGCTTTTCGCTGCTTTGTATTTTTTTTAATAAAAATCTTAAAATAAGTGTTGGGCTGCACACTCATCAATGAGTGAGTGAACACAAAAGTCTTGTTCACCGAACTGAGCAAGTGAGCATGTTCCCGAATAATAGTTCTATTTGCTCATTTTTGCGCACGTTTGCTCCTGACTCAGTAGCTCTCTTAGAGCAGTTTGCGCTTTTTCTCATTTTGCGTTTGTTTACTTTATTAGGTGGTTTATTGAACGAAACATAGGTGGAGCTATTTTGCAACCAGACACAAGATTTAATTTCTGATAGAATTTATTTTAACCGTTGCCTACTCTAATGTGCAATGGATGTTTTGTAACTAAAATCAATTAGATGCATGCAATTAACAGTTATATTATGCACTATGAAATTAAAATCGATAGATCGCAATAATATATTTATCGTGCTATTGCGACAAGTTGCCTATCGATAACCAAGTGTACAGAAGTCCGAAGCCGGCAATTAATCTCATGCCAAGTTTCGCAAACCGTCCGTTGACGACGGCGTTCATTTAAAACCAAAGTCGTTTGTAAAATCTCCATTAACATTCTCCTTTTTTTTGTTGAAAAGCATTTTGAAGTGTTTTATTATTAATATGTATTAGAATTGTAAAATGGGCTTAAATCAAAACTAACTACAGACCGATTTCAGTGTGGTAAGCGCAAAGAAATACAAATTCAAAAATTACACTTAAAGTTAATCATAATAAAATGTATTAATTAATTGAACGTCGTTCTGTATACTTAAAAAGCTGTGACTATAAATGTGTTTATATCAGTTGTTTTTTTTAACTTTTTGAAATAATATTTGGTTTTGCAAAAGGAAGCCAAAGGCTATAATAGTATAAAAACAAATACACTTACTAAATAAGTTTACGTGTACTATATAAAGTTGATTACTTTAGGCCAGCTACTTTTCTATATATGTATGTATATATCCATCTATATCCTCAACAAGTACCAAGGGGTACAATTTTTATCTTGACTGATATATGTATATAACTTTAAATATCGTATTGTATATATAGTTTATATATAGTAAACAGTATATTTAAGTTGTACACTTTCGAAAAGGCCTGAAAGAATATATATATGTATGTATATATCTACCGATTATTTATTATTTGGCTACACACGAACTTGGAGCTGAATTAACCCGACTGTCTGACTGTGAATTGGATTAGTTTAAGTAACTAGGAGTGTTTAATCGCTTATAGATCTAACTACCTTCTAGCAAGTAGAATAGAATATTGCGTATATATGTATATATTTTTGATTCTCCATCATCTCATCTCTCTTCCTCTGTGCGTTATCCAAGACTTTTCTATTTGCGGCCACCGATCACAGGCAGCCGGGATTTGGGAGCTGCTGCTGCCGGAGCGGCACTGGTTGCTCCTCCTCCTGCTCCTCCAACTGGCGGCGTATTGTCAAATGTGGAGCTGCGCAGCAGCAATGGACGCGACGTCGCACCGTTCAGTGTATTGGAAGATTTCGTTTGCTGTGTCCTCAAATTGGACGCTGGCTTGGTCTTCGTTTTGGCCTCATCCACACGCTTCCAAATGTTGGCAATGCGACTCTGCGCTTGGTTAATCTTAACCGCCGCTGCCGCTGCGGCTGCTGCACTGCCGCCATTCAGATTGGAGTTGCTGCGGGAGGGGGGCGTGGTGGAGGAGACACGCGACGCTTGAGCGGCTACGCGTGATGCAGCCGCTGCCTTGGCGCTCGCCAAACGTATATTTGTGTTGGCACGTTGTTGTTTTGGTTGTTGTTGTGGCGTCACTCGACTCGTCGGCTTGGCAATGATGCGCTTGGGCGACGCTGCCACTTTAGTTGTTGTTGTTGTCGTTGTTGTGCGCTTTGTGGGCAGCTTGGAAGCGCGCTGCGTCGGACTCAGTGCGTCCACAATGGGCACTTGTGCGTTCATGTTGGTCGGCTCATCCTTGACAAAGGTGCCCTGACGTTCCAGTCGCGTCGGAGCAGCGGCTGTCGGAGTTGTTGCTGCTGTCGGAGCAACTGCTGCTGGTGGCGGCGTCGCCTTTTTCTTCAGGGGCAATCGCAGTCCAGGCAACGCATTGCGCTTGGCAATCGTGGGCGACAGCGTCTTGTTCTTGGCACTCGCAGCAGCTGCCTCGGCACGCTGACTCTGCATGCTGTAGGGCGAGACGTAGGCGGGCTTCTTCCGGCCACGCACCACCTTGACCGCTGCGGCGGGCTCCAATGTGGGAGGCGGCGTTGCCTTCTTCCTTGGCTTCGGCTCGACAATTGCCGTTGGCGGCGTCTGTGCGCGACCATGACACGACTCCGTCTCCGAGTTCTGATCCAGTTCACAGCTTGGCGGATCATCCTGCTGCACGGGCAACTCCAACTCCGCCTGTGTCGCCTCCTCCTTCGGCTGCCCAAAGTTGATGTCCGTAATGTACGTAAACTGCTGCATCATGGCCCGCATGGAGGACAACTGCTCGTCCTGGAGCAGCTGGCGTGGACACTCGATCAGCTGCGTCTTGTAGCGCTCGGCGCTGCCACGTCGTCGTCCTGCTCCGCCATTGAGGCGTGGCGAGGGCGTGGCTGTTACCGCTGCCGACTGCGTCTCCACAATTTCAATCTGCAGCGTCTCATTGGCATCCATGGGCGTATCCTGGGCGCTGCTGCAGATGGTGTACGTCTTGTAGCGATCCTTGGCCAGGCGACGCTTCTGCTTGGGCGTCAGCGTGCGGCGATTGGGCGAAGGCGTCGATCCCTGCTTGGGCGTGGACTCGGCCGAGCTAAAATCCTCATTCATGGTGGCATCCTCATCTTCATCCTCCTCCTCATCGTCGTAGTCGCAGCAGCTTTGGAGCACGGTCAGCGTGAGCGTCTGATCATCGCCAGCGGCCGTCTCATAGTTGGACACGGATATGGTGGTGGCCATGCTGCAATCCTGCTCGGCATCTGCCACCTCCGACTGTATGCTGTCCACGCTGATCATCGAGTCCAGCAGCTCGTCCATCAGCGACGGCGGCTTAATGTTGTCCAGCAGATTGCAGCTGGAGTTGACGCTCTCCGCACTGCCCGCCAGCTGGCCAAGTGCTCGCCTGGCCACCAGCCCGGCTGGGAATGCTTTGCGCGCGAATCTCGGCGATTTACTGGGCAATGGATTAACACACAAGGAACTCGGCTGCGTGTTGCAGGCGGAATTGAGTGAATCCATGCCCGACGGTGGACGCACATGGTCCAAATCCAGGCTAAATGTCAACTGGTAGCCATCGTCATCCGTCGCCTGCAGCTGCTGCAGATTCTCGGCCAGCGCACGCGCCTCAAAGGCAATCATCGTGGAGTTAGTCATCATGGAGGCGCTGGTGCCGTTGAAGAGCAGCCCCGGACAGCCGCGGACTGCGGCATTGACCACCGGTCCGCCCAGCTGGAAATTGAGTCCAGCCGCGGATTGACTGTCCACAATTTGCTGTTCCATTGAGGCGTGTGCTTCATTTGTGGGCGTAATCTCGACAAAATCCGCTGCCTGAGTGACCTCCGCATCAGTTGGATCATCGTCCAAGCTGAGCGAGGCCAATTTGGGTGCCGATTGACTGATACTGGGAAAGGACACGTCATTGGGGCAGGTGTGCTCGTTCCAAGTGTTGTTGGCCTGGCTCAGATTATGACTGTGACTGTGACTCTGACTCTGGCTGGGATTCTGACTGTGTCCCGTTCGCAGCTGCTCCGCGGATGTGACAAACTCCAGCGTCAGTCGCTCCACAGATTTCAGCATCAAGTCCGGATCCTTGTGCTTGTCCGAGCTGCAGCTGGGATTTGATTGCCTCACTTCATCCAATCGGACTGAAGTATCCAAAATAAACGATTGATTTGATTCGTCGCTAGAACGATCTGCATCGGGATCTGTTGCAAAATCTGTTGGTTTAGACCCAATAACGGTCACGGGATCGATCGAGTTCTCGATCTCGTTCTCGATCTCTGGACTTGGAGCTGGACTTTTTGCTGCGTCTGTGTCGATGTCGATGCCGCGTGGGCTGTTCCAGCTGGGATTGGGATTGTGGCTGTTGTTGTTGTTGTTGTTGTTGTGTTGGGTTACGTGCGTT
Source organism: Drosophila recens (assembly GCA_037043495.1). Taxonomy (NCBI): domain Eukaryota; kingdom Metazoa; phylum Arthropoda; class Insecta; order Diptera; family Drosophilidae; genus Drosophila; species Drosophila recens. Next base: position 217,240 of record JBAMBJ010000823.1, read on the forward strand.
CTCTTGTTGTTGTTGTCTACGTCTGGAGCTGCTGCTGCTGTGCTGTTGGCACTTGCTGATGTAGTAGCCGCCATTGGGTGACACGGTTCCAATGCAACTGCAGACGTAGCTGGCGCGTTTTTTGGCACCGCACTGATCTTCTTGGAGATGCCCGTATTGATGCACTCCATCAGCAGCTTCTCGTCCTTGCGCTCACGCTCCCGTTCACGCTGTTGATGATGTTGTTGCTGATGATGATGATGGTGATTATGATGATGATGATGACGCTGTCGCTTCGATTGCACTGTCGGCAATTGAACTGGCAACGAATCAAATTGCTTAAGATTGGGATTCGATTGTGCCGCTGAGGAGCTGCTGCTGCCCACCGCCGTCAATTGCTGTGATCTGCCCGGTTCCTTGGACTTGTACATGCCATTCAGTATGCACAGTTCAAACAGCGACTTGGACTGATTATCGTTGGAGTCACTGGAGTCGACGGAACTGTGGGATTCCTGTTGCACCTGATTCTTGCGTGCACTCATCGCTGAGTTTAAAGAGCAGGCCGAACTGGCCATTGCATTGATGGCCATCGGCTGTGATGTGGAGCACAGCGAACTGGAACGCTTGCTGCCAGATGGATTCGAGCCAAGATTGAAGCCAAGATTCGATTTGGGTCTATTGCAGCCAGCGGCAATAGCCTGTTAGAATATTGAGAAAGAAGGAAACTCAATCAATTGTCAAATTTGCAATTGAAAATTAAATTGACAGTTACCTGACTCAGCAAATTGGTGTCATCCTCCGAGTCAATGGACAAGGAGCTCAATGAATCATCCTGCCAATGCGGCGGTCGTCTAGCGTGCTCTTGCGATGCCACGTTCCCAACGGACTGACCTCCACTTGCCTCAACAACGCTGCAAGGAGAAGAAGAATGTAGTTTAAAGGGCACGACGGACTAGGTTTTTTCGACAAGTATATTTTTAATGTGGTCGCAGGCAAGTCCAAGATACCCTTAGATACCCTCGCAGTTAATTGCAAACACTTACAATTAATCTATACAACTTACACTCTTTATACTGATAGCTGATTAAAATAATCCAGGGACCGTAATCATAATAAGTTATATTATAAAAATTACATTTTAATGATTATATTTTAATTTTTTACTTCTTCTTTAATGATAATCATTGTTTTTGAGTAATATTATAAAACTTAGACATAATCACTAATTTTGATCAAAAAAAAATAAAACTCATAAATAATGATTATCTGGGGTGCCACAGAAATCTCTTTCACTTGAATTTGACGTACATTTGTATGAAATTTACGTCATTTTTCAGGTGAAAGAGATTTCTGTGGCACCCCAGTATGAATGAGTTTTTTTTTTTTTTTTTGATCAAAAATTATAAATAATGATTATGGTGTAAGTTTCATAAAATTACTTAAAAATAATGATTATCATTGAAGAAAAAAGTAAAAATCATAAAAATAAAAATCATGGACATAAAAAAAATCATTATTTGCAGTCCCTGGAATAATCAACATACAGACCAAACGGTAAGAGCTAGAAGGCTTACATTTTCACAGTAGTTTCGTTATAATACAAAGGTTTTGGAAATTTCTAACTGCATGTGAGTCAAAATCGGGGTAACTGGAATTTCACTTATTCTATTTCTTGCGATCTTCTACATTGGACTCTACGGTCTTCTTAGTTCTAAGATCTTCTACTCCCAAGTTAGGTTAACTTCCCTGTAAAACTGAACTGTTATTTTATAAATGCTCCAAAAAGTAGATGCCTTTAAAATTGCTCTTTTAAATTGTTTTTTTTATTTTTTTTGTCGATTTGTGGTTACATTCTGCACATTTAAGGACTCTACATATCAAATTTAGTACCTCTAGCTCTTAACATCTCTGGGATCAATTTCTTTATACAGTCAGATAAATTCGTTTGTTCAAAAATTTTGTCCAAGTGAACTTTGGATGCCTTTGCTTACCCAGTTTCCTCCCGTAGTTGCACCGCAGGTCCCACCAGACTCGAACCCACCGTCAGATTGGACAACCCGGAGACAATCGAGAAATTGCAGGGACTGTCCTCAATGAGATACTTGTTCAGCTCATCGTCAACTGGCAAATAGGCGGGAGCAGCAGCTGGAAGTGGCGATGGCTTCTGCATGCCATCCCGAATGCATTGCTGGAGAAGATGTGCCGCCTGACCACCACCGCCTACGCCGCAATCGGAAGCATTTGAGGACACATCGTCGGAGAGATTGAGCGAATAGCGTTGCGGTTGTTGTGCTCCCGGCGTCGAGTTGATTGATATGGCCGAGAGATTCGTGTTGCTGCCCACCTTGGAGAGCAGGGCGGGTGTATCCTCGGTGCAGTAACTGTGCGTGGTTTCCTCAGCTACAGCTGTGCCGGCTGCTCCTCCTCCAGTGCCCGTTGCTCCTCCAGTGCGTTGCATGCCCATGTTGATGCAGCTGGCGAGCAATATTTCGTCCTCCTTATCGTTGTCGTGGTCGCCCAACGGTTTGTCGTCGTCGTCCACAATGCTGAGATTGCTCAAGCTGGTGGCATTGGAGAACTGTGCCGGCGTGTGCTCCACATTGAAGCTGCTCAGATCATCCTCAAAGACGCTGCGCAACGGACGCTGCGTGTTGACGGCGACCGGTGGCAGGGGAGGATTTGCACTTGCCACACTGATGCGACGCGGAGATTGGGGCATGCTCTGCGTGGGGGAATCGGGCAGCTCCGAGGGCGAAATGACGCCACTGGCCAGGCGACTGAAATCGCTAACCACCGAGCTCTTATCATCACAATTGGCCACATCCACGTCCAGCGAGTCCATGGAACTGCGACGCGAGAACATCAAGGGTGTGTCCAGCGCAGAGTTGGAGGTGGCACCGGACTTAACTGGTGCCTCCGGCTGCTGCAATTCCTGTGGCTGCACTTGCTCCTCCGGCTCCGGCTCCTTGACAGGCTTGGCTGGTTTCGCAGCCTGGCTCGGCTTGCCCGGCTCGTCCAAGCTGCTCAGCGAATCGTAGCGACTGAAGTAGCCCGGCGTGCCCTCCTCGCAGTAGTTGATGGGCTTCTCCGGCGTATACGAACCCGATCCCGATGCGCACTGCGAGAGCTTCGCGGCTGGCTTCTTCGAGGCTGGAGCTTGTGGAGCTGCATCGGCGGCTGTCGCCTCATTGGACTTGATCACCGCCTGATCCTCCACGGGCGGCGTCACTTCCGCATCCGTCTTGGCCGCCAGCCGCAAGTCCGTGACGGAGGCCGCATTGGATATGACATAGGGCGTGTCCTCGGTCTGGTAACACTTGACGCTGTCGTCCAGTATCAGGAGGATCTCCTGACCCTCCTCAACAGCCGCTTTCGGCGGCGTTGCCACAACTGTCGCGGATTCCAATTGATTCTCCGCATAGCGTAGACTGAAATCCGTGGGTTGATCCAGATCCGTTTCCTGATATGTTGTTGTTTTATTATTATGGGCCGCAGCTCCCTCGCTGTACTTGACCGAATAGTCAATGGGCTGCTCCTCCGTGGCCTCGGCATCCTGTTCCAGCTCCATCTCAAAGTTACTCTGACTCTGGCCGGGAGCGCGCTGTGTGGAATCCGAGCGCATCAGGTGCTCGTAGGCCGTATCCGACTTGGCCGAATAGACAGAGTCGCGACTTTCGCTCTTGGTCAACATGGCGGAGCGTGACAAGCGTTGAGCCGGAGCCGGATGACGACGTGTCTTGCTGGGATTGGGATTGGCATTGCTATTGTCCAGATTGTCACAGGTCTCGGCATGCCGTTCGCCCAGCTCCTGCTGCAGAGCCTTCTGTTTGCGCGCCTTGAGCGTGGGCAGCTGCTTCAGGCCCATGGATCGGGCAATGGGATCAAGTTGCTCTTGATTCTGTACAGCGGGACGAAAATTCAACAGATTCTTCAATGCCGACGAGCTGCCCTCCGAGATCATCGCATGCTTCGAGTGGATCAACGACCTCAACATCGGCACCGCCCCGTTGTCCCACAAAAACTTCTGATCCTCGGGACAACGTGCCGACAGATTCCACAGCGTGCCACACGAATTGCTGACCACCGTCAGACTCTCCGACTTGAGTTGCTGCAGCAGAATAGCCAGGCAATTGTGCTGCCTGAGGATCAGGCGATACGGTTCACAGACGGCAATGTGACTCGACACATTGCGCAGTATTCCGCCAGCGTTCTCGATGATCTTCAGGGTCTTGCTGGGTCCCTCGTAGCTCAGCATGCCCACCAGAAAGGCCAGGGCTCCATCCACCGCACAGAACTCCGCCTTGTTCGTGCTGCAGTGCGCCGAGAGGTTCCACAGGGCAGAGAGGATCGCCTTCAGGGTATTCTCGCTCTTGTTCCGCATGGCCGCCTTGGCCAGCGCGGTCACCGTGCCGATCTCGTTGAGCACCGCCTTCATGTTGCTGTCCGCGCGCCACGACAGATTGCGTAGCACACTGGCCGTCACCTGGAGCAGATCGTCGGGTCCGGAGGTGTCCAGTTGGGCGACCAGCGCCTCCATGAACTGCTTCTGGCCACAGAGCAGCGCCTTGTTGTTCTCATCGCCAAACGTGAGATTGGTCAGGGCCATCAACGCATAACGACGCAGGGAATTGCAGCACTGATCCTCCGGCTTGGGACCGTGGACAGCATGGTCCAAGTGCACCAGATTTGGGATCACCTGCAGTGCACCCAAGTCGCACATGGCATGACGATGCTCCTCGTCGAAACTGACCTTCATCAGGGATGAGATCGCCGCCAGCGGATGGCGATCCGAGTCATCGGCAATGGCCTCGCCCCCACTCTGGAGCAGCGTCTTCAGGAAGCTGCAATAGTCGACAATCTGGTCGAGCAGTCGCAGCACCTTGGCCTCCCGCCTGCCCGCCTTCTCGTCCGGATGGCTGTGCACCACGTTGTGGAGCGCCAATCCGGCGCACTTGCGCACCTCCTGTTCATTGTCCGGCGCATGCATCATCTGCACCAGGAGCGGCATGCAGCCGGAGCGACGCAATGTGGCACAGCTCTGGCCATTGGCCGACAGCTCCAGAAACTTCTTGGCCATCTCCAGGGGATCGTTGGAGCCCAGCATGGATAGCAGCGAGTAAACGCATTCCACTTTGGCGCCCAACGTGGCATCCACATCGGAGGTGCTTGTCCAGGCGGTGCCCTTGGGCAACCGTGGCAAGGCCGGCGTGGAGTCGCCGTCTAGAAAGCGGGACAATGTATAAGATGGTTCCTTGCTGCGGGAAATCCTTCCCGCGCCAGTTGCCGCCGCCGGCGAGCCCAGACGCTGAGGTGGCAACAGCTCCTGCTGCTGCTGCTGCTGCGCCGACTGCCGCTCAAAGTTGCGGTCGAGACTGCGATGCTCGCGCAGCTCCTGGGCCAGCATATAGTCGGGCGGTATGGGATTCTCGTCGAGAAAGTGCTTCGCCGGCTTCTTGGTCGTCACTCCGCCGGCGCCGGCACTTTGGGTAAAGTGCAGCGTGTTGTCGTCCTGGGTGAACTCCTTCTTGGTGTAGCCACTGGCGGCCAGCTCGTAGTCACTTATCTCGCCATCCCGCTCGTATTTCTTGTCCATTTTCAGCTGCTCCCCGGCAGCTGCCCTATGATTGTAGCCATAACTGTCCTCGTAATCCGGCGGAGCAGCTGCATCATAGTCCAAGAAATGTGGCTTGCGATCGGGCACCGCATCCACATCCACTTCGACATCCACCTCCACATCGACCTCCGCATCGTCTAGGCCAACATTAGCCATGGCCCTGACAATGCTGTCCGTCTGCTGTCCGTCGCCATCCTCCTCTAGCTCGGGCGCTGGCTGCAACATGACTCCGCGCTTCACTTCACCTGGATCCGTGCCCACAAGTCACAAGTGGCAAATCAATGCGTCATGGCCTGCAAATAGCGTAAGAAAAGGCGTTCTATTATAAATTTAGTGGTGAGTGGACCAGCCTCGACATCGTCTTCCCAATTCTATTTATAGACACATAACATACATACATACATTATTGATAGCTGGCACCCAACTTGGCCAACTTGTGCCCTTGAGTGAGATGCAAACGCGGATGTAGAGGAGGCGAGTGGAGACTCCAGCATATCAGGTGCAAGCTCAAGTGTGCGGTTGGAATGCCCATATAGAGAAAACTCCAGCGTACAACGAATTCTAAATACCCTCAAATCATGTTCAGGTCTGTTCCGAATTTCGAACGTTTTCAAAAAGAAAAACGAAACGAAAGCGAACGTTTTACTATTTGCTGTTTCAAATTTCGAATCCGAATTCCGATCAAAATGGGCTTTTTTATACTTTTCGAACTCAGTTTCGAAATCGTTTCGAAAATTCATTTTAATTATTTCAGGTTGAACAAAAATTAAAGTGGAGTTTAAATATTTTATAGATGCTTTTAAAAAATTCTTCAACAGTTTAAATTTGAAGAAGTGATGTTAATAGATTCTAAAAATGTTCAACATTATTATAATTTTCAGTTTATAATTCTAGGTATTAATTTAAATGCTTTAAATGGTATTTAAATCCGGTAAATCTACAGCACACATTTTGAAAACGAACATTAACGTATGCGGAATGAAATACGAACAAACCGTTGTAATACAAATAAAAAATGTATTTCAAGTCCGACCAACTTCTATTTTAAGCTATTTTACAAAAAATATTCATGACCATAGCGATCTGCCTTCCTCATATTTGCGGGTACCTTGAGCATAGCCTCCTGAATTCCCTTTGTAGCCATTTTAGCAAGCTCTCTTTTGATTTTTAATATCAAACAGTCGATGTTTTGTGGCTTATATTCCTTACTCCAAACATTTCTTTTCATATTTGACCAAAACTTTTCCATGGGCTTTAACTGAGGCACGTTTGGAGGGTTTTGCAGCTTAGGCAGGAAATCAGTGACCAAGTGGTCAAGAGCCTTCAGAGTTGTTTTGGCATAAAGAGCAGACGCTAAGTCGGGAAAAGCACCGTACTATCATTCTCATAATACTTATCAATAAATTTTTTAAGCGCCGGAAGACAACTGTCCTTGTAATTTTGCGAATTCAAGGCCAATCCTGCCTTAAAAAAGACAGGATCGCTGTTTCCACGCTCGCTTATGGCCAGCCACAATAAAAACCTTTGTTTATGTTATTTGAGTTACATTCTCAGGTGATTAAATATTAGGAAGCCTAAAGTAATAATTCGGAGTCCACTCATGACCCCCCAATGTGAAAAACGTCTCTTTATCCATTATGCAAATCTTTAAACTGCTCTCAGAAAACAAATTTCTAGAAAGCGCACGTAGCCGAAGTTTAATTGTCTCTCTCTGTACTTCTGTGACTTAAGGAACGGTTTTTTTTATAACATATCATCACTTCAATGTCTTTTAAATACTTTTTCACCGTTTTGTCGTTCACTTTGTATTTTTTGGCAAACGAACGATTCGATTTATATGTGCGACCCACAATATCAGCCTATTATTTGGCTCTAACTTAAGACTACTATAATGGAAATTTTTTTTCGGATCCAGGGGCTCTTTCCATTTTTTTTGCATTCTAAACATCCGAAATTATCTTATAAATAAAAGTTTTCTTGAAGCCCATAGCAGAAAAGTATTGAAAAATTTAATTTTTCGGCTGAGATGGATTATTGGCGCAATATGTGCAAATAAATTTTCGGCACTCTGCTGTGATCAGTGACATTACCGCGACTGTGCATTATCTAGAAAGTTAATTTTTGATGCTATACATGCTAAAATAGTACCATTATTTATAGTAAGTTTTGTTTTGCGCTGTCGATTATGGGAACTTATTGAGAACATGTTAAATTTTGTTCGTATTTCATTCCGCATACGTTATTGTCAATTTTCGGAATTTGGAAGAGCAATCAATTCGTTTTGTGGCAAATCGACTCGTTTTCGGAATTCGGAACAGACCCGATTCATATCATTACATGACATGCTTAAATGCTTTATTTTAATAAAATTTCAATTTTTTTTAATAATTTTTAACAATACATATATAGTTGTGGAATATGTTCATAAAAATGGTTCATTTAGTTGTTCATCTTTCTTGATAAAAATCAACATTATGGATGTTTTATGTAAATTAGTTCAGTTACAGAGCATCTACTAGTCCACTATTACAAGGTATCTGCAAGTAGATCACACTTGATTATAATTGCATAACATACTATATAGGCAAATGGAATGTTCACTTTGCTAGCTAGCTTTGAGGTTGAATGAGTCTCCTTTACAGGGTATTTATCATTCAATAACACCAAAACTTATAAAAGTTGGGCAACACATTATGAAAAAGTTTGATTTGCTATGCTTGTTCAGCATTGACAGAAGAGTTGGGGTGAAATAAATCATGAGTAGAGGATATCTGCTAGTCGAGCTTGCTCAAATAAAATGAAATGGTAACAGGAGGTAAAGACCAGTTTCATTTTTTGCAATAAATGCAGAAATTACTCAAATGAGTATAAAAAGATTCCAATAGCCTTGTTAGAAACAATTACCAAATTGATCAAGAATTGTGTATACCCAATGGTAATGGTAGTTATCAGTACAATAGTAAGAAACGCAATCATCATTATGATCTTGATTAGCTGGCGCTGCATCTTTTTAGAAAGTTAGCGGTTCGGCGTCGTCTCTTTGCGGAATTTCCAGTGCATGAAAAAGATACAGATGCGTTTTCAGCTGCTTAATTTCCATTGTTATTGTTGTTGCTCTTATTGTTGTTGTTGTTGCAGTTGTTGTTATATTTTTCATTGGAGCTGCCGTTGAGTTATGCGCTGTGCAATTGGGAGCTGTTGCATTTTCTTATTGCTGCAGCGGCGCATGCGCCGTATAATTGCCTATATGCGTATGTAACTAGGTGTGCGACTGTATATACATATGTATATGTGTGTGTCTCTGACATGATTTAATTTTATATTCTCACAAACCGCGATTTAGGGCGACCCTCGAAATCACATTTTGTTTAGGCTCCAATTGGCATCATATTCATCAACCAAAATCGAATTGTGCAATAATATCTCAATGTAAACCAACCGCATTTCCATTACTTATTGTAATTGGATAATAGCGGAATTGCCAGGCATGACAATGCGGATTGGATAGAGCCAAAACAGTAGCCAATCGTTCACAGTCAGCGAGTCGGGAAATCGGAAAATCACGTGTATTACTTTTTTATGTTTTTTTTTGGCAAAAACTGTATGAACAGTATGCTTGAAAATTGCTTACTCAAGCAATTCAACCAAGGTCTGAACCTCTTACAAACTTAGTACAAATTTTACTCATTTGTTTTGCTGGCACATTGATAAGCAGCTATCTCTGATTAAAGTTATTGTGAATGATAAATGGTATATGGTGTGCATTCCTTTTATACAATGCCTACAAAAGTATGTACACTGAGGGAACACTCATTAATTAATTTCATGACAACTGCTTGCATGAAAATTTATTTAATTTATACACTTTCAAGCGTACATAGTTTTAATTTTAAATAACGTGTTAATGGCGCTTCTGTTGTAATATACTATTAATATATGGGTAATTCTCCCATGTCGAATGCGACATTCGTACGCATTCAAAGTGAAATAAAACATATGCCAAAACATTATTTTGTTGTGACAAAAGGAGAAACTTATAGGTATTGATTAGCGCTATAATTGGTGCTAAAGTGGATTTTAGGAAATTGTTCGTTTTCAAGATAATTTAAAAAAACCAATGCATTCGCACGCGACTCAGATAGAAGTCGTTTTTTCGGCGACCAGTTCTAGCACTGATTTCGGCAAAGCGTGAACGAATATTTTGATGCCATTTATTTTGTAATGTAATGTATTCATTTATCTAAAAAATGCTTTTTGTTTGGTTTTAAAATATCAAGTAGTTTTTTTTTAAATGTAATTTGAGTCACTGTCGCACGCGACATGTCGCACGTGACATTTTTTTCCACAAAATATTTCTGTTGTTTCTATCTCTCTTTTTTTATATTATATATCGAAATCAGCCCGAAAAACTTATTTAAATTAAACTTTCAATATATTTCTTTGAATTAAAATGGTTTATGTTACAATCTTACTATATTACTTAGTGTAATCGATAGAATACAAACGGTCCATTTTGGAAACCATTTTTTTAGAAAATTGACATAAATATGGAAAAAGTGATTTTATTCCAATGTAGAATCTATATATATATACATATATATTGAATTTCTTCTAGCGTATATTGCTTAAATAAATAACTTGAATTCATTTTTGGAACATCATTTCCTAAGATGTGAGTTTTTGAGCAATTTTTCGTTTTTAGGCTCGGTTGACATTTCTGGAGAAATGCCCATATGCATAAATATTTGTTTGTTTATTTTTGCTACTTTTTTATAGCACTTTTTGCACAGTGTATGCACATATTTACTCATGTTACATAGCCGGCATTTTAGCTTGTCTAATGAATCAACAGTTCATCAATTAGTCAAAGCCTATGCAATGTATATGCATATGTACATACAAATTTACATATAAACACGAGCATGTCTGTCTGTTGGCAAGTACCACAAAGAATGTGCAAATATGTATGCGTCACTTGTCTAGTCGCGCGCCTCTTTTCCTCCCACCACAATACCCGCTGTCTTCAGAGTCATTAACCGGACAGTCAAAGCAACAACTATAAATGTATTGTATAGTGTATGTCTGTATATGTATCTAAGTACAAACACCACAAAAGGAAGCGACGTTTTGGCTTGGCACACATTTTGCATACCGAAAATCCAAACGCCAGAACTATCGCAGAAGTGAACGATTGAAGATGGAGAAATAAGTAGGAGAAGGATGGGGAAGGGGTAAACCATTAAAAAGACATGATGGAAATATGCGAAAAATACATACAATACAATAGACGACAATAAAATACTCTTTGCCAATCTTAAATTATCCTTTGACCCTAGAAGGGTGTTTATTTACTATAACTACAAAGTTCTTTAAAAAAGTAATGCAAATTTTAGTTCAAAATGTATCCCGAAATAATAATAAACAGCCAAATTATATACATATTACGGCATCAAAAATGTCTCCTTCAGTGCTATACAAAGTCAGTTTTATAGTACCCGCTGATCCCATAATAAAATTGCGCGCCTATTCCCATTAATGTGTACACTTGTATGTGTGTAATGCTATATGTATGCCTTAGTTTAATGAACGTCATTCGCTTTTGTTGTTGTTTTTATTATTATTTCTTTTCATTTTTATGCTGTCCAGTTTTGCGTATGTATGTGTGTTTGAGTCTCTGCGCGCAACCGAGATCATGATTATGTAAATTGAAGCAAAGTAAAAGGGAAACTAAATACTATAACTATCCGACTGGCAGTCAGTCTTACAACAAAAACAATAAAAATACTTACAACAGCGACTGTGTCTGGCCCTTAAACCGTGCATAATAAATACATTTATAGATTTGTGTGTATGTTTGTACAAAACACAAGTAGTTAAAAGTTAATTTGTGCATGCAAGTAAAATGCGAATGCAGACATTTGCCAAATGATTAATTATGGTAAACAAGAGCAGGAGAAATTACTAAATATCAATTAGGTGCGCCACATTCACTTTACAATAACAACAATTGTAACAACACAACAACAACGCAGCGGCGAGTCGAAGACACACACACACGGCTTAATTTGCTGATAAAGGAGTCTGCAGCCTGAAAAAACAACACATATTATACACCCACACAAACACACTCACACAAATCACAAGGCGCAGCCGCTTGCACACACACACATGTATTCGCGCCCATTGTCACAATTGGACTTTATTGATTTTTCCTGTATAAGGAATATGAACGAAGAAGGGAAACGCGAAAAAATACCATAGCCGAGCCATTTATTAAAGTTTTAATTAAAAATGGTCGCTATATAATTAAAAACTAAAACTTATTATTGCCATAAAAGGCTGTCCGTAAATGTTTAGATTATTTCTGTAGGTTTGTCACATGCATACATACAAAAAAGATGATTTTATTGAGACTCCCACACAGAGACAAGTTTAGTGCATACCTTGACCAAAAAGTTCTTAATAGCTTGAAGCAGCTGTTGTCTTCAGTAGACACATTTCACACTTTATCTGAGATGTTTACTTTCAGCGATTGCATTTATTTATAATTCTTACACACTTCGCGATAAAAACAAATAAAAACGCACGTATTTTTGCAACAAAACCGTCCGGACCGCAGCGGTTTCGTGTGGCACGGCCAAAAATGGACTAAGTTATTAATGTGAATGCACAGCTAAAGAACTTAACAGCAGTGGTGCCAGATTCGCTTTTTTCCCGTCAAATCTGGCTTTTTCACTGGTCATTTGCTAGAAAAATTTGAAAACAGCGGGCAGCGGGAATTCCAGCTTTTTTGTTGTTGAAATGCGTGAAATAATTTTAAAAATAAATGGTTTTTTTATGGCTTTTTTAAATTAATTTTTCAGCTCTTTTGCGTCGTTCCCGTCAAAACAGTTTTTTTTTAAAACAAAAGTTTGCAGCTCTGCTTAACAGTTTGCTGAACTGTTATTAACAGCGAGAACTTCTGAAAATAAATCGTTACTCGCATTGTGTTTTCGCAATAATGAATTGAAAAATGTAGTTTGTTGAAGACCTAATGTACAATGGACTACAAAACGAGCAAATTAAATTCAATCTTTCCAAACAAAACTAGTTTAAATAAAATATCATATTGGTTGGTCGAATTTAAATTTAACAGCTGTAACTGGCTCTAGAGGAATATCTCTAACAATTTGTAACAGAGGTATAACAGCTGTTTTTAGCATTATTTATTAGTTTTTATATTTGTAAAGTTTTTAATTACATTTAATTTATCATTTTGACTGAATTAATTCAGTTGGCGCATTATCTTTATGTTGTGTAGACAATACGAAAAAATTCAATTAATAATGAGAACATTTATATCGCCAATAAAGGTGGGTTCTCACTGCTGCACAATGTGAAATCACATTTTGTCATGCTTTGTGATGATTTGCAGAATACGTCAAAGTGTTTACATTGGCAACACAAAATTTGTGCTTCACAAAATTGTGGAAAGCCTTGTGAAAAGACTTGTGAAAGCTTTCAATGTAAACACTGCCAGTCAATGTGACAGAGCATCGCAAAAAATCAAAAGGAATCAAAACGTTCACAAAATGCTCGCAATTGAACAATAACAAGTTCCACAAAAAGAATAAAAACAAAGGAATGTCACTTTGCACATGTCCTTTAATTAGAAAGGTTGCATTTTTTAAAAATAATTAATATGGAGCAGATAATCAGCCGTGGACGTCGGGTTACAATCCAGTGGCATTCTGATTCAATCCACAAGCTAATTGAAGGTGTGGAGGAGTCAGAATGCCTCTGGAATGTATGTGGTAAAAACTACAAGAACCGGGAGGCCAAGGAAGCAAGTCGGAGCTCAATTGCTTTGAATTTGAACGAAAGACTTCGCAGCTCTCCCGTTAGCTTTGCATACATTCCCTCTTTTTCACGAGTCAAACTCATTTCATCGATCCAGCAGCTGCGCTTTGCCTTGGGTTCATCATAGTCGTCCTCTAAAAGCCACAGCCCAATGACCGCCAAAGCAGCAAGCTCTGTTTCATCTTGTGAATCCATGTCTTTCAGAAAAATCAAAAACAATGCTAAAGGCCCGATAAACAACAATAAAATATTAGCTTTGACGTTTATGTTTTCACAAATGTGAAAGAAAACCAACTTGCTCGATGTGCTTTCACAATGGGATTGGGCTCAATTGAGCTGCTTCAACTTTAACAGGAGTTAACATAGTTTTTATCAAAATTGTGTCAGCCTCCTTCGCAAAAAATTTTTAACAGAATGTGAAAGTGGTGTTTACATTGGATTGCCACATTTTTGTGACTTCACAATTTTGTGACAATGCATTTAGTGTTCACATTGCCTTGTGACGTTGTGAACAGCTTTGTGCAGCGTTTGTGAAGCGATTGTGACGCAGTGAGAACCCACCTTAAGGATTGTTGATTGCAATATCGATATAAAGATTTATCGATATGCCAATCAGAATGTATTATTTATTGAGAGCATAAGATAAAAGAAAAGAAATAAAATAGTGCACTGAAAAAAGTTAAAAAAAAAGTTTCATTAAAATAGCGTTATTTAAGACACAAATAAAATGAATGCTTGATTAAGAATCTCGATACGATAAACTGTGGAGGTCAGTCGATATTGTTTAGTATCAAACATCAAACAAAAAAGGAAATTGCAAATCATTAGACGAATAAACTGTTAGTTGGAAAAACGAAAGCGAATTTCACCAAACAGCACCAACATGGAACAAATGGACGTCGATGTTGACACAACGGCAAAGCCGAGCACTTCATCTACAGCAGCAGCAGCGGCGGCGGCAGCGGCGTCAGGTGATGCAGCCGGCAGCAAGCAACAGCAGCCGCAGCAGCAGCAACCGAAGGGAAACATTATGGCGGGGACAGGAACAGTTGCATCGGTGACAATTTCATTGCATCCGCTGGTCATAATGAACATATCGGAGCATTGGACACGCTTCCGCGCTCAACACGGCGAACCGCGTCAAGTCTATGGCGCTCTGATAGGCAAACAAAAGGGCCGCAATATTGAGGTGATGAACTCCTTTGAGCTCAAGGCCGATGAAGTAGCGGACGAAACGATCATCAACAAAGAATATTACAACAAAAAGGAACAGCAGTACAAGCAGGTAATAAATTTGACTTGTAACTCTTGGTGACTTTTTTGATTAAAACCCTTTAACGTCTTGCAGGTGTTTAGCGATCTGGACTTTATTGGCTGGTATACAACCGGCGACAGTCCCACTGAGAGCGACATCAAGATCCAGAAACAAATAGCCGAGATTAACGAGTGTCCCATCATGCTGCAACTGAATCCGTTGGCCCGCAGTGTGGACCAGTTGCCTGTGAAACTGTTCGAGTCCCTTATTGATTTGGTCGATGGCGAGGCGACCATGTTATTTGTACCATTGACATACACACTGGCCACCGAGGAGGCCGAACGCATTGGCGTCGATCATGTGGCACGCATGACCACCAACGAGTCGGGCGAAAAGAGCGTGGTCGCTGAGCATTTGGTGGCCCAGGATAGCGCCATCAAAATGCTAAACACACGCATCAAGATCGTGCTGCAGTACATCAAGGACGTGGAGGCGGGCAAGCTGAAGGCGAACCAGGAGATATTGCGCGAGGCGTATGCACTGTGCCACCGGCTGCCCATCATGCAGGTGCCCGCCTTCCAGGAGGAGCTCTACACGCAGTGCAACGATGTCGGTCTGATCAGTTATCTGGGCACGCTCACCAAGGGCTGCAATGACATGCATCAGTTTGTGAACAAATTCAATATGCTCTACGACCGCCAAGGATCGTCGCGACGCATGCGTGGCCTCTATCCCTAAATAGATATTTATTTTCTATAATATATGTATATTCGATATTCAACTGCTGCCTATTAAATATGAGTAGCTCCACAATGGCAATCGACTGTTTTTGTTATTTTTTAATGCAATTTTATTTGTTGTTTGCAAACTACACAGATGGAATTAAGCGGGGGGGGGGAAACCACACATACACATATGTATATCACTTTCATCTTACTGTCCTCCATGGAGCTTCAAGCTACTTAAATTCAATTCAATGTGTCCTAAATAAACACTTAAATACGTAATATGCGGTGGTGCTTGATGGTGCTGCTTCCTCATCTCTCTAATGATTATAATCGTCCAACTTGATGTTGGCCGAGTATTGTTGCATGAATTCCACCTCCAGCGGATGCATCTCCTTGGCGGGAATGATCAGCGAGTGGAGGGGACCACCCAAATCGGTGGCACGCATGCCGTGCAACGTGCTAACCACAATCTGTTGTGTATCTTGGCCAACGCGTGCCAAGCCGACGCACAGCGACTGCTCATTGAGCACTGTATTCCGTTCCAGGGCATCCTTCTTCTCGACAATGGTCAGCAGCTGCTGGGCAGCCTCGGCGACACTCATGAAGCGCGGCGGCATGTACTCCTTGCGTTTGCGCATCAGCGACTCGGGGGTGGGCTCCTTCACCTTGATGTCCAGCAGACAGAGTGTGTGCATGTTGTGCAGGCGATTCAGTTTGATCTTATCGTAGAAGCTGTCCGGCTTCCAAGTCTCATCCCAATACGGTATGGAGACAGTTTCACCAAATTTGTACAGTTGCAGGCCACAGCAGCCAATGGCGTTCATAATGGACGCATTGTGTATGACCTTGTAGGGTATGTTCTTCTCCTTGGCGCGCAAAATGAAGTCTGTGTGTGTTGTGGCGCCAAATGGGTCGCCAACCACAAGGAGCGCCACATCCGACTCCCCAGCGCCCGACAGTATCTCATCGGCGCCCTGCTCCACCAGGTCACGGTCAGCCAGCAGCAAAGGACGTCCATAGAATTCTTGCTGCAAAAATACAAATGAAAAATATGGAAACTCTTTTTAGTCGAGAAAAAATTCAAATCAAATCAAATAATTTATATATTTAACACACACACACACATCACACCACCAACAAATGGCACTCACCATATCCTCAAGGCTACAGCCCAGAATTGAGGTATACATTTCCAGGTACACACGACTACATTGCTTTACGATTTCAAGGCCTTTCACTGTAATATCCTTGATATCGCCCAGACCGAGCCCGATAAGGTAGAACATTGTGCGTTTATAGCTCTTGGCGAATTTGTGCACAGTTTAGCAATTAATTGGTGCTTGCAAATATAATTAATTGCTGCGAATTGAAACCGACACGTGCCTGCGCTGTATTAAGATTTGCACCTCGCTTGTTGCTTCTTCACGCGCGGACGACGCGATTGCACTAACATCTGTTTTGCAGTGTTGCCATGTCCGTTAGTTATCAATTTTGTTGAGTGGGCGCTTAAAAATCTGTGCGAAGCCGACAAACGGTCACACTGGTATTGGTTGTTGTTTTGCAATTATATACATGCCCTTTTGTCATAAACAATTTAAACTGTTTCCAATATGTATAAACTTGATTAAAGTAAGCACTAAAAGGCCTGAGCACGCTTGAACTCTTTGTTTAAATTGTAATGCAGTTAGCGGGTATGCCTCAGTTAAGTTAAATACTGCATAAATACTGTAAAGCATGTGCAGCTCTGCAAAAAAAAAGAGTTGCTCAGCCCTGGTTAGCTATCGACCAATCGTTATCGAAGTCAGCCGATTTATAAATTTATTTCCACGTGCGGCCGCAACTTTTATTTTACTCGTTTGGTCAATTAATTAAGCATAAATAAAGATGCCACCGGTAAAGAAACCCAAACCCAATAGGATTACAAAACCAGCTGCAGTTGCCGAAGCGACAGATCAAAAGAAAGATGTAGTGTCTGGACAGGTGAGCTGCAAGCGCGAAAAACAGAAACAAGCAACGGTTTCTCTAACTGTTTACGAACTCATTTTGTTTTTAGCTGAAGAAGCGAATGCCGAAGAATAAACCAAAAGCAGTAGAGCGCCCGCAGCGTGGCGTGGTGTTCATTAAGCACTTGCCCCATGGATTCTTTGAGCAACAGTTGCGCGCGTACTTTAAGCAATTCGGACATGTTACGCGCGTGCGTTTGGGACGCTCGGAACGCACCGGCGGCAGCAAGGGATTCGCTTTTGTGGAGTTTGCGTATCCGGAAGTGGCCAAAGTAGCGGCCGATACCATGGACAACTATCTCATGTTCCAGAAGGTGGTGAAGGCATCGTATATACCGCCTGAGCAGCAGAAATACAACTACTTCAAGAACACAGTGAAGAAGGTCAAAAATAAGGTAAATCAATGAATGTCTAATTAAAGTAAAGCAATATTTAAGTTTCTCATTGCTTGCAGGCTGGCAAAGATATTTATGTGTCCGCGGTCACCAAGGCCACGCAGCGCAGTGTGAAGCACCAAAACAATTGGAATGATTCCACCTGCCAGAAGCGCACTGTGGCTGGCATTAAGAAGATGAAGAAGCTGCAACAGAAATACGATCATTTGGGAATTGATTTCACCAAGTTGCTTGTGGAGCCGGTCAAGAAATCCAAGGTGGCCACCACCACAAGTGCTGGCAAGGCGAAAAAGACCGCGAAGAAGCAGGAAAAGCAGCTGGAACTGGAAGATCTGCTGGGCAATACCATCAACGAGGACTCTGATGATGAGGACTATGTGGATGAAGACGATGATGAGGATGATGTTGATGATGCGGAGTCAGCCAGCGATGAAAGTGTTGTAAACACTAGCGATATGTCGGATGAGGATGAGGAACTACCGCCACCGCCTGTGGCCAAAAAGTCGCAAAAGAAAAAGAACACGGCCGAAGATCGCATGGCCGATCTATTGAAGCGCAAACCCGGCACCGGTGGAGTGCAGAAAAAGAAGAACAACGCTGCTAGTAGCAAAGTCAATCCCAAGGCAGCCACACAATCGCTGCAGCTGGCCGCAGCCAAGAAGATAGCCAAGCCATTGCAGAAAGTTGGCAAGAAGCTGAAGAAGAAGTAATTTTATTATATTGTCCCCGTTATAGTTAAGTAAATCAAAAATTAAACATTTGTATAAAAAGCCGTTGTCCTAAAATTAAGACCTACAAAACTATTGATGCTTTGTGGAACTGGAGCTGGAGCTGGCGGCGGAAGTCTCGAGTTTGATGCGTTTGCACTTCATGCGGCGATTCTGAAACCAGACCTTCACCTGCCGCTCACTCAGCTGCAAGGAAACGGCGATCTCGTAGCGTCTCAGTCGTGTCAGATAATTGGAGTAACTAAACTCCGCCTCCAGTTGATTCAGTTGAGGCTTTGTAAATGCCGTGCGCTCCTTGCGATGCGAAGTGGTTTTGCTGCCTGTTGGAATCTCTTGGATTGGCGAGGCTGTTGCCAAACTGGCTGCCAACTGGACGGCGTCCCAGTCGTAAGCGGCAGCATCATTCGACCAAGTTTCCTCCGCTCGCTGGTACTCGACTGGATTTGGAGCATTGTTTTGCTCACAGTTGTAGGCGTATTCGACAAAGCCTTCGGTGGACCAACGTTTGGTCACATTGAAGCAATAGTAGGAGGATACTTCCGCATTGCTGGAGCTGGAGTTCTTCATGTTGGATCCTTACGCGCGCACAGTCTAATTAATACTGATCGCTGTGAGGCACGAAGACGCATTATTTAGGCGACTTCTTTGGCTTTGATCGGAGCACACGCTCAGCCGCCGATTGGCTCAATCTCAATCTGTTTTTCCACTTAACTTTAAATGATGTGCTGCTGATATGATAATTGTGCGCAACATCTGGACCTCTGGACAGAAGACGGAACACGACTCGACCATCCGAAACGTCGCGTGCGCTTCTCTTTCCACTCCTCTTCCTTTCTCTCTCTCTTCAGTTTTCTGAACGATTATGACACCCACAAAGTATGTTGTTGTTATTTGTCAAAACAAAACGGTCTACAAAACGGAAGTCGTTGCAGGGCACGGCACAATGTGTGGCAACTGATCTTCTAGCAGAACATGAGTCAAGTGCTTTGTGTATCTCCGAGGGAGAAAGAGAGAGATCTAACATTAAACGATCATAAAATCATCTTAGGTCTGCTTTTTATAGACAACATATCAATTGCACGCTCACTAAACTTCTTATGGCTCATTACGTTTATCTACAGCCCGAATATCCATGTGATATTCGTCTTTGGACGTAGTTTGGACAGTTCCGCTTTTATTTGATAAATGACAATCATCATCATCAATGACAACATATCCATGCATTATGATTCTGTATATATTTCAAGTCTTCAGCGAGCAATAGCATGAATTGACACGTCAAACTATTTAAAACGCTTTGTTTTAACAAATTCAAATTATCCAAAATCAATTTCAAACGAACCGCCAAATGTTACGAGTCTGAAAATAAAATGGCATCACTTTAAAAACTGGCTGCCATAATTGGTAGCGATAACTTGTCTTTGTTAGTTTGATGGTCACCCTAATGCTCAGCGTAGTATTTTTTTGCAGCAAGCACATAATTATTTTACATACTTAACTTTTTATGTATTAAGCTATAATAAATAATATATGCTAGTTTAATGCTACTGTTAAATTTAAATATCAGTTTCTTAGTACGCTTTTGAGCAGTGATAAATAATAAAATGAAACATGAAAGAAATCAAATACATACACCTATTGATATGCGCTCCATACCTAGCCGAATAAAAAAGATTTTAGCTAGGAATTTAGGAATGAGTTAGATGTAGTGTCGTTTATTATATCTGATTACATTTTAATCATTTCGTTTCGTAAAGAAAAAAACGGCGGCAAATATAAAAAGAACTGGTAAAAAGAAAAACAGCGCACGACAATATCGCACAACTATATCGATATTGATATTTACGTTTTAAAAATATCACTTAAAAATATTTTATCACCAAACATTTTCTATCGATATAACTGAAATCGATAAATTGAAACAACAACAGAAAGGCGTCCGTGGTCGTCGGTTCGCGAGTCGCGCATCTGCATCTGATTTTTTTGAAAATTAATTAATTTTAATTAATTAAATGTATTCACAGAAGCATAGAGCTTATATTAATAGCCCAACAAAGTGCTTACGGTCGCCGCAATGATTGGCTAAGCCTGCACGCCGCGGCAGCGCCACTACAGCAGCAGCGACTGCGGCGAAGTGTTGAAAGTGGAGAGAGAAAAAGTCTCAATAAAAAAAAAAACCGAAAATCTTAACAAGTTTTAGGTTTTTGTAGATGCGGCAGCTGAAAAATTGCGTTAAAAGAAAGCGACGCTAGCCAATGCAGCAATTGAATTGTTAAATATGATCAGCAAAATACAAGCAGTCAATTTTTAAGTTGTAATTGTGTTGTGTCTGTGCCGTGTGTGTGTGTGCGTGTCGTGTATCGGTGTGCGTTTGTGCCTGCGTGTAAGTGAAATAAAAAAGCAATTGTAAATGAGTGCGCGAAGAAGTTGTGAAGTGGCGGCAGCGACAGCGACAGCCAAGCCCAAAACTTCAGTCAAGCATTTCGAGAAGGAACGCTAAAATATAAATACATAAATAAGAAAAAAAAAGGAATTAAACCAAAGTGCAAATGACGACAGTCCAAACACGTTGGCAAATTAAATAAAAGTAAAAACATAAGTAAGTGAGTGAACAGCGGTCGGCAGCAGTCCCAGGTGGTCAGCGAATACAAACAAACACACACACACACCCGCACAGGGAGCGGCAATAGCAGCCGCAGCAGCAGAAGCAGCAGCAGCAGCAGCAGCAGAAGGCGACAACGCCAGCGTCAGCGTCGCTCAATGACCGAGGAATTGAAAGTGGTGCTGCGTCGCAGTCGCAGCGATCAGCATTCCGGTTTCGGGTTTTCGCTGCTCGGCACAACTGGACCGCCGCATGTCATCTACGACATTGTCGAGAATTCGCCGGCTGCCGATTGCGGTGCGGTAAGTAATCGTCACTCTAACGCACAAACAAACATACATACTTACATGTATACACTAACACAAACACTTTGTTAGGGTGAACCCTGTCTCCGCCTCCACCCCCTCTACTGCCTTATCCTCGCATGTTTCTTGGCGTTGTCGCATTCTCTTTTGGGACTGCCGTATGACTTCATCAACCACCAACAACTAAAGCAACAGAGTCACCTCGGCCCAGTGGGTGGGGGAGGCGAGACGAGGCGAGGCGTCGCAATTCCTCTCGCTGCTGTTGATAAACACATTTTTCACGTTTCGATGATGTTGAAGAGAAATGCACTCAATATTGCTGAAGAAAACGATGTCACGAACCGCGACCTCGTCGTTGTCATCGACGTTGTTGCTCATCCTCCTCCACCTCCTCATGGTGGTCGTCGCCCACTGTGATGTCATCGTGACACTTGCTACTAGAGTTGTCTCGTATCGTTCAGAAGAATCTTTTAAAAACGATTGTTTAAAATGAACGAATGAACATGAACTTATTTAGTTGATCGTTCATTTTGTTTCATTGATAGTAAATCCATTGATGTAGTATCTTGTAAGTTTTTCAAACATGTAATTTAAATAAATTGACTGGCATAACATTGTTATGTACACTCACTCGCATATCTCTGCGTACACCCTTATTTTTGCTTTAACAGCTATGTTAGTGAAGTTATCACAGTAAAAAAAATATATTTGGAAAAGTCGTTCAAATTCCGTTTAAATGATGCAAAAATTTCCTTAACCCATTAAGTACCCTTCGAAGAATTCGAATTTATGTAAAAGTCACTTTTCAAAACTTTTTTCCTCGATTTTTTCCAAAAAATATTTGGATGCAAAAAAATTCTTGGAACAATTCTAAGAGTGATTGCAAAAAAAATTTTTCAAAAATATTTTTGATAGTATTTTTTAAAATTGTTTGAAAATCCTAAAAATGACCATTTTAACCCATTTTTCCTCATTTTCATGCAAAAAGGGCCTTTTTTGCAGTTTTCAAACAATTTTAAAAAATACTATCAAAAATATTTTTGAAAAATTTTTTTTGCAATCACTCTTAGAATTGTTCCAAGAATTTTTTTGCATCCAAATATTTTTTGGGAAAAATCGAGGAAAAAAGTTTTGAAAAGTGACTTTTACATAAATTCAAAATTTTCGAAGGGTACTTAATGGGTTAAGGAAATTTTTGCATCATTTAAACGGAATTTGAACGACCTTTCCAAATATATTTTTTTACTGTGATAACTTTACTAACATAGCTGTTAAAGCAAAAATAAGGGTGTACGCAGAGATATGCGAGTGAGTGTATATCTTTCATGAACAACTGCAATGTATCTGATTTAGTTCACGAACTGAAAATACCAACACTATTCGCTATTTTATTGGTGGTCTACAATTGGCATTTGGGGTTGGGGTTGGCACAAACACTCACACACAAACACACACACTCGCACACACACACACGCAACACCATGTATCAATTTTCGTTTTGGTTTCGCTTCTATTTACTTTTGTTATTGAAATTCCCATGAATTGGTTTGCTCATTTCGATTTCAATTTAGCGCAAAAATAAATACATACATACATGTATACATGTGCCACTGTGTGTGTGTGTGTCTATAACTGAAAATCAAATGCGAGAATTGGCAATTCTCTTAGAGATGTATCTGTATCTGTATGTATTTAAATTTCCATTTTAATAAATCTAAAAGGCAAATAAATCATATGCAGTGTTGAGGAATCGTGACGCAAATAACTTTTAATTTGTATTTTCATATTCACAGAAATTCCAGCTATGTTTAAATATTTCTATTTTATTAGTTTAGCTTTTAATATTATTGCAAAGTCAACAATGCATTAATTAAATTTTCTGTATGTTTTGACAGCAAATAAAAGATTTGTTTGCTTGCTCATTCCACTATCTAAAAATTAAAAGTTAAAGCACTTAACACAATGAAATACATATATACACACTGTTGGTAGTGTGTATTTATCATGTTTATAGCCGGAACTACGTTTTATACTTATACTAAAATATGAGTTGTTGTCAAGAGTTTTATATTTCAAGACTATTTCAATTGCAATATGCTTCACAGAACATATGTATGTAAATGAATATGTTTGTATCTATTCACTACGGATACTCGTATCTATTCAGCCAGTGGAGAGTCGACTATTTGTACAGTTATATCTCTATAATCACACAAACACACACTTACGTAAATTCGTTAGTATCTTTGTTTGTATTTAACGAGTATAGATTTAATTACTAGGAATGTTTGAAGAAACAAGGGAACAGACGGATCGGAAATGATTCGTTAGGGATATGTCCACACGTACTGGAGTTCTTGAGGGTCTCGAAACGTGTTGCACATTTTAATTGAATTCAATTTCAAATGCACAATTCATTTGATTTTTCTTAACTCTATTCAAAAGAAATGCAAGCAAAGTCATCGAACAATCACAAAAACAACAACAACAAAAAACAATCACAACAAAGCAAAGCTATAAAAAGTAATGCAAAGACAAAATTATAAAAATAACTCGAACTCGCACTTACACATATGCAAATAAAGTATGTGCATGTATGTGTGTACTTATGAGTATTCACTTTATAATTATCAGAAGAAGCAAAAAGCAAAATAAAAATGCAAGAAAAAAGACAAAACAAAATAAAACGACAAACAAGAAACAAAATGTTTGTGCACGAATGTTGTTGCATTTGCATTTTCAAGTTTGTCTTTGAATTTAATTCGCACAACAATAACAAGTAATGTGTGAAAGCGAAGAGAGTTAAACAACAAATACATGAAAAATACAGTGAACAAAACGTGTTTCGAATTTTAAATTGCTTGAATTTTTGAATAATTCAACCAATGAAAAATGGGGGAAAAAAAATATGGAAAATAACTATTTTCGTCGGAGAAAATACCCTTGACGGTATTTTAATTTTATACGTTATTCTTTATTCAGGAGACTTAAAGAGAGTGAGAGAAAGACACAGAGCACTTAAGAGACGGATGGAATTGACGATTTCAACTCAACTTCTAATTAATAATATAGCTACGTGTGCATTTATTAAATGGGTTCGGAAATGCCTATTTAATGTGTTGCACATTTCACTATAAAAATGATAGGGTATAAAAACCAGATACGCATGCATAAAGACAACAACAAAACGAATCAAACTAACGTAAGTGACAAAGACAACAACGTCGCGACGCCGGCAGAGCCAACCAGCTTGTCGACTTCGAAGCGATCGCTGCCGGCGTTGTAATCACGCAAACATACATATGCACACACACACACACACTTTCAGATACGTACCGGCACGCACTTTTTCAATTTGTTATTATCTCGCTTTCGCTTACAACTTGTTGTTGCTTTTGGGCGACGCAATGCTTGTCGCCTTGTTTTTGTTTTCCTTGTTTGCTCTGTTGTTGTTGTTGTTGTTTTTGTTGTTTTGCTGCTTGCGACGTCTATCTCACGAAGTCTGTGCATTTGTCAGCCTGCCGTTGTTGTTGTTGTTCTCGCGGCTAACACAATTTTTCAATGAGTTGTGAATTGTGTAAAAACTCTTTAGATACATTCATAAACAAAAAAAGATACATATAAAGATATGTACAGTTGCGGTCAAAAAAATAGTAGTGCGTGCAATGAATTTACAAAAACTCAAAATTTAATAACTTTTCATTTATCCAAATTTTTTATATAATTTTTTTAAGATACGTTAATATATTGTTAATCTATCTGAGAAATCAAAGATAGTGAACAGTTATTATTTTTCGACTTAGCAATTTTTTCTTGCAATAGCCTGAAAAATGGGCGGTCAAAATAATAGTAGTGATGAACATATTCAAATATTTTAATGATGAAAACGATCCAAAACCCCATTTTTTTTATTTAAAAGGTTAGATATGTGAAATGCACTTAATAATTAACAAATTTAATAATTTGTTGTGAAGCCTTTATCTTGAATTACCGCCTTACAACGACGGATCATGGCTTTTAAATCGTTATGTTTGTATTGTGCTCCAGGCGCTCCTAGCGATCTTCCAAAGATGAATATTATTTGTTGGTTGATGCTTGACAATATCCTTCTTCATATCGGACCACAAATTTTCAATGGGATTCAGATCGGGGGACCGTGGTGACCACTCCACTACATTAACTTTTTTCTATGCGAACCATTCTTTCGAAGATTTGCTGATATGCTTTGGGTCTATGTCCTGTTGGAACCTCCAAATTATCGGCATATCATCTGAAAAATACGGTAGCATAGTGTCCTGCAGAATTTTCACATGTTCGTGCCTTTCCATTATGGTTATGATCCATTATATGGGTTGGACCCAGTAATGTGAAAATGCGCCCAGGTTATTATTCTCATACCACAATGTTTGATGGTCCTGCAGGTGAATCTGGGCTGATATTCGGACTTTAACGGATACCTTACATGTTGTCGAGATCCTCGACCAGCAATAAAAATAATTTTGGACACATCCGACCACTAGAGGTTTCTTTATTTCTCTAGGGTCAATTCAGATGGTCCTAAGCAAATCGAAATCGCTTTCGGGCAGGTATATTTTTTAATAACGGAATTTTTCACGGGCTTCTTTCTGCCAGATTATTATTTCGCAAACATCTAAGAATTTTTTACACACTTTGGTGCATACCAAAGTCCTTTTTTTTAAGTGCTGCAGGAGCAAAAGGGTCGCGTTTCAAAAACCTCACTACTTTTGTCACTTGTCTTTTGGACATGGATCGAGGTCTTCCACATTTATCCTATTTTGGCGACTACTTAATGGCGTTTCTGATTATGGTTGGCAATCATCTAACCAAATTTTTCCACTTCCTTAAACGTTATCCTTTTAGAAATAAATTGTTTATGGGAGCACGCTTTTCTGGAGTGCAATGCTTGCCACGCCCCATTGTAACAACTCTAAGCAAAATATTTTTTATACAATTTATAGAAAATTATCAAATAACAATTATAAATATCAAATCAAGTGCCTTTCCTGCTTAATATCCTTTTTTTCCACTTTTAATGCATTCACTACTATTATTTTGACCGCCCATTTTTCAGACTATTACAAGAAAAAAATTGCTAAGTCGAAAAATAATAACTGTTCACTATCTTTGATTTCTCAGATGGATTAACAATATAATAACGTATCTTAAAAAAATTAAATAAAAAATTTGGATAAATTAAAAGTCTTTAAATTTTAAGCTTTTGTAAGTTCATTGCAGGCACTACTATTTTTTTGACCGCAGCTGTACATACAAATGTACGGCTAAGTAGCTACAAATGCATGCATGTAAATATAGATGAAGAGAAATACACAAATAATATTCACACATTCATGCTGGGCCGTGTATTGACCGAAAGTTACTAATTTGCTGATTTTTAGCGTGATTTCGTAATATTTTTAAATGTCAACTTTTTTAACAATAATATTAATATTTATTTATATTCATTAGCAGTTTAATTTCAATAGTTTTATCTTATCTACAAGACGAGTTTTGTAAAGTTTTAAAACACACTGTAATGACTGAAATGCTACTGCATATATGACCATATACAGTTCCAAGTCGAGTGTTGACGTGTTCCCTTTGTGCCTTCTTCTTTTTGTTGTCTACCACTTGTGCTATTGTTAGTCGTGTTTCGCTGTTTCACTTCCCTTGTGTATTTGTTCTTGGTGGTGTTTGCCTGCGTTTGTTTATGTGGAATTTGATACGACAACGACTGGCAAATTTGTATTAATTGTGTCTCGGTGTTATAGAAAAAAACTTAAGAAACACAATTAATGTGTGGCATATCATATGTTCCTTCAAGCTAATGATGTTTTTTTTATGGCAAAATTGATGCATTGCATCATTAATCAATTTCACGGTTCTCATCTGTTTCTTTTTCAAACAAAATTGCTTTTAAATTTCTACCTTATGCCCATTTATTAAACTGTCTATTGCGTCATGTCCAAGACCAGTTCCAGAATTGGAGCAAACAGTTGGCATTTCAATTAGAAATGTACTCGGAACTGGTTCAAGCGCATTAACAGTTTTAATCATCATCCACATCTCACACGATGACCAGGGCTGCAAATGTATCTTGGTCCAGCCCATTTCCTCGCCAGCCTCTTTTTTTTTTGCTTTCCTCCTTTTCAGTTCGTTCTCATCTTTTGTTGCAAAATTCTAACGCTATGCTTAATTAGCCTTTAACTGGAAGTGACTAACGACTTTTCTTGTTGTTTGTTGCCTGAAAATTAATTGTCGCAGACAGGCGGGCAAACAATAGAAACAAAAGAAGCACAAGGCTATATTGATTTTTTTTATTTTTTTTTGTCTATGTGCAAGTTTTATACATCACAAACATACACACATGCACATACAGTGGACCACTAATGTCTTCATACACCCTAACTTTGTCAAATTTTTGTAAATATAATAAAACAGATTTCTTAATTTAAAATAATAGTTTCAAAATTGCTAAACAGTTAAAATAGTAACTTTTAGCAATTTTCAAATAATAATAAAAAAAAAACTAGCAGAGATGAGTTAAAGAAATTTTTGTATCATTCGAACGAAATTGAAATGAATTAAAGATTGATATAAGAAACCTGCATCAAAACTTTTTTATTATACAAAAATTTGACAAAGTTAGGGTGTACGAAGACATTAGTGGTCCACTGTATGTAAGTAGTTTTGCGAATGGTCGCTCTCGATAACCTCGATTGCCACCTCCTCCCCCACCTTGTACTATATATTTTGCTGGATATCTTTGCACGTTTAGAAATTTGTCGAGGAAAACTTCAAGCTCTAGAAAACATAAAACTGTCATTTTGAGTTCAATGTGCGTAGCACGAGATAGTGGGTAGGTCACGACACGGTACGACAACAACAAGAACAAGAACAACAACAACAACAACGATAAC
Source organism: Drosophila recens (assembly GCA_037043495.1). NCBI lineage: Eukaryota > Metazoa > Arthropoda > Insecta > Diptera > Drosophilidae > Drosophila > Drosophila recens. The sequence goes on from JBAMBJ010000823.1 coordinate 245,626, forward strand.
AACAACTACAGTTACTACTTGCACGCGACGTTTTGCCATTTCGATAAATGTCAACGTTCCGCGTATGTATGTTTGTTTGTTTGTAGTTTCTCTGAGCTCTGTTCGGTTCGCTTGAAGTCAAAAGTGCACACACTAAAGTGAATTCGCCTTAATTGAATTACAAAAGTAGCAAAAATTGCGAGCGCGTTTATTAAGTTAGCTTTTAATGGTGGCTCAACGGGTGGCGAATTTAAGGGGCAAGGTGGCTTAGCAAAGAAAGAGAGTGTAAGAGAGAGAGAGAGAGAGAGAGGGGTGGGTGAGTGTGTTGGCGCTGAGACTCAAGCTCGATGGCTGTGGTTCGTTGCACGCCACGGCACAGCGCACAGCAGCAGTACAACAACAACAACAACAACAACAAGAACAACAACAGCAACAATCAACAAAATAATAACTAAGAACAATGAGTGCATAAGGCACTCGGCATGCAAAAAGCAACCAAAGAAAGCGCAGTGTGCACTAAACTTTGCGCTAAATCTAAGCATTATATTAAAAGAGTGTTTGTTTGTGTGCGCCCAAGCGTCACAAAAGACGCTGCCAAACCCAGCAACAAAAGCAACACCAACTACACACACACACACACACGCATATACTTATACTTATATCCACACAAGTATGTAGAAATGACTGCACTTTGTCTGACGGTGTTGCCACTTGGCTGCTGTCTGTTGGCAGTAAATTGAGTGGCAGCACTTGTCGTCGTCATCCGTCTCGAGTTCTTTACACGTGTCTGTCCCCTGCATATGTGTGCGTGTGTGTGTGTGTGTGCTTTTCTTGTCTTCATTGTATTTGCATTCCCTTTGCCGCTTTTAAAACGCTCAATTAGACGCAAAGTGGCCGATGAGCCGGCCGGCTGGCTGACGAAGTCGAATAGATTAGAGGCAAAATAGCCCCAAAAACACTAGTGGCCTGGTTAGCAGTAATTTCGGCATACATGTGTACATATACTCTTGCATTTGTAACAAAACAGCGAACGCAAATCAATAACAAAACGACCACCAAAAATAAACTTGTTTAAAACCAAAAAAAAAAACACATTTTTGTTGCTGGGTTTTTGCATTTCTTGTTCTTGTTTGTAGTTGTTGTTTTCAACTCATTTTTACGCTTTTGCACACACCAAATCCAAATACAGGTCACAGCGAATGAAAATACACAAACAAACAAACATTCATTGCTCGGCTCGGTTTGAAGGGGCTTACAGTTCGTGCTAATTCCTTAGCTGGCCGGTATTTTTAGTTTATTCTACGCAAAAGTAGGCAAAAGCCAAAAGCAGCTGTGAAATTGTCGTTGAGAATTGAAATCCAAGTCAAATAGCACACATACATACATACACACACATATGCACATGGATACAAAAATACACAGTTAGAATTGCGCTAACAACTTGTTCTTGGAGCATTTCGTTATAGTTTTTTTTTTTTTAGAAATTACATATAACGGTAAGGGTATTTTATGACTTTAAATGTTTGTTTGTACATTCTTTTTGCTGTTTAGTAGTGCGCTAAATTGGCAACGATCCGTGAATAACTCAATCATAAGCAGCATTTATTTGGAAAAGAAATTTACATTAAAAGCGTCAGATTTAACATTATACAATTAACACAATTAAGCACACCGAAAATGATGCGATATCGCCATTTGTGACTTCCGGCTCTTTTCCGATTGCACAACACCCAAACACACACATATGTACATACATATGTACACATAATAAAATTAACGTGTTTATTTTGTTACTTTTCGGATGCTCATTTATCTGTTTAGGGGAAACTCGTATGAATATGATCATTAAAAGAGAAAGGAAACACAATGCGGACAGTGCAGATTGCCGACAAGGTCGTCCGAATTCATTCACACTCATTGTTTGAATGGGGCAAATGGCAAAACTGCTACTTTGTTGCTGCTGTTATCAAATTGATGATATATTTTCCACTAAAAAAATACACGATAGTATTTAAATGAGATGTCACAGAAGAGTGACAGGCGCTACTACTTTTATATCTTTCGTCTGCAGTGCTGCCAACTTAGCCTTTTACCGGCTAGATCTAGCATTTTTCAAGTGCCAAATGCAGGAAAAATTGTAATCTAGCTGCTAGCGGGAAATTTGGCCCTTTTGAAAATCAAACTAGCCTCTTATTTGAATGCTAAAAAGGGCTCTGTTACTAAAATCCTAGAGCATTTCAAACTGCCTCAGATTGAACAGCTCCTTCTGCAGTACAACAATATACATCTTTTAAAATGGGAAAATACGGATTGCATCGTAAAATTTTGGGCTGAAGCAAACAGTTATGTGGATTCGGCCGGTAATCACCGATTTAAAGCGTTAGCTTCTTTTGTCTTTAAATTACTATCGCTGCCGTGGTCAAACGCCGAAGTCGAACGAGTGTTTAGTTCAGATGAACATTGTAAAATCGAACCTGAGGAACTCAATGAACATTGACACACTAAATTCGATTTAACACATACGGTAATTAATAATTTGTACACAATATTAAAAACTTTAACTTCTTATTAAACATAAATTAATTTATATTCACAGTTATGGATTGCGACGGTCAAATAAATGTTGCAACAACTTTGAAGTGCCTCAAAAGTACTTAAAAATTATTGGTACAAACGACACTTACACTGCTGAGGAGAATATCGATTTCATTGAGCTCGATAATTGTCTATCAGTTTTCAAATAATAATATATATTTAAAAATATTCATCAAGACTAAAATGGCTTTTTTTCTGGCTATTTTTGAATTTGATCTAGCCGTTTCTAGCAGGTTGGAAGGTTACTTTAGCATTTTATTGCCCGAAAGAGTTGGCAGCACTGTTCGTCTGACAAGCACAATGATAAATGAGAGACGGCCCTATGCATGTAACGGTGTCTGTGGGATGGTCACTCTATTCACAGTGGTGCACGCTGTGAATTCAAGTGAAGAGATTGCACTGCTGTGCAACTGTTTTCGCATAGGAGTTATTAATTGCGCGCACAAAAACGCATCGCCGTAATTGTTTTCTTACCATTGAAGATGTGCACCTGTTTAACTACGACAGGTGCTGTTTTATTTAATTTTTTATTTTCTGTTGCAAGGCAAGGTAACCACTTTACGCCCACGCAATGGTTTGTGTTCTTGGCTTTTATCTATGCCTTACATTGATTTTCAATAAATTTCATGTTTCGTTTCAAATGGCTTTGACTTGAGTGACGCAAAGAGGTAAAGGTAAATGCTTGTTTATTATTTGCACTCACTGTTGGCCTCGAGTGCTTTCGCATAACGGTGATGTGAAGGAGACAACAACATAACGTTCGTCGTTCCGTGTGCTTCGTACTTGACTAGGTCATCGGCATGTCGCCATGTTGCTGTTATTGTTGTTGTTGTTGTTATCGTCATCGATGGCATTGCGATGACACTAATACAATCAATCCGTTGGCTTGTTTACCTACCGCCTGTCGATTGTAATTGGGTGGGCGTGCAGTTGTTGCCATTGTTAATTGATATTGCTGGCACAATAAAAAACTGATATCGTCATTGAATATGGGTTCAAGTAAAGGCAACAATCCCCAAATAAATATTTATTAATTGCATTTCAATGATTTGGACACTAATTGATCCATCAAGTGTTTATATGGCAGCCGATAACTAGACGTGACGCCAATATTAAATATATGTATGTAGTATCAAGGCGCCACAGAAGTGGACGTTATCAGTTTTTATGGTGATTTAATTTGATTTAAACGCGATTAGTGGCCACAGCTACTGTAAACAGCTTTAGCATGTAGACTTTTCGATTAAAACTGCTTATTAGTTGTCATTTACGGTTAAATTGGTTTCATATATCATCATTGTTGGACATATCTGGTAATTCTATCGGCAACTGCACGTCGCTCACGATTCTCTTGAAACAACAATTGGAGATTCATTCGACAGCAGCTTGAGATAACACGAAGATCGAGTTTGCAATGAAAACGTGACGAACCGTTGCTCATCGTGAAATTAAATCAATTTGCAATAATTTCTGAATTCATCGATAGCTGATCGATTTTTATTTTTGACTCGGCGAGTAAACAAACACATGCACATGTGTGCACACACACACACACACAGCTACATAAACTTACATGCATGTCAATTTATGCGATTGAACAAGATGTGAAAGTGAAATGCCGGCTAAATAAACGGACAGGCGACAAGCAAAAGCAATTTCTTTGTTATGCATACATACGCACATACACACATGCAAGCACCCATATGTACATACATACATATGTATGTATGTGTGCTGCTAATTTGCATAAACTGCGACTAGACATGTACTTGCTTGCAGCTGTGTTAGTGCTAAAGTGTTTAATTACAGCTGATGCTGGCGACTTGTACAAGCCATTAATGAGAGATTTTAAAGCGAGGCGACGTTTATTTACTTATCAGTGAAATGGAAATGGAAGAGAGGCGTACTTTTAGCTCCGAAGGGGCATTTCAACATTACATTTACATTAGGTTGTGCATTCTATTAAGTTTTTTATTGTCCAATCATTCTCCAAAATATTACGCAAGTTTAAAAGTGACTAAGATTTTTTTTTTTTAAATAAGTATGGAAATGACGTTGGATTTTTTAGTGGAAATACAGCAGAAATTAAAGCAGCCGCGTGCTGCATTCGCTCTCTTTGCCGCGTTAGTTTCTCTTAAGTGCGCTCTCTTAGTTGTGCGCTGTTCATGCAACTCTGCGCTCATCTGTTGTCTATTGTGAATTTTACCTATGCACATGTGCGTGTGTGTGTGTGCACATACCGCATAAATTAGTGCAATTTCCAAGTTTAATTAGTCGCGTTGTCGTTTGCACCCAAATACGTTCCTAAAAGACAAACAAAAGCCAAGGCGGCGGCTTGTCATGTGGAATTCACGTGCATAAATTATATATTAGCGGCAACTAAAGGTTCTTGTCTGCCATTAATTATGCAATAAATCCAATTTCAAGTCGCCTGCATTTTGCATGAGAAGTGTGTTTCAGATTTCATGTTTGTGTTTTTACTTTCATTCTTTTTTTTTTTTTGTGTGCTTTGCTTTGACTAGGAAAGTGCGTACCAGCCTAAAGAGCGTACCAATAATATTTTGACGTCAGAGGCGCCAATGCCAAAAGTGTATTTTGTTGTTGTTGTTTTTGCTGTTGACACGCTGATGCGAAGGCGGCCCAAACAAGCAAAATAAAAATTATAAATAGCTTGCAAGTGACGACAACTTTGGACTGACAACGCGTGTTAGTTTTCTTTTCCCTTCTTGAGCGGGACAATAACAACGAAAATCAATAAACTTTTGTTGCCCCAAAATCATTGCTGAATTTAGATGTGTATATTTTTATTAAAGTTTTCTCTCTTTTGTTTGTTGCAGGTTGAAGCTGGCGATGTTATACTAAAAGTCAATGGCATCGATGTGCATCGCTATACAACGAAGGAAGGCAAGTGACATTTGATGGAGTATATCTGATATTTATACCCTGACAGAGTAGAGAGTTGTTGCTTAAGATCAGCGGTGGGCACATCATCTTAAGTCGGGAGTACTACAACAACAACTTCAGAAACATTTTTTATGACGGTCATACATTTTAAGTGTCAATGTCAAGCTGCTCCTATGTTGTTGTTGTTACCTTCCTCGCGAGTCTTGTGTCCGACATCAAGGCGCCGAATAGGCAGAAATAAAGCTGGGAGCAGCCGCTGCTCCCGGAGCCACTGCGTGCCCACCGCTGCTTAAGATCACAGAAACGATCAGTCGACAATTGAATACTCTGCAAGGTTATAAAATCGTGTTTCTAATTTATATTAATTTGGTATCTAATTTCAGTGCTCAAATGTCTGAGGCTGTCGGAGAACTTAGTAACCTTGGAGCTGAAACGAGGCAAGTTTTTATTAATTGTATTGTCTAATTTATATTAACATAATTAAACTTTCTAACACAGATCCCAAGTTGAAGGCGCGCATTAAAGAGCAGCTGGCCAACACGCAGAGTCCGCACTACGTGGACATTGAATCTCCCATCAATATCTACGATTACAGCAGCAGTGCGAACGCCTCGCCGAAGCATCAGCGTCAACTGAATAAGGGCGCGACCACGCCCACAAATGCTGGTTCACCGGCGCTGAGGTATAAGTCACCCACGCATTTGCCTTCGCTGCGCCAGAATTCGCCGACAACAACAGCGGGAATCCAAACAATTGCAGCTGCATCGTCGACAACAACAACAACAACAACGCACACACACAGTCGCAACTCATCCGCCAGCTCGACCAAGATTCAAATGGTTGAATCGACAACGATTACAACGAGCATCAGCAACAGCAACATTGCCACATCTCCAACAGCGGCTGCAGGTTATGGTGGTGGTGGTGGAGACGCCACATCGCCGACATTTCGACCCTCACGCATTCCACAAGCTCTCAAATCGGTCGCTGCCCCCAAGCAGATGCCACAGCTGCAGTCGCCGCAGCATAAGCGTCCACGGCCATCACAAATCCCAACAAAAGCAGCCAACGGCAACGGTGTCCAGCAGCCTCCTCCTCCTCCGCTCCAGCATTCGAACAGCTACAGCGGCAGCCCGGCCGTAAACCGGCAACGTTACACGGATCGCGAGCCGGAGCCGGAGCCAAACTCGGCGCCACCTCAGCCGGCAAAGGCGCCACGCTTCGAGGCATATATGATGACTGGTGATCTGATATTGAATCTGTCTAAAACGCCTCAATCCAGCAGCCTGCTCACGGCCCAAGCCAAGAAGGTAATCTTTTAAAGAAATCTGTAGCCAGCGAAAAAAGTCAACAACATGTCAAATTTATGTGAACGTCATCTTTTTCAATTTTTATCCTCGATTTTTTCAAAAAAATATTTTGATGCAAAAAAATTCTTAACACAATTCTAAAAGTAACTGCAAAAATAATTTAAAAAAAATGTTTGGTAGGATTTTTAAATGATTTTTTGAAAATTTGCTAAAAAGCCACTTTTTGCGTGAAAAGTAGGAAAAAGGGGTTAAAATAGTAATTTTTAGGATTTTTAATAAATGATAATGAAATAATTTTTTGCAGTTACTCTTAGAATTGTTTCAAGAATTTGTTTGCATCATTCAAACGGAATTTAAACGACCTTTCCAAATAAAAATTAAATTTTAAATTAAAATCCTTCTTTTTTTTTATTAATGAAGAGCCACATGTTGATAAGGTGATTTTTTTGCTGGCTATATCAATGGGCAGTATTTTTAAATTCTCAATTAATTTGTTTCCACATTTTTGTTTAATAAATTGCCAGCTAATCCTCAACTTGCCTTTTCTAGGTGGACAGTTTGCGCGACTTTCCCAAACGCAATCTGGCGAATGCACGTGCCAATGGCGCCTTAGCACCACGTGCCTCGGGCGAATCCTCGCCCACATCTTCCTCGTCGGTGGACTCGCCCACCAACACGGCCAGCTCGGATTCGATGAAGCGTGAGGCCAAGTTGCAGCGTTGCCAGCAACAGCAGCAGCAGCAACAACAGCAACGCGACAGCATCAACAATAGCTACAATCGTCGGGATTCGTTGACCAATGATACGTTGCTGATGTGCGAGGAACTGGAGCGGGATGAGGATGCGACAGTTGACTACGACGACAATAAACGGCAGCAGCAACGTCAACAGCAGCAGCAACAACAGCAACAGCGCTATCGACAACAGCAACAACAACAACAGCAGCAGCAACAACAGCAACAGCAGCGTTATGAATACTACCAAAACGAGGAGGAACTGGAGGCGGATCCGGAGGAACGCGAAGAGGATCAGACACATTACGACATCACCAACATCGAGACGTATCAGAGTGGACTTGGTCGAGGCGACGAGGACGACAGCGATCGCCAGTGTCTGGTTGATGAGGACGACGACGATGAATACAACGAGGAGGACAACGATGCCGGCGATGAGGAATACTCAACGAATTCACTGGGATCTGGCTCTGGCTCCGCCAAGCAGCGAATGCGTGCACTGAAACAACGCAGCGTTGCCCGGCAGCAACTGCAAAGGAATCGCGATGCCATCGATTGTGCTGGACGGGCCACGGCTGGTTATTCCGCCTCGACGTCCAACTCATCCGGCACGGTCAAGAGCGAGGCTGTCCTGGGCTTGGGCCAAGACGAAACATCCTTCTCAGTGCCAACGTCACCCATCTCGCTGTCTGCGCCTCTCATTGATAAGGAGACGGCCAGCTCGGTGCCCACGAGTCCAGAGCCCAGCTCTTTGGTCGGCGATTCGAGTAATAATGCCGCTGGCAGTGGTGCCGTTGTGGTGCGACGCCACAACGGGCATGTGGTGCGGAAGTGCGATGCCGCCGGCTTTCGCACCAGCAAGTCCGAGGATCATCTGCAGCAGGTACAGCGCGAGGGCATTGCGGCTGTGATACCCATCGATATCGATGAGGATGTGAATAGCTCGCTGAATACGCTGCTGGATACGCGCCACGACTCGGAGGATTCGCAGGTGAGAATCTAAGTGCATCCAAGTGAATATATCTATAGGTCCCTTCGACTAGCCGATAAACCAAAAAACTTATAGACAGAGATTACTGTGATTACTCCCAGAAACCCAAGAACACGCACAGTTCCATAATGTTGTCTGTAGTTGGAACTTCCTTCCTTTCGAAGGATTTGACAAAGTTTTAGATCTATTGTGTAGTTAGTACATCTATTAGTATGTGTGTATCATCCAATTTTCCATTTTTTCACGTAGTGTTAAAGAAATCCATTCATAAGATATGTATACATGTATCATGAACTGTATCTAAATCATCCTAACATACTTCATAACATTTGAATTTAACCATATTTTCGTAGTAACTTTACTAACTCGTTACTTGTTAATCGTTACTCGTTACTCTTTGCTCTGTATTTTGTTTGAACTGTACCTAAATGAGCAGTGTTGTGTCTATGAACATTATCATTGCTTTTTTAATATTACTATGATAGTCATTATCAATAAAAAATGAGGTTTAATGATGAAATCGCATTTCATTGATATTGAAAAAATCAACAAAGCGATTTTGAACTATAAGTACGGAATTAAATTAATAAATGACTTAAAACCAGCGGTGGGCACGAAATATGAATTCGGGAGCACAACAATAACAACTACAACAACATGAACAGCGAGTCTTTTGTGCGACTTCACGGCGCCGAATAGGCAGAAAAATAGTTGGGGGCAACCGCTGCTCCCGGAGCCACTGCGTGCCCACCGCTGCTTAAAACAATTCCATAAATAACAAAATTTACCGTACTATGTAGATACCAAATACAATTTATGGTAATTTTTATAAATTTGATATTCCAGTAGTTTTAGTATATCAATAATTCCTAAAATAAACAAATTTACTGTACTTTTTAGATACCAAATATAATTAATAGTATTTTTTATAAATTTGATATTCCAGTAGTTTTAGTATAAATTTCAAATTAAAATTTATAAATCATTAATTGCCAATATAAAAATGTTAATACGTTTTATTTTGTAATTATAATTGAAAGTCGTTTCATAAATTTATATTTTTCAATGGTAGTCTAATAAGATTTTTCCTATCATTACTTTTTATGACTATGGATTTAAAAACTAGTAAATTAGACACAACACTGCCAATTGACTTATACTATGTATATTTAACAACTTTTATCTTGTCTATCTTTACTCTCTTACCTTGTGTTCTACTTTCTTTCTTTCCTGCCTTCCTTCTTTTCGTTTACTCTATTGATTCGTATTTTGAAACTAAAACTTGTTATACGCATATGCGCAATTTCTTGAACACACCTCGCGCGCTTTTGTAGTCGACAACAACATCAACGTCAGCAGCAACAGTTTTAAACAACTCGTCGGCATCGAAGCTGAACAACAACGAGAACGAGAAGAGCAAACACAGCATCAATATTAATAATAATAATAATGCAGTACCAACAACAATAGCGACAACGACAGCAACAATAACAACAACGACAGCAACAACTAGTCGAGGCTGCAGCAACAAATTAAACTATATTTTACGCAAAAAGGTTGCCACTTGTTAAGCATGGCATGCTAAAAAACAAAACAAAAAATATTAATTAATGTAATTTTGATGTCATCATTTATGATTTGCAATTTCTTGTGTTGTTGCCTGAGCTTTTCGCCAAACGTTTGTATGTAGTTAAAAGTAGTTGAAAGACAAAAAACACAAAAATAACTGAGAAACTTTTCAAAACAAACGCTTAATAAACACACAGACAAATATACAGATATATGTGAGATATATCAGATATATATCTTAAATCACCAACACACACAACGAGACACAATTGCAATTGTTTTTAGGGCTCTTCAGATTGGGAATATATTCAGCGCTAATTTGACAAATCAAGCATATTATAGACATATACAAATATACATATATACATGCATATATTGATAGCCTCTAATTGACCTATTACTAATTTGTGATCTTTTACTGCAGGCATCGAATCGTGATCGCATCGTGTGGACTTACAATGCGCCATTGCAGCCGCATCAGTTGCAACAACTGCAACAGCAGCAGCAACAACAACAGCAGCAGCAACAGCAGCAACAACAACAATACTACGGTCAGCAATCGCATTCAAATTCACATTCAAGCTCCATTAGCTCATCGCCACAAAATTCGGCAGCCGGCAGCCCGGCATCGCCCACATCGGTGTCCTCCTCGGTGATGTCCTCGTCGGGCTCCAAGAGCGCACATCAACAACATCCACAGCAGCAGCAGCAGCAACAACAACAGCAGCAGCAACAACATCAACAACATCCACAGCAGCGAGAACAATCAACTGTTGCCATGCCGGGTCTGTTGGGCTGCTCTAATAATGGTGGTGGTGCTAATGGTGCTGGTAATGGTTGCGGTGGTAGTGGTGGTGGTAGTGGTGGTAATGGTGGTGGTCATAGTGTTGGTGGTGGTGGTTTTGGCAACGATCAGAGCGTCTCAGAGGCCATTTCAAATATCTCTAGTCCCGACTATCAAGACGACGATAACTTATTGAGTTCTCGCGATATTCTAGGCGGCATGGTACTTAGCGATCCCAGCGACTCGGACTCCACCATACTCGTCTCGGATGCGGCCTCCCAGCAGCGACAGCACCAGCAACAGATCAAGCAACAGTTGCGCGCCCAACAACAACAGCGGGAGCGTGATCGCGATCGTGATCGGGATCGTGATCGCGATCAGTCGGAGCACAAGTTGGTTATACAAGTGCGCGGAATGGACAATAGCAACACGAGCGGACTGACACGTTCCGAGGATAATGATGGCAACACAGTAACCGAGGAGCCACCTACGACAATGGGAGCACGCGACGGCTCGCCGCCTGTGTCCGATGATGGCAGCGATGTGGAGTCGCTGCACTCGTATCACTACTCGCCCAAGGCCGTGGACATGCCCTCGGCCATTCGCCTGGCCAAAAGACTGTACTCCCTCGACGGTTTCAAGAAGAGCGACGTGTCGCGGCATCTCAGCAAAAAGTTGGTTACACTTTATCATTACCAAAATCCAACACAATACTAATTTTAAATCCCTTCCAGCAACGACTTTAGCCGCGCCGTGGCTGATGAGTATCTGAAGCATTTTAATTTTGAAAAGAAATCTCTGGATCAGGCGCTGCGTGAGTTTCTGCAGCAATTCTCATTGTCTGGCGAGACACAGGAGCGTGAACGTGTGCTCGTCCATTTCTCGAAACGATTCCTGGACTGCAATCCCGGCACCTTCAACTCCCAGGATGCTGTCCACACGCTGACCTGTGCCATCATGTTGCTCAACACGGATCTGCATGGCCAGAATATGAATCGCAAAATGAGCTGCGCCGAATTTGTGGATAATCTGGCCGATCTCAATGATGGCGAGAACTTTCCCAAGGATGTGCTCAAGTATTTGTATCAAGCCATAAAAACAAAGCCATTGGAATGGGCGCTGTAAGCATAGACTAAAGATTCTTGGCTTAAAGTTGATGTTTATTAATTAATTAATAATAATTTTAGGGATGACGATGCGACTGATCCGCAACAGCAGCGGGCAAACAACAATAGTCCGTTGACTGGCGTTAGCCAGAATCCTTTCCTGGATGCACCGGAATCCGCCACAGCCGTGGAGTACAAGAAGGGCTATGTGATGCGCAAATGCTGCTATGACACCAGCTTTAAGAAGAGTGAGTTTCAATTGGTTTTTTTCATCTAACTGTTATAAGTTTTAAAATAAAATTTGCAAATTAACAATTATTTTAAAATTTTACAAAAGTTACAAAATAACAATTATTCTTAATTTTTATTCGAAAAGTCAAAAATAATCGTTAAAATTCAATTTAATTAAAAGTTGTGACATAACACTTATTTCTGATTTTTTTAAAAAAAAATTTTAGATTTTATTTTAAAAGTTAGAAATAAGAGTTATTCCGTAAATTTTATTTTAAAAATCAAAAATAAAAGTGTTTGAAAATTGCTAAAAATGACTCCTTTTCATACAATATCTGGGGTGCCACAGAAATCTCTTTCACCTGAAAAATGACGTAAATTTCATACAAATGTACGTCAAATTCAAGTGAAAGAGATTTCTGTGCACCAGAATGTACTTTTTTGCCGTTTACAACAATCATAAAAATACTAGCGAAGAGATTTTTAAAAATTTTTTTTTGCAGTCACTCTTAGAATTGTTTGACAATTTTTTTTGCATCAAAATATTATTTTTCTAATAATCGAGGATAAAAGTTAAAAAAATAGACTTTTACAACTATGTATTTAATTTACAAATATAAAATCTAACGGTAAATGATTTTTAAGAAACTTAAAATTGACTACTAATATAATTAACAATATTTAAAGACGAGTTTAAGATACCGTTATCGCCAATAATAATTTTTTATGCAAAAATGAGGTGCCTTTAATTAAATTTCGAAGAGTGTAAGTGTTATTTCACAAAAATTGAATTTTTACTATTTTTTTTTTGCCTTTTATGGTAAAAATTTAAAATAAGAATTAAACTTGATAATATCTTACATATTAAAAATATATGTTTTTGGCTGATATCGATTGTTCCGACTGAAATAGGAATTTTGGTGTATACCATTTTGCTATAGCATATTTCCTTCACACTAATTTTTTAGTTGAAGTTAGATGAATAACCCTTATTTGCAGTCCCTGATCAAAATACTTATACTCCAATCTTCTCTGTTTTAATTAGCACCCTTTGGTAAACGCTCTTGGAAAATGTTCTTCATCACACTGCGCGATCTTGTTTTGTATCTGCACAAGGACGAGCACGGCTTTCGCAAGAGTCAAGTAAGTCTCTCAAACAGCCTAAGTTTGACTCTTGATTCAATTCTCTTCATTTTCACAGATGTCTGACAATCTGCACAATGCGATACGCATACATCACGCACTGGCCACCATGGCCAACGACTACACCAAGAAACAACATGTGTTCCGGCTGCAAACAGCCGATCAGGCCGAGTATCTGTTCCAAACCAGCGACTCAAAGGAGCTGCACTCCTGGGTGGAGACCATTAACTATGTGTGTGCAGCATTTTCAGCGCCACCTCTCGAAGGTGGCGTCGGTAGCCAAAAGCGTTTCCAGCGCCCGCTCTTGCCCAGTGCACAGACAAAGCTGCTAATGGTGAGTGCCAGAGTCGTATATTGGGGCGAAAGATTTGTGTATAGTAATACTTTGATTTGCAGAAGGAGCAGCTGGAGTCGCATGAGTTGCAAGTGGCACAGTTGAAGCACGAGTTAAAGGAGCATCAAAAGACGCCCGTGCCCAGCAAAGGATTGCCGCTGCAGAACTTTAAGGAGAAGGAGAGTTACTTGCAATATGAAGTAAGTTCAGATGTGGCATTTAACACAATACTCTTGCGGTACCTCATACGAATTCCGAAGAAAGAAAAAAACAAGAATAAAATTTTAGGAATTCAAAATTGGGAAGAAAACAATTAGGAATCATAAATTAGGAATTTCCACTAAGTAAAATATTCAGAGTACAAAAATTAGGAAAAACAAAATTGGGCCAGAATAAAAATCACATGCGCTGGCAATCGAAGTCCTGATTTTGAAATAAATGGTTCGACAAATCTCATTTTGCTTTTCGCGAAATTTTTAATAAAATATTTTTGATTTCGTCTTTTCCCAATTTTTGTTTTCCCCATTTTTCTTTTTCTAATTATTGTTCTCCCAATTTTTGTCTTCCCAATTTTTGCTTTCCCAATTTTTGACTTCCTAATTTAGGATTCCTAATAACTGTATTCCCACTTTCGTATTCGTAATTTTGGATTCCAAATTATTTGATTCCTAGAATTACCTTTTTTTCCGAATTTTCGTATTCTGAGTAATATTTTTCGACATTCGTACATAGAATCACTCTTGCAGAATGTATTTTAATTTATTCCTTCTTGTTATTAATTCAAATACATTTTTTTCTCCAGTTGCGACGCTATGAATCCTATGTAAGCATTCTAACCGCCAAGCTAATTGCGGATCAGCAGCCTTTGGAGCTGCAATTACAGCAGCCGGTGCAGCCGACGCTCGAAGAGGACGCAGATACATTCCCTGTGAGCACGGGCAGCACGCCCACAACGCCACAAAGTATTCATACTCAACAGCAGCAGCAGCAGCAACAGTTGCCGCCGTCAACCAACAGCAGGTATAGTCAGCAACAACAACAGCAACAACGACCCAGGAACTCCTCATCCAGCGGCAATGCCCAGCAAGACATTGGCTGACGCGTAATGGGAGTTTTCTCAGCTTGTGTGGTTTAATGCAAATTTTCGCCTGTCTTACTTTTGTTTTAAATAATTGTTCCTTTTGTCTTGCTCTGTCTTCTGAGTTTTCCTCTCCGTGTTGTTTGTTCAGCTTTTGTTGCTTTGTTATGTCAGTTACTTTTACGCATAATTTAATTATATTTATGTAAATATTTATTGTGTTTTGATTTTGTTTGTGTTGCGTGTGTTCAATATGTTTTTCTGTTTGTCAGACCATGCCAAAAAAGCTTTAATCACAAATGAATAATATTAATCATCACAATTAATTCACAAAAAGCCTAATCTAACTAGATTTTTTAGTTTTGTGTTTTTTAAAAACAAAAACCACACAAATTACTGTGAAAACTCAAAGTAAAAAAGAAATTACATTTTTAAGCTGAAAAAAGTAAATTTCGCATAACTGAACTATATAGAAAATATAAACAAATGTTTTTGAAGCACTCGTAGCAAACGGAAATTTTAGCGTTTAAAAAAAAAACAATTAAAAAGATTTAGTTACAAAAAAAAAAAAAAAAACCCCATATGTGGTTAAAAAGTAGTAACGTTTAATGTTTATACATTGCCTAAAAGCATTCTAAATATACATTTAAATTGGAATTGTCGTTTTCAAAGCAGACAAAACCAAAAGAAAAAAAAGATAAAAACATTTTAAAGTAGAGAATAACAAAGTTATATGATTAGAGCTCTTTGAGACTTATGCGCACACACAAATACTAACTACATAAATACATACATATTGGTTGTTTTTGTTAAACTGACCCAAAACACAAACACACACACACACACACATACGTATACAGTGTAAACCTATATGTATAAGAATCATGCTAACAAGTGGACATTATGCCCCATGCCAAACACTCGTTTTACAGCATTTTCCTGTTCCGTTGCGTTCGTTATGTTTCATATCAAGCAAGCTAAAGATCAATATGAGAACGAAACCAAAAACGAAGAAATTCTTGAATTTTACAGATGGTTCGACGGCGCCTGCTGTTGTCTCGCGCCCTGGCGGCATTTAATCTCCTATTTCAAAAGCCATCATTGAACATTTGAAACTTGTATACATTTGCTTAGCAAAAAGAAAAACCAAAAAAACAAATACCGCACACACAACAAAACAACATCAACAACAACAACAACTGCAACAGTAGCACTGAACTTGGAAGGCGCAAAAACGACACAACTTATCTGCAACAACAACAACAACAACAACAAGACAAAGAACAACTCTCTTAACTCAATCTCTCTTAAATGGCTCGCCCTAAATGTGAGCAAGTCTATGCAAAAATCTTAATGTTTGTTTTATTCTCAATTCACATATTGTCAACTGTCCCATTTGTATAGCTTGGCTGTATATACTTATTTATCACTCACCTTATTTTTATTTTATTTAGTTTAAACCATACATCATGCAACATTTTATTTAATAAAAATAAGTGTATTAATATTGAATTCGATTTTCACTTGCAGAAAAGAGAAGAAAAAGAAATAATTACGCTTTTTCGTTTCGCTATTGATTTTTGATCATTTCAATCGACAACACACAACAACAAACAACACAATCACACACACAACGGCCAATTGGTAAGTGAAATCGAATTAAATTCAATTATAATTCAATTTAATTTTCAATACACATTTCTTTTCATGTCAAATGCAGCCCATGTTTACACACCACTCGCACACCAATACATCACTCACAACAACATACAGGAGAATATGGGATCGGAAAGGGAGGGCCCAATCCCTGGGGAAGGGAGAGGGATAGGAAGATGGGAAGGAGAGAGAGATTCACTCACGCGTTGCGGCAGTGCCGTGGGGCGCCTAAACAGTCTGCCAATAATTCAGAATTTATGTACATTTCTTAAGCTACATAACATTATGATTATGACTTGTATTTGTAGTTGTAATTGAAGTTGTTAAGGGTATTAAGGTCCTATTGCAAAATGGTCGTTCAACAGAAATCTCATATACAAAAATTGATTGGAATTAATTGAAAATTTAATTTGTGGACCATTTACCAATCATTTTGATGTTTTACAAAATTTCATTGATCCTTCCATTGTGTGGATAATGTGTTTAATATAAATATACATATTATGCCTGTCGAATTTTGTATGTATATCAAATCTGACTATATCTATATTTTGATACTGGCAAATTTTGCTGAGAGCAAAAAAGTTGCTAATATTCAAGTCAAGTCGTTACCCTCAGTTCTGACGTACAATAAAAACAAATAACACTCTTATGGTTTTACAAATACTATGTTGTATATCGAGGCTATATTGTCATAATCAAGCCGAGATCGCTTCTAACTTAAATATTGTTCGAGACTCTGCTGAACGGCTCTTTTTGTGTTCGTACCGAAAGGAGCAAAACAAAAGATAAACATTGCTTATTCACATTATATACTTATTATTTAAAATTAACATACGTTTAAAAAAAAGTACATGCATAAAGAAAAACTTACATCATTACCTATGCTATCATTATAAATGATAAAAATAAATTATGAAACACTTTCTCTATATACATATACATTAAATAATAATTAATGAATGAAAATGATCAACAGCGAATTATGTCAAACGCAATATATAATTTGCCCTATTGGCCTTTTTGCAATAAGTAATTAACTTCTCCAATATTATGTACGGTTGCATATGTATTTATTTAAACAACAATTGGTTGATTACGCGACAAGTCCACGTAGCTAGAATATGAAATTATAATAAATCATAATAATAAAAGAAAAAAAAAAGAGATCGAAAAAAACAACACAAGTAAAGCAACAATAACTTTGAATACATACGTATGTATATTTTTTAATATATATTATATATTATTATTGTGTAATTATGTAAATGTAAACTGTATAACAATTGTTTATAATTATTTTTAACAATTCTATTGAAACGGCAATAAATTGAAAACGAAATAAAACAAAAGATTATTTGAAAACCCAAACTTGCTTATACGAGAAAACAGCCCAAAACTATTGATACTAAACATTTGATTCAATCACTGATTAATGAGGGGACACGCTTGATATGAGACAATTAAACACTTAATTGATAAGCTTTCAGTGCATTTTATATATTATATATGCATATACATACTATACATACAATTAATAATATACGGCTAAGTGATCAGCAAACAATTAAAGAACAATGAATGAAAAAAATCATGACACATATTAAAAAACTTCCAACAAACTGTACGAATGTTATGTGTGTTTTACTCAGTCTTTAAAGTAAACGATGTGTCTGTCTCCTCCAACATGTTCTCCAAGCGAAGTCCCAACTGTCGTCGCTGGACATCAACCCTAAGCACGGAGGCAATAATACGATCTCCAATGCTGAGCTCACAATTGTTCATATGGTTCTTGTGTATGAGACCATCTCGATCCACGCCGACGTCCACGAAGGCACCAAAGTGGGTAACGTTAGTAACCGCTCCTAGTTGGAGATGGAATCGGTTAACAGTTAGAGTACTTTGCTTAAATTGAACTGCATACCTGTGAGGACATCGCCAATGCTGAGATCGTCCAGCCTCGTCAGTCCCTGCTTAAATAGCGGACGTTTGTCCAGATCCGCGCGGTAATCCTGCAACAGTTCACGCTGCAGTGCAACCAGCACAAATTTAACCTGCAATCAGTATGTGCAATAGGGTGTCCCTTATTTGGTCAAAGTCAATATTTTTAAACGCATACGGGCTAGTTCTGTTCATTAGGTCCTAAAGCACTCAGAAATAAATTTTTACCTCAATCGGAGTATGATAACATGTTTCGATGCAAATTTGAATAGGTTATCGTACTCCGATTAAGGTGAAAACTTGGTTTTGAGTTCTTAAGAACCTAATAAACAAAATAAAAAAAAAAAAATGAAAAAAATAAAAAAATTTTTTTTTGTCCCATATAATCTTTAAATTTTCCGATCCAAGTCGGCACGGGTTATCATACTCCGATTGAGGTAAAAATTTATTTCTGAGTGCTTTAGGACCTAATGAACAGAACTAGCCCGTATGCGTTTAAAAATATTGACTTTGACCAAATAAGGGACACCCTAATGTGCAAATTAGTGAATATGTTTTAAACCGGTAAAAACCGATTGAAATTTAAAACCGTAACTGAAGAAAATAATTTTCATCTGACCGAAACCTTAATTCCGAAAGTAACAGTTTCATTTAAAAATGTTAATTTCGGTTTTTCATAAAAAAAAAGTTTTCTTTTTTTTTAATTGTTATTTTAAAAATTACAAATAAGAGTTATGGTGTACCTTTTAAATACAATTTTAAAATGTTTTATTTTCAATTTTTTATAAGAATTAAAAAAAACAAGCTAAAAATAATTTAAAAAGAAAAATTTTGAACTGTTTCGATTTTTTCCGACTCATAAGTCCCGTTTGCGATCTCTGATATTTTGTTATTAGTTTTGTATTTTATTTGTGATTTTATTTTTTATTTTTCATTTTTAAATTTGATTTTTGATTTTAATATTATTATTCTTATATTGTTAAAATAATTATATTTTTCCAAAGAAAATCGTTTTTTTGTGAACCGAAACCAAACCGGTATTTCAAAACCGAAACCGTTTACCGTTATGAAACCTTTATTCAAAAATTTTGCGTAACCGAAAAACTAAATGCAAACATAACCGAAACCTTAACTGAAACCGATAATCGTTTCGGTTTTAATCCCTGGTTTTTACCAGAGCTTCGCCTCAATCTCACCCGTTCCATATGCAGCTTGTGTTGCTCGGCGAGCTGCTCGAGATTATTCTGAGCCATGGCAAACTCCTTGATGCGCTGCATAAAACCTGACTTCCCAATGTCCGAGAGTTTCAAGTCACATTTCTGTATGACACTGTAAAGGAGACGAAATTTTCAGAGTTTTCAATTTACCTAACGACAATATTGCTTTCAATTAAACATGGCGCCCCAAAAGAAGCTAAAGGAGCTCCAAAAACTATATGTAGATCGCTGGAATTATCCGCCAGCTCAAAAGCCGCCCAAGATTAAGTATATAGCTTGTGGAAAGAACCCAATATACGAGCAAAAGAATCTCTATACGCCTTGCTGGAAATCTCCTGGAGCAACGGCGGATGTACGGTATGGTCCCTGTTGGGATTATCCGCCGGAGCGCTTGAAGCGTTATCCACTGCCACCACCTTGTCGTGGCGCTACCATTCCGATTGGAGGTTTAGAACCCAACTTTGATAGCTGCGAGACGCTCTACACTCGCTGCGACTTTCAACTGGAGGAGTGTGTGCATCAGCAGATACTTGTCATCGAGGGAATGCTAAGGAATATGGAGCACCAGCTGTCGGCCACTAAGGAGTCCCAGATTAAGTTGGCCAAACAGATGCGTTACCAGGCCATTAGACGTCGTCTGCTGATCGGATCAGCCTGTGGCATCAAGATCTATCCGGAGTACTTGAGTCAGATGGCTGAGCAACGAGCCCTCTGCGAGTTCCAAAAGGGTTACAATGATATAAATGAATCGAAGTATGATTCTACACTTAATCTGTATTTCGTCTTGGTCTCATATTTCTCCCATGCAGCTCCGAACTAGCAGCTGGTATTCTAGAAATCAGAGATGCCATGGCAGAGCTGCGAACCCGTTTGGACAAGTTGGACAGAACGCTGGAGAGTCCATTTCTATTGAGTTTGGAAGTTGTGCTGCAAACTATCCAGGATCTATACGATTTTTTTTTTGAGGTGGCCCGCAAGCTCAAGACCTGGGCACAGTTGATAGATGCCGCTCAGGAGCACTCCCTGGATGATTATTTGGTATTGCTGCAGGGCAATCTTGACTTCGAGAGCTTCAAGCGCGCCGGCACTGAGCAGTGCACCTGTAAGCGTTGTAGCAACAAGAATCCCCTGGAGCCATATTTGCCCTGTTGGTGCCAAGGTCGAGATCGCCGGGATAAGAGCTTCAGACTCGTCTCCGACAACGACAAAACAGAAACACAACAGAAGACTAGCGACACGGCTAGCGATCCTGCAGTGAATCGTAGTGACACCTCATCGGTCCAGACGTAGATTGAAAAGTTGAGAGATGTATGAAAATCTGTTTAATTACCTGTAGTTTAATATTTCGAATTTCTGGAAAGAATAATGCATCTATATTTTGTGTGGAACTTACGCTTCGGCCAGTTTGTAGCTTTCTGGATGCACCCAGGTGCAGTCAAGCGGATTCTTTACCTTCCCCCCAATGCTGAGGGGTTCTATGCGCACGAAGCCGGCACACTGCACATAGGTCTTCTCGCCAATGCTGCGCACCGACAACAGATCCTTGCGCGACTGAAACGGACCATTTTGTGTGCGATGCTCAATGATCTTCTCGGCCTTCTTCTCGGACAGACCTGCAATGTGTCTAAGCAACGAATGATTAGTCTAATGGATGATTTCTTTGGATAATTTTGTGACCTACTTAAGGACACTCAGACTGGCTGTATTTAGATCGACACCAACGTAACTAACACACTCGGAGACAACATCGTTGAGCGTCTCCGTCAGTGTCTTCTCGTTCACGTCGTGCTGATACATGCCCACTCCCAAATGACGTGGCTCAATCTTCACGTATTCACTCAACGGATCATTTAAGCGACGTGCAATGGACACTGTAATACAATTTATATGTTAACTGCTTTGATTTGCTGACAATTGTTTAACTCGAACCTGCGCTAATCTCGTTTCTGTCCATGTTGGGAAACTCCTTGGTGGCAACACTGCTGCAGGAGTAAATCGAGGCGCCATTCTCATTCACAATGCTGTATCGAATGCTCCGACCGTCGAGGATGCCCGCTTGGAAGAGCGACGACAGCCACATCTCAGTGTCGCGACAGGCGGTGCCATTGCCCACGGCAATGATGCGACAACTAAGGACAATAAGTTGATTAAATTCTAGTGATAATGATGTACAGATATTAAGATCTTCGTACTTGAACTTGCTAAGCAGCTCCACAAGCTTCTGCTCGGCTCCCCTTTTATTGGCCTGTCGACCGTGCGGATAAATGACTCCTGTTTCCAGAACATCCGCTGTCTCTGAAATGAGAGCCAGTTTGCAGCCGTTTACATAGCCCGGATCAATGCCGAGAATACGTTCGCCTTTTAGTGGCGACATCAACAAAAGTTGCTTCAGATTCTTGCCAAACACTTCAATCGATGCACGCGTTGCCTTCTCCTTTAGATCGGCTCGCACCTGACGACAAAGCAGCGGATGTACTACAATTAAATTCATTAATTAAAAAGCCAATTTGATTGCTGCCAATGCAATTACATTTCTTCGCAAAGCATTCGTCCAATGAGCGTGTGAACACCTCTCGGCGCAGTGGATACATCAAGCCTTCCGACAAATACTGATTCGATATGAAGCGTGTGAGATCATTCTTTAAGTAATCATTCGTCTCCACTTTGACGGTGAGAAACTTGTGCTTCTCGCCGCGATTAATTGCCAAGGTTTGATGTGGCTTTGTTGTCTTGACTTCTGATATAAAATTAAAGTAGTTTTCGAACTTGGAACTGTCCAGTTTTTTGTCAGTAATTCCAGCTGATTTGCTGGTTGTTGCTTTTGACGAAGTCGTGCTCTTAGCCTTGCTACACTTCAGCACAATGCGATGCACATTTTGTCTGTAAATTGACTAAAGTTAAAGTAAAGTCTAAACGTTTACTCGTTGTTTCCACTTACAAGCGCCTAAGTTCTTCCAGCACACTGGTATTCTTGCTTATGTTGTGTATAATAATGTTACAGATTCCCGTCAATACCAATTCCTCGCTGGCCAAATCCGCGTTGCCTGGGTCCACAATTGAGGACAGCTCGACTCTCGGTGCTGTGCCGTACAGAAGGCAATCCGCATACTGTTGCAGACCCAAAGCCTTGGCCCGCTCCGCCAACGTGCCCTTGCTAGCCGGCTTGTATGGAGCGTAAAGGAACTCGAGTTCCTCATTCGTCTTGGCGCACATCAACTCTTCACGTATTTCCGTGTTGAGCACATTTTCCCGCTCCAACGCATTCACAATGTTCTCGGCCTTCTTGCGCAGATCAACAATTTCCGTGTATGTGTTGCGAATGTCACGCAATCGATCTGGGGTTATATGATCCACCAAGTCCCGACGATATCTAGTAGAACACAATAATACAATTATATGGCTTACAAATTAGGATTTATAAAAGTACCGGCAAATAAAGGGAATGGTGTTTTCATTCTCAAACAGCTGCACAATGTTGCGAGCTGCCGTGGGCTGAATATGCTCAGTCTCGGCCAGAAGCTCGTGGATGTTCCAGACCTTACGTCGCTCCCAAAATGAGCTGCGTCCAGTGGTCGCTGGCACAGAACTTTGAGCTGCGCCGTCTACTTCTGCTGGCGTCGCCAGCGGTGGAGCCACCTCTGACTCGGTCACGCCATTGCTTGGATTCGATTCATTCTCTTTGTCTTTTTTCGCGCGCCTTTTTTTGGCAGCTGGAGCGTCACTAGAGCTGCCTTTGGTTTTGGGATCCGGCCAACGTTTCCTTGATGCACTCCTATTGTTTAAAATATGTATGAGTACTAAATACAAATTGAATTATGATTTATGCATGTTTATTTACACGCCGGATGCTGCACTTGTTGCTGCGCGATCTACAGCCCGACTTCGGGCCTCTGCTGGCCTGTATTCATCATTGTCTTTTGATGCAATGGTCTCCTCATCGGAGTCGGACAACTCAATAACGATCGGTGCCTTCTTAGCTGCCACGCGACGCGGTCGTGTAGACATTTCTTTAGTTACACTCCAACTTGTTTAATAAACAAAACACTCGCTATCACAAAAACGTAACCGCCATCGGGTGCGTGCGTTTAGTTCGATAGCTCGATAGAAGAAGCAATCGATAGCCTCTAGAGGTGGAGAGCTATCGATGGCACTATCGATGGTCAAGCACTATCGGGCCGCCATCCACCTTGTAGAGTTGTGTCATTTAGTTCTGAAAAAGTTCAAATGAACGGGTCATTAAGATGAACGAATGAACTTATTCAGTCAATCATGAACTAAATCGGTCATTTCGCAGTAATTACCTTAAAACATATTTTAATTTCTTAAGAGAAATACAATACATGGAGTTCCGCAAATGGATTCAATTTCTTTTTTATTTACATGTAACAATGTTTAAATTCTATATATTTTTAAGTTTTTAACAATGTGAAAGGTAACTTAAGCCCAAAATTAAAAACCAATTTACTCTTTTTTCTCATTTTCAAAAAGCCAGGGTATAAGTATAACCCAAAATAATAAGAGGAAATCCGGAATCTAGTTGGCATTTGTCGTCTATTTGGTTCAAAAACTTAAAACACATTTCACATTTAACTAAAAATAAACAGTCGTAGCCTATTCACATCGTTTATCGTTCATAAACAACTGACCAACTGATCAGAATGACCTATTCATCTTCATCGTTCATGACCAACTGAATAGAAACCATCTCGTTCATAGTTCATGACCAACTGAAAAGAAACTATCTCCTTCATAGTTCATGACTAACTGACCAACTGAATAACTGAACTAAATGACTGATTTAGTTCACGACTGAAAAATGAACGATTGAACTTATTCAGCAAATCGAACTAAAAAGCCCAACTCTGCCACCTTGGCCTGCCCTATCGAATTTAACATATAAAATCGCTGACTATCGATAGTTCTCCACCTCTATTTGACACACAGAAATCAGCTGTGAAGATGCAACAGCTGACAGCTGGCAGCTGAGTGAGCGGCATGTTTTCGCGACCGTCCGTTAACTTAAAGTAGCCGATTATTCAATAAAAATGCTGCAATATACATTATTCATCGGGCCATTTAGACGCAGCAAATTGTTGCTGAGCTATACTGCCCAGGTTCTTAAGCGATGCTACAATGCCGACATCAGAAACATTGGCATTTTGGCACACATTGATGCAGGTACAGTGAAGTTATAATAAATGCAAGTTTTAAAGCTAATCTTATGGAGTGATTCTTTGCTTTTTAAGGCAAGACTACAACGACAGAACGCATGCTTTTCTATGCGGGCAAGACACGCGCATTGGGCGAAGTTCATCGCGGGAACACAGTGACTGATTACCTCACACAGGAACGGGAACGAGGCATTACAATTTGCAGCTCGGCCGTCACATTTGCCTGGAATGGAAAACGGTGCGTATTTTGAATATTTATACTCCTAACTATTCATTCAAAGTTTTCATATAGCATTAATCTTTTAGACACGCCTGGTCATATTGATTTCACAATGGAGGTTGAGCAATCCCTATATGCCGTAGACGGAGTTATTGTTGTTCTGGACGCCACGGCGGGAGTTGAGGCCCAAACGGTTACCGTGTGGACGCAAGCCGACAAGCATAATCTGCCGCGACTCGTGTTTGTCAATAAAATGGATCGTCCAGACGCCAACTTTGATAAGTGTGTAGACGATTTGAAGTCAAAGCTGGATGCCAAGCCCATATGCACGCAGTATCCAGCTAAAACTTATCAAGGACAACTAGGTGATGTTTTAAATCAAGTAATTCTATAGTCCCCGTTAACTGTAAATGTTAATTCCTGGCAGGCATATACGATGTGATAACATTAGAGCAATTAAGTTGGCAGCAAAAGGACTTTGGCCGTCTTTACAACAAGTCCAAGTTGGAATCTTCTGATGCGCTTCGAGGATTACAAGAGAAGCGCAATGAGCTCATTGATCAGCTATCCGGGCTGGATGACGAGCTAGCTGAGGTTGTCATCAGCACAGAAAGCTTTGACCAAGTCAGCAATGAGCTGATCGGACAGGCCTTGCGACGCGCCACCTGCCAAAAGAAGGTTGTGCCCGTGCTTCTGGGATCTGCCTATAAGAACATTGGCATACAACGCCTGATGGACGCCGTCAATGATTATTTACCCACTCCGGAGGAGCGTAATCAGATATATGACTGCTTTGGGTAAGCATTTTAAATATATTTATGTAATTACTATAGCTTTTGCGTATTTGTAGCAATGATCTTGCGGGTAAGGTGTTCAAAATTGTGCATGACAAGCAGCGAGGAGCGCTTACTCTGGTGCGTTTAATGCGCGGTGAGATAAAGCGTGGTATGCGCTTGACGAGCTCAAGTGGTCAAGCCGAGGTTGTGTCAAAAATCTACGAGCCTCTGGCTGATGAATACAGAGAAGTGAGCTCGGTACAAGCAGGAGATGTGGCCATTTGTGCTGGTCTGAGGGTAAGCATAAATACATGTAAATATTTGATTGCTATTAAATAACGTTTCCTTTAGTCAACAGTTACTGGGGATCTGCTTACCAGCAGTCATTCATCTCTTAAGAATGCACAGAAACGTTTGCTGAAAAGTCGTGGGGAGACAACACAGAAAAAAAGCGACGACCACGACGGTGAGGAGTTGGATGTATGCCCGGAGATGTTTTCAATCGAACCGCAAATTCCGGATGCCGTTTACTTCTGCTCTATTGAACCGCCTAGTATATCCTCACAGACAGCGATGGAGAACGCGCTGAAGCAACTGCAGCGAGAGGATCCCAGCCTGCGAGTCAGCTATGATGCAGTCACCGGGCAGACGGTGCTCGGGGGAATGGGCGAGCTTCACATGGACATCATTAAGTCGCGAATGCTGAGCGAATACAAAATAGATGTTGATCTGGGACCCCTGCAAATTGCCTACAAGGAGACCATCGAATCGCCAGCCAAGTTCACTTTGAGTTTGGAGAAAGAAATTGCGGGAAGCAAGCAAAATATGAGCATAACTCTGGAGCTTGTCAATGACCAAACCGAACTGTTTAGGTATGTTTCACGTCAGACATATGTACGACAACCAACAATTTTCTTGATATTGTCCTTTAAAGCTTAGATAAATCGCCAGAGAACGTGCAAAATCTCAATGCATTGCGTCCTCGTATCCTGCAAGTTGTGCGCAAAGGTGCAATTAGTGCTTTGGAGCGTGGACCACGTGTTGGTGGCCAGGTGGTGGATACTCAGATACGCCTGCATAATGTCCTGATAGGTCGTGGCACTGCCGACTCCTTTATCATGTCAACGGCTGCACAGTGCGTGCAAAAGGTGAAACATTTCTATTATACTATTTGCATTTCTGGACATTAAACTTTAATTTAAAATCTTTATTCAGTTGCTTAGCACAAGTGGAACACGGTTACTGGAGCCCATTATGGCAATCCAAATTGTGGCACCTAATGAACGTATTTCTGGCATTATGGCGGATCTGTCCAGGCGACGCGCGCTCATAAAAGACGTGATGCCAAAAGGGGATAAGAATAAAGTAATTTTATCTTTTTCCCTTAATTTATTTCATTAACAAATTGTATTAATTTACTTTTAGCTTATATTTGTAAATGCACCTTTGGCAGAGCTTTCCGGATATTCTAGTGCCCTTC
Organism: Drosophila recens; assembly: GCA_037043495.1. NCBI lineage: Eukaryota > Metazoa > Arthropoda > Insecta > Diptera > Drosophilidae > Drosophila > Drosophila recens. The sequence goes on from JBAMBJ010000823.1 coordinate 272,845, forward strand.
GTACGATTAGCTCTGGAACAGCCAGCATGACAATGCAGCCATGCGGATTCTCTGAAATGAACTCGATAGACGAGTCGCTTGCCGTTCGACGAGCTCAAGGATTAGAATAATAAGATACCCATTCGATTGTTATCTAGTTTTTTTTAAACGTGATTTTAGTATGCTGTGAATAGTAAGTCAGTTGAACATACAGTAAAAAACACAGTACAGTAACAAATGTGTAAATTGTCGCACGTGCATTATTAGAAACTTTGGTGATACAATTGATGTCGGACGTATTTTCAATATTACTTTTTAAACTCTATAGCCATAAACATTTGAAAAGCTAAAATTGAAATTTGTGTTAAAAAATACATAATTCACTTTCCAATCCAAGGGAGATAATATTGGCGCTTCGTCATGGCTTTCTCCACCCAAAAAGAGTTCTTTCATGTGCCGTTTATGAACGAGTCCATCGATTTTGAGTGCCAGGAGGTATGCGTCAAGCTAAAAAGCTACCCGTCGACCAATGATGATCGATCTTGGTCAGCCAATGAGGGCCAGAAATCCAAATTTGTGGCTGATATGGTGGCCTGCAATACACCCGTAATCCTGCGCCGTGAATCTGAAGGCGGCGAGCCAGGCGGAAGAGGTACTTATGGACCTGAAGGCGACAGAGGTGGTTATGGACCTGACGGTAGACCTTACTATGGCGATGACGGGCGGCCTGGTCAGAAAGGACAGGACAGTGGTAGGGGCGGGTATGGCCAGGGTCAAGGACGAGGAGGTCGGGGCCGAGGTCAGCGCCAGGGGGAAGGATATGACAGAGGTGCGGGACAGCAGCAGGGCGGTCGTGGTGGTTATGGAGGTCAACGTCAGGGCGCTTGGGATGGCAGAGGCCAGGGTCAAGAAGGAGACGGTCGAGCAGGCAAAGGACAAAGGCAGGGACAGGGACAAAGCGGTTATGGAAGCCAGGGTCAGGAGCAAGGCGGTAGAGGTGGCTACGGGAACCAAGGTCAGGGGCAAGGTGGTCGAGGCGGCGGAGGTCCAGGTCAGGATCAAGGCGGTTATGGGGGCCAAGGCGGCGGTGGTCAGGGTCGTGACAGAGGTGGTCCAGGACAAAAACAAGGTGGCTATGGAGGGCAAAGCGGTAGTGGACCAGGTCGAACCGCAGGTCCGGGCCAGGATCAAGGTGGTTATGGACGTGATGGAGGAGGTCCAGGTCAGGGACCGGGCCAGGGCCAAGGTGGCTATGGACGAGATGGTGGAGGACCCGGTCAGGGACAGGGCCCCGGTGGTCCAGGTCAGGGGCAAGGACAAGGCCCGGGTGGCCGAAGCGGCGGAGGTCCGGGTCAAGGCCCGGGTGGCCGGGGCGGCGGAGGTCCGGGTCAGGACCAAGGTGGCTACGATAGTTCAGCTCAGGGACAAGGCGGTCGGGGTGCTTATGGACCTGATCAGGGTCAAGATCCGGGTGGTCGAGGTGGTGGAGGTCCAGGTCAGCAGGGACAGGGCCCCGGTCAAGGGGGTTATGGGGGTCCAGATCAAGGACAAGGTCCAGGTGGACGTGGCGGAGGTTATGGCGGTCCAGATCAGGGACAAGGTCCAGGTGGACGTGGCGGCGGAGGACCCGGACAACAGGCACAAGGACAGGACAGAGGCGGTCGCGGTAGTTATGGAGCCTCTGGTCAGGGTCAAGGTCCAGGTGGTCGAGGCGGAGGAGGGCCTGGTCAGCAGGGTCCAGGGCAGGGTCAAGATCCTGACAGTCGCGGTGGCGGAGGACCCGGCCAAGAAGGGAGGGGACAGGACCGAGGTGGAAGGGGAACTGGCCAAGGTCAAGGTCCAGGTAGTCAAGGTGAAGGAGGTCCTGGTCAGGGACAGGGTCCAGGTGGCTATGGACAAGATGAAGGAGGTCCAGGTCAAGGACCAGGTGGCTATAGAGGTCCTGGCCAAGAGCAGGGTGGTCGTGGACCAGGTCAGGGCCAAGCCGGTTATGGACGAGATGAAGGAGGTCCAGGTCAGGGACCGGGCCAGGGTCAAGCCGGCTATGGACGAGACGGTGGAGGACCCGGTCAAGGACAGGGCCCAGCTGGTCCAGGACAAGGAAAGGACCCACGTCAAGGGCAGGGCCCAGGTCAAGGACAGGGCCCAGGTCAAGGACAGGGCCCAGGCCAAGGACAGGGCCAAGGTAGCTATGGACGAGACGAAGGAGGTCCAGGTCAAGGACCAGGTCGTTATGGAGGTCCCGGGCAGGAGCAGGATGGTCGTGGACCAGGTCAGGGCCAAGCCGGTTATGGACGAGATGAAGGAGGTCCAGGTCAGGGACCGGGCCAGGGTGGCTATGGACGAGACGGTGGAGGCCCCGGTCAGGGACAGGGCCCCGGCCAAGGCAAGGACCCACGTCAAGGACAGGACCAACGCCAAGGACAGGGCCCAGGTCAAGGACAGGGCCGAGGTAGCTATGGACGAGACGAAGGAGGTCCAGGTCAAGGGCCAGGTCGTTATGGAGGTCCCGGGCAGGAACAGGGTGGTCGTGGACCAGGTCAGGGCCAAGCCGGTTATGGACGAGATGAAGGGGGTCCAGGTCAAGGACCGGGCCAGGGTCAAGGCGGTTATGGACGAGACGGTGGAGGCCCCGGTCAGGGACAGGGCCCCGGCCAAGGTAAGGACCCACGCCAAGGACAGGACCCACGTCAAGGACAAGACCCACGTCAAGGACAGGGCCCAGGTCAAGGACAGGGCCGAGGTAGCTATGGACGAGACGAAGGAGGTCCAGGTCAAGGACCAGGTCGTTATGGAGGTCCCGGGCAGGAACAGGGTGGTCGTGGACCAGGTCAGGGCCAAGCCGGTTATGGACGAGACGAAAGAGGTCCAGGTCAGGGACCGGGCCAGGGTGGCTATGGACGAGACGGTGGAGGCCCCGGTCAGGGACAGGACCCCGGCCAAGGAAGAGACCCACGTCAAGGACAGGGTCCAGGTAGCTATGGACGAGACGGAGGTGGTCCAGGACAAGACCCACGACAAGCACAGGGTCCAGGTCAAGGACAGGGCCCAGGTGGTTATGGCCGCGACGGAGATGGTCCAGGACAGGACCCACGTCAAGGACAGGGTCCAGGTCAAGGACAGGGTCCAGGTCAAGGACAGGGTCCAGGTCAAGGACAGGGCCCAGGTGGTTATGGCCGCGACGGAGGTGGCCCAGGACAGGACCCTCGTCAAGGACAGGACCCACGTCAAGGACAGGGTCCAGGTCAAGGACAGGGTCCAGGTCAAGGACAGGGTCCAGGTCAAGGACAGGGCCGAGGTAGCTATGGACGAGACGGAGGAGGTCCAGGACAGGACCCACGTCAAGGACAGGGCCCAGGTGGTTATGGCCGTGACGGAGGAGGTCCAGGACAGGCACAGGACCAAGGCGGCTATGGACGAGATGGAGGAGGTCCAGGTCAGGGGAAGGGCCCAGGTGGTCCAGGCCAAAGACAGGGCCCACTTGGCTACAGTCGAGATGGAGGAGGTCCAGGTCAAGGACAGGGCCCAGGTGGTTACGGGCGCGACGGAGGAGGTCCAGGTCAAGGACAGGGCCCAGGTGGTTACGGGCGCGACGGAGGAGGTCCAGGTCAAGGACCAGGTGGCTATGGAGGTCCCGGTGAGGGGCAGGGCCCTGGCGGTTACGGTGCTGGTCAGGGTGGAGGTCCTGGCGGTGGCCCAGGAGGGTATGGGGGTGGTCCGGGTGGAGGCCCTGGTAGAGGCCCACCTGGCGGACCTGGAGGCCCACGAAGAAGCCAGGGCGGCCCTGGTGATAATCTATTGGTCGGCGACAGTCTTATCAACGCTGCTGATGACACAATTGACGCCATGAAGGATCTGATGATAAAGAACAATATACTTCAAAAGGAGCTAGCCGCATCCAAGGATAACCTAGGGACAGCCAAAGCGGAGAATGCCGATATAAAGCGAATCATGAATCAACGATACGATCCAGACAAAAGCAGAGCGCTGAAAAACAAAATCACGCAACTGGCAAACGCTGGGAAAATCGACCCCAATGATTTAAGGGAACTAAATGAGCTGCAAAAATCCATTGATGATATGAATAAGGCTCATGAGATTTTAGAGGTGGAAAATGCCAACTTGAGACGGATCATTGAGAAGCAGTCCAAGCGTGCCCCAATGGAAAACATAAGGATCGATCCCGAGAGAAGCAATGACGTTAACTATTTGCAAAATAAGATCAATGCCATGGGCAAAGAATTGGCGGTGTTGCGTCAACAAGAAGACGACAATATGAGATACGGTGGACCAAGCGGTCAAAATGCACCCGAAATGGATGTCGAACGCATTCAACAAATGTTGGCAGAACGAGATGGTCTACGCAAAAAGATTAACGATTTAGGCTTTATTGAAGATAAGGTCAACAAACAGCAGAAGAAGGCAGATTACGCTTCTTGTGATCTTGCCAAGAATCTTGAAGCACAAAATCAATATATTCAAGACATGGAGTGCGACATTCAAGAAATGCAGAAATATTACGAGGGTGAAGTGGAACAATCGAAGTACAATGAGGAGTTACTGAAAGTGAGTAGACACAAATTGTGCTTAGTTAAGTAGGCTTGTGACTTTTCCGACCCTCTCTCCCAGTGCACCTGTAATGATCTGCAACAACAAGTCATTGCTCTCCAACCGGCAGCTCAGCGTTGCAAGTGCATGCAATTGGAAATCGATGTGCTACGAAATGAGCTTCGTAAGCGGGATATTGCCTTGAATTCCTACGATTGCCAGTACCAGCAACTCATGGTAAGTCATATTAAATGAATTGAGAATTGAGATTCCGAGGGTGATTATGTTTCACGTGTCCCAAAGCATAAAACGAAAACATTCAAGAAGTCTGGTTATCGTTTCCTTGACGAGTTGATAGAAAGTTGCGATGATAGTTGTCTCAACAAATCTGGGATTGAGGAAGACGGAGATATTACAGTTTAATGCCGCTCCATCATATCGTTTATGTATATTTTAAATCCCCCCAAAACGACATTCTATGTTATTCACAAACTGTTTTTAAAATTATGTAGTCAATATTTAAAATTATAAGTGCAAAAATCTGTTAGCTGGAATTGTAACAAAAAAAAAATGCGGGATGAGAGGAAAGTCGTTAGACGCTAGGATCATTAGAATTTTAGCGGCTTTAGCAAATTTATCTTAAACTGAATTTCCGCCTTCCTCAACCACAACTACTTCTAATGATTTTCCTCTCTAATCCCATGTTTTATTCTTCACATACACACACACTCATTTTACTCTTTAGGGCGTCATCTGTGAACTAAACCAGAAATACGGAAATCAGCGGGGAGATTGCCCGGCATTTGAAGTACCTGAGTGCCCAAATCTTGGTGATGATCTCGCCTTTTACACGGGCGCCACCTTGGAACACATTAGGAATGAAATGAGCAAACAGGCCGACTGTTTCAAGCAAATGAGTCAGGATGGCCAGGATATCAACAACATTAAAGACTGCATGGAAGAACTGAATCGTTTGAAGAGATTATTGAGGGAGAAAGATGGTCAAATGGGGGAATTGATTGAGGACAACCAGTGCATGTGCGAGGCTGCTCTTGAGAGCAACAAGCGACTTAATCAATTGGACCAAAAGGTCCGGGACCTTGATAGGGACACAAGGTATATGGAGGAGGGAATGCGCGAGAGTATTAGTCTTATACAGGATATCGGCGACGTTGCCAGGGAGAACGAGAGGCTGAAGGATAAAGTTAACAATTTAAAAGCATCGGAACTTCAGGACTTAACTGACGATCTAAAGAGACAACTAGAGGACTGCATGAAAAGTAAGCAGTTATGCGAAGAACTGAACAAGATCTTTAAAGAGAAGTTAAAGGAGCTTGGAGAAGAACCCGATGATCTTGAGAAAGGAGCTAAAGAAAAGCTGGAAGAGCAATGGAAGGCCGAAGAGGACGCCAAGAAACAAGCTCAAGCCGAGGAGGATGCCAAGAAACGGGTTCAAGCGGAAGAGGAAGCTAGGAGACGGGAAGAGGACGCCCAAAGAATGCGTGAAAAAGCACAGGAAGCAAAGGAGGAGAAGGCCGAAGAAAAGAAAGAGAAGCGCGAATCAGTAGCTGAGAAACCCAAAACAGTAGCAGAGAAAGCTGAAGCAGAAGCTAAGAAACCCGAGGCAAAGGAAGAGAAGCGCGAATCAGTAGCTAAGAAACCCGAAGCAGAAGCTAAGAAACCCGAAGCAGAAGCTAAGAAACCCGAAGCAAAGGAAGAGAAGCGCGAATCAGTAGCTAAGAAACCCGAAGCAGAAGCTAAGAAAACCGAAGCAGAAGCTAAGAAACGGGAAGCAGAAGCTAAGAAACCGGAAGCAGTAGCTAAGAAACCGGAAGAAGTAGCTAAGAAAACCGAAGCACCAGCTGAGAAAGCCGAAGCAGTAGCTGAGAAACCAGCAGCTAGTAAGCCAAAAGATATTCGAGAGACTTTAGTCGAATGGCCCGTTAAAAAGCCGTCTGAAAAGCCCGCCGAAAAGCCCGCTGAAAAGCCGGCTGAAAAGCCCGCAACGAAGCCTGTGGAAAAGCCCGCAGAGAAACCTGCGGAAAAACCCGCAGAGAAGCCTGCGGAAAAACCCGCAGAAAAGCCTGCTGAAAAACCGGTAGAGAAGCCTGCTGAAAAACCTGCTGAAAAGCCGGCAGAAAAGCCTGCCGAGAAGCCAGCCGAGAAGCCAGCCGAGAAGCCAGCCGAGAAGCCAGCTGAGAAACCAGCGGAGAAGCCAGCCGAGAAGCCAGCCGAGAAGCCAGCTGAGAAACCAGCCGAGAAGCCAGCAGCAGCAGCCGCACCTGTTGCTAAGCCTGCTGAAAAAGCACCTGCACCACCTGCTGCTGCTGCTGCTGAAGCGCCCGCCGCTAAGCCTGCTGAAAAACCTGCAGCTAAACCCGCTGAAAAGCCCGCCGAAAAGCCCGCTGCACCACCTGCCGAAAAACCTGCTGCAGCTGCTCCCAAGGCAGCAGCCGCTCCAAAACCAGCTGAAAAAGCTCCTACACAGCCTGCCGAACCGAAACCCGCTGCAGCCGCACAGCCCGCTGCTAAACCTGCAGCCAAACCAGCTGCCAAACCAGCTGCCGCACCTGCTGCTAAGCCAAAGGAAGAAGACGACCAGGCACCTAAAGGTCTGGCTGCAAAGCCCGGATTGCAAGCTCCTCCAAAGCCGCCTAAAGCTAAGGCCGAAAAAAGGAAATCATCCAAGCATATAGATGATACCACCGAAGAGCAGTTCGATGAGTTTGTGAGGAACACCGTGAAAACGTTGTCCGCTGGCGAGATCGATGGTGTCGGCTTGGAGAGAGAGCTGCGCAAGATTCTGGACATGTTCATTGACGAGTGCGGTTTCTGCTTCTGCAAATGCAACATTCCCAAAAGTCGCTTCTACGCCATCTGCCATCGATTGTATCATCATGGCCTTCACACTCTGGACTTTAAGGATCTGGCCTACATGCACAAGCGAATCTTTGCTGCCGCCGAGAATATTTTGCCCGGAGCTCTGTTCAATATTATCATGAAGGATATCATTGCCGGTAATCCTCAAGGATTGGCCCCAATAAGCTGCCCCAAACCAGCTCCAGCTCCCGTTGTGGAGCAGCAATGCTGCTCCTGCAAGAGCTCACTCTGCTGCAATGACACTGAGGAGAAACTAATGATCAAAGGCAAGTTTCTATCAGATATATAAATATCCGTTCATAAATTCTCATCTCCATTTCCATTTACAGTAATGCGTCTGGAGAACGACATTGAGAATGCCAAACTGTGCCTAAAGAATTTGAAAAGTATTCCTTCCAATATTTCCATTGACGAATTTCGTATGGATGGTGGAGATTGTCCCGCTAAGTAAATATACCTCATCAACAAAATTAAATTATTTTATTTAAATTTTACCATTAACAGGGATCGCGTCCTTCGTTCTTCGCGTGGCGCTAACTCGATAATCATGTACAAACAAATCAAGCAAGCTCGAAATGTTAAGGTGAGTTTTTTATGATCTTTGCAGTTACTATATTTCATTACAATCCAATTTTCACATTTCAGAAAGGATGTGCTGCAAACAATTAAATGTTTCTTTATGTTTTTCTGTTCTATGTTGGGTTGGACAAAAGTAACACGTCCGATAGTCAAGCTTTCAATCGTATTGAACCAATCAATTTAAAATCCGTTGTTTATTTAAAAATAAAGAGTTTACACACGTTTTCCAACACTGTTTCATATTCGATATTGACATCGCTTACTGAATCGTCGATAACTTGCCGGCTAACAGCTGTGTGCACATCGAATTATCGATAATTGATTGTATAAGCACGCAGTTAGCGTTTGTAGGATTAAATAAATTAAAATTAATCATGGAAAAACTGGTCTGTTCTAGCATGAAAATCATGCAGATGCAGGTAAGTTCATAATGTACAGATAGGTGCATCTCTGAAATGCTACAAACGTCGTTTTAATTGATATTTTAGATGCCCCAAATGGCAGCTGCGGGAATGGGAATGAGCATGTTATTGCCAGGTCTGCAGAACATGATCCAGATGCAGCAGGTGCGCCATCGCCAGACCAAGCACTGGAAGCCAGAGTTTAAACGTTTGCGCAAGCAGAAATTTGTGAAAATCGATTTGCCCAATTTGCGCGAGAAACCGGAAGATATAAGCAAGGAGGAGATGCGTAGCCGCATGAAGGAACGTGGTGTGTTGCCGCCGCGTCCGTGGATGGAACGTCCGTTTCACATTAGTTGCACGGGCGGAATATTCGAGGCGTATGTACCACCAGAGGGTGACGGCAAGAAGTCAATCATCTCGTCTTCCGGTGCCAAGCAAAAGTTTGAATTTCTGGAAAAGAAATCAAAAAGTATTTTGGCCGTTAGGAAAATACGGACGTACGACGAGAGTTTCAGCACCGACGAGTTTGGCACAGAGGCTCAGGATATTTACATAGCAGCGCACACGCATATGGCCGCCAAGGAGAAGTACAAAATACGTGAATTTGTCAGTGAACGTTGTTACCCGGAAATGATGCACAATGTCAAAGACAAGACCATACGTTGGCGATTCCTGCAGTCTCTGGAGCCGCCACGCGTTGTCCATGCCCGTTGCACAGAGGTCATCACAAAGGAGAACCAGTTTGCTCAGGTCACAGTCCGGTTTCACACACAACAAATGCTGGCCATCTATGATCGCTTTGGTCGCCTAATGCACGGTAGCGAGATTCTAACCAAGGATGTGCTGGAGTATGTGGTTTTCGAGAAGCACATTTCCAATGAGTACGGCAAATGGCGGTTGCACGACAAGATCATTCCCGACTGGCTGCCAGCCAAGCAGCCAGCACCCATCACATACCGCATTTCGGACGAACCCGTCGAGGAGGCGGCCAAGGAGATCAGCGCTGGCGAGCAGCAGGCAAAGCAACTGGAGTCGGGCAGCGATCAACAAAAGGAGCAACTTAATGTGGTCAACGCTGCAGCCACATCACAGCAGCAGCCCGAGACCAGCGCGAAGCCAACTCTGGCCATTTGATTGTACTTTTTATGGGCTGCTTGGCGGCTCAGAAGTTTTCAAGTTAATGTTGTACAATAATGTTGAGGAGTCGCCGAGAGTGGACGATAGATCAGTTACATATATGCTATTTTTAAACACATTTATAATTTGTATTTTTATTTGCATTATTATTCGAAATATTCGTTTTCGAAATCCTGCATGTTATATCTGTGGGCCGGATTCATACAGTAGTTTATACACTCATTTCGGCTTTCAAAGCGGTTCTGATTACCGCCACATGTACTGTACAAAAACTTCAAGCATCGATCACTTACGAAGTCGTAGAACCATTTAAGTGTCCTGCCAAAGCATGATCCATACGAGGGGTTTAATGTGCACACCTCTTTAATGGCAAGAAATTTCATAAGTTAACTCTGACATAAATGATTGTTTGTGTACTTTTACCTTTTCTTTCTTGTTCAGCTTTAGTTAGATTTAAAGCGGTTGTCAGACATATGACAGAAATGAAAAACAGAGTGATTTGCGTTAGTTTCGTCATCTTTAGTTCAACAGTTTCTAGTTGGCAACAAACTAGCAGCGCCTCTTATATATACCAGCACAGAGTTAAAATAATAATTAAAATGTGTTCTCACCTTTTAAATTAAGAATCACAGATGTTCTCTTAAAAATTTAAAATGCGACAGTTTTTTTTTTAAATCCTAAAATGACTATTTTAACCCCTTTTTCATCCTTTTCATACAAAAAGTGGCATCTTAGCAATTTTCAAAAAATCATAAAAAATACTTGCAAAAATATTTTTGTATTTGTATCAAAATATTTGTAGTAAAAGATCAAGGGAAAAATGTCGAAAAAAAACATGTTTACAAAAATTCTAATTTTTCCGTGGGTACTTAATGGGTTCAAGAAATTTTTGTGTCATTCAAACGGAATTTAAATGATAAGATTATTTTAAGAAAACTGCATCAAATTTTTTGTGTAAAAAGAAAAAATTTTTTTTGAATAACTTCAGCCACAAATACATACTTATTTCCCTGGGGGTAGTATAAGTATAAATCATTTTTATAGGTGCATGTTTTATTAAAATTAAGCTCAACTTTTTATTAGTAAAGTTAGTAAAGGAAACAAGAAATGTATTTGAACAAAGCAAATATGAGTTTAAGATAACTTGCTTGTTGTTCAACTATAGTTATTGATTTGAAGAATTGAGTCCATTAAATAAATTAAGAACAAAACGCACGTTTTTAATGTTACATGTAGGGCGTTTATTTATACAGTATGTTTATGTTTAAGTTTAAATTTAAAGCTTAGTTTAGCTAAGTAGTTATAAATAAGCACGATCACTTCGTGTTGCGAAAGTTCGTCATGGTTCTTTGTGTTGTTGACAATCAAAAGGACTTCACATGGAATACAAATGTTAATAAATAGTATAGTGAGCGTTATTCCTTTAAAAAGTATGTAGTGTAGTGTAGTGTATGTACAATGATCAGATTGAGGAGAAGTATTGTTAAACAAAGCTGCTGCTAGGCTCATCCAGATAGGCGCAACGCGTGCTCGCCTGATCCAGTGACTTGCGTCCAATCTCCAGTGGCAATTTGCTGCCAAAGGACAGAGATGTGGATGCTGTAGACGACGCCTTCGCCGAGGGTGATGTCGATGTGTGCTTGACGGGCGAGAATTTGTTGCTGTAGTTGCCAGTGGGCGGCGCATTGGCCGCACCCCAATTCGATGGCTTAATGGGCAGCACCTTCGGCTTGGGCGGCAACGGGGGCGGCGCTTTGGCAAATTCCTGTAGATCCGCTGACGCGATTGGCAGCTCAGTCTCTTGCTCCACATCCACTTTCATGGGCGACACAGTCGCTGTCGTCGTCTGCTGCTGCTGCTGCTGTCCACGGGTGATGGAGAGCCGTGGCGCCGGCTGTGGTGCATCTGTGGAACTGTTGTTGGCCGGCTTGTTAACGGGACTCAAATTGGCGCGCACCTTGCGCAGCTTGGAGGCGGCCGCATTGAGATTCTCCTTGTTCTTGAGAAAGTCGGGCAGATCAAAGTTAATCTCCGTGCCGCGCTGATCCTCCAGGCGCGCCAGCTGTGCACGCTTCAATCCCTCGAGTAGTTCATCTGCAAGGCATTAAATAAAATGAGTAAAAGGAGTATATTTCAGGGATTCAGATGGTCTCACCTTGGGTCTCTGCTACTCGCTCCGCGGACTGCAGCTTCACGCCCGCCTTCAGCTTGGCTATGATGGGCTTCTTGGGATCCACGGCTGCCGTGTTGGCACCACTTGCCGCTGCCTCCTCGGAATGTTGACTGCTCGTTGATTTCTTCTTCAGTTTGGGCAGCTTGCTGCCTGGAATGTTGCTGATCTCACGCTGCTGTCGCCGCATGCGCTCGAACAGCGAGGAGGAGCTCTCCGAGGGTGCATCGTTGGACTTCATGGAGCATAGATCTGTTGGCTTCTGTGCTGCTGATGCTGCTGCTGCTGTCACTGCCGCAGCTGCGTCCGCTTTGCTCTGGAGCAGCTCGTTAAACATCTTGTTGGTGAGCTCGTCGAGCTGCCCCTGCGAGGACTCGTTGGCCAGCGTGGGCAGCGGTTTCATCGGTTTACTATGCTTCGGCGGCATGCTACTGCCGCCGCTTAGCTGAAAATCCGGATTGAGCAGGGCAATTTGGAGTCGTTGTCCATCGGCGACCGTCACCGGTTGCATCAGGTCCAATGGAGCTTGGGTGTCGCGCAGGAGCACTTGCACACTGTCCATTTTGTAGTTGTATTTGTTGAGGATGGGCCTAATCACCTCGTGCAGCTGCTTCTTGGGCTTGCTCTTCACCGATATAACCTTCGGATCCGGCAGATCCAGCTTGAATGCCACGCGACGCTCAATCAGCACCTCCTTGCCGGCCAGCAGCTGCGAGGACTGCTGTGTATCGATGGACTTGTTGCAGCCCTGGAACACCACATCGTAGTAGGGATAGACCAGGTTGCGCTTCTCCAGCAGACGCTCCACCAGCTGACCCACCGTCTCGTTGGGCCGTGTCTGCACAATGGTTGTCGCTCCGTCCGTTAGTATCACACGGCACAGTGAGCACACGCTATCCGCACTCGCACCCTGCCCAGCCTGTCCAGCTGCTCCAGCATCAAAGGATGACAACGACGAACGGGAACTGTGCAAATCACTCAGCGAATTCTGCACAGATCCGCCAGTGAGCAGTGCCAGCAGCGGAGGCGGCGGAGCTGGAGCTGGCATCAGAGTCTGCTGCTGTAGATCCGCCATGAGTTCACTGCGATCGCGGGATTTGCTGCGGGTTTTCCTGTGCCAGGGTAATAAGCTCTTACGTCTTCGATCCTCGGCATTGCTGGCCGATTTCTTGAGCTGCTTGAACGAATGTTTGATAAAGAGAAGAGAGTGAGCAGTGATTCTGATTTGGTACCTCATACGAATTCCGAAAATTTTTTAAGGAATTTTAATAAAGAAGAAAAAAAACTAGGAATAAAATTGTAGGAATCGAAAATTGGGAAGAACAAATTAGGAATCATAAATTAGGAATTTCAACTAAGAAAAATATTCAAAAATTAGGAAACAAAAAATTTAAAAAAGTATGTTTGGTTTTGAAAAATAAATATTTTATTTAATATCGCGCGATTTTTAATTGATGAAAAAAGCCGAAATCAAAAATATTTTATTAAAAATCCGGGCAATTTTTGATTTCGGCTTTTTCTAATTTTTGTTTTTCAATTTTTGTTTTCCTTATTTTTGCTTTCCCAATTTTTGTCTTCCTAATTTTGGATTCCTAATAACTGTATTTCTAATTTCGGATTCGTAACTTTGGATTCCTAATTATTCGATTTCCAATGTTGGATTCCTAATTTTTTTTTTACAATTTTCGAACTCTTCCACATTCGTATATGGAATCCCTGATTTAGTGTAAAGATTCCGCCTTACCTTTGGCGAGGCCACTACGTGAAAATTTGTCTTGAGGAGCTCGTCGAGATCGGCTCCCGTGAATGGCAATGGCTGCTGCTTCTGCTCCGCCTCCACACAGCTCTTGTACAGATCGCTCCGGATGAATCTCTGATAGCTGTCGAACTTCATCAGATTGAAGATCTGTTTCTGGGCAGGAGCAAAGATGTCCAGGGCGCCGCTGCCCAGTTTCTCGTCGCTCAGATTGCGTGCCTGGGAGTCCACGTTGACCGGATCACTGCTGCTGTTGGCCAAATGCTTGCCAAAGATCTCGCGTGCCATCGCCACACGTTCCGTCTCCGACTCCATGCATCTGTATCTCTCACAGGCGGTCCAAAAGTAAATGTTCTCCGCGGAGAATTCCTTCTTGAGGAACTCGGCGAAAGTCTGCATGCCAGCGGCATCTTGCAGCATCCGCTCAAAGGAGCTGCCCCAGCTACCTGGACCGACATTCTCTGGCGGCGTCGACTCCACATTGGGCTCAAAGGACGCGGTCGCGGTCACCATCACGCTGGACGGCGGCGCCGGCGTGGTCAGAATCTGTGGCACTTGGAACAGCGCCAGCTTCTGTGGCGGCTTCAGCTCGTCCAGCATGAGTGTCTTAATGTACACATCCGTGTCCGAGGCATTCAACGAGGCCGATCGCCGCACTACTGGACTGCTGCCAGACGCCGACTTCCCCGCCTCCTGGTTGTCGGAGCGCAGCATGCGGAAGGAAGATTGATTGCGGAACGCACGGCGAAACGGCGACGCATTGGAGGGCAGTGCGCGGTTCTGTAATGGGTCGGAAAAAAATACAAATTAAAATTAAAATAAATAAAGTTTATACTTGAAATGAATTTGCATTTATTTAATATGAGTAGAATTAATTTTAAATAAAGAATTTGCACATTTGAAGCCATTTGAACTTTAGGTTCTCAATTTCAAAAGAAGTCTAGGAATTAATTAAATCTAAGCTCTTAAATAAAAATTTCGATGAATTAATGATTTACAAACCATTTTAATATCACAAAAAATACGTATTTTTAATATTTATTCAAAAATCATAATGTAACATTTATTTATGATTTTTACTATAAAAACTCTTCATAATAAGTGTTATTTTTTAATATAAAAGATTAAGACACAGAAAAGATGAGATAAATTATAAGCAATCATTCTCTTCTAAAACTTTCTTACGTGTTATAAGAAAAAAATTGTTCAAATAATGTAAACTTTTATAAATTAGAAAAATCGAAAAAATGTGTTGTTTGCAGAGCATGAAGGTAAAACTTGGACCAACTTGGAGATTGAAGATGCCACAACTCTGTTACTTTCTTCAATTTGGCATTACAACTACTTTGACCGCAACTGTAGCTAGTAGTGTGTTCATTACAGTCGTGGCGAGTTCAAATACCCTGCAAGTTCATTTTCATGGGCAATTTACAAGTACAAATTAACGGACGGCCAGATGGACGGACGGACAAGTCTGTCATTATCACGGCCAAGCCCAAACGACAGTCGTCAACGACACGACACGATAAACTTTTGAACTTTTTATATATTTTTGTGAAGTTGAAGCTTCAATTTGTTTACATGTTGCATATATAAATATGTGCGTATGTGTGTGTGTGTGTGTGTCGCATGCAGTTGCCAGCAGTTGGTAACTATTTGTTGCCTTTTCCCCTTTTTTATACAATTCTAATTGTGTGAACAAATTGTGAAGACGAGCCCATACTTATACATATGCCTCTGTGTATATGTGTATCTGTGTGTGCTCATCCATGTGACTGTGTGTGTGAATAGATTATGATGAGTGTCGTTTCTGGGGCTGCCTGGCGGCCAATCCATTTGCTGCACTTTACTGATAATCACTCTGGTCAAACAAACTTCAAGCTGTTACATTCATTCTGTGGAATATTTATGCCTTAAACATATTTATTTGTGGGGTATCATCGACTCTTAAGAGAGTTTGGCCCCTAGTTTCCATGGCTAGTTAAGACTTTCATCAACTAATTGGAAATTATTTTGATGTAAAATTATAAGAATTTAATGCAAAGCTCAGAAATAAATCTAAGATAACATTTTGAAGGACTATTATATTTTGTAGCAATAGTCACAACATTTTAATTTCAGGGTATTTTTCAAGTCGATAACTTCTAGAAATTTTGAATAGCTGATTGTGCGTTTCCCACCGACTCTTGTTTAATGATGCTTTGTTTGCGAGAGATTAATGAATTCTGTTTCTAAGCTGAAGTTTCGCATAAGCTACAAGTAATTCAAAGAAATATCCGTAAATCTATATACAGATATAGATACATTGGAGTATCTGTGGAGGCTTTCTTCAGTGTGAATGGATGAGTAAAAGAGAAATTTAAAACATTTCCGGTTCAATTCGATTCAATTCGTTCATTAATAGCAACCAATTGGTGCGGCGCGTGTTGAAAGATGATTCTGGATTGGGTCCAATAAAATAAAACATCAACAATCGCTGGTCACGCCACAAATAATGTCTGTCCAGAGATCCATAGGAAACTAGAGACTGCCACACGATATTGTTGTTATTATCTTAATTATCATCAGCATTTTTTATAAACAATCTTTGATCTTTTGAAATACTTTAAACAAGATACTGTTTCTCCTTATATAAAGCAAACTTTCAATTGCAATATTGTGATATTTTTAGATTCATGGATAATTGATATCACGATCACATAATACAATTAAAACAGCAACGTTTCGACAATTAAAACAACAATAACTTGTTGAAGCTTTTGTTGATAGCGAGTATAAATACACATGGTCTTTATAGTTATATATTTATAGCAGAAAAATCGTGTGTTTATCTACGCAGAATTCAGAAATTCAATTTAAAAGTGGAATTCTCTTTATCTCTATAGAACTATTTCTGGTTTTTTAAAAATGTCAATTGTTTGACAATACTTCAAAGTGACGCAATTGGCTTAAAGTGCATAAAAAGATAAATGTTGAAACCAGGCGCTGTCTGGCTTATCACTTTCAGATACAATTTTGTATGCATACAGATACAGATACTTTTACATAGAAATTGGGTCATAAAGAAGAGCAGAGGGTTCCAAAATATGGGAAGGGAACTTACAAAATTTTGAAATAAATTCATTGAATGTGGAAAACACACAACGGAGCGAAATAAAGAGAGAGGGAGAGAGAGAGAGAGTGAGAAAGACAAGGAGGGAGACAAGGCGAACATAAATCAGCGTTGATTGCCAAACAATAGAGTCAAAAGGATGATGGGTGGGGAGGGGGAGAGGGAAAGGGGCAAATTGGTAAGCAGGAAATGAGCAATTTGTCCAAGTAAATAATTAAAATAAATAAATGACACAAATGACGCGCTCGATGCGTTACAATTCGCAACAAAAACTCGCAGACAAATGCAACAAAATCAAAATGGAAAATTGAAAAATTAGCCAAGCAAAACAACAATTCAAATTGCCACACAGATACACACACACCTTGACAGGTTGATTGCCATTCACACAATATACAGCAACTGTATGCCACGCCTTTGCGCCCCTTTTCTTGTTGTGTGCTCCACGCTTGAGTGGACACTGAACATGGACACTTTTCCGGTGCCACATTTACACGGTTGCCATTGTGGTTTGTGTGTGTGTATCTGTGTATCTGCCACTTTATATTAGAGTCATGCCACCTCCCCCCTGCCCTGCCCCTCTCCCACCCCCTTGTTCAAGTGGCAGTTGGCAGCTAAAGTCATTGCGCTGAGTTTTGCATTTTAAGTCGATGATGTCTCGATGCGAAAGCAACAAACAAACAAACGGACAACAGCAGCAGCTAAAAAAAAGTCCCACGAGTAAATTAACTTGAATGGCTTTGACTCTCGAGTTACCAACTTAATAAACTTGTCTTTGGGTGGCTCATCATAACTTAATCATCGTCAGCATGAAAGCAGAAGCGTTAAAACATGAACTAATTCGATATACTCAAGAACGAGGTAATACGATAAGCTGTCAGTATATAAGGGAATAAATATATGTACATATGTATCTGTCGCCTACTTAATTAGTGAAACTCTTGTAATTCAAGTCGAATCTCTGGCAGCTGTTGTGAAATTGAGACGAAGGAAAACGATGCATCATAATAAAGTATCTCAAGATCTTAGGTAGATAAATCATATTATGAACTATGTATCTGATAATCCGCAAATACCTAGAAATAGCAAGAGTCAAATTACTTTGAAATAACACGTACTTCTAGTCGTTCAGAAGACACGAGTATCGTGTATTCTTCAAGGCAAATATATACACAGTTACATACAAACAAACAAAGAAATATGCGTTGAGATATCACAACTGTCGACGTCCCAAATATTTGTGGCCATTTGTCAGATAATTCGCAGAATGGCGACACAGATTCACAGAAATGCTGATAAATCATGAATCCACAAATACAGCGATTAGAATTTCGAAATCGAAATCGAATCTTATCTCAATATGGGCCTATTATTGTCACTCTTGCAGTTGTCGAACAAAAGAAAGACACAGAGAGAGAGGGAGAGCTCTCTCTCTCTCTCTGTCTGTCTCGCTGCACCGAGCTGTCAGCAAATGGGCGAATGGGCGGTTTCGCAATTACGAGTACTTTACTTTATAAGGGGCAGCACTTAAACTGCTCGTTACGCATGCTAATGACGAACCAACTAACTAACCATAGTTGCGACTTGTTGCAGGCCCCGCGAGCACCTTACCCCTCTCAATTGTTGTTGTTGCTGGCCTCTCTTACTCTTTTCGCTTTTCAATTTAAATTTAAGTATTCTTTTATTTTCTTTGTATCATTTTTTTCGTTTGTATTTCAAGTATTCCAAAGGCGTGTCGTTGATTTGCGAAATTTTTGTATGTGTCTGTGTGTGCGATTGCGGGTGCGTGTGTGTGAGTGAGTGAGAAAGCGCAAACGTGCCGCTTTTGTCAACAAAACACACAAACTTAACTTTGCACTTTTTCTTCACTTTCAGCTGGTATTTTTTCTTTTTATTATAATTATTATAATTTTGTTGTTGTGCTCTTTGTCATTGGCTTTATAATTACTTTAATTGTAGTTTTTGCTGTTGTTGGTTTTGTTCACACACTTTTCATTCCCTCCCCCGTTTTCGCTCTCACTGTACTCGAACCGAGTCTCGAATCTGTGACTCGCAGCCCCAACGTGTTTAAAGTAACTGACATCGTCAGTTGTTGTGCTCAGCCAGCTGCTGATCAACCACACACACACACACAATCACAAGCAAACACGTTGTGTCTGTCGGTCCAACAGAAACCTCAGCGAGCACAGACCGCAAGTTGCAACAAAAAACGAATGCAGTGGGCTGGAGAGCAGTTCATCTTTCGACTGAGAAGAATGCTAAGTCAGCCCACAATGCATGCGAGCACATGTAGGATCTCAGTTAAGCTGTTGGGGGTGGGCACACCTACATACATATGTATGTTTGTTATGCTCTCCCATTCAGATTTGTTCCATCGAACATGTTCGAAGAGGTTCGATCTCTCTTCGCTACTTGTTCGATCTGTTTCGCTCTCCCATTTTCGAATTTCGAACTCGCCATGCAGCTGCCTTTGTGTTCGAGTTTATTGCTTACTCATATTGTTATTGTTGTTTTTCCTGCTGTTATATTTCATTCGTTGTAGCTCTTTGTTTTTGCTGTTGTTGCGTTTGCTTATTTACCTGACACCGGCTGCTCTTTTCGCTTTTTTTCTTGTCTCGTTTGTTGCTTATGAATGAATTCCACAAGCGCATATGTACATTGTGGGAGTGAGTTAGCTCTCTTTCGCTCTTGTGCGCTTGTGCTCGCTTTGTGTGTGGCTGTGTGTGTGTGTGCGTATGTATTGTGGGCAGCTGGTTCGCTAATTAAACGTTTAGTGACGTTGGCAATTAATTTAGCTGCCAAGACATTCTGTTTGTTTTGTTAATTATGTATGTTGTTTCTTGTTCTCTATTGTTATTTTGGCTTTTACCAATTTATAGCAATAGCCAAAAAAAAAGCCGATGCCCATATAAGTATGCAGCAGAAATTTTAATGAACTCGCATTGAGTAAATGGAGAAAAATGTTGCAAGTAAATAAATTGTGCTAAAAATAACCAAATGCGGTGCAAATAAATTAAAAGCGCCCATTCCGATGCCAAATAAACAAAGAGCTAGACAATTGAAATAATTAAAATGCCAAGCAATTACAGCAACAACAACAACAACAACTTGTATCTTAAATGCGGGCTGTTGTTGACTGTTGCGTATTTAGCTGATAAATTAAGTTATTTTTGCAGAGCAAAGGCAAAGGAAAGAAGAAAGAAAGCCAGAGGGTGCCATAATCCACAACAGATCACGCGTGGCGCTTAACCACATGATCATGCACACACACATCTAAGATACAGATACACAGATACAGATACAGATACAACATACACACAGATACATATTGACGCACATCATTTTGGACTTGTTTATGATTTGTTTAGTGCAGCCGCCACATTCCTTTGGGCCAATTAGCTAAAATGTGTTCTAAATTTTACGCATGGAATTTTCGCGTTTTAATGTGCGACATGCGTGCTGGGATTGGATTGGAGTCCATATTCCGACGCCAGCATTTCCATCACTCCCAGAGCAGATGCCCAAATCGCATCCCACATGCGAGTTAAGAATTATTATGTTCTCTCTCT
Source organism: Drosophila recens (assembly GCA_037043495.1). NCBI lineage: Eukaryota > Metazoa > Arthropoda > Insecta > Diptera > Drosophilidae > Drosophila > Drosophila recens. The sequence goes on from JBAMBJ010000823.1 coordinate 292,979, forward strand.
CCCTCTATCTCCGTCTCTTTTTCAACAATTTTGCCGACTGCACAGAGGCATTAAATTAAATATCCGGCGTGCGGTTGCCCACTGTTCCTATTGTTGTTGTTGTTGTTGTTGTTGTTGTTGTTGTTATTTTCGTTAATTTTATGGATGCCAATGCGGGTCATATGCGTTCTGACGATCAGGCGTTATTTCAAAGCGGAAGATACAGATACACACACACATTTTTGTATCTTTTAGTTGATTTACATAAATATATGGAAGTATATTCTTTAATGACGTTTGTGAGAATTTATTGTCTCTCACTGTATGTGTGTGTGGGCATTCTAAAAGTGTGTACTTCACCTCATTGATTGATCTATCGACTCATTGGACTCATCCATCCGCCATTCACGTGGGCTGACTGTCTGACCACATGTCCAAAAAGGTAAACAAAACTGAAGAGGGGAATCATAAAATAGCGAGAAAGTGAAATGCGCAATGCGTCGCCCATGCAAATTCGACAATTAGAAAGTCATTAAGGCAACGTAATAAATACAAGTGCCAATTAAATACAGCAGGAGGCAGGCGTGCTCGACTTTAAGATACCCGGTAAAATTATAATTGCTCAGATAAACATACTTCGAAATTGGAAATACTTTTCCTGCTTTTCTTTGTAGTAAATAATTACAGAATTTTAATATGAATATATTTTTCCTGCTATTATTTGTAGTAAATAATTACATTATTTGAATATAGCCGTATGCAAAAATAGCCGACCAAGGGTTTGATAATTTAAAAGTTAGCGTAGGAAATTAAAAGACTTTGGATTCCTACACAAAGTTTATACGCCTTTTGTTTAACTTTAATGTTTAGAAAGTGCATAAATTGACTTAACTTTATAGGTATACTAAATACTCTTCAGATGTATTTATTATTTTGTTTTTTAAGTGATTTTGAAACATTCAGTTGATTTAAATTTATCTCAAATTAAACTTATATTTCAGCCGTTAAGCATTTGAATGGACTGCTATATTGAGAGTATACTGTGCATAGTATCTCAGTTAAATACGGTTTACAAAGAAAAATAGTATACGACTTTGATTGCTTTCATTCTATTTATTTTGCAAATGAATAATGCGATTCTTATTCGAAAACTATAAACAATTCAGACTGTAAATGATTTTGTTGTTGAGAATCAACTGCGTTTTACTATTGGAAAACTATTGAAAACACCCATAAATCAGTTTGGAATGCGATTCCAATTTATGCAATGGCACGCGAGAGAAACCTTTGAGTAAAAACGATAAATGTATTTACGAAAACAAGTTGATTTTTATTGATAAATAAACTAAAAGTAAAACGTATAATCGAATTTAAATCTATCCTAGGTTGGGACTTGGCCAAGTGAGCGATGGCCAAGTAAACAGACAAGTTACAGGGAATATATATTTTGAGGGAACTTTCAATGGAGAATGCCTGCTCCCATATGGATGATTTCTGGGCAAGAAATGATTGAAGACGATTCGAGTGTAAATAAACAACTTCCCGTGAATAATTATGAAGCTTAAACGTAAACAAATGATGTACCATACTTAAGTGCTAATGGAACCCAGCTGGATCAAAGAGATTACGAGAAATCCATTCATTCATTCGAGCATTCGAACATTCATCTATTCACTCATTCATCATTCATTCGTCTGGGATGTGCTTGTTCTAAAAGTGACTCACGCGGATCACGTTGCTGACATCGCTGAGCGGCGGCGGTTTGGTGAAATCCAATTGCTGCAGTGCATCCGGATCGCTGAGGGATCGGCGCAGTGTTGTGATGGACGCGCGTTTGGCATGGAACGAACCGCGCAGGAATCTCGCAAATTCGCTGGCTGCACTTTTGCCCGCCTTGCAGACGCCCCGGGGCGGGGTCACCTTAAAGCTGGGCAGCAATGGGGCGTGCATCTCGAAGGAGGAGTCCGGCGATATGTTGCGACTGTGGGAGGAGGAGCTGCCCGACTGGCTGGTCAAATTGGAGCTGGCTGAGCTGATGCCATCGTCGTGCTCCTCATCCTCCGAGCCGCTGCCCGTGTTGGCCAAGGGCACGCATCCCAGTTCCTGATCCTGGCTGCCAGAGCTGATGCGCAGGAGCACAGGTGAACTGTCGCGTCGGGCTTCCACTTCCGGTTCACTGAGCTTCCGACTGCCACTGCGTCGCTTTGCCGCCGAGCTGAAGAACTGGAGGACACGGGATGCACTGCGGCAGCTGCGACGCTCGGCTTGAGATCGCGCCAGGGCCATGGGCGGTGGCATCAGGTCCTCCGCCTCGGCGGATTTACGTTGCGGCTGCTCCGCCTCCTCCGTCTCCGCCTCCTCCTCCTGAACCGGCTCCTCTCGAATCTGTGGCGAGGCACTGCGTCTGCCGCTGGCGCTGCGATAAATCTCCTTGGCCTTGCGGCAGATGAACGGCGACATGCACTTGGCCTTGGGCGTGGAGGATCCCTGCCGTGCCTGGCGTGCCTCGAACTCCTTCACGAAGCACATCATCTGCTCGCGATCGAGTTCCGTGAGGCAGCGATGGCGCTGATGTCGTCCCGTGGGCGTGGTCACCGCCACAGCGCCCGCCATCAGACGTGGACTCTGCAGGATGTGTTTGATCTCGAAACTGGCATCGAAGCAGCTGCCCGAATCGTTGAGTTGGCCCAGAGACTGCACGAAACGCTCCACCATGTTGGATATACAATTCTCCTTGTTGCTGTTGTTGTTGTTGTTTTTAGTGTTTGTTAACTTTGGTTTGTTGGTTTCAGTATATTTGTTGTTCACTGTAGCACAGTTATTATTGCTGTTCATGACGCGCGTCGCAAATTTCTCTCAATTGCTGCTGGTAAAAATTAAAATCGCTATTAGCCAATTGGCAACTTGGCAATTAAAATGCAAAGTTCTCAACAAAATTCGCGTGTGTTTTCCTTGACTGTTCGCGCTTAACTGAATTTTCCGGCCCACATGCCACGGCAAAGGTAAACTTGCGAGTGTCTCACACAGATACACACACACACGCACACAGGGAGGCAGAAAAGAAAAGCTATTGTCGACACGCCGAAGAAGTAATACCCTATAATTTTTTACTGATTATTTCTATGGGAGCTAGATATACAAAAGGATGATTTTGACTTAAATAGTTTAGAATTTATAAGACAACACCAAATAAACAATCTCTAAAAGTATCTAAAATCTAAATCTAAAATCTCTAATGTAAAAGTATTTTGGCACCCTTCAAAGTTAATTCTACCCAAATTTTGAGCTTAGTTTATGAAAAGTTTGGACCGATTGCTTGTATGGCACCTACTATATATGATATAGCTATCCGCTATAAACAGACGAACAGATTCTGATCAAGAATATATGTATATACCTATGGGTTCTGTCACGCCACTTTCACAGCGTCACATATTAACTGACAAAACTTTAATGCCCTCTATTAAAGTGAGGATAATAAAAAGAACGCTCTTCTAAGTAGAGATGAGGATGGGATGGAAAGTGGGAGAGGAGGAGTAGGTGTCAGGTAAAGTGGGCAGAAGGGAAGCAGGTTGCAAATAGATGTAAAAGGCGCCTGCGTGGCGTTGGATGCCAATGTCTGACGCACTTGAGACGACACAGACATCGGGAATGAGAAGAATGACGCCAAAGATCAAGAAGATGATTAAGAAGACGATGATGACGCTCACTTTAAGTAATTTTCGCATTTTCCTTGCTGTGCAAGTTTTACGTATTTTTTATTTTTATTACTTTGCTTTCTTTTTGTCGCTTTCCGGACGCTTGATCTGCCTCGTGCCGAGAATACGAAATGAGTTCCCCACTTTTATATCATTATTATTTCCCTTTAAAAGTCATCTATGGCGATTGTCACTCGACTGCGCGATGCGTCATTTGAAGCGGGCAGAAAGCAGAAGAATGGGGGCTGGAGGGGAGTGAGAGCAGAGGAAAATCGGATATTACGTAATGCAACTCAATTTTACACCTGAGATACATGAATTATCGCAGCCAAATAAAATTGCTGGCTTGGGAATGTTGAAAGGAAAATGTTGTTGAAATAACAATGATAAAATTTAAAGTAGAAGAGTTAAAGATACCCTGCCAATTGAGCTTCCCCAATCTGCACTCTAGTCTCAATATACCATCCCTTAAGTTGCTCGATTACAGATCATTTGTTGTGCTAATTAATGCCACAGCGATTTATTTATGGGCATACCAAAAGTTTGTTAAATGTATCGAGCCATAGACTTTCCGGGCCAAAGAAATTAACCAAAAGTCTTATCAATGTTTAAGCAAGAAAAATAAACGTGACCCTGGCCCAATAAAATCAAAAGACCAAAACATTTGCCTATGATTTAAATAGAATGGAACCAAAGATAAGTTCTAAAACAAGCTTAGAATAAAAAACACAAATATTAACTTAAATGTCTCAGATCGCAAACATCATCATCATCACAAACAAAGGCAACAAAGGTGTGTTTAATCTTTGTGAATGGTCAATTGAATAGCAAAGTGAATAAATATCACTTGATTGTTGAATAATTAACATCAACGCTCACTGAAAGTCACGACTTGAGGTATGAATAATCTAGACAAGCATGTGAATGTATTTACATTAAACCCCTTTCTCAGCACTACCCCTTCCTCTCTAATCAGTTCTAGACAACTTTGCTTTTGGTAATCCCTGTCCAATTTAAATTCCCTAGAATCACTTGCCATCTATTTTTGGCCACTTAAATGGAAAACGTAACAATGAAATTTTAAATGGAAATTTATGGCTATTCATTTGGTTATTAATCAGTAAACGGGGCTAAGAACGAGCCCACAATTCTGGCTAAAACAGGCGAAAAATTGTGAATACTTTGCATTTTAATTGCACAGTTGGCTTTTATGTTTATAACTTTTATAAAGAGTTCTCGGTAAAGTTTATAAAAACACACACAGTTGCATATTTATATATATGTATATATGTACTTGTCAGATTTGTCTAGCGGGGAAAGTACAGACACGTCATAGACAAAACATTTGCAATTTTAAATTTACATTTTTTGTTTTTTGGGTTTTTTTCATGCTCTTAATCGCGCGCGTTTTATAAGCGTTTAATGCGCGTTTCGTGTGCGGTTTTTTTACATTTTGAATGACGTCGTTTGGCTGACGAAATACGGTGAAAAGGGGGGAATTAAGGGGGCGACTTTGAGTTTATTTGCACAGAAACGACCTCAGTTTAATTACATGGAATATTTTTGAAGCATATTTGTATGATGTGGCGTAGCATGGTGTGTTGTTCAGTTTATAAAATCGAAAATATTTTCATGCTTTTTTGTTATTGTTATCGTTTTTTTCTTTTTTTGTTGTATTTTTTTCCAGTGTTTTATTTTTAGCACACAAAAGTTCAATTTAGAATTGCGTATGTTTTTCTACATTTGTTTTCGCACTTATTTATGCGTTGATTACGAATTTAGATTAAGTTTTTGGTAGGGAAAATTTACATTTTTTGTTGACGATTAAAAAACACTCTGCTTCAATCAATTTATTATTAAAGTTTTCCATGCGTTGTGTACGAGCTGCGTTCGAAGACTGACTCACGCGATGTGAGCGCAGTTAACGTTACGCCGAGCTGCTGTTAACTTGGCTCAGAAGCGGCAACAACAACAACAAGCAGCAGCGGCAGCAGCTGTTGAGCGATCAAATGGAAAAGAGCGCGTGCGCGCGTTTTTAATCGTTACCAATGGTAACTGAGCGGCAGGTTGTTGTTGTTGTCAGTCGTGTTATTGTTGTTGTTGTCAGTTAGTCACTTGGCAAATGATATCGAGGCTATAAAGCCAGGCTCAAGCGTCAGGTGCTTCTGCACTCTCCACGCTCTCTGTCTGCCTTTGTAAAGTGAATTCATCGAGAGAGGGTGAGAGAGAGTTAGGGTAAGAATTGGGTATGTCAGCCATTTATAGGGTATATTTGGTTGCAATATAAGAATAACTTAATGCATAAGTAATTTCCTTATAATAAATGATTATCTGTTTCTCTTATTATAGTATAACAATTTATTTAATATAAATTAAATTAATTCTGATGAATAACAAAATAACCTTGAAAAAGCAAACTTTTAAAAATAGGATTGGCAGGATTCTAGTAATAAAAAAAACACTAAGTAATATTGTTACTACAAATATAAACTGAGACAATGAATTGCAAATATGATGTATTTTTAAAAAATTTCTTTAAAAGTACGTTTGCATTCTACAAATCTATTTTCGGAATTTTGTTATCATTTATTTGTGTTCTATATTTAATTGATAATTTGACAGAGCATCTCCTGGTAAACGTTGCACAGTATTTATTTATTGATTCTGGGATTTCTGGCATATCAAGTTGGAAGGTTGAGTGTCTGGATTCCAAGGTTTTATTATTAACACAATTTTGCAAACATTTACTGACGCACTTGGCAACGTTTTTTTATTATTATTGTTTACGTTAAGAAACAGACTTGGCTGTTGACATTTGATCGACTACATTAAAATAATTTATATAATAAACTAGGGGGCTCCGCCCCCTGCTCGCTTCGCTCGCCAACCCCCGCTCGCTTCGCTCGCAAAATTGAAAAGAAGGTCTTTTGTTGTCCAGCTTAACAAACTTAAACTGCTCGCTTCGCTCGCCAACCCGCAGCTCGCTTCACTCGCAAAAATTTAAAAGAACTTCTTTAGTTGTCCGGTTTAACAAATTAATACAATATAAGAGGGTTCGTCCCCTTGCTCGCTTCGCTCTCAAAATTAAAGAGAAGGTTCTTAGTAGTTGGCTTCAACAAATTTATATAATATAGCATTTTTTGTAAAAAAAAACGGAAATATTCAAATTCCGCTGTCCGCGGTTTCAATGTTTCTTCTTGCTTTGGCTAATACTCAGATTTAGTGAGTTGGCGGGAAAAATCCAGATTTGGCGGGAAAAAGTTAAATTTGGCGGGAAAAAGCTAAATTTGAAGAAAATTCAAAATTTATCAAGAAGAGTTAATGTCTGAGTTTTCTTAGAATATCTCATACAACAACAGAGTTTTTGATTCTAAAGGTTAACTTGCATCCGATTAATCCTATGGCAGCTATATGATATAGTCATCCGACTTTGACCAAATTTGGTAAGAATGTAAGAGACAGTCCCAAACATATAATCTGTGAGTTTAGTTGAGATATCTTAAGAAACAAAAAAGTTTTTCATACTAAAGGTCAATTAACATCCGATTATTCCTATGGCAGCTATATGATATAGCCATCCGATTTCAACCAAGTTTGGTCAGAATGTAAAGGACAGTCCCAAACATACAATCCGTCAGTTTGGTTGAGATATCTTAAGAAACAAAAAAGTTTTTCATACTAAAGGTTATTTTGCATCCGATTGTTCCTATGGCAGCTGTTTGATATAGTAACCCGACTTTGACCAAATTTGATCAGAATGTAAGAAACAGTCCCAAACATACAATCTGTGAGTTTGGTTGATATATCTTAAGAAACAAAAAAGTTTTTCATACTAAAGGTTATTTTGCATCCGATTGTTCCTATGGCAGCAATATGATATAGTCATCCGACTTTGACCAAATTTGGTCAGAATGTTATAGACAGCCCCAAACATATAATCTGTGAGTTTAGTTGATATATCTTTAGAAACAAAAAAGTTTTTCATACTAAGCAATTCTGTGACCTTTGACCTTGATTTTGACATACTTACAGGTCGAATTTCGCAAAACGCCATCTTATTGCACGATGAAATTATCTCATCTATGTTGTGTGCAAATTTCAGCTTTCTATCTTTTACCGTTTGGGCTACACGTTGATTCTCAGTCAGTGAGTCAGTCAGGACAAAGAGTTTTATATATATAGATTATATATACTTTTTAATTATTGTTATGCCTGACCTTTGATTGGGTTGAGTTGATAAGCGATAAAGCAGAGAATTAATTGCAAATTACAGAGCTGAAGAACATACAATTCTTGACGTGTTTCTTAGATAAGCAAAGCATAATAATAACAATAATGTCATTGCAATGGCATCGAATTTCCCACAGCGTCAGCTGGCAAATACGTTACGACATTATGGAAATCGGTGGCAAGGTGGTAAGGCCACTCATGTGGCTTACCGTCTCACAATTGAAGTCAAGCACAAGTTGGCCAACAACCTGCTAAAGTCAAATGCTCCAAATGATTGAAGTAACCTGCGCAATTCCCATGACGATTCTCCTGGTCACTGGAGCAGAAAGGAAGAGGGGAAGAAGGGAACGAAGGAAGGAAGGAGGCAAAGGAGCGACAAGTCTTTGCAGCTGACGAAGGCTACTTCCTACTGTGGCACGAGGGTTGTTGTCGAGACGCCACTACTTGCACCTGCCACTTGCCACAATGGCTGCGACTGCGAAGGCATGTGCCTCGTATGAGGTTGCCGCCAAAAGTTGAGGAGACAACCTGTAAGAGTCGACTCTCAGTACAAGTAAACATATATATATATATCACATGTTGCATGAATAATTGTTATTGCGGTTGCGACTTTCCTTAAATAAAATAGTGGTGTGGAACACAAAATACGTCAGAGCAGAGCCACAATTCAAACCTACAAATCTAATTATAGCAACTGATTATTATTTTTATGAAATGAATTCATAATCAAGTAAAGCACAGAAAGTATTCCCTTTTAAGTATTTCCCATAACAAAGTATAATTCAGACATGCTTTAAATAATCCTATTACTTGTCATCTTTAATAGCTCTTGAGTGAAAGGAATTCAAAGAAATATCATCTTTTAAATATATTTTAAATATATCATTTTTATTTTTATTAGTAACATTTAAGAGTTTATTATAAATTTCCGATTCAAATAGACTTATGAGTCTTTGATTTGACTTGTTTTTTCATTCTTAGAATTAAAACCGATTACTTTCCGAAACGTTCAGTACGCCTAATGATTGCTTTACCTAATATTTATATGATGATGATTAGCTAAAATCTGAAGTGTAGTTAATCATTTTGTTTATATTTATATCAATGCAATTAGTTTGAGTGAGTGGAAGTATCTATCTATCAGTGGACAGTGTACAAACCATCAGTTATCTGAGTAAACTGAACTATCTATAGGTATAGGTATTCATATATATAATATGTAGTATAGTACTATATGGCATACGTGTATTCTAGTCAATGGTAAGTTAGGCAGGTGTCTATGATAGAAAAACTGAAGTAAACATGCGCCATCAGCCTTAACACGAATTGAGTAATCAGTATACGATATCGTCACATTCCTAGGGTATTTTAGGGGTGACTAAAACTCAGGCAAGCATAAAAAAAAGCCAGCAATGTGTGTCGAGCACAATAAATACAAGCAAAAAAATACCTGTTATGCTCAAAGGTAAATGTTCTAATTGAAGTTGACAACACACATAATAATAACCGGTCAGCGGTCATGACATTTACAAAGGTCAAAGCATTCAAATTAATCAACTATGCTGGAGAGTGAATCCTTTCCTTATATTTATTACCCTTGATACTTCAATCAATATTCGCTTGGCTTACCGCATTATCCCTGGAGTAGAAGCCACAAACGAGTCCTCGAAATGACATTTTTGCATTAAAGTTGACTGCAAACAATTTTAACAGACGTTTTCAATGTCTTTTATTATTTATTTTTGTTTGCTTTTCGCTTTTTGTTCGACAACCGTGTTGATACTCAATGTTAATTTATTATTATTTATAAAATTAACATTATTGTCGCTCGCTGGGCACTTGAACTTTTTAGTTGAACTTTTAATGGTTCAATTTTATTTCACATTCCTTTTCTTTTGCAATATTTAAAATGTTTAAATATTACTAAATTCATGTCACAAACAAAATTTGACAGCGCAGCGAAAGTGAAAACACAACGCGAGGAGCAATCAAAAATCGCGTGTTTTGCCAAACCGAATAAATCGAACTAAATCAATGTATTTAAAATCGATGTATTTACGCGTCGCGACGGGGGAAGGGGCGGGAGTTGAGGTGAGTTTTGGGGAGGAGAACAACAACACAACAAAGGTCAGCAAACGACAGACGACAACGTCAAATGGCAAACTCTGTATATTTTTTTCCCATTAATTGCTTTAGATTGAATTAAGCGCGCTCGCCGGTCGACGCTGACGTCGATGCTGGCAGCGACGCGACGTCGCAGTTGGCTTTGCTTGAGCCTGAGCTGTCGCCCAGCGCGCATGACGTCACTGGCAGGGGGACTTATTTTTAGTAGCGCGATAAGAAGCGTTATCAGAACGTGACGCGATTACAACGTGGGCAGCAAACAGAGAGAGAGAGAGAGAGAGAGAGAGAGAGACAGAGGCTGCAGTCACAGATCCAACTGGAATTGGGACACTAAACACAGTTAATAACACCTCTGGCAGTAGCGTCGCGTCGACTACTGAGCTATGGCAGCAGCAGCAGCAGCAACGGGAGCAGCACGTCCAACTCCCAGTTCCATTAGCAACTCGGACAAAGAAAATCAGAGTCAGCAATACCAAAGTAACTTTTGCCATGTGTGAAACATTTTGGGGTCGCTTATCGTGGGGCAAACACAGGGCGATTGAAGAGAGAGAGAGAGGGCGAGCGTGAGAGAGAGAGAGAAAGGTAAAGGCAACGGTGCGATAAGCTAAACTCAGGTAACAACAAGCAACGTCCAGGTAAACAATGTTATCCAATGCCAGTGCCGGTTCTACGGGCAAAAAATCATGAGTAGCCCGAAAATTTGTTAAAAACTGAACTGAACGGATTTCCAAGCGGAATGACATTTTGATCATGGTAGGGTACCTAAATTCTGTACTCAAATTTGATTAATTATTCGGGTCTGTTCCGAATTCCGAAAACGAGACGATTTGCAACAAAACGAAAATCGACAAAAATTTTTGTTTTTAAAACATGTGCTGTAGAGTCCCCGAATTTAAAAGTAAATGTCATTTAAAGTCTTAAAATTAATACCTAAAATTATAAACTGAAAATTGTAATAACGTTGAACAATTTTAGAATCGATTAACATCACTACTTCAACTTACAACAGTTGAAATATTTTTTAAAATAACTTTTTTATAAGCATCGATACCAAACATCGCAATCGGAGGCTTCAAGAGTTGCTTTATTTGAATAAAAAAATGCGAACAACGAAGTTTTAGTCTAATTAACCTGAAATACTTAGAATGAATTTTCGAAACGCTTTTGAAACCGAGTTCGAAAAGTGAAAACAAGCCCGTTTCGATCGGAATTGGAAACAGCAAATAGTAAAACGTTCGTTTACAATACTTTTTACTTTTCGAAAACGTTTAAAATTCGAAAAAGGCCTGATTATTAGGTTTTCCTCAAGATATCGATTTTTAAACGATTTAATAGTCAAAAACAAATTATCGAGTTTAAGTTCTCAACAATCGAGCCTAGTATATAAGCAAGACTCACCCCTAGATCCGGTTCACTGTTGGTAGCTTCTATCAGGCAATGTGTGGATGATGAGGACGACAGGCCCGCCATCTGCTTGGCCGACTTGTGCAGATTCTGTAGACTAGTCCAGGTGTCCATGGGCTGTTCGACACAGGTCAGACTCGCACGGGTCTGGATGCTATCGATGGCCTCAAAGCCCAGGGATTGTCGCGAACGCGGTTTGCCAAAGACCTGGGCACTGAGCTTCGAGGGCGTTGGCTCCGTCACAATCGGAGGTGGAGGTTGGAGGGAGCGTCGTGTTTTACGGCTGACACAAGCGGGATGCACAAACATGTGGGGCTCGTCCTGGGAGGGGACAGTCGAATGCAGTGAGATGTCATCCATGGATGCCACAGCTGGTAGAATAGGCGGTTCATCCACCAGGAGATTCAAGACATCATCACAGGAACGCGTTGCAGTGAGATTCGTGGCCGGACTTTTGATCATATTGAAGCTGGCCAGCAAATTGGGTCGACGCAAGGAGCAGGACGCCGACGGAGACTTGGGATCAGGATCCGGCATGGCACGCACAGTCAATCTATTGTCAGGTACACCCACAATGCCCAAGGGACGAGCTGGAGCCGGGCCAACGGGAGGAAGGCCAAGAGCAGCCACTGCTGGAGCACCAGCGAAATCCACAACCAAAATGCGATCGGAAATGTTGGTGCAGTCATTGTTAAATCCAATTCCCGAGTCTGAGTTCGATGTGGTCGTGGAAATCTCGCTGTGATTCGAGGGCTGCGGCGAGTGGGCGGCGGCGGCAGCTCCCGCCTCATAATCCGGCTGCTGACTGCGACTGGCCGGAGGCAGAATCCGCATGGTGTACATGCTGCGTATGAGATTCACCACATACTCCGAGTTGTTGGGAAACTCCAAGCAGAGATTGGAAATGGGATCCCTGGTGCACTGCAGTCGATATTCATGGGCACGGGCCAAATGCTGGCCGTGCTCAATCAGTTTGGTGTCGATGACAAAGACATGGCAGCTGTGCGAGATGCTGATGTGGCCCCCACTGGCATTCGATTTGTCCTCCAACTCGTATTCCTCCTCGATTTGTGTATTGTGCACGGCGCTGGTGACCAAACCAAAGAAACGATTCTCACTTTCGGATGAGGAGCTCACGTAGTTGAGACGGGCTGACGCATAGGTAGCCAGTGTGCCGCCGTTGGCGCTCTGGAGGCGCAAGCACTCCGGTGTGATGCACATGAGCACAATGGTGGGCTGGCGCTTCTCCTGGCGCAGCTTGCGTATGCAGGAACGCACCGTTTGCAGTTTGGAGCTATGCGAAATCTGCTTGGGCATCTCGATGGTGCCCAAATAGCCCACAATCACACGATACTCCAAAGCAGCGCTGCCCACAGCCCTCACCATGGCACTAACATTGGCCACATCCGCGCACTTGCCGAGATTGGCCAGTGGTGCATCCTCCAGAACGGGACGCAATGTTGATTGATCCGTAACCGTCGAAGCTTGTGCTAAAGCAGGCGCTGCAGATGGTCCCGGCTCTGCTATTACTTCGACTGCCTCGGGAGGCTTCTTCTGTGGCGAATTGCGTAGTCGATGCATCTTGGATTTGTGATGAAGAAAACGTGGCTTGTTCCGCATACCGGCACCCAGGCTGGCGGCCAGCAGCTGTCCACGCGCACTGCGTTGGATTAGTAGCGTCGCATTGGCGTTCTCCTCATCCGAGCTGTCCGAGTAATAGTTCTCAGCGATCTGCATGCGAATGCTGCCAAATGAGTTGCCTATCAACTGCACCACAGTCTCGTGCGGAAGCTTGGACACATTGAGGCCGTTCACCGAGATGAGAAAGTCACCGGCACGCAGACCCGCCTGCTCGGCGGGCGAGTTGCTGATGATGCAGGACAAGCGGCATGGCTGCTGACCCGATATGGTAAACCCAAAGCCATTATAACCACGTCGCACCTCCACCGTGCGAGTGCCGTAGTTGGGTCGCTTCTTGCGTCGCCGCTGTTGTGGTTGCTGCTGCGGCTGCGCCTGCTGCTGCTGCTGTTGCTGCTGCTGCGCCTGTTGCAGTGAGGCGGAAGTAGCCATTGCTTGCGCTGCTGCTGTGTTAGAGCTGCTCATTATGGGCAATGGCGGATGATGATGGTGCATGGTGAATTGTACACTGTAAATTGCACACTAACACAATTAATACAAAAAAAGGTAACAATCGAATGCTTTAATCGAACGCACCTTTTACATTGATGGTCTGATGTCTGTTGTCGTCGTTGATGCTTGGAATGCGGTTTGTGCTCAATCGCCAGCCTCCGTTCGCCTCTTGTTTTGGTATGCAACAACAACGCAACAACACAATGTAACCAACACCAACAAAGCGACAATTGTATACGCAGCAATCAAATGCTCTTGTTGTTACACTCCTAACTAGCACACCATTTGCCTAAATACACAAACATTATTTATATTCCATAATTTGCACATTTTTAAGTTCTATGCGTTTATTATTCAGTTTTGACTATGTTTATAAATCTTTGTTAAACACAAATTTTATGCCTGCAAAATGCGCAAGCGTAGCCATGTAACGAAAAATATCGATAACTTGAAATATGGGCAGAGACACGAATTTGGTATTCTTCTGACTGGTCACACCAACAGCTGTTTCGATAGTTTTGCAGTTGTAAGCACGGTTGCCACAATTGGCGTTTTTGCGCCAAAACTGGCTCTTTTTTTTCCTGTTGGCGCAATGGCACTTTATTTTTCGATTTGGCTCTTTTTTTCATCAGTTCAGAATCAGTTATTTTGTATAGTTTTAGGTTGAAAAATAAGTGTGTATTTTTATTTAATAACATAATCACTAAATTAAGATGAAAATGTGAATATGTGTTTTTGCGTTAAGTGTTTGTGAACGAAATATTTTTTATTTAATTAAATGCAAAAATCAAATTTAACTGCAAAAAAAAGTTTTGGCTCTTTTTTAGTCAATTTGGCTAATTTTTTGTCTGTTTTTGGCTCAATCTGATATTTTTAAGTGGCAACCGTGGTTGTAAGAATATGGTCACCCCAAATGCCAAAGTTATTTTGTAGATTGGTCAGCCCAAATATTATATGTGCACTGTACAACGAATTTACAGTTATAAAATTATAATTTAGACGCATTTTTTAATTAAACCATGATAAACTTAAAAAGTCAAATAAACGCGCGACGGCATTGGTTGGATTGGTGCCGCCTATGCGCCAACGATAACGCCAGCATCGACGTGCGCCACAAAAACGCTTACATGAAGATTATTAGCAAAGTTTTCGATATTGAGGTATGAAATCGAAATGTTTACAAATTGTGCCGCTTTTGATAAATGATTGTGGTTATTTTAGATTGGACTAGAGGAGCCCGCATTGGGTGCGATGCTGTGCAATGAATGTTACTCCTTGGTTGATGACCTAACTCATTTCATCGACAATGTCAACAAAGTCCAACCGATCTTTGAGTTATTGCGACACACGGAGCCCAACGAATATCTCGACGTGCGGTCTTTGCGCCATCAATATGGACTCTCGACAAACTTCCAAATGGTGCCACCAAAGGTAGAGAAAGTCGAGGATAGTCGTGAAGAAAGCATGGAGCCAGATATTCTACACTATCTGGAAGACGATGATACTCAAGTTTCCACACCTCCAACTCCACCTCCAGTTAAAAGGAAGCGTGGTCGTCCCAAGAAACTTGACAAAAATGCAGATCGCAATGCGATTACTCCAGACTTTCGAGCAGAACAGTGCAAAGAGGAAGTATCGATTAAGGTCCAGATGGAGCCTCTAAGTAACGATGAAGACGGCGTGGAAGGAGATCTGGTTGAAAATCACATTTGGCTAGAAGATTTTCCTATCGAAGTCAATGGGGAAACACCGAGCAGTTCCAGCAAAAGAAGACGTCGTCAATCAAAGAAGGATTATAAAATTGAACTGGAATGTGAACTATCACCTGAGGATGTTGACGCCTTGTCACACAACTACATATCCAAATCCCCGACCGAATCGGATGAACTGAATCTGGAGCAAGGTAATGACGAGGGCCTAGAGGCAAACGAGATCGTCAATCCAGAGGAGGCGGAGCAGATTCCAATTAAAAGGAAGCGAGGTCGGCCCAAAAAGAATCCAGCGAACATTCAGGAAGCAGAGAATTTGAATGAATCAAATCTTTCGAAATGTAAAAATGTCGCACTAGCAAAACTCTTGTCCGCATCCCCACAACCGGAAATGCAAATGACGGACTCTACTGTGGACGACAAACAAAATAAGAGGCGGCCAGTTACGTGCAACATATGCAACAAGGAGCTGTCATCCGAGAATGCATTGAAGCAGCACGAGGATCGTGTCCACATGAAGAAGAAGTCCGTGGTCTGCGATTGCTGTGGCAAGCGGGTCAGCAGCTCCTCGGAACTCAAGGAGCACATGCTTGTCCACACCGAAGAGCGACCCTTCGTGTGTCCCGTGTGCAATGCTAGCTTTAAGAACAAAAAGCGACTCAATGTAAGTCCAAGACTTGGATGCATATAAATTGTCACTTAATTAACAAATTTCTAAATCGACAGATACACAGCCAATCCCATGGAATGCCCAAGTACGAATGTGAAATTTGTGGCAAGAAACTGCAAACGCGCGCCATATGGAATAAGCATAAATACGTGCACATGAACGAGGGGCGATTCAAATGCAGCATATGCGGAACTGCAGTGAAGCATTCGACGGGTCTGAAGGTTCATCTTTTGAGTCATACCGGATTGAGGCCGTACGCTTGTAAATACTGCAACAAGGCCTTTGCCAGCGGCGCCAATTGCAGGGACCACAAAATGAAGAAGCATCCAGAGGAGTTTGCTAAAGACGATGACAAATCGTCGAGAATCCAATCAGTGCCCACTTTGGATGAGCTACGTGCCTTGTAAGTAATATACATATTTCGGTTTTTTAGTTATTAGTCAAATTTGTATTTATTATTTCATTGCAGAGCTGAGAGTATGGAAAAAGGTGAGCGGCTGCGAAAACCAAGGCTTCCAGATAATTAATAAACTTGTACAATTTGAAAACACAAACTATTAAATACCGAAAAAAATATATGAATCCTGATTATTTACAATCATTTGGTCACACTTTTTTTTTAGCACGGTTGCCACAATTGACGTTTTTGCGCCAAAACTGGCTCTTTTTTCCTGTTGGCGCAATGGCACTTTTTTTCGATTTGGCTCTTTTTTTCATCAGTTCAGAATCAGTTACTTTGTATAGTTTTAGGTTGAAGTGCACATTTGTTTTTATTCAATAACATAATCATTAGATTAATATGAAAATGTGAGATACTTTGGAAATATGAGTAACAGTCTAGAAGCAGTAGCCAGTCTCAAAAAAAAACATCAAAAAACACGCAAAAAGAGGGCGATTTATGATGAATTCAGGTAAAAATATTTTTAGGGGGTCTCCACTAGTTTTTTTTAATGCACTTTAAAGTTAAAATACAAAAATGAACATATTATTGAAAACATTCACAAAACAACGATGCAAAAGCTCATTTTGTATTGAAAATTTCCAAATTTCAAAATTCAATAAAAAAAAAAAACTAGTGGAGAGTCCCTAAAAATTTGATCACCTAAATTCATCATAAATCGCCCTCTTTCTGTGTGTGTGTGTTTTTTTTTTGAGACCGAAATATGTGTTATTGTTTTAAGTGCTTGTGAACGAAATACTTGTATTTAATTAAATGCAAAAATAACATGAACTGATAAAAAAAAATTTTTGGCTCTTTTTTAGTCTATTTGGCTCATTTTTTTGTTTGTTTTTGGCTCAATCAGATATTCTTAAGCGGCAACCGTGGCGTCTGGGCTAAAAATGTTTAAGGATGTCATAAAAATAATAAAAAAAATATATGTTGTAAATTAAACTTGCAATAATTAAGTCAATATTGCTTAAATTCTTTTTTTTTACAATTGATATTTTTATTGATATAAAAATACCGCTGTGAAGTCGAATGTTAAAATACCGATACGAATATGAAATAATACCAAAACGGTTTATTGACATGCGGTCACTCTTGGTCACTCGAGGTTTTGTTGTAAACTGCCGCTAAAATATTAATTAAGTTTTCAAAATATACTTGTTTTCGTTGTATATGAGTTCATGATGACGGAACGCAATGTGAATCCAATTACCGAGAGCCATTGGCTAAATTGGTGTCGACTTTGCGCCAAGGATGATGTCCGCGGCAACGTAAAGGTCTGCACAAGCGAGAATGCAAACAATACCTGGAACAGTGTTCTGGTGATGGCCATCAGAAAGTATTTTGATGTACATGTTAGTGAGACTATGTCCGCGAGAGAAGTATGTGCAATAATATTAGTAATCCTTTATTACAGATGCGATTGGAGGACGAGCTGAGCGGTGTTCTCTGCAAGGAATGTTATACGCTTATAAGCGAGCTAATTGACTTCGCGGAACACGTCAACAAAGTCCAGGCAATCTTTGAAGTATTGCGACGCTCTGAGCCAACTGAACACTTGGATGTGGAAGCCCTACGGCTGCAGTATGGGCTGCGTGAAGGGGATTGGACGCACATAATCACGAAAACAGACCTAATTGATGTGCCAAAACAGGAGTTTATTGATTTGGGCGAAAATTACGAGAGCTATCCGCCTAAGACACTCGAAAACCTAGGTGAAAGTAATGTTAACAGCTTGCCAATCGAGGAAATTATAATTCCTGGTTGGGATGCAACAAATGATACTCAAAATAATACCAACAAAAGACTGCGCGGAGGACGAAGAACTTGCACATTGTCAAAAGCAGATTCAACAGAGAAAGTCGAAGTAGAACCTGATGTAGTGTTGAAAGTCGAGTTAATTGATGAAACACCAATTATAGCGGAATATGGATCTGCAAGCCTCGACGCTGACTTGGAATTTCAGCCGGAAAGTCCAACCAATTCCTTCATAGAACCGGAATTCCAAGTTGGTTTGTCATCAGACAGTGAGAGAGAGGATATTAGAACTGAACCCGATGATTTGGATAGCTCGTCGAAACGAAAAAAATTAGAGTGCAAATGGTGCAATAAAGTGTACCTCAATCCTGCATCATATCAGAAGCATCTACGAAATGTCTGTCGGAAATTCGAGGATATTAGAACTGAAACCGGTGATTTGGATAGTTCGTCGAAGCGCAAGAAACGAACTAATTTAGAGTGCAAACGGTGCAATAAAGTGTACCACAATCCTACATCATATCAGAAGCATCTACGAAAAGGCTGTCGCATAAGACAGAACGCGTACTGCGAACTGTGCAACACAACCTTGTCGTCTGCATCGGCGCTAAAAACGCATATTAAGGTAATGCACAAAGACTTCAAGCGCTTTATATGCGACCATTGTGGCATACAGCTAAAGACCATTACGGCTCTCAACGAGCACAAGCTGGTGCATACGGACGATCGTCCATTCGTCTGTGCGGTATGCAGTATGGGATTCAAAAATAAAGCTCGACTGAGAGTCCATTATCAAATTCATGAGGAACCAAACTATGTGTGCAACATTTGTGGCAAGGTGTTGCAGACAAGCCGCGCATTGAAATTGCACAAAGTGGTGCACAGCGAAGATCGCAAATACAAATGTGATGTCTGCGAAGCGCTTTTCAAGCGCTCAAAAACCCTCAGGAGGCACCTGCTCACTCATACGGGGCTGAAACCCTATGTCTGCAATTACTGTGAGCATCCTTTCAGATGTAACTATAATTTACGTATTCACAAGCTCCACTTACATCCACAAGAATACAATAAGGAAGAGGACGGCGTCTCACCGTTGAGAGTAAAAGTACCTACGCTAGATGAACTGCGGGTCATGTAAGCGTACAATATAACAACATAAAAGATAAATAATGACAGATAAATATTTTCTTTACAGGTCCAAACAGAAAACTGACCCCTAGATGACGTTCTAGAAATATGCAGCTAATATTTAACTATATTTAAAAAAAAAAACACGATATTTAATTAATGTCCTGCATTACTAAATAAAGGAATTTGAATCAATAATAAATCGAGCAAGCGGAAATCGAACAAGTGGCTGGTGGCTGGGTGGTGACTGGTAGCTGGGTGGTGGCTGGTGGCCGGTGTCATACTAATCCTTAAATACCGATTTCGTTTTTTTGGCAGCTACATACATATATGATATAAATGAGTGATTTTACCCAATTTACGATATCTTAAAACAGGGATGACCATAGCCTATGCACACAAAGCACATTTGTATTTGTTTTGCACATAGGATTTGGGAAGCATATGAGAATACACATTGGTAAGCTTCTTGCGCACATTGTAAATTAAACAAACAAATTTTGCCCATTTCGCTTTCCGTCAACTTTCGTTGCGGCAAAACAAGAACAAATTTTGCATTGTCAGCTTTCCGTCAACTTTCGTTGCTGGCAAAATAAAAACAATTGCATTGTGTCGTTTTGCTTTTGCTAATCCGAATGTATTTTGTTGTTGTTTTATCGTTTGGTGAACACTGAAAGAGAAAAACTTCACTTCGTTGTGAAACGTGTGATGCGTGTGTTTTTTTGAAAAAAAATTTTCCTCTTTTTTTTCGGGTTAACATTTAAATAAAAAAAATTGGTGCGTGCAAATCCATAAGGCAGTTTTGGGCACCCCTGTTTTGAAATTTTAAAAATTAAAAAATATTAAAAAATATTTAAAAAACGAAAAAAATTTTGTTGCCCAAATCAGGAATCAAACCCACGACCTCTGCCGCACGGGCACGTATCTTTAGCATTAGACTGACAATTCAAATAAACGAAAAATATTAAATAAATAAAAATCTTTTGCAACGACCGGACCGAGATTCGAATTCCGAGCTCCCGTTCCTCTTGCCGAGCACCTATCACTTCCACCACTCCTCCAGTATCACTGATACTGGCAATCTCGATATACAATACATTCTCGATGTACATTCTGTTGGAGTAAATGTAAAATTAATTAATTGACCAATAATTCTATTTATAGAATTGCCATTAAAATGAGCTCGAGAAAATTTTTTAATACCTTCACTATTTATGGCCCAATCGTGTTGAAAGTTGATGATTAGTTTCTGGGCATGTTCCTACACCCGTCGGAATAAAACCCAAAATTAAAGGGGCTGTCAGTTTTTTATGAATACGCCCCCCACAGCAGGCGTGGAAAAATTTTAACATAAACTTGCCCTGCATGACATAATAGGGAATCTTCAATCCAAATTAGGTGGTCCTAGCTCTTACCAACTCAGAGATCCTTTCCCTCATGCGGACAGACGGACATGGACTCTATAGACTCGGCTGTTAATGCTGATCAAGAATATATACACTTTATGGGGAGATGTTTCCTTCTCCCTGATACATACTTTTGAGCAAACTTAATATACCCCTCCAGGGTACAATTTAATAGAAATCAAAATAGAGAATCCGCTTGCTATCGATATATATCGTTATAAATAATACCAAAACGGTATATTGACATGCTGTCACTTTTGTTGTTGTTGGTGTTTCGAGGTTTTGTTGTTTGCAAACAAAATGCCACTAAAACATTAATATTG
This sequence comes from Drosophila recens, assembly GCA_037043495.1. Taxonomy (NCBI): domain Eukaryota; kingdom Metazoa; phylum Arthropoda; class Insecta; order Diptera; family Drosophilidae; genus Drosophila; species Drosophila recens. The sequence continues at coordinate 313,986 of JBAMBJ010000823.1, forward strand.
TTATTAAGCATTCAAAATAGACTTGTTTTCGTTGTATATGAGTTCATGATGACGGAACACAATGTGAATCCAATTACCGAGAGCCATTGGCTAAATTGGTGTCGGCTATGCGCCAAGGATGATGTCCGCGGCAACGTAAAGGTCTGCACAAGCGAGAATGCGAACAATACCTGGAACAGTGTTCTGGTGATGGCAACTAGAAAGTATTTTGATGTACATGTAAGTGAGACTATGTCCGCGTAACTAGTATGTGCAATAATATTAGTAATCCTTTATTACAGATGCGATTGGAGGATGAGCTTAGCGGTGTTCTCTGCAAGGAATGTTATACGCTAATAAGCGAGCTAATTGACTTCGCGCAACACGTCAACAAAGTCCAGGCAATCTTTGAAATATTGCGACGCTCTGAGCCAAGTGAAAACTTAGATGTGGAAGCACTACGGCTGCAGTGTGGTCTGCGTGAGAGGGATTGGACGCACATAATCAAGCCAGTCTTGGATATTGAGAACAATGCCACGAAAACAGACCTAATTGATGTGCCAAAACAGGAGTTTATTGATTTGGGCGAAGGTTGCGAGAGCGAAACTGCTAAGACACTCGAAACCCTAGATGAAACTAATTTTAACAGCTTGCCAATCGAGGAAATTATAATTCCTGGTTGGGATGCAACAAATGATTCTCAAAATAATACCAACAAAAGACTGCGCGGAGGACGAAGAACTTGCACATTGTCAAAAGCAGATTCAACAGAGAAAAGCGAAGAAGAACCTGATGTAGTGCTGAAAGTCGAGTTAATTGATGAAACACCAATTATAGCTGAATATGGATCTGCAAGCCTCGACGCTGACTTTGAATTTCAGCCGGAAAGTCCAACCAATTCCTTCATAGAACCGAAATTCCAAGTTGGTTTGTCATCAGACGGTGAGAGAGAGGACATTAAAACTGAACAAGATGATTTGGATAGCTCGGCGAAACGAAAAAAATTTGAGTGCAAATGGTGCAATAAAGTGTACCACAATTCTGCATCATATCAGAAGCATCTACGAAAAGTCTGTCGGAAATTCGAGGATATTAGAACTGAAACCGGTGATTTGGATAGTTCGTCGAAGCGCAAGAAACGAACAAATTTAGAGTGCAAACGGTGCAATAAAGTGTACCACAATCCTACATCATATCAGAAGCATCTACAAAAAGGCTGTCGGAAAATTGGGCAGCGATCGAAGATGGTTAAGAACGTGTACTGCGAACTGTGCAATAAAACCTTGTCGTCTGCATCGGCGCTGAAAGTGCATATTGAGGTAATACACAAAGACATCAAGCGCTTTATATGCGACCATTGTGGCAAGCAGCTAAAGACACTTGCAAATCTCAATGAGCACAAGCTGGTGCATACGGACGATCGTCCATTCGTCTGTGCGGTGTGCAGTAAGGGATTCAAAAATAAAATTCGACTAAGGGTCCATTCTAAATCCCATGAGAAACCAAACTCTGTGTGCAACATTTGTGGCAAGGTGTTGCAGACAAGACGCGCATTGACATTGCACAAAGTGGTGCACAGCGAAGATCGCAAATACAAATGTGATGTCTGCGAAGCGCTTTTCAAGCGCTCAAATACCCTCAGGAGGCACCTGCTCACTCATGCGGGGCTGAAACCCTATGTCTGCAATTACTGTGAGCAAGCTTTCAGAAGTAATTTTAATTTACGTAATCACAAGCTCCACAGGCATCCACAAGAATACAATAAGGAAGAGGGCGGCGTCTCACCGTTGAGAGTAAAAGTACCTACGCTAGATGAACTGCGGGTCATGTAAGCGTACAATATAACAACATAAAAGATAAATAATGACAGATAAATATTTTTCTTTTACAGTTCCACACTGAAAACTGACCCCTAGATCACGTTCTACAAATATGCAGCTAATATTTAACTACATTAAAAATAAAGAACGCATAATATATACTGGGGTGCCACAGAAATCTCTTTCACCTGAATTTGACGTGAATTTTTATGAAATTTACGTCATTTTTCAGGTGAAAGAGATTTCTGTGGCACCCCAGATAGTTAATGTCCTGCAATACTTTTTTTATAAGTACACAAGTTTATTTAAGCAAGCCGCTTGCTATTTAAAGCATTTTCGTGGCAGGGCAAGATTTTACAGCAATACTAAATGAAGCAATTTTAATTAATAATAAATCAAACAAGCGGAACAGTCAAGTTTACTCGGGCCTAGGCCCCGGCACGCCGAAGATTTGATGCCCATGCAATTGTCATACTAATCCTTTAATATCGATTTCGTTTTTGTGGCAGCTACATAACATACATACATACATACATAATATAAATGAGTGATTTGAACCAATTTGCACGGTATATTTAAATTATAAAAATTTGTTAAAAGTCAAAGTAATTAAAATGACAAAAAAAAATTGATTATAGAATTATTTAAAGAATTGCCATTAAAATGAGTTCGAGAAAATTTGTTAATACGAGTACCTTCACTATTTATGGCCCAATCGTGTTGAAAGTTGATAATTAATTTCTGGGCATGTTCCTACACCCGTCGGAATAAAACCCAAAATTAAAGGGGCTGTCAGTTTTTTATGAATACGCCCCCCACAGCAGGCGTGGACAAATTTTAACATAAACTTGTCCTGCCTGACATAATAGGGAGTCTTCATTCCAAATTAGGTGGTCCTAGCTCTTACCATCTCTGAGATCCTTTTGCTGATACGGACAGACGGACATGGCTATATCGAATCGGCTGTTGATGCTGATCATTATTATTATTATTGTAATGGGGAAAACTGCACTGCGACTTTTGGATATATTGTGCCCCCTTCTGCGCCTATAGCTCATCCATCAACCCTAGTTCTCGCACGATGTCGAGAATTTTTACCGGGTGGAGGTCTGCTATGTCCTCCTTCGGTAGGACATATATCCCTAGAAAACTGCATCTACGTCTAGATAGAGCAGTGCATTCTGCTAGTATGTGCATCGAGGATTCCTCCTCGCAATTGCAGAACCGGCATGTACCACTGCTTACGATTCCCAACTTTGATAGATAACTTTGCAAAGCCCGGTCAAAAGACCGGTGAGTATTTTTCCCCAGTGTGATTCCCTGCTTAAACCGCTTTGGGTTGTAGCTACCTAGGAGGTATTTGGCTTGCCTGAGGTCTGTTGTCTCCGTCCAATGCGAATGCTAAAGTCGCCTCTTCTCTTTTCGTAGGTATTCCCGGATTGTGAGTCTTCCAATTCCACAAAACGGTTCAGGACCTATTAGGAGCCTGCATGCACCCATTCTGGCTAGTCTGTCAGCTGCCTCGTTTCCTGCTAAATCCCTGTGGCCTGGGATCCATCTTAGGGTTAGCCTATTATGTGATCCCAGTTGGTTTAGCTTCTTTCGCACCTCATGCACTACTTTAGACGTTATTTTCGCCTTGCTGAGTGCATCTATCGGATAGAATTCCGATAGTTGCGTTTGAGATTAAGATCAACACACCTCCCTATTGCACATACCTCAGCCTGGAAGATGCTGGTATATGTTCCAAGAGATTCATGGTAAGATATCCGAGGGCCTACAGCTCCAAGTCCTGTGCCTTGGTCTGTAAGAGATCCATCGGTGTACCATTTTATGGTGTGTTGACCCATTGGATGGACTTCATCAAGTGTTGTCCAGTCCTTCTTACTGCTCAGGTTCACTTTGAAATTCTGCTCGAACATAAGCTCGGCAGACATCTCGTCCCTTGTCTGTAATAATAAGGGGAGATCACCTGATAGCAATTCTGCGTCTCTGTGGCTAAGGATGCTTTCCACCCCCTCTCGTGCTATCCTTAGCAGAGTCGCCCGTCGTTTCAGTTCAATGAATACATAGAGTGGCGTAGAGCGTGAGCTCCATTAGGAATTCTTTGGCCGTTGTCGGACAGATGCTCATAGCTCCCGTCATATATACGCAGGCCATCCGTTGCAGTTTTAAAAGCTGCTTCTTGACGGTGATGAGTTGGGCTCTATCATCCCAGGCTATTGCTCCGTATGTGAGCACTGGCCTCACAACCATTAGGTATAGCTAATAATCTTCGGTGATGTGCCCTATGAATTTCCGGCTATGCTGCGACAGGCATAGACAAAACACCCCCTTGAGGAAAACTTTTTGTGGTTGTGACAGTAACAGTTTTATCTTGAACTGTTGCCGTGGCTTGTCTAGACCCCAGCAGTGAGGAAATCCATCTGCCTGTGGTTATGTCTGGGCCCCTCCTGGTCAGGGCAGCCTTGACAGCATCGTGAGATGTGTTGTCAAAGGCACCTTCTATGTCCAGAAAGGCGCATATGGCCACCTCCTTATTGTCAACTACTGTGCTTAAAGTGCGGTGTAGTTGATATAGTGCCGTGTCCGTCGATCGGCCTGCTCTGTGTGCATACTGCGTTGGTTGCAGCGGGGATTGCACCAGAAGAGGACTTCTTATCTTATGGTCCACCAGCTTTTTCAGCAAAATCGATGTCAAGCTGATGGGTCTGAAGGAATTGGGGCTGGTGATATCTTTCTTCCCTGCTTTGGATGTATCCGAGTGCAAGGCTGCTTATCATTGCCTTCCTAAGGATGGGGAGGAGTATATCCTTCCTTTGCTGTAGAAAGGATGGTGATATCATATCAAGGCCTGGCGATTTGTAGGGCTGGAAAGTGCCAAATGCCCATTGTAATCGTTCTGTTGTGACTGTCGACTTGGCAATTTTCCAGTCGGCAGACACTGGCCTAGACATGTTACTTGTTTCGACTGTATCTTCTTGTACCGGGGTGCTTCCCGCGAAGTGTATAGCTTTGCTATACTACTGCCAGTGAAGGTGCCATCCCTTAGTTTCAGGGCTAAATTAGCCTCTGGCGTGCGTCTCGAAAGTGCCCTATGGAACCGGGCACCTTCGGATGTGCTTTCTATACTTTGATGCTGATGAAGAACATACGCACTTCATGGGATCGAAAATGCTTTCTTCTTCCTGTTACATACTTTTGAGCAAACTTAATATACCCCTCCAGGGTACAATTTAATAGAAATTGAGAATCCGCTTGCCATCGATATATGCGATGACCAAACCAAAAAACTGAATAGTATCGATAGCAGTTTGATGACAGTATCACCAACATATCGATTCGAAGATAAAGTTATAAATAAATAATACCAAAACGATATATTGACATGCGGTCACTCTTGACGTTGTTGGTGTTTCGAGGTTTTGTTGTTTGCAAACAAAATGCCGCTAAAACATCAATATTGTTATTAAGCATTCAAAATAGACTTGTTTTCGTTGTATTTGAGTTCATGATGACGGAACACAATGTGAATCCAATTACCGAGAGCCATTGGCTAAATTGGTGTCGGCTATGCGCCAAGGATGATGTCCGCGGCAACGTAAAGGTCTGCACAAGCGAGAATGCGAACAATACCTGGAACAGTGTTCTGGTGATGGCAACTAGAAAGTATTTTGATGTACATGTAAGTGAGACTATGTCCGCGTTACCAGTATGTGCAATAATATTAGTAATCCTTTATTACAGATGCGATTGGAGGACGAGCTGAGCGGTGTTCTCTGCAAGGAATGTTACACGCTAATAAGCGAGCTAATTGACTTCGCGGAACACGTCAACAAAGTCCAGGCAATCTTTGAAATATTGCGACGCTCTGAGCCAAGTGAATACTTGGATGTGGAAGCACTACGGCTGCAGTATGGTCTGCGTGAGGGGGATTGGACGCACATAATCAAGCCAGTCTTGGATATTGAGAACAATGCCACGAAAACAGACCTAATTGATGTGCCAAAACAGGAGTTTATTGATTTGGGCGAAAGTTGCGAGAGCTATCAGCCTAAGAAGCTCAAAAACATAGATGAAAGTAATGTTAACAGCTTACAAATTGAGGAAATAACAATTCCGGGCTGTGATGCAACAAATGATACTCAAAATGATACCAACAAAAGACTGCGCGGCCGACGAAGAACTTGCAAATTCCCAAAAGCAGATTCAACAGAGAAAGGCGAAGAAGAATCTGATGTAGTACAGAAAGTCGAGTTAATTGATGAGAAACCAATTGTAGCGGAAATTGGATCTGCAAGCCTTGATGCTGACTTGGAATTTCAGCCGGAAAGTCCAACAGCTTCCTTCGTAGAACCAGAATTCCAAGTTGATTTTTCATCAGACAGTGAGAGAGAGGATATTAAAACTGAACAAGATGATTTGGATAGCTCGTCGAAACGTAGAAAACTGGAGTGCAAATGGTGCAATAAAGTGTACCACAATCCTGCATCATATCAGAAGCATCTACGAAAAGGCTGTCGGAAGATTGGGCAGCGATCGAAGGTGGATAAGAACGTGTACTGCGAACTGTGCAACAAAACCTTGTCGTCTGCATCGGCGCTGAAACTGCATATCGAGGGAATGCACAAGGACTTCAAGCGTTTTATATGCGACCATTGTGGCAAGCAGCTAAAGACCATTACGGCTCTCAACGAGCACAAGCTGGTGCATACGGACGATCGTCCATTCGTCTGTGCGGTATGCAGTATGGGATTCAAAAATAAAGCTCGACTGAGAGTCCATTATCAAATCCATGAGGAACCAAACTTTGAATGCAACATTTGTGGCAAGAAGTTGCAGACACGCCGCACATGGAACATGCACAAAGTGGTGCACAGTGAAGATCGCAAATTCAAATGTGATGTCTGCGATGCGCTATTTAAGCGCTCTAAAACCCTCAAGAGGCACCTGCTAAGTCATACGGGGCTGCGCCCCTATGTCTGCAATTATTGTGAACAAACTTTCACATGCAATGCAAATTGTCGTCTTCACAAGCTAAAAAAACATCCAAATGAGCTCAAGAAGGAAGAGGAGGGCGTCTTACCGTCGAGATTAAAAATACCTACGCTAGAGGAACTGCGGGTCATGTAAGTGTACAATATAACAACTTAAAAGATAAATTATGACAAATACAATTTTTCTTTACAGGTCCAGAAAAGGCCCAAGCTAAAAACTGATCCCTAGGTGATTTTCTACAAATATGCAGCTAATATTTAACTACACTTTGGAAAAAAAAACAGATGGGATTTGATTATATGTCCCATAGCACTCAGTGAAGCAATTTTAATTAATAATAAATCAAAAAACAATTTAATTTAAATCAAAATTGAGAAATCAGCTTGCCGTCGATATATGCGATAACGACAACCTCAATAGTATCGATAGGTGATTGTTGCATTTCATCGAAAGCGAAAATATCGATACTGTTGCAGGCCATCGATTATTGTAGCTGGCTCACAACAAAAGTAAATTGTTTATAAAATTTTGTTTGTATCTGTAATTTTTAAGAATCCTGGGATGACGGGCAGCGCAACTGTTAGAAGCAGTAAAGAAGCGTCAATGTCGAGCAGAGAGACATCAGATTGGCACCATTGGTGCCGACTCTGTGCCAAGGAACACGCTGACAATGTCAATGTGTATTTCAGAGATGGTGATCAGACATGGACGAGTGTATTAGCTGTGGCCATTGGTAAATTCTTCTGGGTCAATGTAAGCCTGTTCTATGCTGCAAATGCCAAAGTTGCTAATTGCCTTCAACTTCAACTTTAGATTAAAATGGAAGATGAGCTGAGTAACGCACTGTGCAAGGATTGCTACACACTCGTGGAGGATCTCATCGAGTTTTCCGACCGTGTGAATCGTGTGCAAACGCTTTTCACCAGGCTACAACAGGCGGGGCCACTCTCTGCTCAAAGCTACGATGAAATACTGAAGGATTGTGGACTGCAGGCTGGCGAATGGAAGCACATTATTTCAAAGAATGTGCCCGAAGAGGCACCAACTGATGAGACAGAGGCTGACACCTCCGAGTGCATTGTTGATGAACTGAGCGAGTCCTTTGATGAAAATGCAGAGATAATGGCCGAAATTGAAGCCGCCGAATTAATGGAAAACGAAGAAAATGCCTATGAAACATATGTGGAGCACGAAGAGTCGACGGAAGAGGCGTACGTTAAAGACGAAGAAATAACCGAAGAGACACCGGCCATGCAAGATCCAAACTCTAGTGAGGAATTCCTGGATAATGATGCACCGATAATTGCAAACGAAGAGGATATAAGAACCAGCACAGCGGAAGCAGAAGCCGAAGTCGAAGCCGATGATCTGAGTGAGGCTCAAACAGCAGAAAGCGAAGATGTGTCCCATGAACGTACCCAGTATAAATGCACGTCCTGCAGCAAGGGCTACAAAAAGCCAATGGCCTATAGACGACACATGGCCGAGGTGCACGGTCTGGTTGCCACAGATATTCCCAACCTGGAGTGCAAGCGCTGCAATAGCGTTTTTGCCACAGAGAATCAACTAACTGCCCATTATCGTACTCATATGCCTGCCAAAGATAAGGCGGAAAATGCTTGTAGTTATTGCCCCAAGCTCTTCACGACACCAGCTGCTCTCAAACGCCACGTAATGTTCATACATGAGAATGTCAAGCCATTCATCTGCGACTGCTGTGGCAAAGCGTTGAAAACGATCACAGCTCTCAATGAGCACAAACTAGTGCATACCGATGAGTGTCCATTCGAGTGTCCGGTTTGCCATCGACGCTTCAAGAACATGGCCAGACTGAAGGTGAGTCAATCGTTTAGCTCTCTCTCTGCCTCTGCTAATCGAGTTTTATTCCCACAGATACACTCCGACACGCACACAAATAATAACTACGTGTGCAACATCTGCGGCTTGAAGCTCAACACTCGTCGCACTCTCAACATGCACCAGCTGGTGCATTCGGATACCAAACAGTATAAATGCGATGTGTGCGGTGCTGCCTTTAAGCGTGGAAAAACATTGAAGGCCCATCTGATTCTGCACACGGGCATCCGGCCGTACAAGTGCAACTTTTGTGGCAAGGACTTCTCCAATGGCTCCAATTGTCGCATGCACAAGCGTAAAACACATCCCAAGGAGCTCGCCGAGGAGGAAGCACGCGGCGTCAGTCGCTCCACGCTGCTGCCCATGATTACCGAACTAACTGAAGCGTAAGTCTTGGAATTTTAACACATTTTAATGAGCTATACTAATTATATTTTACTTTAAATAGTTCGAAACGCGTCAAGAAGCCAGCCAAAGCAGGAACAGCGTTTATTCGGTCCAAGGTAGTGGAAGAAAGCTCAGAATCTCTAAATACCAATATTGTTGCTGAAGAAATGGAGGCGGAAGCTGATGATGAACTGCTTTACGAGATTGTTGAGGAGTGCCCATAAATGGTGCTCCCGTTTCCCAAATATATTATACCATAATTGAATCTATTACCAACATCGATCTTTCATTTCTTTATATACACAATACACTTTATTCACAAAATCAGCTTAGATATTAGTTATGAAAATTTAGAAAAATTTCCGGGCTTGTATAGAAATTTTAAATGCTTAATGGGCTGCCAAAAATCGGATTGCCAACAGCACGCGAAACCAACTTAGGAAAAGGACACAATAATCCAACGCATCACAAGGTAATTAACGAATTTCGAAACAATAAATAACAAAAAGATGTTGTAACAAATAAAGGGATTCAAATAGCCACAATCAGATCAATTCATGGATTCATAATATTACCTGATAATATCTCAGATTGTGATTATAATTTTCAGCAAATAAAAGTTGCAATACTTTGGAATGTACAGATCAGCATACGAAAAATAACTTAAAAGCTATGCTCGAACATCGCGGGGATTTGATGCGATGTTCAAGTAAAGTTCTTAGTAAAGATCACATATCGGGATACAATACGATACAATTACAAATACATATAGCTACATTCATATATCTTTAAGATTTGGGGGAATTTACAACTACGCCTTATAGGTAGACAAATTGAGCATATTGTACAAATACAATTTACAAATTTTACTAACACATAGAGAACATTTAACTGCGGCTTAATTGAATGCTTAGCTGAGACTAAAACTGAGTCTCAGTCTGGAGTATCCCAGGCTAACAGCTAACAATATCGCAGTGCAAATTATGGCCATTGAATGATGACGCAGAGATTCAGCGCCACACGCAAGTTCATCGCGTGGATATTTATTGAGTGGATCGGGCTCCTCGCCCGGACGACATTGTTTGCCCTCGGCGGCAAAATAAGAGCCGCAGAGTTCATGGCACGGTGGGCACATAATGACGCCCTTGTGCAGCCATCCATTGGCGGTGATCCGTATGGACAGCTTCTGATGTGGAAATGAGCATTTGTAGCTATAGTTGCCCACCAGGATGTGCAGACGGCCATCGTAGCAGTTGTATTTGTAGCAGCCACTGCCCCAATGTTGCCACTCGCGCGTCTGGTGGCAGGAGCGTTCCTCCCACATGGCTTCGCTGTGATCGAAACACTTGGAGCCCTGTCCGTAGCTCTCCAGCGCAAAATTCTTTTCGGGCTCTGTGAATAAATCAATTGACTGATGAGAATTGCGATTCTATATACGAATATCGAAAAATATTACTGAGAATACGAAAATTCGGAAAAAAAAAATTAAGAATCGAAAAATTAGGAACCCAAAATAACGAATCCGAAATAAGGAATATATTTATAGGGAATTTCAAATTACGAGGACAAAAATTGGGAAAGCAAAAATTAGGAAAACAAAAATTAGGAAAAGCTGAAACCAAAAATATTTTATTAAAAATCGCGCGATACATAAAATATTTTTGTTTTCGGCTTTTTCCTATTAGCAAATAGACAACATTTGTCGAGCCATTTATTTCAAAATCACGACTTCGATTGCAATAGGGTTTTCATTAGGGTTTTTTTTTCCTAATTTTTGTACTCTGAATATTTTTCTTAGTTGATATTCCTAATTTATGATTCCTACTTTTTTTCTTCACAATTTTGGATTCCTAAAATTTTATTCTTGGTTTTTCTTCTTCTTTTTTTTAAATTCCTTTAAAAAGTTTCGGAATTCGTATGAGGTATCGAGAATTGCAACTTTAATGGCTTACTTGGATTATTTTCGACAAAGCGACAATGAGAGCCGCGTACAATGACGTTCTTGCTTCGCCAGGTGAACTCCTGTATGTAGGGACAATGGTCCGCCAGTGAAACAGAGCCGCCGTAGTAACCCTCCTCCCCGCTCTTTATGTTGTTGAGACTGTCAAAGTTCTGATAGACCTTTGGCAGCTCAAAGTCGTGCCTTATGAGATTACACAATGCGACGGAATTTCGATCATCGGTGCATTCGGTTTGCAAAGGATCCTGCTTGACTTTGGAGCAGAATGGATGTATCGAGCGTCCCCTGAGGATAGTGAACATACCAAGATTAGTTAAAGAACCAAGGGTGTAAGTCGTAAGTCTCTCTCGCTTACCTATCGTGGTTCATTTGTATCCAATCCTTGCAGCTGCGCATCGCAAACGAGCAGCCCAATCCCTTGCCCCAAGTTAGCGGCGAGGCCATCGAATAGTTGGCCCGATACCAGCCCGAATCCTCCATCAGAGCCAAAGTGATGCGTGAAAAGACGGGCGATTGTGTGTGCGTTCCAGTCATTGCCTCGTTCTCCAGTATGCGCTTCTCCCAGTGCGTCAGGGCGGTACCCTCACCACCCTGATCCTCCAGCTCGGCGCCCTCGAGAATGTCGCAGTCAAAGTGGGCGCGCACTTCGGCCACCACACGCGGTGTCACCAGCATGTCCACCACCTTCTTGACGTGTCCACCACGCACGGCCCAGTTGCTGCGCTCAACCTTCCGTATTGTGCTGTTGCTCCACTGATGAATCTGCAATCTGGCCAGAAAAGGGCGTTAGATATTATTATACCCGTTACTTAAAAAAAAGGTTAAAGGGGATATTGCATTCGTGGCAATGTATGTAACAGGGAGAAGGATGCATCTACGACCCTATAAAGTACATACACACAAAAGTATTGGCGCAGCAAGAATTTTTATAATTAAGGTCATTTAATTGTCCATTTTTGAAATTTTTTTCCTTGATTTAAAAAACAATATGTTTTGATGCAAAAAAAAGCTTTAAACAATTCTAGGAGTGACTGCAAAAATAAATTTTCAAAAGTCTTTTCGCTAATATTTTTTTTAAAATAAGTGACTTTTAAACACGCACAGTTTTCAAGATATTAGTTTTTTTTACTAATTAACGTTAACTACTATTATACCAATCATACTTCTAAATCTTAGCAAGATCGGACAAATAGAAAGGTGGTAATGGCTGATTAAAGCTTTTAAGCAATGTAAGTGCCTAAAAGCATGCAATAAAAAAAGATTTTAAATTAATTTAAATATGTAATGGGTATCCTATAGTCGGGAGCTCAACTTTAGCCTCTCCCACTTGTTTTTAATCTGTAATCGTTAAACCTTTGCCACCTACTTCTCATTCAAGTACGGCTTTCCCGTGTCCGGTTTTCGCGGCGTGCGTGGTTTGCCCTCCTCGTCCCTGAAGAAGGCGTACAGACTCACAGAGAAGCCAAGAGCATGTAGAATCTCATGTTTGACAGTGGATATCAGTGTCTGCAGCTCCTGCGGCTTGGTGCTGATGCTCTCGGGGCAGAGATTGGCATGTCCGGCAATGGGACGATCCAGGAGCGCCTCCTGCTGGCAATGTGCCGCATATGCCACAGTCAGGCCCTTGTAGCACCTTTGCGTCTGTCGCGCCGACACATAGAAGACAAAGTCGGCATTCTCGATGCCATCGCCCGGCTGAGTATTGTTGTCAATCCGGCAATTCTGTCCCGTGCTGTTGCACACCCGGCACACCTGGGATGGAAGAGAGGAATATTTCAATGAAATGTTTAGGAAACAATTGCAGTTTTTACTCACATCCAAGTGCTCATTGGGTACTTGGACCTCGCCGCACATCGTCGTCGCCTTGCAGTGATCAATGCAGTGAGTGTTGCCATTCTTAACGTACACCTGAGTGCTGTCGCATTTGCTAAACGATTCGAAACGATTCGAGGAAATTCAAATTAAGGCTCGCCTGGCAACTGATGTCCAATGATGTCCAATTACTCACCGATTTAGCCGGATGACACCCTTCGTTTCACGCACCATCAGCGCCTGTTCCCAGAACTGAACTGCCTCCGGCAGCACCGTGTCCTGTTAACGAAATTCGAGAGCTTTGTCAAAGACATCCTTTAGACTACTCGTCGCAGACACACAAGCTTACTTACGTTTATTAAATTAAATTTCTCCTCCTCCAATCTGCACAAAGAAAGACATAAAATATAAACTCACTCGATTAGTTACGCTTCAGTAGGAAAATCACAAAAGGACTCTACTTAGTAGTCCTACTACTTGGATACTCTTTAATATATTCTGAATTTATGAATTATTATACGAGGAAAAACGACTTTAATTTTCCAAGCCATACAAAAAATATGAAATTTTATAAATTTGTATTTCAACAGTTCATATTTAATTCAATAGTCTTTTTAGGACATCTATTCATAATATGCAAAGCTCATATTAAATTCAATAAGCTTGTTATTAACATAATAATATAATTATATTAATAACTTTGCATAAAACTGCATCGTTAGTTTTCTTTATCATGTTTTTTTTAGATTCATCAGTTATCACAAATTAAGGTCATTCATAGATATTCAAAACAAAACATGAATTTAATTAACCACCTATTTTAGAGTCATAAAAAGCTATAAAAACAAACCGACATTATCATTTTTTGCAATCTTCAAAAGAAAACACATATTTTTAAAATGTATTTTCGCAACCTCGAGAGATGAGTCTAAATTGTTCAAGACAATTGTTAGCAACAATGAGTTTCCGCATTTGTTCACTACAGGTGGTAATACAGGGTGACCAGAAATAACGGGGACAAACATTTTTAACTATAATTTAACTAAACAAGAGAAATTTAGCAAAGCAACAATTAGTAACGATAAAGTGGATCACTAGTAGTAAGATTCCCAGCCGGTTTCGAAATGGTCTCCTCCAGTTGCCATGCACAGGCCCAAACGTGATTTAAAATTGTTGGCCATGGGCCGCAGGTCCTCGGGAGACAGTCGGTTCCATTCCAAGAGCAGCGATTGCTTCAGCGCCTCCAAACTTTTGTGAGGCTTAGCACAGGTCCTGGCCTCCAATGTCGACCACACGCTGTAGTCCATCGGGTTGAGATCCGGCGAGTAGGGTGGCCATTCAGCAGACGAGATGAAGTCCGGAAAATGGGTTTTGCACCAGTCTTGCGTCATTTTCGCCTTGCGAGCCGGCCGGAGTCCTGTTGAAAAGTCCAGTCCGCATCGCCGAAGTGTAGTTGGGCCCAAGGAATTACCACGGCGTCGAGAATGTCGCGGCGGTACACTTCTTGGTTTCTTTTAACCCCTTGATCCACGAAAACCAGGGGTTTCTTGCCGCTGGCGTAAATGCCGCCCCAGACCATAACGGACTTCGGATTTTGGCGATGTTTGACAATGGCCGACGTACTCGGAGCCTCTACGGACCAGATCCAGTCGTTTTGGTGGTTGTGGGCCTGCTCGACGGTGAACAGCTTCGCATCTGTGAAAAGGATGCGCTCCTATCGCCGACCTGCGGCCCATGGCCAACAATTTTAGATCACGTTTGGACCTGTGCATGGCAACTGGAGGAGACCATTTCGAAACCGGCTGGGAATCTTACTACTAGTGATCCACTTTATCGTTACTAATTGTTGCTTTGCTAAATTTCTCTTGTTTAGTTAAATTATAGTTAAAAATGTTTGTCTCCGTTATTTCTGGTCACCCTGTACTTATGGGTAAGCAAATAATGATAAAAATAACAATATATTATAAAATATATTTTTTGATAACTAAAAATGCACTAGGCACGTTTCAACAATTTACAGTCTACAATTTATTATTTATTACTTTGAATACATACTACATACTACTACTATCATTTACTCATTTAAATGTTATTAACAAGTTAATGTACAAGTCGCATATGCCCTGCCCATGACTATAAGTATAGGGTAATGTGTTGCCAAGCAACAGTTCCTGGAATTGACCTTGCCCGTTGGCATTGGTAATGGACGATGTTGTCGATTAACTCAAGAGTGTTTATGTCTCTCTGTGTGTTTGTGTGTGTGTTTTGACCTGGCCATTTAGCTGTTAAGCAGCGTTCAGCTTAAACTTTAAATCATAGCCAAATCATGTCGCAATCACAGCCAAGTTGTGTTAATTTTTCAACAAATTGAACCGTCGCGCGGCCAAAATCCAATTTCAGATTTCAAGTGGGTTACAAAACGCCCCAGCCAACCAAGTGTTGAATGTGGCCGTAAAGCAAAACGTCTAACGGTGACTCGACTCAACGCGACTTGGCTTTCATTTGACATTCGACCAAGAGCTGCAAGTGTAGCAAGCTATTAACTTGGCTAGTTGGCCAGCACAATTATGGACAATTTTTAGACCCTGCACTTCAAAAGTACAAAGGGTAGTTTAAGTTTGTCGAACGAGAAATGTGCGTAACAGTGCAAAACAGGCGTGACAGACACTTTAAATCAGCGGTGGGCACGAAATTTGAATTCGGAAGCACTACAACAACATCAACAACAATAACCCTATTAGAGTCTAACTAAGTTGGGAGCAGCAGCCGCTCCCGGAGCCACTGCGTGTCCACCACTGCTTCAAATTATATATATTCTTGATCAATATAGATCTGTCTGTCGAATAAAGTGTCCAACTGAAAATCTACAACTGGATTTTTGTGGGAGCGATTTTCAAGTACTTTAACTCGATATCGATGAATCGAATCTAAACCATGATCAAACAGACATTTCGCTTGAAAAAGTTATAAAAGTTTGAAGTTCATCTGGTTTTCGGCCTAGCAAAAAAATCAAAATTTACTTGTGTATTTAAATCTAAAACTACGTTTTCTGATTAATTTTCTTTTAGCGAATACGCGATATCTCTTTATTATCTAGCGGTGGGCACGCAGGTGCTCCGAGAGTTGTGTGCTTCCAAATCCAGATTTCGTGTCCACCGGTGATCTAAATATACATATATCGACAGCTCAATTTAATTATTTGTTAATATTTAATTTTAATATTTAACTCGATTCAATCAAATGTGATATGAAATCTCCTTATACATATGTTATGTGTCGGGTACCTCGCAGTCGAGCACACTCTCGTCTTAAGCTTTGCTACTTGATTTGGCATTATGACCATGGCTCTCACCTGTAAACGGAGTCATCATAGACGAGCAGAATGCGAAGCGGTTGATCGGCGGCGACACTGCGACGTCTTCTTCTGCCCAGATCTTCGACAGCAGCAGCTCCATTGTCATCATCATCATCATTGGCCAGCTGAATGCGCACACCATGCACGACCTATAAAAAGAGGGGAAAAATAGATGGAAATTAGTTTCAAATGAAAGCGAAATTGTTGCCAACAATTAGATGACGACATGACGACAAAGGCCACACACAATGGCCTTTTTTAACAGTTAACAGCGAACAGTTAATAGATAATTGGCAATTGCAAATTGCAGTGAAATTAATTTTAAATTGCCCGCCAAATGTCGAACGATTGGCACATCAAAACAAATGTCAATGATTTGGGGCTTTTCGTTGATTCGGTTTTGGTTTTTTTTTTTTAGCTCATTTGTTAACTTGTTATTATTTTTTTCCAATTTTATATTTTGGTATTTTCCAATGTGTTTGTTTGCCCTTTGTTTTGGGCCATTGTGCAATGTGTGCCAATTATTGTGCATAAATTAGACGCTGTTGAATTTGAATATGCAAGCGAACTCATTTTTGGACTCTTTTTTTTTGTTGTTGAGTTATTATAATTTATGGATGGCCGAACAAAAGATTATCTTATAGATTCGCTTGAGTGATGACAAGAAACATTTGTGAAATATGCAAATTATTCAAATGGAAGTCAGTAAGCCTGAAAATTCACTTTCAGCTAAAGGAAAACGAAAGTGTAGAAGTGGAAAAGTGATTTGCATAAGTAGTACTAAACACTTGGCAGTGAGAATAACAATGAATAAATAATAAAAGCATAAGTTCTCTTAAAGCAGCTTTAAATTGATCGTGAGATCGACACAAAGAGCTGCTAAATGGCAATGCCAGACACCTGCGATTCGTTCTAAACTATAATCTATAAGCAATCAGGCAAAGCATACATAACTACAGATACATATGTATCTTTGTGTTTTTTACTTAACTACAACAATAGCAGCCATTTATCTATATTTGTCTATTTAGCAAGAAAAGAAACAAACGAACGACAAGAATAAACTTAAAGAACGTTGACAGGCAGGGGCGTAGTGTAAGGGGGGGCTTCCCTATGATATCATCCATAGTAATCCCCTTCTGCCCTCTCACAAGCTGCACAGATTGTAAAAAAACCATAAAGATAACAAAAGTAAACATTACATTAAGCAGTTTTAACCCATAAGATGCCGTTGAGCTCGTGACGACCCTCAAACGGTGATCAGCATGTAGCATGATCTTCAGAGTCCCCTTCCCCCCTCTCATTGCATCGCTTTTTGTGGCTTGAAATGTTGTTTGCAAAAGCCGCAGATAAAAAAAAAAGATGCGAGTTCAAAGCATCTGTGAACCAACCATTCACCAGGTGAAAGATGAACCTCATGCCACCTGACGCACAATGCGATTTAGACAGCACAGGCCTCTAAGCTAAGCTGGCAACATGTGGCAAGTCTCTGACAACCTGTCTATCTGTCTGTCTGTGTGTCTGCTGGCAGCATGTTGCAACCACAGACATTGCAATTCATCGAGCTTTATTAAATCCATTATCATCTCTCAATACTCGCACTTTATAAGCAACGCTGCAAAAAAAATGTCTGTAATTTTATTGATCATAAATAAACAATTAATGCACGAAAATTCTCAAGTTGTGTAATTGCATAAATTTCATTTTTTATTTTTATTTTTAATTGTCATTTAAGCTTGTCAAGTTGTTTGTAAATATTTCTGGTAACTCCCAAGAATCTGGCAAGCATGCTTCAGACGGGAATATCCACAAGGTAATTATCCCACTTCCCAATTATATGTCAAGGAGAGAACGAGGGACGTCTTAGTAGTTCCAGTATATGCAAATTCATAACATTCTTGCACTTATTTTAAAATTAAATCATTTCTTATTTTTGATGTAATTCTTAAATTATAAGCAAAAGTATTAAAAGGTTTAATAAAACTGAGAATTGGAGTAAAATAAATAATTCTAAATAAAAATATTGGAATTTTATTTTGATTTTATGTTAGAAAAAAATTTGAATTAAAGTTAGCTTACATAAAAATAAAAAACAAACCTCATACAAAAATTAAAAATCTGATATTTTCTTGTTTATAAAGATAATTGCTTTGGATTTAATTTTTTTAGAATCCTAAGCGAATCCTCATGCCTGAGATAGTTGCATTTATTGTTGCCAAGCTATGGTAATTCCCATTTTAGAAAGATTGTATTTCTATAATCGCAAAAAATTAAAATATATCCAAAAGTTAAATTAGAGAAATTAAGATAAAAACAAGATTAGTGATTATGGAATTTGGTTAAGGAGCTGCCGCCACACTTTCTAAGCACGGCACAGTGGAGCCAAAGTAAAGTGTGCGCTTATTCAATCTCCGATAAGACGTAATGCTCAACTAGCCTGCATACTAACATACAAATTTGTCTATCCAACAAATTTACTAGGCCACATTGGAGCGTATCCAGTCTTTGCAATGCGACTCGCGTTTTAAGGCAGATACAAATAACAAATAAAAAAACTAACAAAGAAGAAGCAAAACTAAAAAAAAAAAAAAAAAAGAGAAATGTGCCGGTTGTTACACTTGGCCGCATCCAAGTCGGCGCCTACTCGATTACCTCCCGTCTTTGCTTTTTTGGCCAAACACTAAAATAAAAAAACACCCATAAATAGCAAAAACATGAAACGAGGCACGCATGCGTCGGGCGTCGATTGCTGCAGGTGGAAAGGCGGACAGGTGGACACTCAACAGTTGCGCATGCTAATTTGAGTAAGTGATTCCATCAGCAAAGAGAGCGACAGAGAAAGAGATGCTAGGGAGAGAGAGAGAGGAGTTACATTGAGTAATTATTTACGTATTTACGTGCGTCGCGCAGTCAATCTGTTAATCGTTCACTAAGCCAAGCATGACGGCATTTCTTCGCCTATCTGTCTGTCTGTCTGTCCATCTGTCTCGTTTACTATCCCACCTTTTACGCTCTTCCGCAGTTTTTCACCATTGACCGGGCAGATCAATCGAAAGCTTTCAAGCTTCACTGCATTAGAGCGAGTGAATCAGCAAGTGAATAAGTATTTGTGCTTTCACTTTCGTTTCATCGTCTCTCAGCTGTGGCCGTGGCGACTGTTGTTGTTTACTAATCATGTTTCCTTTTTGTACTCGTGGGTAATGTAATGTGCACACACACACACATGTTGTATTAAGCTTGAGAGTATCGACTACTTTGCATGCCGCGATACTTAATGGTTTATTTGCTTCTCTCGCCGCTCAATTCATTTGTTACCTCACCGAGAGTGACCACAATGCCGAAGTCAACGGACATGTTACTTAATGAAAAACATGAGCGTTATACAAAATACATAATACTACTCTATAACAATAATAATAAATAATCAAGTCACATTCACACAATACAAGCTATGTATAATTTAAACACAAATGCGACGAATCATTCTAGTGGCAATCTTTACAATGAGATTTGCCAATTTACTCACCAACTGGTGTAAATTGGATGAAATCAGACAGTGGCAGTTACTCGCAGGTTGTTGAATTATTGCACAGACACAGGCTCGGACACGTAGTTTCTGATCCGTTAAACTCAGACCTAGGCACGTTGCATTGCATCAAACCCAGCAATAATTGAGAATAAACTGCAATTAAATTTTAATCTCTCTGAGATTATTGCAGAGAAATGCATCAGGGCGAATGTGGGAGGAGCTTAAATGGACAAGGTGCAAGGTTATCAACTGGGATGCCAAGTGCGACAGACTGACAGCCATTGTATCATTTACATTTTGCCATTTGTCATTCAGCAACTTATTGCGTAGTTGCATATGTATGTATGCATGTATGTATGTATGTATGTATAATATGTAAGCCCCAATTCATAATATCGGTCTGGCGCGTGTTTCAAAATTAGCCTCGAGCCAAGAGGCATAATCAACTGGCTGTGAGTAACAAACTCGTTTCACACTTGGTATAACGCTGCATCCACTGGAGATAAGTTTAATAATTTTATCTTTGCACTTGTTTATTTGCTTAACAACGCCTTCAATCTACTTTGCTCTGTTGCTTCTACTTACATACATACACACAGACAGACATAAATAAATTGAAAACGCAATAGCAAATGCAAGCTTTACAGTTACAATTCATTCATTCACTTTCCCAGAAAATGTGCAAGGATTGTACAAACAAAATTGTTTGTGCTCGTAAATTTCTGTGTGCATTCAACTTGTTGCAAATTCAAATCAGAGCACAAGGGTCAATTGTAATGCCTCGATGGTCTGCCACTTTCGTTCTTCGCTTTGCTGTGCAGCTTCTAAGCTGATAATGCCCCCTTCCCTCTGTTAAAGAGCTTAACATTAAGTGTGCATGGGTGGGTGTAAGCTCTCTTTCTCTTTTTTAGTGTTGGTAAATATCTCAATTGAGAAGGAGTTAGCGACAGGTGGGAGTTATCGAAAGATTAGTGTTGATTATGGTATAACGATAAATATGATAAATGCACTCGGAATCAAGGGCATTTCATAAGCTCGTTGCAAGTTCTCATCTGTACATCTTCATCTTCATCATCATCATGTTGGCGTGATAATCTACATCATTTTTATTTATCGCCAGTATCATTGCATGCACACAGAAACGTGACAAATGATTCAATTTACTCGGTTTCGTTGCTTCAATTTATTTAAGTCTAATTAAAAATGAGTGCTGACTGCTGACGCTGTCTGGACCACTATGATAGCGAGCGGGAGGGTGGTCATGGACAGGGGAAGGGAAGGCTGTCCAGTGCTCGGTCACTGTCAGTGCCCGCATTCATATTTATTATAAATTTACATACTCGTATAAATCCGAGCTCAACTCAGGATCTGGGACTGGCGACCGGGAACTGTGCGGGCGGCGGAAGCGGCGGAGTGGAGGAAATGCTGGAATGCTTTACATTTTGAACAGTTCAGGTTACGATTAATTAAAATAATTGCACGCGGTTTAACCTCAGGAATAATCAAGCTTGCGCTAGTTCAAAATGCTCGATTACAAGATACCCTATACTCGCTGTAATTAAGTTAATTTTCTACGGCTTTCAATAAATTCTTGTATGATTTCAGTGTATAATTTTATTAATTATAAACAATTTCTGAGTTCTTATAAATATATCTAGTCTGTCTCGTGATTATAGAGTATTACAAATCTGAGAAATAATTTGCAGTATTAATAACGTTATACCTTTCACTTTTACCGACTTTTACTTAGATACTTTGGGTGTATTTATTCAATCTTCTAATCTCAATGCAGGCACAACCAGCTGCAGCGGTAATTATAAGCATTATGTTAATGATCTAATTTTGCGCAATTGCAGGTGACCTTTTTACGACGCCAAGCCAATTAAATTGATGTCGATTGCTGTTAGAACAACAAGTGCCAGGCGCCAAGTTGGACTTGGCCGTCGTCGTCGTCGTCGTCGTGGCAACAAGTGCCGAACCAGAACTCAATTGCAATTTAGCCAACACAGATGTTATATTTATGTATGCACATACATTTGTATGTATTTACGTGTAAACCATACCCACAGCCGTTTGGGTTACGCCCCCCTTACGCCTCGCCCTCCCTTCGATCGCTTGGCAACTGAAAAACCGTTTGGCAATCTAAAGCCGTTACAATCGCATGCGGTTGCACTGAATCTTAATGTGCATATGATTAACAAGTGGGATTAGTCAATTTGCACTTGATTCCGTTTCTATTTGAGATCCAGTTTCCAAGCAATATTTCATTTCATCATCAGTTTTCATATTAAACCAATAGGTATATATAATTAAAAATAAGCAAACAGGAAATTGAGTTTGTTTCTGATTCATGAATGAATATTTTTTTATTATAACTGAAAAAATAATTCACTCATTTGGAGATTTAAGAGCCAAAACGAACTTTTATAATCAATTTATTACTTAAAAATTTAAAATAAATTAATATACTGAAAAAAACATTTAAATTTGGAAAAATCACTCTTTAGTAATTTTTATAAACCATGATTTTAGTTCCTGCTAATAAAGCCTAATCAATATAAGTTTTTGAAAAAGCACACAACTCTTTCATAAATTGTATTCTATTTATTGCAGGGAAATACCTTTTAAACTAGATCATTGTTTGGTAGGTATAAAACCACAATCATATTAAAGTAGTATAGAACCACTTCCTACGGATCTTGCAATTTATACTTCCGTTGAAAGCAAGTATTCGAATATCTGTGGTAAACTTTTAGTTCGCCTTTGTTTCGTACTTCAGACACTAAGCCGCCCACGTACTATAGACGCGCTAATTGAGGTTCCATTCCTGGAAACGGGGGGCAGGCCATTATAGAATTGCAATGAAGTGGCAACCAATTATGAGCTGATTTAATGAGGCGCTTAGAACGCAACATTAGGCCACCAAACAAAAACAGCATTAAATGATGGTTTTTGGAAGGGGAAAACTTGTTCAACTGTTATTTACAGAGGGGGTAAGTGTCGAATAGTAATAGAACTCACCTCGTGCGCCTTTGGATGTTGATGCTGACAATTGTGGGCCTTAACCGCCAACCAGGAACAGCAGCAACACACAAGAATCGTGGTCAATTGAAGCAGCAGCAGACGATGTTGCATGGCGACGCCAATGTGTGGGTGAGTGGGCGGGCGGGAGGAAGGACGGGTGGTTGTTGTTGTTGTTGCTGGTCAGTAGCGTCAGTTTGGGAATAAATAACCCTGAGCAACCTTGTCTGTGTGCTTTGTCTAATTATAGAACTATGCTGTCCACCTCACTCAATGTCGGGTCAAAAAAGTCAAAACATGTTGAGGACTTGCTTTGAATTTGATTGCTTCACTTGAAACCCGAACACACACAAACACAAACACAAACACACATGCACATTCACATGCACACACTAGCACACACAAACATATTTAATAAACATTTGTTTGTTGGATTTTTTGATTGTTGCATGCTTTATTATGCGATTTTTGCTCATTTGCTTTATGCTTCTTTCTTTCTTTACATATTTTTGGTTTATTTTGTTTCTTTTTTTTTATTGCTGTTTTCGTTGTTGTTGCTGTGTATATTGTCAATTAACTCGCGCACCGAAACCGGCTGGGCAGCCCATGTTCCTGCCCCTGCCCCTTTTATTGCCGCTCCTTTGCACTCACACACACGCGCGCACACAGTTGTACATGCACCCAGTTACACACACACACACACACACAGAAAATTGGAATTGGGGTTTTTGGACTTTTGGGTGGGTGCGTCCGTGTCCGCGAATTTGGCCCACAAGCTGCCAACGTTAACGCTAACGCCAACGCTTTAAACGCCGCTGCAATCGCCAATTGTTTTTCTAGTTGTTGTTTTTGTTGTTGCTTTTTTTTTTAAATAGCTTGAGCCTGCAGCGGCTTAACACAACAACAACGCCATAAGTTTAAATGTCAAATTCTCATGAACTGCGTTTACATACGATCCGTTTGTTTGTGCACTCACTTAGTTTTCAATTATTAAATAACACTCTAACTCATTACATTGCATTTAATCAAACATTTTTCTTTAAATAAAACCAAACACATATGTATATAAACAAGAAGCAACGGGGGCGGCGTCGACGACAATAATGACACAAAGAGGCGATGCGATGCGACGCAACGTTAACGTCTTTATCGGTTGACGTTCGCTTCCGAATTGACTGAATCGTTTGGCAGCTACACTCTTCACTTCACTTCTCGCTCGCTCGCTTTGCTGTTGCCCAAGAAAGTTGCCTGACGGTAAAAAAAAAATTATGTGGCAGCCTTGGCTAAGCTTGGCCAGAAAAATTCGATAGAATTTTAACTTTTCGATATATTGAGCGGTAACAGGAGACGAACAGTGCGTTAACAGTTAACTTATGTTATGTAAACGTTGAAAATATCTCAGATTCAAATTTGGAATGTTATGCAAATTTCTTATTTTATTTCTTAAATAATGAATGTTTCAGCCACTTTGCTTGGCCGCCAGTTGCTTGCGAAGCCGGGTCTGTGCCTCCACTGGCCACGACTTGAGCTCGGCACTTCCACAGGGCAGACAGTAGGTTTTTGTGTAGTAAAAACTGCAGGCGACATCTTTGCAAACGACTTTGGAGCAAATCGAGCAATTGACGCCCAGGGCAACATAGAACTCTGGCTTGGATTGCCAGCGAGGCGGCGGCGCCTGGAAGGGATCACGCATAACGTAGCTGTCCTCACGGAACTTGACGCCAAGGGCAAAAGGCGGCTCCGTTCCATAGTAATGGACCATTTCATGCATGTCGCAGGAGCTGCAATGGAATTCAATTCTGGCAATGCGTTCGTCATCGTCATCCTCCGCCTGTGCCTGAGGCTCGCTCTGAGCCGGCAACTCGAGCCGGGCAATCTCCGCCGCGTCGCTGTCCAGATTCGCGATCAGATCCCCGTCATCGTCATCCGCATCCGCATCCGCATCAAAGGTGACGCCACTGCTGGTCGTGGGCAGTTCCTGCGCCATGATGTCACACTGCAAGAGGTAGAATCAAGTCGAGAGCTGGACTTTGGATGGTAACGAAATCAACTTTACTAATGTGACAGCCTAAAATTACAATTATTACATTCAATTACATAAAAATATGGTTCAGTTTTCTTTGGGTCATTCGATTGCTGCCTGGACGCGCTTGCTGTTGCCATCGTTGGGCCACCACTGGGGCCGATCCACATAGCAGCGCTCGCCGTCGATAACCAGCTGCTGCTGGCCCCCGAGCACCGGCTCGATGCGCAGCAATGCCACGCCCCGATTGTGGGCATGGCCAAGGACACGTCCGAGATTAGCACCCGCGACCGACTTGACAATGTGATTGTTGGCGCTAACCGGGGCGGTGAAGCGCACGGGCATATAACGCTTGCGTATGACGCCCGAGTGGTGGACGCGGGCCGTCAGCTCCTGGCCCACGTAGCAGCCCTTGTTGAAGCTGACGCCGTTGAGGTAATCCGCATTGGCCTCCAGCGGGAAGCATTTGCCTGGCGGCAACTCCTCGATGCCCTCGCCAATGCCCTGCTTGTAGCGCAGCAGCTTGTAGTTGCTCTCGGGCGTGGAGCTGGAGGCGACGACTTCATGGTGGCGCCACAAGTTCTTGATCAGCTTATTCATGCCCAGATCTGTGGGGGCCAGGATGCGTGTGCCCAGCGAGTCGAGACGCGGGTCCTGGGTGATGAACAGATCCTCTGCCTTCTTTGTGGAGATCTCATTGGTTCGCTGCTCATTGAACAACACCCAGGGCACATACTCATCATCGACGGTGTCTATGTCAATGCGCTTCCTCACACGATACGTGCGCAGGTGACGACGAAAGTCCGATGAGGCGTCCCGATCGCATTCCAGCAGAAACGTGTCCGGATCATTTGTGCGATATATGATGGTGTCGTACATCACGCGTCCGCCTCGGTTCAGAAATAGCGCGTACATGGACGTGGGTCCCTGGGGCTCCTGCAGACGCGACACATCGTTGGTCACCAGGCCCTGGAGGAAGGGCATCGCTTCGGCGCCATGGACGCGCACCAGTTCGCGTTGCGTTAGCGGCTCCAGCGTGTATGTGCCATTCGATACCCTGGCTCCTACTCCGCTCAGGTTGCGTATACAATCTCTCGCAATGCGCAGAAACTTGAAATTTTTACATACATTCATGCTGCGGGCGGCGTATTGGGGGCGTATGTATGTATGAGTGCGGTATTTGGTGCAGCAGTCAGTGCAGTGGTGGCTTGCTGATTAACGCTTACCTGAATTTTTGTCAAATTAAATAAATGATTATTAGTGATTGCACAAGTTTCGAATGGAATTTACTTGAAATTTGTGTCTGTGCTTACAGTGCGAACAGCTGACTGAAAATAAAATATTTATATTTCGAGGGCTGCCACACACGACAGGCCTGCATGATGAAAATAAAATATTTGTATTTCGAGGGCTCCCACACACGACAGGCCTGCATGCTCGGCTCTTTCAAATCCTTAACGTGTATAGACTAGTTGGCGAGTTTTTAAATCAACAATTAAAAATAACGATATTAAATTTTAACTACAAATGATTATCGATTATATAGAATTCTTCAAATTTAAACGCATTTTCTATAAAACATTCAAAACAAAGGATTGTATATTTTTTTGTTTCTGAATTATTTACATCAAAATTCCTAACATATTTAACTAAGTCAAGTCTTGGTCTTTGGAGCGATTTTCTTGGCCAGCGCGTTCATCTGATTGTTGGTCTTCTTCTTGGGCTTCTTGTTCTTTTTAATACCATCGACTTTAACGCCACGGTATTCCGACTTCTTTTTGTTGCCTGCAACTTTAGTTGGCCCAGCGTGTTTTCCGTTTTCTTTCAGTTTCTTTTTGTCCAGACGCTTCTTGGCACCAGCCGAATTCAGTTTATTCTTGGATTTCGTTTGAGTTCCCCCTGTTCTGGCAGCCGCTGAATCTCTTGCCTGCTTGGCGCCCAGTTTCTTCGGCGAATAACGCTCCACATGGATGGGTCTCTCGTCGAGCACGGTCTCGTTCAGCTCGAGAGCCAGACCAACTGCGTCTGGTTTTTGGAAGCACACATATGCCACGCCCTTGCAGCCTTTTTCACCATCCTGCAGACAACGAATATAATCGATTTCGCCACAGCTGGAGAAGATCTCACGCAGTTTCTGCTCATTAGCCGCTACAATAAACCCAATAAAGAGAAACAGTTACAATACTCTTTTTAGTTTTAACATAATTACGTACAGTATGTTAGATTGCCAACAAATACGGTGCGCTTGGTATCGGCATTGTTGGCGGATTGGTCATTGCCATCTGTTCCGGCTGCTGCTCCAGCTCTGACTTTTGCTGCTGGCGTTATCCGCAGATGGAATTCCTTGAATTCCGTGCCATTTAATGCCAACGCCTTCTGGGCAATCTCGGGAGTTTCGAGCACCACGTAGGCATTCAAAGAGCCTGCTGCTTTGCGCTGTTTGTGCTTAAACAACTGCTTGCCACCCGCCGTACGCAAACGGATCGACTGCACTGTGCCGTAAGGTTGAAACAGACGCCCGATTTGCACGCGTTTCGTGTTAATGGGCAGATTGCCCACAAATACAGTGCGTGCCTCTACGGCCGGATCCCTCTCTCGTTTTTCTATATCTATTGGATAATGAAGTTGTGTTTACAAAATGTTTGTGTGAATGATTTGAGTCAACTACCTTTGTTTTTATCATTCGCATTCCGTTTTGGTTTTGCCGTTTGTTTCTTGCCCTGTTTCTTGTCCGTTTTTCCTTTAGCGACATCCGTTGAACTGTTGCTCGTTTTATCTGCCTTCGTCTCTGATTTGGACGCCGTTTCTTTTGTTTCACCTGCCAATTTTCTTTCCTGTTGCTTCAGTTTCTGCGCCTGCTTTTTAGCCTTCTTCTTCTCGATCTTGGCTATATCTGCCGCCGTCAGAGTCTTTGCGGTCTCTTTGGCTTCCACGGCAACGGCACTTTTCACGGCCTTCTTGTTTGCTTTCGGTTTCTTGGGTTTCGACTTCTTTTTAACGGCTTTGCTTTCCACTGACACATTCAGTTGTTTTTCTTGAGGTTTTAATTCATCATCCTGCTTTGATTTTTTATTCGACGGTTTCATTTTGATTTATTTTGTGTTTTTATAGAAGTCGCGATTTCAACTTCACGTGTTGTACGCTGAGTGTTGAAGAATGTTGAAATCGAACAGTTGTTCAACACTTGTTGTCTGTTATGCTTAATTGTTCACCACTGAATTGTGTTATTTTTTTAAATTAGCCACATCCTGAAAATCAATCCAGTATAATTTTATTATATATTAATATTATTATTCCTCTGAGCATGTATATAATGTTTTCAAGTGCCGTTTTATCGAGACACGTGCATACATTATTTAAGAGCAAAGTAAACATGCGAATGGCAAGTTTCCAATTTATTGATTGTTTCGTCTGTTTGGTCATTCGTTTAATTAGTTAAATTTAATTAAATGCCACACGTTTTTAAACAGCTGATATTAATAAAAAATATATTAAATTATAAATTAAATATGTTTTGTTTTTAATTTTAAACCGAGCATATTCGAGGTGAATAGCAAAATCATTTGCAGTGTTGGCAAATGCGTATTGACAAGCATTATTCGGCTTGACGTTGCCATCTCTATATCAATTGTTGTTCTGGCTGCAAAAAATTTCATTTGTTTAGAAAAATGAAAAGATACAAGCAAAAGCTACGAGACGTGTGGCTACAAATGCCCGAATTCCGACAATGGCTTCGGCGAGACCCGGAAGAGTCCTACAGAGCGCGTTGCAGATTTTGCAAATGTGGTGTAAATACCAAACTAAGCGATTTACGCGCTCATGCTGCTACAAAAAAACACCAGATAAGGAGTACATCAGCTTATGCTAAAACAGACTTGGTGAGCATAACTTCAGTAAAATATATCTTTTAAGAGTCAACTAATTTTATTCCAAATTATGATTGTAGGGCGGTGATGGAGACGACGCGCCCTTTGACCATGACTTTGAGTTCAAGCCGAAGGTGACCAAAGTCAAGCGCATTAAAAGCGAAACTGCAAAGAATAAAAATGGTTTAAGCAACAAACTTCCCATAGTTAAAACTGAACAAAGAAGCGGCAGTAATCCGGACTATGAAGCAATTATTGAAAGTCTAGCGCTATACGAACCGGAAGAAGCCATGTTCACAAATGAATCGGTGGATCTCTCGGAACATAAAGTAGAGAACAACATAACAACAGGGAGCATTGATGAGGAAATGATCACCAATGCCGTTACCGCTGCCGTCAACAACCTTAAGGATTCTTCACAAATATTTGGAGATTTTGTTGCCGATCGTTTGCGGCAAATGTCAGACAAAACATCAGAATATTGTAAGGACAAGATAATGCAAGTTATTTTAGATGTTGCTGCGTTGGAAAGAACAATTGAAGTTGACGCGGAATAAATAATAAAAATATAATGTAATGTAGAATTTAAATAAATAACCCAATCAGCCTTAAGTACAAAAGATTCTTTGACTCGCATTATAAAATACAAAGCAATCGGTCACCAAAATCATCTCTTCTGATCTTCAGATTACCAAGAACTAATCCCAATAATAAATCTTTGCAAGCTGCATCATCCATTAATTATCAACTGCATTACACACTAAAAAAAAAAATAAAACAACTAAAAGCGCCAAGCGATAAGCCTCGCGATAGTCGAAATATCGCGCACTATTTGTTAATCGATAATTATTCTTGGAATAGCGTCATTTTTGTTGTGAAATAGACTTGGTTTAGTCCGCATTTGGAACAGTTTTGGTTTTTAAGTGAGAAAATGAGCGAAAACGAGCTAGAGAGTAGATCTCCTATTAAACGGAAGCTATCTGGCGATGAAGATGAGACAAATGTCGAAGAAACAAACAAACGAAGAAAGTCCGAGGATGCAGAACCGTCGACGTCTGTCAACAATGTTGTTGTGAAAACGGAAAAAGTGGATGATGAGCCGCCAAACGGAGCTAAGCAAAGTAGTGACAACATTGCAGCTCCAGTTGCAATAAAGACCGAACCAGTCGAGGAGAGTGAAGCACCTGCCGTCGACAGCAGCTCTGCCCCTGAGCCCAGCACAAGTTCAAACGTTGCGCCAGTTGTCGTTAAAACGGAACCAACAAGCGATGCAGCAGCAGCAGCAGTTGTCGTTAAGACGGATCCGGCGGCCGACTCCTCGGTCTCGTCGAGCACTATGCGACCATCGTGTCGCTTTGGCATTCGATGTTATAGGTAAATAGGTTCACTTAAGGATTCCAGCATAACTCATATTCAATAATACACATTTTTAGACGCAATCCGGCACATCGAAGTGCAGAAGCACATCCTGGTGACTCTGATTATCGCCGGCCCAGTTTTCCAACTCCCCCACTTGGTACACCTGCTTGTCCATTCGGAAACTCGTGCTACCGCAGGAATCCAGTACATTTTCAACAGTATTCCCATCCCACAGACTGTAAGTAGGATGCAGTTGATGCAATATGTAGCTGCTAAAGGGCACTCTAGTCAATTCTGCCCAGAACATACGGAACCGTTTACGCCATCGACGCGCACAGAGGCAAAATCCCAATGCAGTGGCAGCTCAATATTCTGACTTTGAATCGGACGAGGAGGATCCCTTTCATGATGAAGCTGGCTCTGATTTGGATTATAGACCAGGCGCACAAGAAGATGACGACGAAGATGAAGAAGAGGACGAACTAGAATTTAATAGTGAACGTCAGAATTGCGATGAATTTGACTAACTCAAACGATTCCAATACAAAAGTGTAAATATGTTGTAAAAAAAAGAAAAAAGAACATCAAAATATCTATATTATACAAGTTATGTAACGCATAGATTTACAATTCGTAAGGGTATTATATTGGGAAATCCCTAGCATTATTTATTTGATTTTAGCAGTCGAACAAGGCTCATCGATCAATCGCATTTAGAGCTTATCACATCCCTCACTAAACAAAATTTAAGCCTCCCACCAGTGATGCCAATTTGGCCTTCTTTCGGATAGATTTGTCTGGTTTTTACCTGCTTCAGCCGGGAACAATCTCAAACAACTATCCGAAAATCTGGCTTTTTTTAGATTCAATTAAATTAAATGAAGGATTCTATACTGCCCATTTTGGAACTTTTGAAAATGGAAACGATATAAAGGCGAAAACACTTTCCCAGTACGCCAAAATTCACCTCTTAAAATGGGAGAATGTTGAAAATGCGTAAACATTTTGGTTCGAAGCTAACAAATATCGAAACTCTGCAGGCAATAATCCTTTTTCAGAAGTGGTCACTTTCGCACTGACTCGACTGTCGTCCATCGATCGACCATCGAAGTTCAATAACAAAGAAAACGCCGAAAAAAATCATTGAAGAACTTTAAAACATTTAATTAAAAAAAATATGAAAAAAAGTTTGGCCTGGTTTTTTGTCATTTTTTTATTTTTATATCTTTGTTTTCCCTTTTTTCTTTGGCATCACTGCCTCCCACACTCAAAACGAGACATTTAAACTTGTGCTTCGCGTTAAAACTGGAACAAAGCAATTTAAGGAACGTAAAAAACGTTTTAATATTTAAATGCATTTAGCAGATTTAACTCTTAACTTAATATTTTTTATTAAAAATTAATTGAAAAACCTTTTAATGTACCACTTTGAAATGTACCATTTCTGGGTACAAATGTGGCAGCCGTGCTCACTAAATTACTGTGAGGTAAATTTTATGAAGCGTTTTTTATCTTACAAGATACGGCCACACTGAAACTTAGTCGTGTTTAAAGTTGGGATTTTTAGTTCAATTTGCTGAATAAGTTTAATCGTGCATTTTTCAGTCGTGAGCTTTGTTATATGTTAATAAAAAAGAGATTGAATCCAATCGCGGAGCTCCATGTATATAATTATAATTGTATTTCTCCAAGAAATTTAAATTTTTTTTAAATGAAATTACTGACCAACTTCGAAATGAACGATTTAGCTCATGATTTACTGAATAAGCTCATTCGTTCATCTTAATGACCCGTTCATTTGTACTTTTTCAGAACAAAACGGCACAACTCTAGTCGTGTTTTTGCTTCGTAAGAATTTGTCACAACTGTGTGTGTGTCAGACTGACTACGAGACGCATTATATTTTCGTAATTATAATTTATTAAATTGATAAACCTGGTGCAGTGTCCATTTCGGTAGCCTTAAACAAAAGAAAGGCCTCAAACTGGCGGAGAAAAAAGTGCAGATGGCATTATGCCAAACATCAGTGGTAATATTCACTTCCCTTCAATATGCTCATAGTATTCAACAAAGATATGCCCTAAAAACACACTAAACCCTGCTAAAGTTGCAAAAAAAAAGTGTCCCGCATGTAGTTAATAATTTATAACTTTGGATCGATTAATAAAGGGAAATGGCCTGGCATTGGAATGAAAAGTGAAAGTTTCTCTTGGTCTAAAGAGCATGAATCGCCTTTGGCCTGTGTCGGCTGCGGCGGCGGCGGCGGCGGCATGTCTGCTATTTTGACAGTATGTGTGAGTTAATGTGTGTGTGTGTGTGTGTGTGTGTGCTTGGTCATCGTGTTACATTCCATATGCCAAAAAGGACACGAGTAAAATAATTGCCAGGTGTGTGAGTGTCAAAAATCTGCGTACAGCTAGTCGAGTAATTATTTTAACTATATTAAAAACTTCCTATATTTAGTATTTTTTCATATATTTTTAATATTTAAACCCGACAAATCTCTATTCTAATAAAAAAGAAGCATTTTTCAATTAATTGACTAGCTTCATGTATGCTTCGATTAATTTGAGGGAATTTAATAAACAATTGAAGCTTTTGCCATTATCAGCATCGACTTCTTATCTTAGTATTGATAGTAACCACCTAGGTACGTGCTGGTATTTCTGTATATATGTATGTAAATAAGAACATATGTGCCTCCACATTGGTAAGGCGGCCATGCTTGCAATCAAAAATAGCACTTGAATTACACTCACACATTTGTACATAAATATGTACGTGCCGCACATACAGTTGCGGTCAAAAAAATAGTAGTGCGTGCCATGTAATTACATAAACTGCTGGAAATTAAAGGACTTTTAATTTATCCAAATTTTTTATTTATTTTTTTAAGGTACGTTATTATTTTGTAAATCCATCTGAGGAATCAAAGATAGTGAAAATTTATTATTTTTTGACTTAGCAATTTTTTTCTTGTAATAGTCTGAAAAATGGGCGGTCAAAATAATAGTAGTGATGAACATATTTCAATATTTTAATGATGAAATCAAGCCAAAATTAATTTTTATGTTATTTAAAAGGTTAGATATGTGAAAGGCACTTAATAATTAACAAATTTTATACTTTTTTGTGAAGACTTTATTTTGAATTACCGCCTTACAACGACAGATCATGGGGTCCACCTGGCTTTGACATCGTTCTGGATGTATTAAGCTCCAGGGGCTCCTAGCGATCTACTAAAGATGAATATTATATTTTGTTTGATGTTTCGCAATATTCCTCTTGATATCGGACAACAAATTTTCAATCGGGCTCAGATCGGGGGACCGTGGGAACCACTCCAATGAATTAACTTTTTTTATTATGCGAACCATTCTTTCGCAGATTTGCTGGTATGCTTTGGGTCTATGTCCTGTTGGAACCACCAAATTATCGGCATATCATCTGAAAAATACGGTAGCATAATGTCCTGAAGATTTTTCACATGTTCGTGCCTATCCATTATGGTTTTGATCCCATACATGGGTTCGACCCCGTAAAGTGAAAATACGCCCAGATCATTATTCTCGAACCACCATGTTTGACGGTCCTGCAGGTGAATCTGGGTTGATATTCGGATTTTTATGGATACCTTATATGTTATCGAGATCCTTGACCACCAAATAAAATAATTTTGGACACATCCAACCATTAGAAGATTCCTTATTTCTCAAGGGCCAATTCAAGCGTTCCTTAGCAAACCGAAATCACTTTTGGCAGGTATTTTTTTTCAATAACGGAATTTTTTCCGGACTTCTTTCAGCCAGATTATTATTTCGCAAACATCCAAGAATGTTTTCCACCTTTTGGTTCGTACATAAGTTCTTTTTTATAAGTGCTGCAGGAACAAAAGGGTCGCGTTTCAAATACCTCATTACTTTTGTCACTAGACTTTTGGACATGGATCGAGTTCTTTCTCGTTTATCTTATTTTGGAGAGTACTTAATGGCGTTTCTGATTATGGTTGGCAGTCATCTAATCAAATTTTCCACTTCCTTAAACGTTATCCTTTGAGGAATCAATTTTTTAATACGAGCACGCCTATCAGGAGTGCAATGTTTGCCACGCCCCATGGTAACAA
Organism: Drosophila recens; assembly: GCA_037043495.1. NCBI lineage: Eukaryota > Metazoa > Arthropoda > Insecta > Diptera > Drosophilidae > Drosophila > Drosophila recens. The sequence goes on from JBAMBJ010000823.1 coordinate 348,075, forward strand.
CTCTAAGCAAAAAATTGTTTATAAAATTTATTGTAAATAATTAAATTACATAAATAAATGTCAAATCAAGTGCCTTTCCTGCTTAATATCCTTTTTTTTTCAACTTTTAATGCATTCACTACTATTATTTTTACCGCCCATTTTTTAGACTATTACAAGATAAAAATTGCTAAGTCGAAAAATAGTAAATTTTCACTATCTTCGATTTCTCAGATTGATTAACAATATAATAAGATATCTTAAAAAAATTGAATAAAAAATTTAGATAAATTAAAAGTCTTTAAATTTTAGGTTAAGTTTTTGTAAGTTCATGGCAAGCACTACTATTTTTTTGACCGCAGCTGTATATGTATGTATGTATGTGTGTAGCTGTTGATGCATGCGAACTCCCAAAATTTAGTATTTGTGTTTACCCAATTAACAAATCATTTTAATTTTAATTTTGCACTTAGCTTAAAGTCTATCATGCCGTTATTGAGGATGTCATTTCCAATGTGCGGGACGCCTTTCTGGACGAGGGCGTTGACGAGCAAGTGCTGCAGGAGATGAAACAGATCTGGCGCAATAAGCTGCTGGCAAGTAAGGCGGTTGAATTGAATCCAGAGCCGGGAGAGCCGGGCCATCATCCACCGCCCATTGTGGCCAACAATCCAAAGGTAAGCAAGGTGTGTTATCGTTGCCAAGGCCATTCATCATTGATTGATGTGCTGCGCGTCTTTCTCCATCCATAAGCAAATAAATAGTATGTGTTGTTTATATCTTATCGGGGCTATTTGTATATGTTAGCACATAATTGTATTACATGTTGTTACAACTAAAACCTTTTGCTCTTTCTCTCCAACTACAACAACAACAACAACAAACCAACAACAACAATTGCTCGTGCATCATTGCCATCAAAACAAACAACAACATCGACTGCTGCTTTTTATATGTATTCGTAAAACTGCTACCACCATAAAATAAATAAACACGCTCACATCGCATACACACATACATAAACGAACCCACATATGCATAACAACTCTGCAGAGCTCCAAGGTAATGCAGTGGCTAGCAACTAATCATATTGAATCCATGACTAACTCCATTTAATCTTTTAGGCTGCCAATGCCAAAGCCAAAAAGGCTGCCGCCGCTGCGGCTGCCTCGCAACAGCAGAACAGCAGTGCCACAGCTGGTGGCATCAACAACACAAGCACAGACAACAGTAAGCTGGCTGCCAGTTCGGCTGGCGTCAAGTCGCCGGCCATTCCAGCAGCTGGCAGTAGCATTAAGAACGGTATCAGTGCCGGCAAATCGGAGGTAACATCACAGAATCCGCCACCGCTGCATCCCACATCGGGTGCCACCATGTTGCAAAAGCAGCAGGCTGCAGCCGGCGGTGGCAATGCGGCGTCCGGTGGCCAGACACCCATTCCACTTGTGGCTCAATTGGATCCCAATCGCATAATGCCTGTAAATGTAAGAATCGCCCAGATATTCGTAATCTTCAGATATTACAAATATATTGATAAATATTCTTGGCAATTGCAGATAACGCTACCTTCGCCACCTGGCTCAACAAGCTCGGAATCTCGTGTGCTCACCATACAGGTGCCGGCATCGGCGCTGCAAGAGAATCAACTAACCCAGATCTTAACAGCTCATTTGATTTCATCCATCATGTCATTGCCCACCCCGTTAGCGTCATCCGTGCTGCAGCAGCACGTGAATGCTGCACTCAGCAGTGTCAATCATTCGAGTAAGCAATCTCTATAGTAAACGTGGCATAAAACATCTCTATTAATAATTATGTTTCCATAGAAAATTTGGGCATTTCCAAGCAATTGGATGGCGCCTTAGATTCGTCTGAAGAGGACGAGAGCGAGGAAAGTGATGATAACATGGATAACGATGACGACGATGACTTGGACAAAGATGATGACGATGATGCGGAGCATGAAGATGCAGCCGAGGAGGAGCCGCTCAACAGCGAGGACGATGTCACTGATGAAGACTCTGCCGAAGTGTTTGACACTGATAACGTTATTGTTTGCCAGTATGATAAAGTAAGCATGATATTTGACAGTACCAAATGGGGATATATATTCATACAGAGATTTTTCATTAAAATTTAGATCACACGTTCACGCAACAAATGGAAATTCTATCTCAAGGATGGCATTATGAACATGCGCGGCAAGGATTATGTATTTCAGAAATCCAACGGTGATGCTGAATGGTAATCGATGTGACAACGAGCAAAGAGTGTCAAATATACAACCATCTAACAAAAACAAACAACACAAACAAAAAGACAAACGAAATGCCTCACAGTGCGCCTTGAACAACACGTTACTAGCACCCCCAAATCCCCCAAAAGATGTCCTAAAACGGCAGCTGAACAGAAAGAATAATGTTTGCCCAAGTTCATTGTTGGGCATAAACATTTAAGACCGTATCTAACTTTAGTTTCAACTATTTGTACTGCGTCATGTTGAGTTGTGTTTCAATTAAACAATTGTAATTCGTAACGTATGTATTAATAAAACACTGCTGCATATTATTGTCAATAAACTGCAAATTTTGTAAAGAAATTATCAAAAGTTGTGTTTTTATAGTTTGTAAAATACATGTGTATTGTATATATTTAAAATTAGTATTTAATTAAGGAGTACAGCATTTTACATTTAAAACACTTAGAAGAACAGCGCGACAATGGCTAATTGTTAATGCTTATGCTCTATGTACACTGCATCTGCGTAGTATTTATCCTTTTTCTTTAATGATTATAGATTATATATTCAATGTACATACACGCGCGCCCAAAAACGACCCGCTTCCTTCTCCTTCCATCTTTATCTTTATATCTTTTGGCTGCTCCAATTGAAAGAGCATAAAATTCTTAAACATTCTAATTAAATGACTATAAACTGAATCGTCATCGATGTGTGTATTTCTTATGCAACTAAAACTAAATCAAATTCCGATTGAATGATGATCTCGATATATAGCATATGGAGTATAGTTTACTGTTACGATCAATGAATGTGAATATTAAGTTAAATTTTTATAATTCATAATCTATACAAAGCCTAATATTGTGATAGTTTCTGCACAAATTTAAAACAATTCATTATAATTTTTGTTTCGTTTTCTTTCTGCAAATAATGCTTATAAAAACACAACTATTGTTTTCATCAATTAATAGAGGGTCGTTGTTAGGCGCTTATCTTCTTAGTTTAGCTGATTTTGTTTTGTTTTGGTTTTGTATGCCCGCAAACAATTTTGTGCTAAGCACCAAAAGTTGTAAATATAAGTGTCATCATCATCTAAATGATCCTTGCACATACAAATTGTATGCGTGTATCTGCATATCTAACTAAATATTAAGTTGTCAATAGCGCTATGTTGATTTCCTTGACCATCTTCACCCGATGCAGCATGCGTTGCAGGGCATCCTGGCTCAGTGCCTGCGTTGAGTACCAAACGGGCGAATCGGGCACACAGGATCTTTCCGGTTGCAAATAGAAAACATCGTTGCGCGTCTTAACACTCTCCGGACTGTAAATAAAAGTTGACAATATGTTAAATTTATTTTTAAATATTTAAATTAGTTTATTTAACTGACCATTTTGAGAGATAGAATTCGTAAAGTCGTACAGGACAGCGCAAGGGATTCTCCTCGTTCTCCTGTTGCTCGTACACTTTCTTCTTGCGCGGATTGGCATCTGTTTTATAGTATAAACGATATTAGTGGACACATAGGCATATAATTATGTTTTTATGCTTACCCAGACCCGCCTGCGGTGGATAGAAACGTAGCAACACATTGCGAGTGCCGGGCACCTTTGAGTTCTGCGATGAGCGCTTCCAATGCTTCATAATGTGCGAGAATGATAATTGCATATGCTCCTCAACGGTCTACAAATGGTCAAGAGATTAGAAATAATATTGTAGCATATATTTGAATATTTAACACTTACAGTCAGATTAAAATGCTTGGTATTGAAGAACATGAGCGTGCTCAGCAGAACATGCGGCGAGTGTGCGCCAAGCTGTTTGCACTCCCATAAATGCTCCTCCTCCACGCGCGTCACAATGTATTCTATCGAAATAAACAAATGTAATGTTAGTTTAACTTCTTAAAAGCTGAATTTTCCATTTCAAAACCTACGTGAATCGTTGTAGAGAACGGAAAACTTGCGCGCCACTTCATCGAGACACTCCGTAAAGCGTTCGTAGTACGGATCATAGAATATATTATCGATGCGTCCATTCACATAGAGATATTGCTGAATGCCTGCCAGAGTATAGAATGGATTAGTTAATGTTTTCGACTGTACATGTACGAGAACTTACCCAGCACAAGATAGTAGATTGTATCGGGCGCATATTCAGTGCCGTTGGGCTTGCGCACCTCCTTGACAAACAGACAGAGCGAATAGTTCAGCTCATCGGCGGTCATTTGCAGCAGTTCCGTTTTGAAGGGACGCCGGCGCATCGAGCTCTTCTCGATGTCCGCATTCTTGGTCATCACCCATTGCTTCCATGCATTCACACCGAACGTGTACTTGAGGAACATTTGTGCATCGGGCTTCTCCTGGGGCTGTTGAGCTTGCTGCGACTGCTGCTGGAGTGCCGAGTGATCCATTTCGCTGCCACGTTGCCGCTTCACCGGCGATCGACTGTTCCTCGATGGTGAATCCAGTACGGTGATGTTGGTACCACCTCGCTTACGACCACGCGGGGCGCTAACGATTGGATGATAAGGAATTCAAATTAATATAATTCTGTGAAATCTTTAAATTCTGTACACTTACCGCTGCGTTGCGTCCAGCATGTGATGCTGCTGATCCAGATGATGCACGCTCATTTGGCCCATGTCGTGACCCATGGGCGATTGGTTTGTTATCGTATTGGCCGTCATGGTCGACTCCAGGTCGACCGTTGTGGTCTGATGATGATTATCGTAGTCGCCAGTTGCCATTTTGAGTGCAATCTGAAGCATATCATCGCCGTAGGGATTATGACTGCCACCGCTGACATCGACCACTTGTTGCTGCTGCTGTTGTTGTTGTTGCTGCTGCTGCTGCTGTTGCTCCAGGCTGTTCTGATATTGTAGACTGACAAGACCGGGATCCGGCTTGATTTCATTGTCGGAATCCGAGTCCGAGTCGTGCTTCTCTTCGGCAACCATTTCGGCCATCATCAGTAGCTCAGCTTCCAGTGGATCTTCGGGCATTTTATCCTGAATCTTCTTAATCTCCTTCATGATGCCCTGTGAGGTGTTGCGTGTCGTGGGTATGAAGATCGGCACCGGTATGGGCAGCGGAATGGGCACTGGCACCGGGAACGGCGCCGAATACATGTACATGGGCTGCGGCACATAGATGGGCACAGGTACTGGTATCAACACCTTGTTCGAATAATCCTTCTCGGTCTGAGTGGCGCAATCGCGCACGGACGGCGTGCACTGTTCACCCGTGGACACCATCATCGGTTTGCAGCTGATATTCACATTGCGCACGGCCTTCGGATACGGCGGCACGGTGATGATCTTCGTTTCTGTTATCGTTGCTGGAAAATCGCTGCTCTGTGTGCCGATGAGACGCCTTGGCGGCGATGGTGATCGCGCAACGTTATAGTCCACATGCTTCCGGGGACGTCCACGCCCGCGTACGTCGCCAGTTGACGAGGCCGGCGATGCAATGCTCATGGCTAACGGCGGTGGTGAGTCCGGCTTGCGACCGCGTTTGCGCCGCACGGTTACACTGCCAATGCGCGCCTCTGTCTCGCCACTGGCCAATGATTGCACTGTCGAAATAACAGGTAAGCCGCTTCCGCCCGATTTCTTGTTACCGGCGCTATTATTTTTGACGCCGGACTGCAAACAGATTGAAAAACAATATTAACATAAATATTTTGGCCAAATTTAAAGTGCGCGCACTCACTTTACGCCTTCGATGCATTCTGAATGCTTTAAAGTATGTTAATATCTTCAAATATATGTTTATCAACAACTGCTTACAAAAATCAACCAAATAATTTGCGGCCAAAAGCGCGAAACTGCTGGCGTTGCCAGATAATTAAAAAAAACAGTCTATTTGTTTACAATAGCCGTTATTGCTGTATCCCTGGTATTTATTTAAAAATGTAATTATGTATGTAAATGTTAATGAAAATAATTTAATTGAAACCGAATTATGTATGTATTCTATAAATATAGATATGAATCAAAAATTCCCTATTGATAATTGCCGATAATTAGTAATTATTAATTACTAATAACTTTGCAAGTGCACTGTTGTCACGGTTGCCACAATTGGCGTTTTTGCGCCAAAACTGGCTCTTTTTTGTCTCCTTGGCGCAATATTTATTTTCTCGAATTGGCTCTTTTTTACATCAGTTCAGAATCAGTTATTTTGTATAGTTTTAGGTTGAAAAATAAATATGTATTCTTATTTAATAACATAATCACTAAATTAAGATGAAAATGTGAATATGTGTTATTGCTTTAAGTGTTTGTGAACGAATTATTTTTTATTTAATTAAATGCAAAAATCAAATGAACTGCAAAAAAAAGTTTTGGCTCTTTTTTAGTCAATTTGGCTAATTTTTTGTCTGTTTTTGGCTCAATCTGATATTTATTTTTTGGTGGCAATCGTGACTGTTGTCCTTATTTAGTAAGTTTATCGATATTATTTCCCCTCAATTTCAACTTGTGCCCTTCACTAATTACACAAACAAAAATGCAAAATCTAGCGGTGGTGCCGTGAGTGAGTGTAAAATTGCATGCAAAACTTACCGGTTGTGTCAATTTAACTTTGACTCGCTTGGGCAAACCAGTGGGAAATGGTGCTGCATTTTTGTTGCTGCCACGCGACTGCGATGTGGACTGTTGCTGCTGCGCCTTGCTGGCCGATGTCGATGGGACATCGCTGTCCAGGGTGAGCGGAGTGCGGGCAAATTGATTTTGGAACTGCATAACACATTGATATGTACAAAAGTTGCGCATCGATGCATCCGACATGGTGAGATGATACTGAGGCGTGCTCGCATTGCTGCAATTGTCGCACTTGGTGACGGCACGGGCCGAAATGTTGCAGCTAACGCCGTGCATGGTCAGGCAGTTGATGGAGCAGGTGAGTGTCTCCACGTTGTCCTGCTGCTTGTAGATCATGTCGAAATTGTACTTCTTCACCTTGCACCACTGGCAAGACACAATGTGACGGTTGACAATGATGTACACATTGATGCAGATCCTGGAGCAGAACACCTTGGGCGTTGTCTGCTGATCGTTGTTGTAAATCGTGTACGATTCGGCGGACTTGCGTTCGAAGTATTTGCAGCACATGGCGCAGGGATCGGCATTGACGTTGCTCACGAACTTGAATGCCGAGAAGCAGGGATTCGAGCAGAAATAATGCTCCTTATCCTCCAGCAGCATCTCGACGCGCACCGGCTTCTCATTATTGCAGACGCCGCACATGTCTGTGCGCAGCTTCTTCTTGGGATTGCACATGTTGTCGTAGCGCCGCAGACAGGCCTGCGAGCAAAAGTCCTTGAACTGATCCTTGTCGCCGACGGGAGCCAGGAAACCCTCCTGCCCGCTGCTGATGTCCTTCTGGCAGCAGGAGCAGGTCTTCAAGCCCTTCTTGTAGGTGTTGAGACAGGCGGCACAGCAAAACTGACGCACCTCAAAGCCAAAACGGACACAGTACTTGCCCAGCGCCATGGAGCTGACCTCCTGCTTGCAGGTCTCACAGTTGCCGCCAAACGAACGCTGATACCGGCCCAGGCATATCTCATTGCAAAAGTCCATAGTCTCCCACATCAGCTGCTTCTCGTTCGCATTGATCTCCGTCTGGCAGTCGGCGCAGAGACGCCTGAAGCTCTCCAAGCGATCCAGACGCGCTGCATCCGCTTCGGCGTTTGTTCGTGCCACGACATTGGCCTCTGGCTTCTTGTTGGGCGACCGTATCGTGGTCGCGCCAATATTCCGCACACGAATCGAATGACGCTTGAGCTTGAACTTATCCGGCTCCTCGGCATTCAGGAGATTGTAACAATCATCGTTGCATATATAAAATGTATCCTGCTCTTGCCTGAGAAAGTATTTGCATTTCTTCTGCTCCTTGCACTGCAGGCAGCTATTCATCTTGGCACTTGTGCTGCCGCTCGCCTCTCGAGCACCTTCTTCACCTTCAGTTGCATCCGTTGCGGTTGTGGTTGCGCTTGCTTCTCCCTCTTCATCATCTGCAGCTGCTGCTGCTGCTTCGGCCTCTTGGCTCACCTCCTCGACAAGGAACTTTTTGCGCCGCAAAAAGTATTTCCCCGGCTGCTCGGCCAATAATGCATCACAGCACGTCTGATCGCACAGATACTCGTAGGTGCCCACGATTGCCGGCTCCTCATCGCTCGCCTCCACATCGGGATTCTTAAGGCGAAAGCCGCAGCTCTTCTCAGTGTCGCACTGACGGCACTTGGGTGTGCCTGCCACAATCCAGCCGATGATTATCTTTGCTGCGGAACCAGCTTCACCTGCTGCTGCACTGGCGGATTCCTCCTGCGTGGGCTCATCGGCGTCTGGTGCATCTGCTTCCGGCGCGTCCTCATCGTTTGGTCCTGTGCTCGCTGAGGGGAAACCATAAGTGTTATTAATCAGAATTTGAGATTTGTTATAAAATAAAATTTGTAATTTAATTTATTTACTAATCAAGTTATCAAATTAATTGTATTCAATTTGGATTATTTGAACGAGGGCTGCAAAAACATTAGGGCTGTTGATAATATATCAAAATATCAATTTATCGATATTTTTATAAAAAATTATATATTTATATTGGGACTTTTTTTTTGCCCAAATATCAAATATACGATATTTTTTATTTTAATATTGCATGAAAGTTAGTTTTTCACAACATATTGTCGCCAAAATTTGGTGAAAAAAAAAACTAACACACAAACACACCAAAAATCTACAAAAAAAAACTTATGATTAAATTTTAATTTGATAAAAAGGGAGGAAAATATCAAATATATCGATATTTCAGAGCAATATATTAAATATTATTTTGATATGTTTTTAAACAGGAAATACCGTTGATAAAAGTATTCGACATCCCTAAAAAGCATATTTAATAAAATGTTATCAATTTTATATTTTTGGTATATATCGAAATTCTATATTCTTAATTTGTTGCATATGAGATGTTGAAAAACAAGCAACTGATTTGTAAAAATAATAATTTTGTGTCACTTATGATGTTAAATAAATTATTTTCAAAGTATTCAGTGGAGTCGCTGAGACATAGATTTTTTGCTGTCATCGAAGGGGAAACTATCGATAATTTTAAATTTCGCATATATCGATTGTTCATTAAAATTTTTTTTTAGATTTCATTTAAAAATCTGTTGTTTGAATTTCATTACAGTTATTATAGTAAGTTAATACCCAGCTCACCTTTAGCACTCTCTGAACCCGTGGCTCCAACTTGCTTATCAGCTGGAGCATCTGCTGCCCAAATGAAAAGTGGACAAGACCAAACGGAGAGCGGAGTAATGAGAAGAACTTAGCTCAGCTATGTTATAATAATCAAAGGAGTAAATGGGCTTACCATTTGGTGTTCCTGGGCACTCGTCTGTTGCAGCAATCGCTTCAGCTGCCGCATCATCCTTCTCTTTGTTGGCTTCATCGTCTGCGGCGTCGCCCGCTTCTCCGGTGACGGGAGACTTGGATGCGGATAGAGTTTGCTCCGCGGCTTCTTCCTCTTCGGCTGCCTTCTCGGCATTCTCGCGAGCCAGTTCCTTTTCGGCCTCGGTCACCTCCGTTTCCTGATCGTCTGGTATTAGACAAACGTCCGACTCCTCCGGCTCCTGGACATTCTCAACCGTATCTATACATAAAATAAAGTCTTACAATGTGTACTTAATTTATTTATGATTGAATTGCGCTCACCATCGCCATGTTCAGCTTCAGCCTCCGCTTCAGCTTCTGCGTTTTCCTCCGACTGCTCGACCTCGCCAGAATCATCCAACTGATCAGCATCGGCATCGGCATCATTACCTTGATCATCGTCGTCAGCCACATCTTCACTGGCAGCCGGAGCATCTTGATCCTGATCTTCATTGCGATCCACCTCATCCCTGCCCTCGGATGGCGTATCCATGTCGTTGGCATTGCCTCCTTCGATCGTTTTGCTGCCCCCCTCTTCTTCGTCTTCCTCTTCTTCACCACCACCTTGCCGAGAGTCATTGCCTTCTGAGCGCATTTCCACATCGTCGACATCGCCAGCTGGCTCCTCCTCTGTATTCTTGGATGGTGCTGCTTCACTTTCCGCCTCGCCGTCATCCACATCCATTGCCTCCATGGAAGTGGGTGCACCATCGACGGCATCGTTATCGCCGCCTTCTTCATCGCCCTCAACGTTCTCGAATGCATCGCGTTGCTGCAATGCATCCGCATCAGCGCTGGTATCGATGTTGCAATGTTCCTGCTCTTCTTCTTCAGCCACAGCCTCTGGCTCCTCATCCGCATCCGCATCCGGCACATCATCAGAGTTTGCATTCGCTGAAGTGTTTGCTTCTTCTACCTCCTGGCTTTCTTTTTCCTTGGACATGGAGTCCTGCTGTTCATCATTGGCGTCATCGGGTTTGCCCTGTGACTGGGTCTCATCCATATCCAAAGAACCCTCGGATATCTGATCAAAATCATCGTCTCCATCGCCAGCTGCCGTCGTTGTTGACTTCCCGACATCATCAGTGCTGGGATTTTCCACAGCCGCATCCTCTTCAGCTGTTGGCGATGCCGGCGTGTCTTGCACAGCTCTTGACTTTTCTACCTTCTCCCTCGAGTTATCCTCATCCAACTTGGACGTTTCAGACTCTGGCCTGACATTTGAATCAGCCCCGAAGGAATCTGAACTAGATATTTCCTCCATTTTGAGCGAATTGATCAAAGAATCCTATGCTTATTTTTGGACCGTCAGCAGCCGAAACATTAACTGCAAGCGAATTGAACAATATACGAATTTTTCATTAATTATTATTAATTCATTATGCGTTTATATTTATTTATGTTAGCCCCATTATCATTTCGCGCGCATTTCTCCCCAATGCCTATCGATAAACCTTTGACGGCGATAAGTATCGAACGACCTGCGAGGGCCTCACACCACACCGCCTAAAATGTGTACAAAACGTCACAAACACATACATACACAACACACACACGTATAGTGATGTGGTGTACAGTGCACAAGAAAACAAAACATGCGCCAAAAAACTAATATCCCAATTTTAATGCACCCAGCGTTTATCTATTTAAAACATTTATACAATTGCAATTACTTTATGTCTGCTGCACAGTGGGAAGCGTTGCTGCGTTTTGGCGATTGCGCCGTTTACTAAATCTGTATAAGAGATCCGACGTCGGCAACGAAAAACTAAGTAGCGAACCATTAACTGCCTTTCATTGCTGTTACAAACGAAAAACTTTTTTCCAGGCTATTTTTTGCACGCGCACTTGTTTTTTTTAAATGTGTTTACACTATTTGCAACATACAATTTATATTTTTCATGCACTGTAACACTGTAACACCCGGAAAAATGCTGTACAAAAACCACAAGTTGAGGTCCACACAGGGATGGCTAAAAGTATCGATACTTAAATTCGATAACTAAATGCATGTGCCATTTTTTAACACCATAAATCGAATATATTTTTTGGACTCATCAGATAAAAATTAAAGTCTTGGCAACATTTTTAAGAGTCTTTGGCATTGTTATTGTGCTTACTAAGCTGTTAGTATTGCTAGTTTTACATATTTAAGTATTATTCCCGGTCCAAAAGAGTTTTTTCTACTTATTAACTAGTCGATAACATTAAAAAATATTTGGTACATTTTAACGATTCTAAAATAAACAATGTTTGGGCATTTTTGAATGTTTTGCAAATCAAATTCATAAAATTATATCAAATGTGTGTGTTTATATTCATAAATTGTTGAATTAGTAAATATTTCATTATGTAGTCAATTTTGATTTTACAAATTGAAGAATTCACGAAATTAGCGTATAAACGTAGTTAGTGTTTATGTAAACACTGCTAGAACATAACATTACAGTCTGGTGCATTTTTAATGTATGTTAGTTAACATTTTCACATGGGGCGCATTTAATATAAATGTAATACATTTAATTTATGAATTAATAAATCAAATTAAATAATAAACATTTGCAAATTTTAATAGTTTTATCCTAAAAATTAGAAATATGGAAACAAAAAGACTGCCACATGATTTAAAACTGTCCACCGACATTTTTGAGTGTGCTGGTGAAGTTTTACAGAAGAGCTGCTACACAGTTGCAACTTTTTGTGCGTTTTTTTTATTTATGTTCATTAAAAGTACAATTTAAAACCCAAAACAATTATAAATTTTCTAAAATAGTGAAGTTCATTTTAAAATTCGTTTGTTGGAAGAAATTCTAAAAAAAAATATAAATTCGACAAAAGTATAACAGAACTTATTTTTTAAAAACGAGTTTAATATGGAACTTAAGTTATCCGTGTGGCCTGATGGTTGCCACCGTGTTTTGGTAGCCAAGGCTGCCACACGATTCTTACCGTAAAAAGGGTATTTATTTTGGCGCAACCAAAAATTTTCTGCGCCAGCAAATTCACATTTGAAATCATAGATTAATTATTGTTTCATTTTAAGAATTTAAGCTACACACATGCATTTGACTGTTTACCTTTAATTTTTTTATTATCATTTAAGATACATAAATTATTCCTTCTGCATCCAGGAGCACGTTCGGGAAATACTTCACGATCTTTGTAAAGTGGGGAAAGTGCTTGGCATTTTTGAAGTTTAAGTCATTTTCCCGCTGATATTGTTGCAGTAATTGGATGAGTTCGTTTGTTGTAACTGCCTCGGTTACCATCCAGTTCTGGATCAGATAGTTAAAAGCGTAAATTTGCAGTTTCATAATGCTCGATTGAGTTTTCAGCTCTTCAGCACGATTCAATATTTTCTACAAAGTTTTGGAAGAGATTTTTCAGTTGGAATAGAAAAAGATATTTAAAGTACACATACTTCCACGCAAGCATATTCCAGATCAGGCAGATTGTGCTGGAAAGCCAAATTGAATGCTGGAAATATATCGTCCAGGGGCCAGTCAATGTCCTTTAGCCGTTTGGAGAATGTTTGCAAGAACTCGGGCATATTGTAGGCAGTAGATAGAATGTATATATCCCCAATGATTCGCAGATCAACTAGCGCAGATGTCACCTCGAAGGTGTAGATGTATTCCAAGAAGATTTCCACGCTTTCCGGCGATACGCCGTTAATTTGAAGTATACCATTCCATTGCTTATTCTGGAAAACGTCCTGTTCAAGTTTTGCCGATGCTGTGGCTAAGAATATGCGATGACATCGAAATTTCTTATAGCATACATTTCCACCCTCCTGCTCCCCATTGCGCGGCACATGAACCTCACAATCGGCATCGGTTCCACTGCGAAAATATTCCAGGCGACATCGTTTGGTGGAATACTGCTCTGCACTTTCCAACGCCGCATCGGCAACAACATTTTTATCGCTTGACAGGCGAGGACTTTTGGGGGGATCGTCTGCCATACTCACTCTCTTTGGAGACAACGCCCTTGCATTTCCAGGTGACGATTGTGCTGCGCTGTCGCTCTCAGTATTGTCGGTTGTACTCGCTCTCTTTGGAGGCAACGTGCTCGCTGTTGCCGCTGGAGTTTGTGCTGTCTCAGTAAAAGTGCCATCACTGTCAACTGGACTTTTGGAGAGAACGTTCGCTTCCTCTCTCTTTGTAGACTGTGGGTCTTCATTGTCTGTCGAACGTCTGGAATTTGGAGGACTTTTGGAGAGCTCATTATCATTGCCTGGAATTGAGCGCTTGGAATTTGACATTATAACTAACAATTTAACAAGTTTTATCTGAATTTCAACAATGTGGCTGTCACTTGAGATTATGAGATGCTCGGATATTTTTGTACGGATCCAAGTAATCGGATAAATAGTAAATTCTCAGTATCTAAAATCTTGTAATGTACTGCAAGCTACGTCGCCTGGAACTGCTCCGGAATGGACAATTCTCGGACTGTGAGCTGCATGTCGCGTATTTGGACAACTGCAAGAAGCGATGCAGTCGCCAGTTCCGTGTCCACAAGCAAATGCTGTCGTCCGCCTCCGAGGAATTTCAGCGATTGATCAATCATCCGGACTTTGAGAAGAACAAGCGTGTGATCCTAGTGGCTGACGCCTCGCCGGATGCCTACGAGGCGTTGTTACTGTACATCTACACCTACGAGATCTACAGCGCCATTACCGTCGAGATGTGCGCCGAGTGGATTCTGCTGGCCACCAAATACAATATGCCCGATTTTGTGGATAGTTATATCGAGAAACTGGCCGATCAGCATTGGCCCATGGGCACCGTGCTAAAGATCTTTCAGCTGGCCAATGATCACAATCGACCGAGCATCATGAAATTGGTGGGCGAGAAGATTGCGCCCATTGCGACGCAGGTGCTCGACGACAACTCCTTCCTAAAACTGAGCGTGGGACAGCTGAAGGCACTGATGATCATCCTCAAGTCCCTGGGCACCATTCCAGAGAGACAGCTCCTGCTGGCCTTGAAAAAGTATCAGAAATGCAACAATTTGCATTATTGTAATATGGCGTGTTTTCGGCAATTTATCGAGGTGACGAATCTCTTTGGCGAGCTGCTCTTCGAGGTGGACGGCAGCTTGGCCGTGGACGAGCAGGCGGGCGAGGTGAGGAGAAAAAGTGATGCAGCTGCAGCTTCAGCTTCTCCTGCTGCTCCTCCATCAACACCTCCTCCATCAGCAGCTGCTTCACAAGGTTCCCTAGTTGTAAATGATATAGAGAGCAGTGCACCGGAGGAGGAATCTGGAGAATATGTAGAATACAAGTAGAATTCATAGCTGCTGTAAAGCGCAGTAGTTTTTTTCATTTTATTGAGTTCACTCAAAACTAAACGAGCATATGTTAGATATAAGAATCGCTTAAACAATAAATACTACATAAATAATGTACCCAAATATCAATAGCAATAATCGCAACAAATCATCAGCTTATAACAATAATAGGTCAACTAATCAAATTGTGGGATGCCATAAAACTAAACGTGCTTCGGAGGTGGAGGGATCGAAATCGGGTAGTTCTACGATATGCTTGCTACGGTCGGAGTGGACAGTGAATCCAATGCGGCGCTCATGACCACATCCGCGTCCTTATCCATATGTGTATTTGTGGCAATGCTGTGGCTTGGCTTCACGCTGAGAAAGTCATCGCTATCCAGGATAACGTCCTCCTCGTCAGTGATCTCCTTCTGTTCATCTTCATCATCATCATAATCATCATCGTCACTCTCCGCTTTCGGTACTTCCTCTTGCTCGAGGCTGTTGGATGATCGGCTCGACACTGAACGAGTGTCCAGCTTGGACTTTAGTTGATCCTGATTATATTCCTGTTTCTCAGCGCTCATCTTGGAACGTTTGTAGTTGAGACCCGTCTGTGTGGTCTTGAACTTGCATGCAACCGCGATCCTCAGATTGACAATCAGCGAGAAAAGCTTGACAGTCGGACCCACTTTCAGTTTGAAATATGTGGCCAAATCTTTGCGTCCCAGCATCAGCAGGGTGCGTCCATCGATCTCCTCGTCGAAGAGCATTTGGGCAATGCTGGCAGACTTGAGGGCGCGCTCCACAAACTCATAGACATCCCAGTTGGTCCAATAGAGCGGATTACTCTTCAGTTGATCCATATCAAAGTCGCTGTTCCTTTGCCACAGACGATAATTCCGAGCAAATTGTGGTCCATAGTCCGCCACAATGGGCTTGGCTATCGACAGGCAGAGGGAATCTGCTGTAGCTGCCTTCCGCTGGATGGGAGCTGGCTCCTTGTTGTTCTCATGCTTGATCTCCATGGACGCTGGCTTGTGATCTTCCCGCTTCAGCTTTGGCTTTGGCTGTGGCTCCGAGTCCAAACTGAGTCGCGATTTCTCTGTTTTGACATGGGATTTAATCTGCTCCGTGGTTGACTTGGTGTTGCTCAAGCGGGACAGCAAGAGGGGTGAGGATTCCTTGACAGCAGGCGGCGGCCTGGGCAAACTGGTTGGCTTGATGAAATCGGGTTGAACGCGAGGTGGCTTCACCGTCTTGGCGCGCCACTGTCGCCAGTTCTCGGGCGCATAGGGACAGCAATCCCGCAGAGCGTGCACATTCAGATTGAAGCGCTTGGCGTTGCCAAACCCACGACAGCCCTCCACGTCGCAGGGCATGGGCGAGGGGCGCTGCCGGAAGCCGGGCGGCGTCTCCAGCTCATGGGAGGTGGCCTCGCACCAGCCAATGGGATGCAGATCGGGACTGTCGTCCTCCAGCCAAAAGTAGTACTCCGATGGCCAGCAGTCCAAGTGGATTTGGACGCGATATCCCTTCCGGGCGATGACTGTGGCCGGTCGGATGAGGCAGGGATTCCGTTGATCGACCACCTCGAGTTTCATGCGCGCCTGGAATTCCATGGGCTCACGTGGTGCAAACAGTTCCTCGGGCGCCGCCACGCCGCCCACTTCGGCAATGTAATCCGGCCAATTGAAGACGACATTCTGGTAATCCGGCGGCACAATCAGCTGCTGGCGACCCTCGTGCCAACTGCACGGATGAATGTATGGCGAATTGACGTGCACCCAAAAGTCGTAGCAATCATCCCAGCCATCGAAATGGACACGGATGCGCTCATCCAAGATATCCGCCACGGTGGCCACACAAATCTTGCCCGTATCGTTCAAGTCCTCCGCCTCCAGATGCATGCCCACCTGGAAGCCATTCACACGCCTCTGCGATGACGTCTCGTTGAGATGGGTGAACAGGGCTTTGGGCGCCGCGTTGGCTTGCGTCTTCACCAGATAACGATACCAGGCGAAGCGGTCCGGACAATAGCCCTTGGGTGGTTGCAATGTACGCGATGTTTCCATACAAAAGCCAGGCGGAAAGATGTCCATGGAATCGGCATTCACCCAGAAGTCATACATGCAGGCATAGCCATCAAAGTTGAGCTTCAAGCGATATCCACGCACCTCCACAATCGTGCAGACGCAGAACAGCGAACAGTTCTCCGGATCGATGGCCTCCAGTTTCATGCCGCGCTCAAAGCAATTGGGACTGATGGGAAACGGATTGAGGAAGAGATGTATGGGTGCGGCGAGACCCACGCCCATCACCTTGAGATACTCGGTCCAGCGGAACTGACGCTTGCCAGCCATGGCCACTTGTTCCGTCTTGTCCCGATATCGATCGCGTTCTCGCTCCCGTTCCCGCTCCTGTTGCTGCTCCCTTTCACGTTCCCTTTCACGCTGCTGTTTCTGTTGCTGCTTCTGTTGTTGTTGCTGCTGTTGTTGTTGTTGATTTTGTTGTTGCTGCTGTGACTGCTTCATATGGCCATTGCTAATCTTGGCATCCTGTCGACTGATTTTGCTCTCGATGGCATTGTTGGCTGGATTTGGCTGACGACGCTTATGCGCCCGTCGCACACAGCAAATTGAACAGAATTCTGGTGAAGAAAATAGATATATTCTTTAGTTTATAGTCAGCTTTATTATATAGTTCAGCGATGGGCACAAAATCTGAACTCGGGAGCACTACAACAAAAACTGCAAGAAATAAAGTTGGGAGCAGACGCTAGCTCCCGGAGCCCATACGTGCCCATCGCTGACATAGTTCCCTGATGTTAATCAAAGTTGCTCAGCAGTGATGCCAATTTGGCCTTTTTTCTGATAGATTTGTCTTGTTTTTAACTGCTTCAGCCGGAAAAAATCGAATTTTATCCGAAAATCTGGCTTTTTTTAGATTCAATAAAATTAAATCCAAAAACAATTCTATACTGTTGATTTTGAAACTTTTTAAAAATGGAAACGACAAAGGCGAAAACACTTTCGTAGTACATTAAAATTCACCTCTTCAAATGGGAAAATGTTGAAAATACGTCAAAATTTTGGTCCCAAGCAAACAAATATCGAGATTCTACAGGCAGTTACCCTTTATCAGAAGTGGTCACTTTCTCTCGGACTTGTCTATTGTTGCCATGGTCGAATGCAAAAGAAAAAAGGGTTTTTAGCAAATAAGTTTGGTAAAAACTAAATTGAGGAAACGTCTAGAAATAAATTGCCTGCCAAATACCCCAAATATGATGGGGCACCAAATGCAAAGTTCAGTGTCAAAGAAAATGCCGAAAAAAAGCATTGAAGAGCTTTAAAAACTTTTAATTTAAAAAAAAAATATGAAAAATAGTTAGGCCAGTTTTTCTGTCTTCTTATTTTTTTAGATTTTAAGCTTTTTTCCCCTGTTTTCTTTGGCCGTTTTGTCTTTTTCTCCGGAAAATATTTGGCATCACTGTTGCTAAGATATCCCAAGAAATAATCAAGTTTTTCAAACGAAACCTAGTCACAAACTCACTTGGCGCCAGGAAATCCGAGGCGGGTCCATGGCAATTGCAGCGGGAGCACAGGTAGAGCAACGGATGGGAGCTGCTGTTCGGTCTGCGTCCAGGACGATCAAACAGGGGACGCTCAAAGTAATTGGCCGGTGTCTTGCGTCGCTCGCAGCGCTCCGAGAGTTGCAGCAAATTGAAGTGATTGAGCTCGAAGCGCATCGTGGAGTTCTGCAGTGCGCCCGGCTGTTGTTCCCGCCAGCGGAGCATGCCGAAGTTGTGTTGCATGCTGCGCTTGAAGCTGCAAGCTGTGGCCGCTGGCTTCGGATTGGGATTGGCATCCACTCCGTTGCTCTGGAGTCGTGAAATGGGCGTCAACGTGATGGTGCCCGAAGAAGTCTGATTGGTCTTGGATGCTCCACTTCTGGGCGCAAAGGGCGGTGAGTTGGGATCAACCTTTTCCGTGCATTGCAGAGATTTCTCAAACTCCTCTTTGGACACGGGCAGCGTTTCGGCTTTGACAATGCTAATTTTGGGCGTATTCTGCTCCGCCTGCGGCTCCGGTTGCTTTGGTTGTGGCGGCTGCTCTGGCTTTATGGCTGGAGTTGGAATTGGAGTTGGAGCTGGAGCTGCCAGGATCATCTCCACGCTGCTGCTGCTGCTGCTGGCGACACTCGCAGTGGAGTTCTTTCTGGACGTCTGTGTTGATGGCATCTCCTGATGCGGTTGCTCTAGTTGCTGTCTCCCAGTCTCTTGCTCCTTTACAGCCGGCTGCTGCTGTTGTTTCTCCAGCACTTGTTCCTGCTCCTCCTCCGCCTCCTCATCGCTGTCATCATCATCTATGGTTATGGTTTCAATTGTTTTTGGCTGCTCCTCCACATCCACCTCCTTGGACATTATGGCCACCGAATGTCGCCGCTCTGTGGAATTGTTTTGTACACTCGAATCGTTCTCATTATTGCCAGCCAATGATTTGGAACGCTGCAATTTGGTTGGTGAATCTGCTGCTTGTTGGCTGCTTGTTGCTTGGTTGCTGGTTGTCGTCATCATCGTGGGAGCTGGCGTCAAAGAAGGCATCACCACGGTCAGTGTGCCGCCTTGTACCTGCATGATTTTGGCACCATTCAAATTCACAGCAGCTGGCAATGCGCTAATCTTCAGCTCAGGTAGCACCACATTTGCATTCGTCGACATGGGCATGGGCAGCGGCAGCGGCATCGGAGTTGGCATTGCCAACGGTTGCGACTTGGCTATAACCGTGGCTGGCTTAATGTTGTTACTGTTGCTGTTGTTGTTGCTGTTTCCCTTGAAGGACTTGGTCAGAATGAGCGCACCTGCATTAGCCTGCGCTTGCACCTGGCCAAACTTGAAGCGTATCTTCTCCACGGCCGCCTTGCTCAATATAACCGGAGCACGGGATTTCGAAATTAGCGAGATTTGTGCCGTGGACGAGCTACCTGCTGCAGGTACTGAAATTAGAGAAGAACATGCCAAAAATTCCAATTACAATATGAATTATATAATAATAAACAAAAATACCATTACATGCGATAAAAGTATGTGTTGTTGTTGTTGTTTGTTGTTATTTGTGACTCAGCTTGAAAAATGTTTGTTTCTTATTAAGTTTAGAATCGATCTATTGTTAAAAACTGAGTTCAACTCCTTTCAATTTGTTTGCACGTTTCTCAGTGTTTTTTTTTGCGGGCAGCTGCAGCTGAAAAAAAAAAACCTGATCATCGTCGTCATAGTCAACAAAGTCTTTCCACGCCCGCCCGCGACTTTTGCATACTATGTGTGCATAAAAACGTTGATAAACAACAAAATTAAGTACGTTGTCTGTTTGTATGTGCATATGTACATGCATATATTTATAATTTTACAAGTGACTTTTTCCACTCTCCACACACAACACTTTCCAAATTATGTGTGACATCAGTTTGGAATGAAATTTATTGTAATCTATTGTAAACAATTGTCAATCGTATTCGACAACAACAACGGCAACAAATAATTTAATCGTGAACTAAATAATTCTCAAAATAGCCACATCAAACTTATTTTCGTACTCAAACTGTTTTTATTTGAACATTTAACATTACAAAAAAGCAAAGTCACAACAAACGGCAACAAGTTGTATATGTGTTTTTTAAAAAGCAACATTAAAATTAAAAGTAATAATAGTAAAAGATTACGCACACACACACACACACACACGCACACAGAGATTCGCACTGCGGCCAGCGACAAAAACTAAATGAGAGACTCGCAGCGCTGAATTGTTGTGGATGGTGTATTTGGTGGATTGTGGAAATCGAAATCGAACCAAAACCGAACCAAAACCCACACAGAAGACAACAACAACACACACACGTATAAATGTGTGTGTATATATGTATTAAGAAAGAGCACTCACGAGACACACAACACGATCAATCTCCAACAAGCTAGTTAGTTATTTATATCTATATCTACATTTATGCATTATATAATTCAAAGTTTTAACTATCGACTTACCCGTTTTATTGGTCACCAGCGTCAGCGCAGCTGCTGCTCCTTTGCCACAGTTGTTGTTGGTGTTAATGTTGGTGTTATTAATATTGTTGTTGTTGTTGCTGCTGTAAACGACAGCACCGTTTTGTTGTTGTACAGGAATTGTTGTCATTGTTGTTGCAGGTCGTATCATCACAGGCTGCAACTGCGGCAGCGACTGCGACTGAGGATGCGGCTGTGCCTTGGAATTGTTATTGTTGCCGTTGGGATTGATAATTGCCTTGGGCGTCAATATGGACAGCAGCGAGTTTGCATTGGCATTCGGATTCGGATTAGGATTGGCTGTCATTAATTGAATGAAAGGCGCTGTGCCCGTTGCACCTGAATTGTTGTTGACTCTCATCGGCTTTTGTACAATATTCATGGGCGTCAGTTTGGTTTTGTTGTTGTTGTTATTGTTAATATTAATATTATTGCTATTGTTATTAACATTACTGTTATAATTGCTTATTGTTATGCTACAGGGTTTCGTGGGCATGGTGGCAATGGGCAGATAACGCACCTCCTCCTGGCCCCTGTTGTTGTTGTTGTTCTGTCCATTAACTGACGGTGCCACTGTGGTCAATGTGCTTGGAACACCACCGTTTCCCAGTTTCATTGTGATTGGCAAATCTCTCTTGGTTTGCATTTGCGTTTGATTCGCGGATACGGCGCCTCCGTTGGCGGGCAACATTTTGTTGAATACAACAATGACTTAAACACTGGCAGTTTTAAAAACTTTATTTCAAAGTCAGCTCAAATGGCGTCTTTTTTACACACTTTTCAACTGCAGGCAATATAATTTGTACGTTGCCGCACAAGTTTTGGCATTTTAATCCAATCACTGCACCTTTTTTTGCCAGCAATTGGTATTTTTTTATATTCTGCTTAACTTGCACACAAACTCTTTTTAATCTGTTTGGATTTTCACAACGATGCACTATAGCTTTTTAAATTTGAATCAAAGTTTATTATGTATTGCTTGTTATTGCAAAATTTTCACTTTAGCATGCTTTAAATGTATTTTAAATTTTGGTATTTTTTTTGCTATGGATTTTTGGTGCTGCCGTACTCTATTTTATCAATATGGCAGTTCCACAAGTGTTTTTCATTCAAAATTCATTCAAGTTAAAACGGCAATTTGTTTACGCTGCAATTACAAAATTTGTTTACAAATATTAAGAATTATTAACTGTTTCAGGAATTGATAAATTTTACTTAAATCTATGCATTAAATCAATTAAACACGCCGTTAGTTTGCGCGCCCGTTTGACAGCGCAGATTTTAAACAAGGTTGGCAGCACGCATATTGAATATTGATATCATTTTTAGGCACATATTGAATGCTGCATAAAGATTTATATTTGTTTTAAAATTTTTTAAATATGCAACTTTATTTTTTACTGAAAGGCTACGGGTTTTGTCCATATAACTTATGTTTGTGAGAAAATGGCTTAAAGCCTGCTCGCTTTTAGCCTGTTACGTATGCATACGCATATGTTGATGCCAATGTCATATACATATGTATACTTATGTACATACCTTATCTGGGCTTTTGTTATTATGCCCGAAACATAATAACTAATGTTAACCATTTATTTAACCATTGGATAATGTAAAACTTGACTAAAGACTTACCTTTTGATCTTATACTCGAAGTGGACTGGCGAGGATTTCAGTTTCCAGTCTCCAGTTTCCACAAGTGGAGAAGTTGCTTTGGCCAGGGACTCGTCCAGAGAGCCTAATATTAAAGATAAATGTGAAAATATATACATCGATATTAGCTTGTTTCGAAATCTGGCTATATATAGATAACGAATACCTGTATTAAAGATGTAGACTACGTTTTATTCAACTATGCGGAAATGAAATTGACACAAATGTTAACTGTTGTTCTACCTTAAAGTAGCATCTCAAATTAGCATTTAAAGAAGCTTTTCCCACTTTGCAGTTGTTGATTTGAATCAATCACCATTAACTTTGCAGTTTGTAACTCACAACCTCAGATATATTGAAGGAGTTGTTGCCAGTGCAACGTTAAAAATTATAATGGCAACAAAAAGCATGCGTGTGTATTTTAATTTGTCGATCGAATGCCCCTCACCACAGGTGGCAACTCTGCAACAACAACTCAGTCACGTCGGTTATTTTTAAAACCACAAATGCAAGAACTTGACTTATCAAGTCAACTTTATATTTAATTTTAATCTCTTTTCGAATATAATTTTAGCAACAGCAAACACTTTATTTGTTTCATGTTTAGAATTGGAAAAAGTTGTCGAAACATTCAGAGTGAAATTTAGTGCTGCAACTGCCAAACAGTTTTGTTTTTTAATGTAATTTGTTTAATAAGAGTTATATTAAAGTGCGAAAGTTGTATTCAACTTACGTATGATCAAGTCCATCCAGTTTTTCGTTTCGTGTTGTTATAAGAAATGTTTCTGTTCAGTGCAAAACGAACACAGGTTCTTCTTCTTTTAATTTACAATTGAATAACAGTGCTGGAAAGTATCTCAGCAACGGTGTGCAACAACGCATTTTCAACCAATAAAAAAGTGGTAGTTTTAGTTTTTCGTCACGAAAATTTCGTGTCAATTTCTTTTAATAAAATTAAATATTAAAGTTAATTTTATATAGTTGTTCCGTTGAAAAAACATTAAAAATCATGTCACTAATACATAACGATGACAACATAATGGCTATTGACGAGGATCCACAAGGTAATGTGAATTGGATGTGGATATAGAAGAGTTGGGCGCGTCCAGTTGTGTGTTAATTTATGATTTCTATGCTTAATTTGCAGTTATTATCAACGACGATGAGCCCTCGACTACGCAAAATATTCCTAACGGCCGTTCCATGGACTCACTGCGCTCCTCGTTCACCAATCGCAGTTCCACACCAGACTCGTCCCACAATTCGCTTGACACGATTGACGTAGGCGCCGATGACCTGCAGGAGAAGTCTCGCTTGATTACCCAAGTCTTGGAATTGCAAAACACATTGGACGATCTATCGCAGCGCGTTGACTCGGTTAAGACGGAGAATCTTAAATTACGTTCCGAGAATCAGGTGCTCGGACAGTACATTGAGAATCTAATGTCAGCCTCATCGGTGTTTCAATCGACCAGTCCAAGTGCTTCGAAAAAGAAGTAGATGGAACAGAACAGGATACAAATGCGATCCACACTCAAATATGCCTTGTCATTTATACATTAATGCTTGTGTTAACGCTACAAAGTAATTGGTGTTTCTGCTTATCTGTCGAATTTGTGCACAATATTTTTTGAATTACCTAGTTAGATCATACGCTTACATATATATATGTATTTATTATATATAACTTATACATCTTATTATTTAAGCATGTAGCTAATTAATAAATCAATATTAACCCGCTGGTTCAAATTGTGATTTATCCAATTTAATGTTTGGGACGATTGGGCAACCCTGCACAATAAACAGCTGCCAGCTGGTCGTCGCCCAACAACAAATTGTGAGTGAGGCAGAGAAGCTCTTTTCCTTATTACAAAACACGGAAAGCGTGTAAAGTAATTGTGAAAATCGTATTAAAATTTGTTTTTCAAACAAGAAAATAAACTTGTTGCTACCTATGTATTTAAGAAACGCGCAATTCTGGAATTATTAAATGTAAGCCATATGTGAGTGAGAAAGTGATTGCGAAATACGCTGCAAACAAAACGAATGCACATCGCTGTGGCCCCCACTCTAGTGGCAACAACAACAACAACAGCAGCAGCAACAACAATAACAAAGCAGACGAACGCCAGTGTTGCACAACCTTCAGAAAATGCTGGCTGATTCGCACACATAAACACACACACATCAGCACGATTACTGTTTTTGGTTGAATTTAATATAATACATATTTCATTTGTTGTGTGTGCCTTTTCTTCAATGCAACGCAGTAAAGGAAGTCAACGTCATCTCATCATATCAGCACCCGCTACAACGCACTGAATGACGGAAGCAGTTGTTGTAGTTCCATTGCCAGTTTAAACAGACAGAGTGACAACAAAGACGGCGGCGCTTATTTTGAGTTTCGAGAAGCGAATAAACAATCAAACATTCAGACTGTGATTTTGTGTTTCTGTAACCAACCAGCACAAACAAGAACACAATCATCGCAACTACAACACATCAAATTACAACAAAAATGTGTTGACCTGCAAACGTCGCTGGGTCGTCTATCTCTGTGACGTTGTTTGGAGCGTTGTCTGCTGTCCGCTGCCATCTGCCATCCATCCGCCCATCATTGAGAACAGCTAACGTGAACGTAACGTAATTCATCGGCCATGTCTTTCTCCGACTTTGATGCCATCTATGAGGACGAGCAGCTGGATGATGTGGAGCACTTTCAGGATCAGACTGTGATGCCAGTGGTCGAACCTATTATCATTAGGGGCGCTGGCAATATGACGGTGTAAGTAAACACAACATGTAAACACACACACAATGTAGATCAAGGCTCATTATACCTAATTTTTATTTTGGGTGCTTTATTTGTTAATACTTACATATTTTGATAGTGTGCGTTTGACCTTGTTCTATTTGGCGCCCAATTGTCAATAATTGACAGACTGACGAACTGACTGACGGTGGGTTGCATAACACACAAATAGAAACAAATGTGCTTAATGTGCAGCGACAGGCTGCAATCGAATGTAGTGTAGTGTAGTGTTCTGTAATGTGTGTAGAGTGTAATTGCGATAGCAGTAATGAAATCGAAAGATAATACTTACATACATATTTGTAATCACAAAATGACGCATATAAATACATCAAAGCATCAGAAGTCATTGGCAAAATCCATAAACAAAGATATAGACATATATGTATTCTTGATCAGTTGTCTGTTTCTATGCAAATAATCTCTGGCCTTCAAAGCTATCTTGATGAAACTTTGTACAGATCCGTCTTTTTGCTGCAAGCATTCGGATCATACGACTATATCATTTAGATCTCATAAAAACAATATATGCAGAATTAGTATGACAATCTCAGCTTTCCCTTAAAATATCTCAACCAATATTCCTATGATATGTATATTTGGTCAAAAATATGGCTTTCGTTTGAAAAACTTTAGTTTCTTGAGTTCATTTAACCAATTTTATTATAAAAATTGTAATTCAAAAATTGAAAAATAACTTTTATTTTGTAATTTAAAACACATTTACACCCAATTTTTTTTTTCAACTTTTATAATAAAAATTTAAGAATAATTTTTATTTATAAAAATTGATGAATCATTTGTATTTATTAAAATTGAAGAATCATTTGTATTTTAAAATTTTATAGTATACATTGAAAAATAATTTTTATTTTTAATTTGAAAAATAATTTTTATTTTCAACTTTGAGTAAAGTTATTTTTCAAGTTTTATTATAAAATTGCTGAAATAAAAATTGAAAACAAGAGTTAAATTATAACTTTTAAATAAAAATTTAAATTTAATTATTATTTTATAATTTTTTTTTTTTAGATCGAAAAATAAGTTTTCTTTTAATTTTTTTTGATAAAAATCAACAAATAACTTTTATGAGTTAATTTATATTTTACAAATTATAATCGGTACGGTCCCTGGATTTTATACAACTTAAGCAATTTTTTATTAAAATTCCGATTCTTAATACTTACACACAATTCTCTCAATTCTGTTTTCCGTAGCTTTGGCCTCAGCAATCGCTTCAATATCGAATTCCCCTGCGGTTTGCTGTCACGCGTCGCGCCCGAGGAATTCAAAGCGACCATCGGTCGCATCAATGGCATACTGAAGAAGACCCTGCCCCTGAATGTCAAGTGGCTCTTTTGTGGCTGCGTCTGTTGCTGTTGCACGCTGGGCTGCTCCCTCTGGCCCGTCATATGTCTAAGCAAACGCGTAAGCCGCTCATTTTTATGCAATTAATTTCAATACTATTATTAAGATTTGTTCTCTATTTTTTTCGTGCAGACACAATTAACATTGGACAAGTTACTCGAGTGGGAGAATAGTCATCTATATCATAAACTGGGCCTGCACTGGCGATTACATAAGCAACAATGTGATTCCAATTCCATGATGGAGTATGTTATATTAATTGAATTTATACCCAAGACGCCCATCTATCGGCCCGACTAGGCGACGACGTCGACGACGACAACGACGACTAGATGGGCATGCAGTGTGGATCGTTGCAGTCAGAATGTCATCGGAGGGCATGGTATATGGGAGGGGAACTGGGGCCTAATCATAATTGTAAAATAAAACACTAGCAACTAACTATAATTTTGATTTAGGCGTTTACTCTTGTGCAAACACACACTAACACAACTAGTTTAGTGCAACATACACACACATATACATTTTAAGCTAGCGCTAGTTTATATATTATATTTTTTAGTATTTAGTTTAAACAAATTTTTTGCGAGTATACATAGCTATGTAAGAACAATTGATTTCTCGCTAGTATAGGGCCTTTTTAATTTTCGTTTAGTTTTAAAATTTAAATATTGGTTCAAAATATTGCAATATATTAAATACATTTCTTGTTACGAAATTTTAAATTGAATTCTGAGCGTTTCTTTTCTTTTGTTTGGTGACGAGGCGTAAGAAATGCTGAAATGGAAACCGCAATAGAAAATTATAAAAAAAATATATAGCTAAATTATTTGAATGGTTTACTCACAAGATTATTTATCTATCCAGATAAAGACATGCCTGTGTTCTGAAAAATCCAATTAAAAGTCTTCGGTTCACTATATAATTGGCTTAATAATGTTTGCCTTTAATATATTTTTACGGTTTCCATTTCGATATTGCTTAAATATCACTAATGTATTCATACAATTTGATGTTTCAATAGCCTTATAGCAGAAGCGATCAAGATAATCCCCATTGGGGACTAAAAGAACAATAAATAAAATTTTTTTTTAGTTTATCGTTTAGACAATTCTTAATGCTTAAATATAATCAAGTCTTTTAACAATGTGGGCCTTGCTTTAGATGTATATATATATATTCTTTATATTTATATATATTTTCTCTTTCTTTGTGTCTTTCTATTTTGTTTCAAAATTAAGGAATGTGTTTGGAATGTTTGTGTGCTTGGGGAAATAACAATATTTGTAGCTTTTTTGTGATAATACTTGAACTTAAGATAATTGTCTATCATTCGGAATGCCGCTGTGACTTGAGGCATCTTCGCAGAGCGCTATCGAGGACATGACCATCGCGGACTCGCTCTGATTGCCCTCCTCACTGTATTGAGTGTCATCCTCATCTTCATTTTCATCATCATAATCTTCTTCCATTTCCGCTTCATGGTCTGAAAATGGATCCGGATCCTCCAACAACTCATTGCTAACATTAGGCTCCGTTTCCGTCTGCAGCTCCTGCTGCTGGTGATGCGTATTCTGTGGTGGTTCCGTCACATCCTTCTCCACCTCGGGCCTCATCAGTTGTCGAGCTGTTTGAAGCAGAGCATTCGTTTGTTTCCGCAGGGCACTCATAACCAGATTATCTTGCCTCAGCTGGAACTCGTGTTCTCGTCTGGCCAATTGCTTCTGTCGCTGGAAGAAATCTTCGAGCATCTCCTTCTGGGCATCGCGCATGGCGCTGGCCAGTTCACCAAGTTCCTTCTTGAAGGTTTCCTCCTGCTGCTGCTGCTTGCGACGCTGTGTTTCCTCCGCAAGCAGTTTATTCCGTTGCTCCTCCCCAGAACTCACATCGTGCCTTTGAATACTGACATGGTGCTTAGGCTCATAGGGTCCGGAGCTGCGTTGCAGCTTGACAGGCACAGGGGTCGAGTGTGGTTGGAAGTTCAGACGCCGCTTCCGCAGTGGATGCAGTTGCTCATTGAGCTGTTGCGCTTGGCGACTGGTTGAGGCATATGGAATGTTGAACTTGGCCATAGACTGGCTGTGCATGGGCGGCGAAGGCGATTGTGGCGGCGATATGGACTGCTCCAGATCGGGTATCATGCGATCGGGGCGCAGGGAGTAGCCCGTCTCCCGTATGGGCACCGCCTTGAGCGGACGCGTGCTCGCTGGCTGCAAACTGATCTCTCGTGGAATCCGCAAGGGCATCTGCTTGCGTGGCAACATCAATTTGCTTGTGGGATGCACGAAATTGATGCTGCTCGTGCTTTGCAGTGGCATCGTGCGATTCCCCTTGCCAGGATTGGCACCCATACTACTCTTGCCGAGCAGAACTCCTGGTCTCTCGATCTGGAGAACGCCGTGCGTCGGAGTGGAGGTCACTCGTCGTGCATCGCTGGCAAAGGCGGCAACTCGCAGCGGCGGCATGGATGTGGACAGCGACTGGGATGGGTACAAATGACTTCGATCTCCCGCTATCACGTTGTGGCTCCAATCCAATTGGCGGTGGCGAGGGCGAAGTCGGTGCCGTGGGCGGCGGCGTGTTGGTGCCATCCATGCCCAAATCCATTTCGGGCTCGCTCTTCACGCTCACCATAAAAGGCGTGTGCTCCAGCGTCTGGGCAGGCATGCTGTCAGTGCCCTGCACGAAATCCACGACTTCAGTCTCCTGCTCCGAAGAGTTGCCCTGATTCAGCGTCGTCTCGTAGCCTGGAGAAATGCGGAAAAGTTAGCAAATCTGTGCCTACTTTGTCGAAATAGTTATATTATTTGAACTTGAGAAAAGTTTTCAATTATTCAATCCATATAATGACGGACTATAATGAACATTATTTTTTAAAATTAAAATTTTTATATAAATATTATTATTTTTGAAATTTTTTTAATTTAAAATGTCTACTACTGTGGGCAAAAAGTACCGGGAATTTTAAATTTAAAAAATTTTGGGATTCCAATCGGAAAAAATGTTTGTACTTTTAGGTTGGCACTACTATCATTAACATCTGTGCAAAATTATGCGTTAAAATATTCATTAGTGTTTAAGTTACGATTAGTTTTGTACGACGCCAAATGTGCATTTGGCGATTTTTGTGCCAAAAAACGGTCAATTTCATCGAAAAAAGCTCCGCGTGGAAGTGTGTGAAACAATGTTTTCTGACTATCAGGATATTATAAAACGCATTATTACGGGCGATGAGACTTGGATCTACGCTTACGACATGGAAACTACCGATCAATCGAGCGAATATCGGCAAAAGGTGGGCCGAGACCGAAAAAATCGCGTCAAATTCGCTCAAAAATCAAGGTCATGTTGACAGTTTTTTTGGATTATCGTGTTGTAGTTCATTATGAATTCCTTCCGACCGACCAAACTGTTAACAAGGAATATTTTTTGAGCGATATGCGTCGTTTGCGCGAAGCTATGCGTAAAAAGAGGCCAGAACTATGGGCTGACAACTCATGGTTCTTGCAACATGATAATGCGCCCTCTCATACTGCCCCTGTTCTATGTGTTCTAACTCGACCAAAATTGTCCCGCAGCTACTTTTTTCGCCTGATTTATCTTTGTGTGACTTCTGGCTATTTTCTAAGCTCAAAAGACCTCTCCGAGGACATCGCTTCGGGTCGATTGAGGAGATTCAATCAAAATCGCCAAATGCACATTTGGCGTCGTACAAAACTAATCGTAACTTATTCACTAATGAATATTTTAACGCATAATTTTGCACAGATGTTAATGATAGTAGTGCCAACCTAAAAGTACAAACATTTTTTCCGATTGGAATCCCAAAATTTTTTAAATTTAAAATTCCCGGTACTTTTTGCCCACAGTAGTATATACAAATTATTTGCTAAATTTGTTCAACTCTGATTCTAAAATAGAAATAATTCTTTAAATTCAATGCGTATTTAAAAATTAAAAATTGTAAAATAGTGAAAACCCAGGCTTAAAAAATAAATAATTCATTATAAATCTAAAATATGTAAAGAGTAAAAATTTTATTAAAATTTTTGAAAGTATTTGTTTTGATCTTAAAAAATTGGAGTTTTAATTATATTTTTTGTTTAAATTGGAAATAAAATTATTTAAATTTATTCTATTAAATTTAAAAAAAAAATTTTTTTCCCATCTTAAACATAAGTGAGATTTTTCTACTTTAGCCATATAATTTTCTTTAAATTTAAAATCCAAATTCCATTAATTCTCCGCTTCACTTACCCGTATCCAAGGGCTCTGGCTTGACCAATCCCAGACGAAACCCGAAAATGGGATGCTCCACGCCCAGTCCGTCCTTGGCATCCTCGCTATCATTGAGGATTGTTCTGCGCAACTCCGCATTGGAGCTGGAGTCCATGGAGTTGTCGCAGTCGCTGCCAATGCCGATGCCACTGACGCTGCCATTTCCGGAGCTGCTGCAACCGGCGTGTTCACTCAGCATGCGGCAGAGCACGCGATACACTTCCTCCGGGACAACTTTGGGTATGCCTTTGCCGTGACGTGTTGACGTGTTGTACGTTGACTTGAGGAACTTCCACTTGGTCCAGATCTGTATGCTGGACTTCTTCACGTAGCCCTTGCTCCGCATCGCATCCTCAATCTGCCGAAAAACATGCTCGCTCTTCACATTGCGATCATTGAGCTGATACAAGGCATTCATCTCTTGCATTATGCTGAGCATCTCCAGCATCTCGGCGCGACTCCACAGATTGCGCTCTGGCCGTGAACTGGAATCCTTGCTGCTATTGCCGGGGCTGTAATCCCGATCCCCATAGTCCGCTTTGATGCGGATGGGGGTCAGCAGCTCGTCCACATCGCCGACAAGTCCGTTGCCAGTGGCAGCTGTGTGGATCAGCTTGTTGATGCTCTGATTCTGGCCAGGATTCTGACTCTGATTCTGTTGATTCTGTCGCATGTTTTGCTCCACTTTGCTCAGCAAACGCATTTTCGTGTGGGCGGCCACTGTGGTGTTGGAGTGGGAGGCGTGGCCGTTGTGCCCAACAAAAGTATTCTCGGTATGGTTATCCTGCTCGGAATATCGTGGCATCAACATCGATGTCTTCTGTGTCTTTTTTCGCTGGTTACGTTAAGAATCTAAAAGTTTAGAAAAACAAAAATACAATTAGACTTGCTTTTTCTCTGAACTCTGAAAATCAGACTAAGCTCAAACACAGTTTTTGAAAAGTTCAAATAATATGTCGGGTAAAAAATTCTGAAAAATCCTAAATTTTTTGACAGATCAAAATCACGGCTGTATAACTATCAAATTGGTAGTATTTAAAAAAAGTATTTCAATATACCATCGACTAAACATTTTTTCAGTTTTCGTACCATGATGAAAAAAAAACAAAAGTTTCAGAAGACTTGTTTGGTTTTCAAATTAAATAAGAAAAAAAACACTTTATAGATTTATAGTTTAATAAAAGAAACCGGTTTTATTTATAAAAACTAACTCAACAGCAGTTAAAAAAAAATACGAATCTCTCAAATGAGAATTTGTAACAAAAGTACTTCAAAATCCATTAATT
Source organism: Drosophila recens (assembly GCA_037043495.1). Classification (NCBI taxonomy): domain Eukaryota; kingdom Metazoa; phylum Arthropoda; class Insecta; order Diptera; family Drosophilidae; genus Drosophila; species Drosophila recens. Next base: position 380,470 of record JBAMBJ010000823.1, read on the forward strand.
ATATATTAATGTATGCGTATATTCGCTCTCAGTATATACTACTCATACACAGAATATAAAAAAAGAGGTTGTGCACACTGAAATCTAAATAGGCAAATAAATATATATTTTTATCGATTTTGATTACAAATTTCAGTACGAAAAAAAGGGAAGGTAAAAAGAATAACCGAGCACACACACACTCACGCAAGCGAGCGAAGACTCAAACACACCACGCTCAAATACACACTCGTTTAATACACATGCACGTGTGTATGTGAAGAACTAAATTTAGAGATAGTGAGTAAACGATTTTAAAATGTTAATAAACATGCCAAATACGATTACGAGGTAAAGGGGCACTTTAGTAGGCACAAAGATTTCGTCACTTTATTTTAAATTGAAGTACAAACATACATAAATTAGTACTTGAGATACATAAATGCGTAATAATATTCGAGCTGAAAACACAATAACTCGAAAACCTCGACTTGACTCGAATTTAGTTGAAAATATCGCATGGATGAACTTTAAACGAGTTGGGTTTGAGAAAAACGCAGCTGCTGTGTTCGAAACTCAAATCACATATTGTGCGATAAAGCTGAGTAATTTTCCAGCATTTTGACGTTGTCAAAAAAAAAACTGACATAAGATTGAGTTTACAGTGGTTACGCTTTGATGTCAAGCCGGTTGAATACAACTGCAAGCACTGTTTTTGAACACTTTATTGCCAATTAATATATTTACTTTATTGTATACGCCCCATAAATAAATGCAAATTAATTGGGTATTCACAGTTTTACCTATTTGATATTATTGTTTACACAGATAGTAGTTATTTAATTCAAATTTCATATGTCCCACTGTAATGTGGAAAAGATATGAAGCAAGAGAGAGAGAGAATAACTAGCGCACGAAAATCAAGAGCGAGTTCGCTCTCAATTTCTCGCTCTGTCTCGCTCATACAAACGCAAAGGCCGACACACAGGCAAACAAACACACGCATCACACAAATTTACGCTTATTATGTTGAGAATTTTTCAAGAAAGAAAAAATGAAGACAATATAAGAAAAACGTTAATTACATTTAACAACCCAAATTGAGCAAACTTCACATTGTAAAATGAGCAATATACTATATATTGAGTATTTGTAAATCACAGATATTTTAAAGTGTTGCGTAAAATGGTTTGCTCTCACGGATTAAAATAATAATTTAAGTTAACTATTTTTCAGCAGCACACAGCGAAGCGAAAATACCTTGCCGAACAACAAAACACACACTTATATACACAGTAGAGCAGAGCGGAGCACAGCCACAGACAGCACTTAAACACAGCTAGAGAGAGCGCACTCTCAGCAATATGAAGAGGAAGCAGAACAGAATTTCAACCAACCAATTTCAACCACCACGATTTCAATACTGCGAAACTCAAAAATTCAAAAGCAACGAAAGCCTACAAAAACAGACTATATACTTGACTACCGAGCATGCATACATGTGTGTGTAAGCCGTTTGACTGTGTATGTGTGTATATACAATACTTCGTCGTTATATTTCGGAAAGGCACAAATAATGGTTATGAAACGGTTGCTAGTCCCACTGTGATTGTATTGAGATTGTGAGATTGACAGAGAACGGTAGCGTCCATATGTACATACCTGTGTACATACATATTTAAAAACATACAGTTAGTTATGTACTCAATTTGACATCAATAAAATTTCACATATTTTATTTAAAAAAAAAAAAAATTATTTGATTTTATATTTTTGTTCGTTTTTCAGAACAAGTCGAGAATGGAAAAAATTATTTTCATTCATTATAACTATTTTCAAAAATAATAAGCAAATATGTATGTACATATGTATTTGTGTATTAATTATTTTATTTTGTCAAAACAATTACTTGACCAACTGTATGTCTGTTGGAATTTTGTCATAAATATGGGGGACAATCGTAAAAACCATTTGAATTATTCTGATTAGAGTTCATTTAACTACTTTAATTAATAAAGGTATTTGAGTTTTAGAAAGCAGATTTTTAAAATTAAAAATTTTATTGTAATTTTGCGAACGATGGCAAAATAGTAAAACAAGATTTACAAGTATTGAGAGGCAAGTAACCTAAAAGAATGCCTTTCGTCTCTTGCTCTAGCATCGCTACAAGAGGAAAAGAGGGAGGTAGGGAGGTTGAAAGGTAGGAAGATAGGAAGAGAGAGGTGGGAAAGAGCGCGCTCAATTGCAAGAACAGGAAATATGAACTCGCGGAAAAATGCGGAAAAGCGTCGCTGCAAGTATAAAAAAGCAAACGAGAAATTTTATCTAGTTTTATATAAAAAAGAAACAACAACAAAATGTACATGCACGTATCATTTACCAACTTATTACTGCCATATAATATTGAGCTTCAAATAAATAGTTTTTGTTGATAAAAAAAATAAATGTCGAACACACTCAAACACACTCTCGAATACTCACTGACAGTTGTCGAACAACGAAGTGGAAAATGAGAAAAATACAAGTATATATTGAAACACACTCACGACAATAAACGAAGATGATTCATTCGGTTACACACGGTGTTTATATCTTGACAGAACTCAACTAGCGAGCTAGAATCACGAATTCAAACTGAGTTTCGCAAAAAAGAAACGAAGAAGAGAAAAGAAAACCCAGAACCTGCTGCTGAAATACACAACTGCACTATGTGTCCACAACTCAGCTGATTTTTGTTGTTGCTAGGCATTTTTCGATTCGGGAAAATGACAGCGAATTGTAATTTCAGTGCAAACTCACCACAGACTTACCGGTTAGCATTTAAGTTACAATTGTGTGGGTGGGTGTGTGGGTGTGTATACGCATGTATCTTTTTTTTGAGAGTGTGTGTGTAATCGTGTATCATTGTTCTTTTTTGAGAGAGCAATTTATTTTAATTTAATTACGGTCATATGGGTTAGTCCCACTTTGAAAGTGGAAGATTTAAACTACATATATCAAACTATAATTTCGCTTAAAAATATTGAGTCAATTTAAAAAATATGACAAGTTCTTAAATGAATTTATTTTAGCATGGCAAAGTTTGAACTTTCAAAAAATTGTCTATTTCTGCGTTTTTAAATATTTTTTAATTATTAAACAAAATGTAAATTGTTGAAAATGTATTTAATACAGTTTTTAACCCAATAAACGAATTTGATCGTGTATTAATTTTTTTTGAAAATGGTTTTTATATTTATAAAGAAAATGCGAATGAGAATAGACAATAGTTCAGTACATTGGTATTGGTATATAGGCATTGATCTTGTCCATCTGACGCTGTGATATACACTCCGCTATCCAGATGATATTGCGACACTCCAGCTCCTTCAACTTCAGATACGAGTAAAAGATACCAAAGTGAAACTGTTGTAGATAAGATTGAACTAGTTTTTTGGCCTCGAGCATAAGGAAACGATCTTCCAAAGTAATCAGATTATCGGTATCCTTCTCGATGGCTTCAAAAACAACGCCATATTCATGAGTCTTACTGCTAATCGAACGAACTTGGTCATAATCCATGCTGTGGGCCAATGCGGACAATGCGATTGGGCCGAGTTTGCCACAAGTGGGAAATAAACTTCCCCGTTCCTGGGAATCCAGACTCGTGCCCAGGGAGTTCATGGCAATGGTAATGGTCCGTCGATCCGCCTGGAAACCCAACAGATTGCACATAACATCCGCCGAGGTTGCGTCCAGATTCTTGCAAAGTTTATAAAAGTCCTCCAGATAGGATTTGTAGAGCACGCTACGCAGAATTTCCACATCGATTTTTACGAAATCCTTTGGCTCAAAGCTACTCGATATGAACTTGGACAGTGGAGTATCGATCAGAACGGCATCGAAGAGTTCGTTCGTATTGCTGGCCACCTCGATGGCCTCCAGTTGATCAAAGTATCCCAGGGGATGGCATAGATTCAATAGCTTCTTAATCGGTCTTTTGTTGTTCAGACCCGACACGAGCAACGCCACATTGTCTATCATATGCTCATAGCGTATGTAATCCAGAAATGTACTCAACGGCTCTGTCGAATTCACACGCAAATAGTTGTATTGATCCACAATTTTCTCCCGCAGACGAAACTCAAAGGTTTCCACATTAAGTGTGCCCTGATCTGCCGCCAATAGATTACCATAATCTGTGTTTTGAATACTCACACCAAGATCATCCAAAGTTTCGCATTGTGTTAAAGTTAAATAATCCGATTGCTTGAGGATTCCATTTTTGAAACCTCGTGTTATTCCCTCCAAATAACCGTTTTCGCTGTTGAAATAGCAACTGTGCTTCATTATTTTATGCTGAACAATTTTCCTTTTCTTTTACTATTGGAAAATATTTGAAAAGCACTTGTCAGTTAACTACGTTCATATTTATTTAAAACAATCAATTCAGCAGAACTTTTAATCGTTGCTTACTTGATTTTCGCGCCAAAGTAACGCACGACGTAACGCGTCCATTGTGAACACAGCTGTGTTGCGTCGTATTTGCGTTGCCACCTTGTTGCTTAAACTGACTAGCTGGCAGCTACAGTCAGATGGCAACGCTTGCAGTGCGCGCCAACTGTGGAATTTGAATTTTCGAATGCGAAGGTAAAGTAAATATAAAAATAACAATGGGCACAGGTATAAAAATACAATCAACTGAGTAAATTTAAGCACTTATATATATTTGTTATTTTAAATGAATATAAAAAATATTTTAGGCGCTCTTATCACTTATTGTTAAAGCTTGCACATGCGCCTGAATTGGGAAGCTGCAAACACCTGTTGCTGCTGCAAGTTGCCGCCTTTTGTATCTGCGCCTTCATCTAGATTATTCAGTTTACATGCTGCGCTCGTTGACTCAACATGATGACTTTGCCATCGAAAATAATAATAATAAATAAACGGATAAATAGGCAATTAATATAAACAATGTTAGTTTGTTTATTGACAGTTTTCTTAAACAATTGCGACGTTGCGCGTGTTTTATCAAAAAATATACAAGCAGAAAAACAAAATGAGATTCAACAACAAATCATATTTATAGTTCTTGGCGCGAAGGCGTCAATTAATTCGAGACATGATGTCCATTCAACTTAAGAAAACAATAACAACTTGCTGTCGACATGGCTGCTGGCATTAATACTGGCTAAGAAAATCAGTTTGTTGGCGTTATTGGTATTACAAGTGCAACAGCAGTTATTTCAAAGTCAACTGCAGTAATGTGCGCTCAGGTGAGCATATAAACTATGTATAAGATAACTCAGTTGAATGAAAATAAAGTGCATATTATTTTAAATTTAATTTTGATGCTGACTAACTAATATAGATAGTATACTAAAGTCAAGTGACCAGTAACAAATCCACGTGGAGTGTCGTTGTCCCAGCTGTCGCACGAAAATTTGTCTGATTGACATTTTTGCTTGCAGACAGACAGAGTCTAATAAATTAATAACAAACAAAATCAAGCATTGTTAGAGATACTGTTGTGTCAGCGGTCATCAAAGTTGATAACTTTTTTGGCAGGTCCATGCGGAACGCATTAGAGCCTTTAATTTACGACACGCTTCTTGCCAATTGTTGCAACGTCACCTGGCAGATGCCACATGACAGTTTTATGACACAACAATTGCAAATGTACAAATTAAAGCACTTCCACGTAATCAGGCATTTTCGAAAATATTCCGACATTTAACACGGAAAATTAATTACATTAAAGTAATAAATATTTTCTTTGAAATATTCCTGACGGAACACTTGGAATAACATGTTTGTTGAAATTATATTATTTGCTGTTTAAGGATTTCTCTGTATTAGAAATTTGAAGAACTTAGCTTTATTAAGCTTTTTAATGGAAGGTAAATGCAAAGAGACTTATGCCTAAAATTATTCTCAAGAATAAGAATTCCCTAGAAATGTTATCAAAATACTTACAGAAAAAGAATTCAACACGTGCTCTGGACTAAAAATAACTTAAATGCATAATTAAAGTATTGGCTAAAATTAGATAATATTTATATGGAATTAAGATAAGCAAATAAGAAGATATTTGAAATTTGGTATACCCTGTAAAATCGAGCAGTGTTTTTTTGTGAAATGTCATTTTGGATTCTAAATTTGTTCTGCATTTAAATTTTATTAATTTTGTTAATAGATTTTATTTTGCCAGTTGGCAATTTTAAAATATTCAACATTTTTAAATCAAGTTTCAACATTTAATTAACTTTTGACATAATTAACTAAGGTTAATTCTGTAAATAAGCAACTCCAGTGAGCTGACGAATTTTCATGCATTTTTCATCGATTTAATGGTCAAAAATTTATGAGTTAATTTCCTAGTCGATTTAGTAATCGAGTTGTCGATTTTTCAATGTATTTTTACATTACTAGTTGAGAGTACATTTTAAATATATATAATATAAAAACAATTGAAATTAATTAAGTAAGTTGCCATCTCAAAAGTCGAGCACTCTCGACATTATTCTCTTGCTGAAATTAGAAAAAGAAATTCGCACAATTGACTTGACGGGCACTAAGGGACCTGAAGAGTGTTCATCCAGATAAGATAAGAGAGTCCAACTATTTGGTGTAGCGTTTAATTAAGAAGACAACTGCAGAGGTTGCCAAGTCGCACCTCGATTGTGTCTGGCTGTGATTTTTATGAACTCACTTCAGATAAACGTCCGTTCACAGGCCTGTCACAAATTTCTTGCTTAAGATTAGCTAATCGAGATATTTCTCGCTTTCTTTCATTCAATGGTCAGCTGACTGTGTTGACCGTGGTGTTTCCCCAATTGCGTAGCGAACATGTACATATAAATATATATTCATTTCTAGCTAGAATCGCTGTCAAGTGTTTTATAAATAATGAATGGTGACAATCGTTTGTCGACTTTTGCCTGCACATTATTGAATATGGCGTTATACGAGTATGTATGTTCATGCACTCAATCTGCACAAATTGATTTCGACATTTTCGATTGTGATTTGATTTTGTTATAAATTATTAGCTTAACAGCTTGAATGATTTTTTTATAGCTTACAGCAATGCGAAAATATTGAAAAGGAGATTCATCGAAACATTATGCGCATTACGCATACGCACTGTTGTCTCCATTTCCTCAGATTTTCTTATCTGCAGTTTGTCAAGCTTAACAAAAATAACTAACATAATTTTAGCTACTTTCTATTTAAACATGGACATTTACACGGAATGGTCAATAAGGACCGAAATATAAAATGCTAATTAGCATGGTATTTTTTATGTTATATTATTCGTCACAAAATTTGATATCAGAAATTTTGGGGCATAAAAATGTTTTCGTCACGTAAAGAAGTTTTATTTTATAGGTACATACATGTTTCTCTATCACTTAAGTTTAAATTATTGAGTTATTTGCTTGTATATTCTTTAAATTAATAAAAGTTCTTAGAACATTTTGTCACACTGAGTTTACTGTTTTTGAAATTATGTACTTTATGAACAGCATATAAATAAAATGTCAAGCTTTTTGCCTAAGATCCGTTTTTACATATTCCAGTTAAATTTGATTTGTGAGATATTTTTGAGCTTGAGATTATTTCCTACACATTTTAAGCTAATATATCTTTCAATTTGTTAACTAAGACCTTAACTAGACTCTGAAAAAGTGGGGTCGTAAATTTGAAAATAAATGCAAATTTAGAAGGCGACGTTTGTTTTAGAAATAATTTATTGGCAGATGGATGTTACAAATATTTCTAAAGAGAATAAGCAATAAAAATGTAATGTAATTAACCATAATTTAAGTTGTTTACGAATAATTAACGGAAAGCTGTGATCTTCTCGTATATGCTTTATGGTCTACTTGATTTTGGCTTAAATCCAAAAATGAAAAACAACAACAGCAACAACAATAATTGTGAGACGTGTGGCACATGAGAATGGAAAACAGCTGTTGCCGGTAAATTTTAATTATGCCAAGTACACACAAATTAGGTCGAAATACACAAGTTAAAAACAAACAACAATTAAAGGAAAGTATTTTAATATTTTTCACTGTTTTGACTTTTGACAAGCTGACAAATGGACATCTGATTGCTTATTAAATACTTATTTGTATCTTTCATAAATTATAGATACATCTGTTAGATACACTTAACAAGTACTTAAACAATTGAGTGCAGATCCCAGCAGAGATACTTTGTTTGCTGCTTCTTTTCCGGCTCAATACAAAAGTGTCCTTGAGCTCAAGTGCTTGGGACTTAGCGGCAGCGCGAGGGCAGTCCAATGAGTTTGTGGGATATCGAAAATATTGATAAGCAAATTAACAAATTATTGAACTTTTTTGACTTTGCTAAGGCTGATAAGCTTTTGCAGATTAAGTATACGCAAGGTGGACCCTAGACATATGTGAAAGATATCATTATAAAAGTCATTGCCTTTTCAATTAACCCTCGTTAGCCATAAGGATTGTCCTGGCATGTTTGAGTTTCAGTTCGAGTCATTTATTTATTTATTATAATATATCTACTTGCACTTCTCATATCGTTAGTTGCGTCTAGTTGGCATCGCATTTCCGCTGGGAGGTGCTTTTAATGCCAGTCGCTGTCATTATGGTAATTGTTTTCCCTCTCATTTCCCACTTCGATGTCTCATTTTCTATTGACTGCCAGGAAGCTGCTGCTGCTGCTGCTGTCCCTAAGCTTGACCTTGTGTCCTGTGCAGGACACAGCAGGACAGTTTTCCATTTGCCAACTCCTTGACGCTATTTCACTTGCAGTTTGGCCTTGAAAGCGTGTCAACTACCACTGAAAGTTGACCAAGTTTTATTAGGTTTTCAAGAGAATTGGACTCTGAACTATGGGGGAAAATCATATGGAACTATGGGAAAACTATTGTAAGGTTGAGAGTGTGTGACATGAACTTGACCCGAGCATTGTTGGGCTTGCATTGTTTTCAAACTGACTTTATGGCCTACAAATGAATAACGGGATAAACTATTCTACTCAATAACCTGTTTGGCTAAAGAAAGGGTATATTGACTTTGTCTGTCAGATATATATAGGCAAATAAACAAGCAACTGGAAGGACGTGACTAGTAAATGGTAAGTAGATTCACTAATGAATGATAAGTAATGAATTCACTAGTGAATGGTAATTACTGAATTCACTAGTGAATGGTAACCACGGAATTCACTAGTGAATGGTAGCTACTGAATTCACTAGTGAATAGTAACTACTGAATTCACTAGTGAATGGTATGTACTGAATTCTCTAGTGAATAGTAACTACTGAATTCAGTAGTGAATGGTAACTACTGAATTCACTAGTGAATAGTAACTACTGAATTCACTAGTGAATGGTAAGTACTGAATTCACTAGTGAATAGTAACTACTGAATTCACTAGTGAATGGTAACCACTGAATTCACTAGTGAAGGGTAACTACTGAATTCACTAGTGAATGGTAACCACTGAATTCACTAGTGAATAGTAACTACTGAATTCAAAAGTGAATGGTAATTACTGAATTCACTAGTGAATGGTAACTACTGAATACACTAGTGAATAGTAACTACTGAATTCACTAGTGAATGGAAAGTACTGAATTCACTAGTAAATAGTAACTACTGAATTCAGTAGTGAATGGTAATTACTGAATTCACTAGTGAATGGTAACTACTGAATTCACTAGTGAATAGTAACTACTGAATTCACTAGTGAATGGAAAGTACTGAATTCACTAGTGAATAGTAACTACTGAATTCACTAGTAAATAGTAACTACTGAATTCACTAGTGAATGGTATGTACTGAATTCACTAGTGAATAGTAACTACTGAATTCACTAGTGAATGGTAAGTACTGAATTCACTAGTGAATAGTAAGTACTGAATTCACTAGTGAATAGTAACTACTGAATTCAGTAGTGAATGGTACCTACTGAATTCACTAGTGAATGGAAAGTACTGAATTCACTAGTGAATAGTAACTACTGAATTCACTAGTGAATAGTAACTACTGAATTTACTAGTGAATGGTAACTACTGAATTCACTAGTGAATGGTAACCACTGAATTCACTAGTGAATGGTAACTACTGAATTCACTAGTGAATAGTAACTACTGAATTCACTAGTGAATGGTAAGTACTGAATTCACTAGTGAATAGTAACTACTGAATTCACTAGTGAATACTTAGTAAGTTCTGAATTTACTATTGGTAAGTCGTGATGAAAGTTGGTGATTAGTTTCTAGGCATGATCCCACACCTGTCGGGTATAATAAAGTAATCCAATTATAAACACGCAATCAGGTGTTATAAAAACAAAGGGTTTTTAAAGCCAATAGCAATTCTGGGTTTCAATCTCAGGGCCTGACCGAAGTTGTCACCTCCTACCATTAACACATATGTAAATACTTTGCATAAAATGTCGCATACACTGAAAAGCCGTAAGGATTTAGACTTGATGTTGTTTGCCTCACTGCGAGTATGCACGCAACAAACAAGGTCATAGACACATGCCACATATCGTTGAACGTCGCGTCGTCGCGTTGCGTTGAAGGTGAATGCGCTTATGGCAGCTCTGCCAGAGCTCTGTGTCCCTTTGAACTACTTGAATTGTTGAGGCAGGTCAGGGCAAGCTTCGTGCAATCAACAAAAACTTATTGGCACTTTATTGGAGCGCTCAACTTTGAACCAAAGCGAGCACATTACGCGTATTTGTTGTTCAGGGATACTGCGAAACTAATGTTGACCTTTTTTTCGAATTGACCTTGCACAGCTTGACCCACCCCTCTCACCCTCTCAGCACCCGCTGCTGTTGTCGTATAATGGTGCGTTAAATCGCTGACAACTGAATAAATATTCGAAATGCTTTGTCCCAAATGATGATGGTCAACAAACGCACAATAGCAATAGCAAATGCTGTAAAATGTGATGGATAGATACATTTGACATTTGACATTGATCTTCTTCACGGTTCATGTGGGCGATAAGCGGTGAAAGGAGGAAGATGAGAATTCTGTAGCAATGTCTGAGTTAAAACAAAAACATATTGCAGATGCGGCAGATGAGAATAAATTTGTCTTCTTAAGATAAAAGAACTTCAAGTTAGTTGGAATTGTTTTAAAATTTCCTTTTTTATATTTGCAACATTTTAATCAGTTCAAATATGCCAAAGTGTCAGTTGAAAATTGTGACTAATATCAAAAGATAGTCAGAGTCCGACTTTCTAGTATACTACCTCCAAACAATACTCGTAGTACAACAAAAGCCCCAAGATAACTCTCAGATCGTAAATTATGCCTGCATTTGCTACAAATATTTATATATATATTATATATATAGACTGAAGTCGAGTCAACAAAATGTCATGAGACCAGAAAGTATGATATAGTCAGATAGATATGGAAACCCAGAAATCAAGCAACTTGACAGGCACGAGTCTGAATTTATGGAAGAGATTTTCTGGTCTCAACTTGTGCAAATAGGCAAATCTGGAAATGGCAGCCATTTTGTAATATTAAATACTGTTAAACCTTGCATAACCTTAAAAGAATTTCACTTGATCATACTTATATGAATTTGATTGGGATTTTTATTCAAGGAATTCACTTATTTTTACGAATTTCTCATTTATTCAACTCAATTCTTCTTCAAAGGCTTTAAAACTCATAAAAGTGATTAGCACTAGGTTTTGGCACTAAGCAAACAATACATAGAGGCGTCAAACAAGCATTTTTGTGATATCATATTTTTTGTATAGCGTGGAGCCCCAGAGCGTTCGGCAAAAGCCGACCGCGTTTTTCTCTAAAGCGCAAAGCGCAGCTGAGAGAGCGCGCACACAAGCGACGGCATGCTCGATCACCCGTAGCAACATACCCTGTTTTAGATACAAACACTTTTTTTCATTCTCTTTGCTTTGTATTGTTTATTAATTATTATATGCAGTATTATTAATAAAAAATCATATTTCTGTGGCATACAATTATTATACAATGAAAATAGCAAAGAAAATAAGAAAAAAATTGTTTGTATTTGCGTATTTTTGTAACAGGGTATGTTCCCGCGGGTGATCGAGCCCGCATGTTTACATTTCACGCACACTAAGAAGCGTACGCATGTTCATACACACATACACATAGAAACGATAATGAGAGAGAGACTGAACATTTTTCGTGTGCGCTCTCTCTCAGCTGTGCTTGCGCTCTGGGGTCTCACTGCAAAAAGCGTTCGGCTTTTGCCGAACGCTCTGGGGTTCCACGCTATACAAAAAATATGATATCACAAAAATGCTTGTTTGACGCCTCTATGTATTGTTTGCTTAGTGGTTTTGGGTTTATTTTTTGACTCGTACATCTCGATATCTATCTTGTGACAGTGACTTGTTAAACTTCAAGAGTCAAAATTGGCGCTTTTTTTGTTTATTTGAGTTGATAAAAATATACACTATTTTCTGCTCTTTCACTTGATTTGTTTTCCTAAATATACTGAAGAATATTTCTAGAGATCTAGTTACCTGTTGTTTACCTCTTTAATATTTTATACAAAAATCTCTACAACTGTACAAATTCAATGTAATCAATCGATTTGAGATACTAACAGCTATTTATCAAATAAAAAACAAGTCGTTTTGAAAATGGCGGAAATTCGTAGATCAAGAAAACGAAATTATAACGATTTCTGTGAGATGGAAATACAGAAAAAACGCAACAAAATAAATCATCTTGGGCTGGATAATGAAAATTTAAATAACCATAATCAAAATGCAGTCAATGATAATAATAACAACTGCATATTGATTGAGGTCACGGATGAAAGTGTGGATAAAGTTATGTTGGAGTATGATCCGGATTTGAGTATGGAAGAGAATCCCTATTATTATGAAGCAAATAAAATTCTGCACAATCTGCACATGGATCGTGTTAAGCGCAACAACTTATAAATATAATTATTAATTGTATATTAAATTTATTTGCTTGATAAAATCAGATGAATTCAAGGTCAGAAAGAAAATATATATGTTCTCATATTCTAACAAATTATAAAACTGGATTATGATTTCTAATAATTATTAAAGTTTGATTACATTTGGATTTACTTGGCAATTTTTCTTGCTTTGCTTGGATCATTATTATTTCAAAATAAAAATTAAAAGCTAGGAAGGACAAGCTCATGTTTATTGGCATTTAAGAAGTGAGAATTACGTGCCAGCTGCCTGAGTACGTGGTTTATCGAAGTAAGAAGTGAGTAAAACCTTGGATCATCCTGCAGCTGGCATGCAAATGAATGAATTGCCCCAGTTAAGTGAGACAGCCATGTCTTCGAGCAGGTTCAATAGCCACAAAAACAAGAAATAGAGGTCAGCAGTGACAGAAGGAAGGAGGAATAGGAGAAGTACCTGAGAGGAGAGCTGATTAATATGGAGGATAGCATGACTTGGCTGAGGACGAAGCTGTGTATGACGTTGATGTGTTCTGCAGAGCGAGAGAGCCATCTCAAGGAAATTCCAATCCCAAAGTCCAGCTGCAATCACGTTGGTGAGCCATGCACCTGTTGTGTCCTTCCTAGCTTCTCCTCTCTTCTACTGATTCCTGTTACGTGCCTCGCCTGCAATTTATTGCCCAAGGACTCCGTGTCGAGCCATATGTACTCTAAAAATAAGCAAACTGCATCAAAATGTTTAAGCCTGGCCAAGAAGTGGGTCGCCCGAAGTATGCAACAATTTATTCAAAGCTCAAAAATAAATATTTCTGTCTGTGTGTGTGTGTGTTTGAGCCTTTAATACCGTTATGGGGATTTAAGCGGCAGCACGTGTAAGCACATTCATCTCAGACAACTCCACGTGCCAGACTTACGACTACGACTATGAAATGTATGTAAATATTATTTTTGGAGCAACTTGATGCGTTTATGCTAATAATATCCACCTCTGAGCGTAATCCTCCACCCACGTTGGCGCCACTTCAATTGGCCAATTACTGATGGATTGACAAAAACGCGTCGTGTCCTTGAAGACCTCGAGAGATACTCAAATATCGTACGCGTCTTTTCGCTTTAGTTTGCTTTGCATTTAAAGCTTTTTTCTTGTATTGTTGTTTCTGTTGAGTATTGAAGGTAGGTAATTGGCGTTTTTGGGAACGCCTCCTCACGAGAACTTCTGGCACGATTTATACTTGATTTGTCATATCATGATAATCGCTGGGCATTTAATAATTATTAAACAATTTGCCTGTTTTTCTTTTGAGATCGAGACTTTCTTAAATGGGAAAAACAAACAGGCAATCACAGGTCTGGATTAGCTTTAGAGCGGGTAGAAAAATAGATATAAATAATAGATGTAATGTCAACTAAAAATTTTAAATAAATTAGGTTAAAATAAATCAATCATTGAATTTAGCTATAAAATTACTTTTGCAATAAATAAATGCATAAGTTTATTATTGTTCCCTAAACAAAATCTGCCTCTTAAGTTAACTTCGTTCCTGTAAATATAATTTTAATTATAAGAACGTATATAGTTTATTTGTATGGAAATCTGTAATAGCTACAATATTTGTTTTCCGTATACTTTGCCGCCGACACGTCTGCATATACTATATAGACTACTATATATAATGAGAAACACTTAAATATGTATGTAAATGGATAATGAGCAATTAACGTCACTCGGAGAGCGTATTTTGAAGCTCGTAAAGAAAAACTGCGATGTGTGAGAATATTTATATGTTCTATATGTAATATTGAAGAACATTGAGTAAATTGCGTGTCGATATTATGCAAATTTCATATGAAAATGAAAGGAACTTGTAATAAATAATTAAGTTCTCAAATACCCTGCATATACCATATTTAACACATTTATTATGGTACCATAGTAATTTTTTAGTAGATGTATTAAAAATAACCATTCTTTCGCAACTAAAAATATTTTAGACCCTGTTGGATCAGGGTTTTTGACAGTCGATCATACCCTTAAATATAGCTATTCTCTAAAAAAACGGAGCCAAGAGGAATTATAATTTAGATTGTCATAGGAGATCGCGTTAAATTTACATGTGTTTTTAGCAAATCGATTGAATGTCGAGTTGTAAATTTCCGTAATTATTTATTGTAACAATGTGTCGCATTATGAGTGTAATGTGAATATAATGTAAATGTGCGGGAATTTATTCAATCTATTCCAATTAATGTAATCGTTATTACGTACGAGTATCTCAATTATTTTGCATAGCATTTTGATTTATTTTATTATAGTACGAATATGAGAATGAATCACAACTATTTGTATTGGTTTTTGTTGCTATCTGGCTGCTGTTGCCATTCAGTTATTATTCTCGCTGTCGAGCTTTTTACAAGCAAATGATTTGTATACAAAGCATGTGACACCTTGCACTTTACACTAATTGTGTTTGCATACAAATTCTGAGGAAACAAATACAAAAGCGCTGTGAATTACTTAGTTAAGGTCTAGAGTCGAAAGTGATACGTTACAATGTAGAATGTAAATGCACAATAAGTTAGAGCTTTAAGCTTATTCTTTTCTTTTTTAAGCAACATCCTTAAACAATTTACTGACAAGTTGGATTTGCTATGGAGCTTAAAGCTTCAATGATTTTCAATTCCTTTTTAAGCTGTATTCTCAAATGTTTTTACTAAAAACTTGTATCATTTAAATAATAGCTAGAGCCTTAAGCTCTTTCTTTTCGCTTTAAACAACATCATTCAACAATTTATTGACAAGTTACTATGATCAAACTTTTTTAATTTAAGCTGTATGCTTCACTGGGTTTCAATTCCTTTTTGAGCTGCATTCTTAAATGTTTTTACTAAAAAATTTTATCATTTCAATAACAGCTTAGCTTTTATAAAGGTGCCCTGAATATAATTTTTCTTCAAGTTCATGGATATATTTATGCACATGGCTATTTGATACACCCGTCTTTACATAGAGTAAATAAAATCACAATGTATGGCTGCCAAGCCAATCAGAAGCAGAAAAAAGGAAAGAGAAAACGTGTAATGTGAAGTTCCCGCTTAATGTTTGCCAAAGCGTGAGTTTGAGTATAAGAGAGACACTGAAAATGGGAGAGCGGCAAATAGAGCGAGATGGTAAATAATGAATGATTAAGCGAAGCTTCTTTTGTATAGGGCGACAAATTTATGAGCGGCCTTTTATCAGACGCTGTCAACACCTGTCCAACTTTTATCAACTTACAACACTAATAAATATTAATGAGACTTGACTTAATATTTTGTTGGGAGTTGTGAGACGGGTGGTGATTTGATCAATTTATGGCGTTGACGGTTTGATTGATTCTCTAGGGTAATTTTTGTGTCATGTGGAATGATGTGATCAGTTCGCCTGAATCGACTGCCTCTGCTGACGTCCAATAACTTTTGCGCACTGCACGAATCAAAGAGTTTGCTGAGTAAGTTTTTGTTGCTGTTGAAAAGCATTGCATACTTTGCGGGTGAGAGCAAGGAGTTGCGCCTGTCGAGGAGCTTTCTGTTTCAGTCGCAGCATGCAACGGGTTAGCAACAACAACCGGTTCGCTCTTTGAGCTTTTTGCGTGTGTGTATGCGTGTGTATGTGTGTGTGTTTGTGTTTCTTTTTCGCCTGAAATCTCGGCATCTCAATTGATGACTATTACTTGGGCTGTCAGTTAGCCAGCGTCGGCGGCAGTGTTCTGACACTTTTGGATTTGGCATGCTCAAACAGGCAAAATTACAAAAGCAACAGCTACAACAAAAGCAATAACAACAAAAACAATAATAAAAGCAAAAACAAAGAACAAGCCGACCAAAGCAAAACAACGAGAATGCCAACAACAACGACAACAACAACTAAATTCTACAAATGCCGAAGCCAAAGCCGAGACGATGCCGATGCCGATGGCAATGCCGATGACGATGCCGATGCCAATGACGACGCCGACGCAACGCCGACGCGGACGCCTCGTTTGCCAACACGATAAAAGTGTGTGCTAGATGACGCTACCGTTACCGGTCGTGATTGTTTTTGTTGTTGTTGTTGTTGCTGCTGCCGTTGCTGCTGCTGCTGCGGCTGCTGCTCACTTTGGATAATAAAACTGGCAACGAGCACTCGAGCGCCAAGTCAATTTGCAAACGCTGCTCATACGCTGCGGAGGCAAGAAGCAAAGCCAAAATAGCAAGAATAAAATAAACGCCTCCGGTCCCCAAGTTTCCCGGTTAACCCCCCCAAGCTCCCGGCAGTGCCAGTGTGCCCAAAGCGCGTGCGTGCTCGGCGTCCAGTAGCTTGTACTACAACAGTCCGCAATCTGACATATCCACTGTCCAAACAAAACAAGCGACAGCAGTCTTCATCTCGCATCGCTCCTAGTAAGTCATTTTTTGGCAATTGTTCGGTCTGCTCGGCACTTTTCAGTCGCGCGCGCGATTCTCGCTAACGGTTCTTCAACAAGTGTCAATAATAATAATAGTAATAAAATTAAAAGAGTTAAAATTATACAAATCAAATTGACAACTCGCAGCATAATTAGCCACTAAAATTGTTTTGTGACTTTCGCACGTTTCAAAAGTGAAATCGCCTCAATTTCATCTCATTTTTTTATGTGGCTAAAAGTAAGCCAACAACCAATTTAACAAAAAAAAAACCATGCAAAACATACGAGTATTAGGTTTATTATACTATTTAATTTCGCAGTATACCTATGTATGTAAAAATTATGGAAATATTTCAAAATAAAAAATAAACATGCATTTATTTTTAAATGCGTTTTACGAGCATTATTTATAAACAATCACGAAATGCTATAAACACAAGTTAAATATTGTGAAAACATGGTGAAAAGTGTGTGAAAAATTAACAAAATAATTAATAATTGACACAGCGTGTCTATTTATATGGACGGCAGCTGTGAACAGCTTGAATTTAAAGCTAAAATATAATTCAAATATTGAATCATAGCTCGAAATAATCGAAATGATAATTCTTATATCATATAATTCTTAGTTAATCGAATTAAATTAAGTTTTATGTTAAATTGTTTTGATCTGTTTATAAATAGGAGACGCCGTCTGAAAACAAGTCCATAAAGAAATCAAAGCAAGATTTGAGTTAAAAAGGAAATTAAAATATTAGCAAATTAATGAACCCAAACAATAATAAATATATAAAAATATTTGAGAAAAAATCACCAAATATATTTAAATAGCAACGAGTTTTTGAGTTGAACAACATTGCTGTTATTTACTGGAGAATTTTAAACGCAATTAAGTGGTGACGATTCCTTAACTGGTTTCATTTCATTTCATTTGATTTGATTTGCAGAACAAACAAAATCGTCTCGATGAGTGTGACCAGAGTGCTCAATGTGAAGCCCAAAAGTGCGACCAGCAATTTGCACAATTTCCCATTATAACGAATGCCTCAACTCGACAAAGCGACAACAACAGCAGCAACAACAACAACAACTACAACATCTGCATTCAAAACCAAAGCGAGTGTTAAGCCTCAAGAAGTATTTAATAGTTTTAGATCGTAAATAGCAAATGCCAAATAGAATGATAATGGATAAAGCCGAAGCCGTGGGCGAGAATGCCTGGACAAAGTTGCTGGCCGATGACAAGACCAAGACACCGGTGATTGTCAAAATGGCCAATAACATTAAGGCCGACAGTATGGAGATAACGCCCCTCAATGTGGAACAACTTAACGCAACAACAACAGCAACAACGGGTAGCATTACCCCGGTTACCGTTCCCGATGCCCCTCCCGAGGGTGGTGTTCATGTGGAGCAGACCTACAATCGCACCGCCACCTACGGATCGGGCATCAACAGCGCCGGCGGAGAATCGAGTGGCAGCGGCACTTTACTCTCCCGCAAGGAATCGTTCTTCGGCACTTGCCACAGACAGCTCAGGCGATCCATCAAGGCGGTCAGCGAATCACCCGGACCGTTAACCAGGTGAGTCTTCTAGAGTGTTTTTTATACCATAAAAAGTTTTCGACCTATTTTCATTATTTTCGGCCAGTTATCTGGGTGTAATTTCGACCTTTTTCGACCAAATTGGGAAAGTTTTTTCAATTAGTAAAACCTTTACATAAATGAAGTTGGGTCTTATATTTTACGACATATTTTTAAATTTCGACCTATTTGCATTCGACCTATTTTTTTCTTATTGTTAGAAAAACTATTTCCATTGACCTTTTATGACGTTTGTTTTCAGCAATTGCTTTGTAATCGACAGGACTTTTCATTTTTTAGCTGATTAAATTTAGAAATTTATTTTGTCGCCCTTTCTTTCGGCACATTTGCTTTCCCAAAAAAAATCTGTTTTGTAGGTAAAGCGTCAGTCTATGGATTTTAATTGAGCTCTAGGAATAATTACATCAACATTTTAGATCTGATAAGTTATAATAAATATTAGAGTCCGATAATTAAGAGATATTTAAAGCAGATATATACTTATAAAATCATTTATAAAATGAATTCAATTACATTTATAACAAAATATATTAATCATAATCACCATATAACATAGCATACTTTTGAGATAATTTCATTTTTCTGTAATTCAACTGACTACAGGGTATTTAGTAGCCAAGTATGTGTAATAATGTAGATAGAGAGAAAATTGCGCATACGCCATGTTCACATGAAACTGGGCCAGGGCTGTTTGCCAAAGATCAGAGAGAGCATCGTTTAAATGTGAAACAAGTAAAACACTTTCATCTAATTATACTCAATTGTGCTCAAAGTACTAGTTGAGACTGAGGAAGATTTGTGCTTGCCAGATAACAGATAACAGCTGTTGGCTAGACACTAATATCTATACACCTGTCGCTCGACTTATGATATCGATACGTCGGTTTATCTGTTGTCATACATTTGCATAGAGTGAAGAGTTTATCGTATACAATGTATGATAATGTAATCGGGGGCTTCAAGTCATTTGTGTCCCCGTTCACGTTCCGTTCTCGATCCCCATCCCCTTTCCGTTCTCGTCTTTGTCAGCGAATCGGCGTCAGCTGAATGACATGCGAGCTGAAAGATAAACTTTCAGTTGATTGGATGAATGACAAAATTAAATTATTTTGATTTAAGGCCGTCGGTGGGTGGACAATTAAATATAATTTCCGCCTGCTGTTCGAGAGTCGCTTGTAAGTTATATTTTTGGGATGCCAAAGCAAGTGAGCTTTACTTAATTGGGTTAGTCTCGGCATATGAATATGAATATGTATACTAGACAAATTCTTATTCTTTAGTGGCAATTTGAACGCCCCTGACATTACCAAGCATATGGTTTGTTTTCTGTTTGTTCTTCTTGTTCTGAAAATGAGAGGAAAATTTTGGAGTCAATGACTCGCGTGCCACCTTGGCATTAATTTGCATAAGTAAGTCAACTTTTAATTGTTGACAATTATGTGATAAACCAATATTTCGGCACAGTTAAAAACTAGAGCTTAATGCTAATGCGCATTATTTATGAACTTATTTATTCATTTTCGGTAATTATTTGCTCATAAGTTAATTAAAAACGTGTTAAACGCAAAAAGCAGCGGCAACATTCTCAATTCTCATTCTCAATCTCAGTTATTTTTGGCCAACTGCCAACGGGGATTTCCTCAAGTGGCAAGCCAGCTGTTGCCGGGCCAACAATTTGACAATTCGTTGCCTATGCCTATTTCTTGTCTGCTGTATTTATTGCTGTGTTGTGTTGTGTAGTATTGTCCACCTCTAAGATCTATACGATGCTAATGGCAAATGCAAATTGCTCAGTGCTAAATATAGACAACATATGATTGTTGTACTCGTGCTTATTTATGTACGACTAGTTGTCATGCCAACAACAACAAATAGACATGCTTGGCCCAAAACCTAATTGATTTGGCCAATGATATATTGGTATTTATTTTGCATATTGGCCATTCAATTTGATAGGCATACAAAACTTTGGACATTTGATTGCTTGATTGCTTTCTTTTGCCTGGTAATCGTATCGTAATCTCTGTCGATTGTTTGTTTGTTGACACACTCGGCGTATGATTAATTTTCTAAAATTTCGGGCGCGCGTTTTTGATTTCTCTGTTATTGATTGCTTACAAAATGCCAAAATTAATCATATGCGCATAAGAAAACATGATTAAATGGTATGTTTGTATGTTTTGAGGACTATCTCTCGATATATGTATTTAGTTAATCGAAAGATCTGTACTGCTGATTCATCTCGCATGCTCACAACTTTTTTTTGTTATTTATTTACATTTCTTTCTGTCGATTTTTCTGCTGTTATTTCACTGTTAAGTTGACTCTGTCAATGCTAAAATGTTAATGAAAAAATGTTAAAGACATAATTATTGACAATAAGTTGGGGAAGATTTAATTGCTGTTTAAATTTCTTATTTGATCAGGTGGTCTAGACAAGACATGGCGATGGTGATGAGTATCAACATTTAATTGCAATCGCAATTTGTGGCCGTGTGCAAAGTATTTATATTTTCCTATTTTTGTTGTTTCCCGTACAAAAATATATATTCTCGCTGATAAGTGAAAATTAAAAATGACAGATAAAACTGAAAGCGCGCCATAAAATTGAAATGCAATAATATTAATGACAACCTTCTGACGCATTGTGAATTGACCGTTATGTATTCACAGTTATCTGCCATCTTGTGGATTTGTCTGGGTTAAAAGTCAAGGTGTGAATCAAGATACAAGCATTTATTTGCATATACATATATGCAGCTGATATAAATGGCGTCCTAATTGGCAACCATGTTTAAGCACGCCCACCGGCCACGCCCCTTGGCGCGATCAGCTGAGTAAAGATTGCAGCTAATTACCTTGGATTTCGCGTCGTGTCGCAATAACAACAATTAAATTATTTAAACAGCCGCCGTTAAGTGTCGTTCCACGTTGTAAATGTTTATATTCGCTTTACTATACTCTATTGTACTCTATACAGTATATTTTGCGTATTTACACTTACATTACGTATTCGCGACGTAAGCCCATTTTTACGATCTCGCCGACAATTGTCGACGTCGACTGCACCGGCGACTGCGACGGCGAGACATTGTGTGAGAGTTAATTGCCTTGATTTAAGCGCCAAGAATAAATGGTTGGATGAATCTTCCTCCAAATCTGCAATCATAGCGGCAAAAAAAAAAAAAAATTACAGTTAATTTTGTTTGCGTTTGTCGCATGGCGAAACGCGCCGGCATTTTTATTATTTTTGTTTTGTGTTTTTTTTCATCATTTTTTTTGTTGCTTTTTCGTTTTGCTTTGTATTTGTGAAGTTAATAAAAAAAATCAGTTATCAGCTGTTGTATTTCATTTTCGCGTTCTCCTTTTGCGACGTCCGCGCACATTTCTTGCCATGTTTTATTGTTGTTGTTGCTGCTGCTGCTCAATGTTTGTTTGTGTTTAGCAGCATGCTTTTGTCATTATTATTGCTGCTGCTGCTGGTGCTGCTGCTATCGGCAGAGACGCGGCGTCTGCTGCTATCGGCTCTTCCACTTCCACTTGATACTTGAAATCGAAATAAAAAGCAACAATGCTGTCAACTGAGCATTTCAGTTTGAGTTCAGCCGTCTTCGCAGAAAGTAATACACCTGCGCTAAGACCTACGACGACGTCAACGTTAACATCGCGTTCGTTCTCTGCCTGTCGCGCGCTCTCTCTCACTGTTGTTCTCTCACTGCCCGTTTTCATCTCTTCTACGGATTTTGCTCTCGTGCTTAGTTCGTTGCACGATCGACAGAGACGCTGTAAAGTTATTTGAACGCATGTTTCATGCAACGACGTCAGTTGCAAATGAGACGTCGCTTCAATAATTACAAACGGACAAACGTATAATAGCAAAAATACAAAATAATAAAAATACCGTTACGTTAAAAAGCGGTAACATCAATTAAACGTAAATAGTTCCGCTCTGTCGCCGCAATTTCGTCGTCGGCCGGAACAGTTGCTCTGAAAATAATGCGCGTTTTTGTATATTTTAAAATCAAAACCATATTCGCCTTTCCAACCACAAAAAGAACGCATTTCTGATAAAGAGCGAACTGTAAAGGTATTCGCTTTGTGTGATCTAAAGAGTGTTGGTAAATAACAACAAATACAAATACAACAACAACGACAACAACAACATCAATAAGCTGTTCAACAATATCAAAATATCCGCTTCGCAAATTCCCATACTTCAGATCCAGAGATAACGTCACCCACGGGGACCAGTATTATTTTAACAACAACAGCAAAACAAACGCAAAAAAACAAGTGCTCGAATCTTTTGTTTCTAAACACAAATATCAATTATTATAATTGTAATTCATTCTGTGCTCTGTTGTGCTGTGTTGTTGCTGGTCGCATCAACGTCAAGGTTGTAACAGGAGCGGAGCGGAGAGCCAGAGCCAAAGCTGAGAGCTTTTTTTTGTATTTTTTGCCAGCCGCTCGACCGAGGAGGAGCTGTCATTCGTCAACACACACACAGAGAGATACACAAGCACAAACACATCTAAATAAGCATATTTTGTCTTTGTATTGCTGCTGTCGCCTCTGCTGCTGCTGCTGTCGCTGCTATTGCCGTCGTCCGTTACATTTTAGTCGCCGTCGCGTCAGCGACGCCGCGTGTTGTCGCCGCGTTTTCGCCGACCTCAAAAAATACAAAATAAAACAAAACTAAAACTATACAAAAACACAACGTTATATACAAATAAGAAGAGAGATACAGTTGTATAACGCACGCGTGTGTGTATTGAATTTAAATCGTCCCAATATTTGCACGCATTTCCTTTTGGGCAACATGAAGCGACTGATGACCTGGGAGCGGGATCTTGTCGATGCGATGTACGAGTAAGTTAAACACAACTCTGTGTGCTTGCTAAGCGATTTCATTTATCAAATACATGTTTGTAATTACTTATAAGTAGCAGTGCAGGTTTTCAAGTGCATTGTTTTGTTTTGTTATGTTTTGTTTTGCAATGTTGATGCATGTCACTCCTTAAGCAACAAAACTTGTTTCAATTGCATTGAACTCAACTCTCGAGTTTCGATTGCCGCTGAACTTGTAGAGCTCTAAGAGGCCATCATCACAAGAAATGTAAATTGTAAAGTACAGTGCAACAGATGCCAAAAAGTCTATGTTTTATAATATCGAATACAAAGCAGCCCAAACATTGCATGGCAACACACAAGACATGAGAAGCGGGCAAACTCTTATACTGCAGCAGCTGCCACAGCTGATACTGATACTACAAGAACGCATATGCATTCCACGTTGTCTGCGCCGGTTGCTCAGCACACTGTACTCCATTCTCTCACACCCACGCCCTCTCATTCCCACGTTCTCTGGCTCTCATTCGCCCGCTCTCTGCTCTCTGAGTGCGCTATGGCCTCAGGAAGTTTTGACATTCGACTCGTTCGCACACGCATTGAACACCAAATTGTTTACCGTGTGGAAGTGAGAAAAGGGCACAGCTACAGGGGGCAACAGCAGACGAGGCTCTTTTTATGCCGCTTGCGGAATTTAAATGCCGGTATTTACCTTTATAAATAAATTAGAGGCCGGTAGAAATGTCTGAAGCTCAATTTGCTACCAATTTGTTAAGCTGTGAATCGAATGGCATTAAAGTATTTCAAATTGCTGCACACTTATTTGTTTACTCAATTTATATGTAGTATGTAAATATATCATATCTAAATCGACTGCTATATACAATTGTCAGTGTCTATATTAAGTAATTTTAAACTTGCATATAGATAAACAGCTCAAGGCTTACAGATAAGTAAATGTACAAACAGATATGACAAGACTGGTCAATTAACACTTTAACCCATTTTATAGCACAGTTTCACTTGACTTATAATGCATAAAATCCATTTAAGATTCGCAATACGCCAACCACATAATAAAGACATATTTATAAATCAAGCTTTTGTGTCGGACTGCTGACTGTACACAGTGTTGAATGAATTTGTGTGCATGCCATCCCATAAGTAACTGACATATTGAAGGTGTATTGAAAGTGCACGATCTTGTATGTATATAACCCTGTCTTTCTGTAAATGCCACCTCGTAATACTTTCAAGTAATATATAGCATTGCAATTTACACGTGTAAATATCTTTATATACATATTCAACTGTGCGAAATCGTATTCAATCTTCTATACGGTTCGAATAAGTTGTTTGGGCCTTTTGTGCAGACTGTACCATATTTCTTTTTTGCAACTCGCTTGCTTTTTGGAGATGTAGAAAGCGTGTAGTCATTAGCTTAACTAACGGACCATGTGAATGATCATCGTAAGCAGGTGCCTTTAATGTTTCAAGCAGCTGACATCTTTCAGTCTCTGTCACATGCCATACCATACTATATACATACATATACATATATAAAGTATACTCTTGGTATTTGCCAGGCTTATTTAGCGGTTGTGTACTTTTCAGTATTATTTACAAGCAAGCGCGAGACTGCGACAACTTAAACAGATAAAAGCACAAACTAATAATGCCGACCATGACCAAATCATGTTGATAAAGCCCGCAAATGTGTCTCATCCAATATTGCGCATTTATTAGCACTTCTTCAGGGGTGTGGAACTGGGCCTAGGCCTTGAAGAAAGCCTGCGTCTGGGAACTCGAAATGGAACTGGAAAGTGGAGACTGAGACTGACTCAAGTATGACTATGACTCATTAAAAGACGCCGCTCAAGCGACACGCTTATTGGGCATGTCATACGACAGACACAGATACAGATACATTTACAGATACAGATACTCATAAATATAGATACCAACGAATATAAATACTTTGCTTGTTTGTGTATTTAAGCTGAAGTATTCACATTTATGGGGAACGTTAAACAACATTTTTTTTCGGCGAATTGTGCCAGATGATAATAACTTATTCAAACTTTCGCTCATTCCCTTAATTTTTCCATTTCAATTTCGACAGTTGTGCTTAACCATATTTTGCATTTCAGACATGTTTGACATTTTCCAGTTAGTATGTCTTATTTGCAGCTTGCTTTAAATATTTATGATGGAAAATCACCAGACTAAAGTCAAAATATCATTGCTAATTATATGCTACATTCATTATCTCTGTTTTTTATTTTATTTTATTTTATTTTATTTTTATTTTTTGGTCGCATGATTCTGACGTGAATAAAAAGTCAAGATTAGCGGAATATATAAGTGGTTCTAATTATAGAATTAATTATAAGCTCTGACCAAAGACATGAGATAAAACTTGATTAAAATTATGAGAATTAGCAGGAAATTAGACTTTACTTTAGTTGGGCTAAATTTAACTAACTGGTCACTTTTAGTGGAATCTTTTAACTAATGATAAACTTTCCAAAATATGAATATGCCCATGCAAATTCGCTGTTTTTATGGAGTGATGATAATAGAGAAGATTGATGAATTAGACCATTATTTAAGCGTACTAATTTTAAAGTGGAACGAATCTTAAAAACCTGCTTCAATGAACTGGAACACCAAAACTACTTATGTACAAAATTTAACGAGAGTTCTTTGAACTCTTCTGGCACAATCTCAATGTGGCGGCATTACAAGGCCAGGTCTCATATCTATGTTAACTGGCGAGGTGATGGCTTAGTTGAATGCGTTGTCACTTGCTTAGTTTTTATGACCAGAAAGTCCATAAAAATTAAGTTAAATGCGGCTACTGTTTGTCGCTCTTTAAGTTGGTCACATTTTAGTCATAGTTATGAATACATATTAGATATAGTATATATTCATAAGTATTTCTATGTCTCATCGCTATCAACACTTGGCTACAAGTTAGTGGCCCAAATGTGTCACAATTATTGACGTCACAACGGTTACAGAACTGTTGACCGACTCTATGATAAACCCTATCAATTGCTTTGCTAATTAAGAAACCAGCTCGGGTACGTTTCGTTCATATTAAAAATTGTTACTCATAGATCTATAAAGCGGGTACTTTCCTGACGTTTCTTTATTGGCGCTTGGTAATTTTAAGTTTCATGATAAATACCGGCGATTAGATATGTATATGTATGTACGTCTGAAGAGGGTCTTCCGATTGTAGCAAACACTTGAAACAGGGAAGATTGGTTTGTCCCAACATAACTTTGATTGATGGCCCTTTTAGGTGTGGACGCGCTAATGGAAAGAGCTAATAAAACCATAAATATGCAAAAATTCAATTACCAATTATTGCTGCGAGATTCAAGATTGATCGTGCTTATATTCGCATATTACTCTGAGACATAAATTATATGATCATTGACTTGATAATAATTTTACGGCACAAGTTATACGATCAGTTAATTTCACCATCGATTAGAATTCATGGGCAGGCCTCTTTTAATTTAAATTGTTGACGAAACCTGGGAGATCGTGAATATGTTTAGATTAATCTAATCAGATTTAGAACTTGACGATCAATTAGCGCCACAATTGAATTGCTAATTTCATTGACATCTGAATTAAAATTTGTTCTGCTTTTTGTAATTATAAAAGTTCTTCAATTATAACCATCTGGTTGTATAGAATAAGTCTCCTTTATAAATGCGTACTGGGATCTATTTTTATTCGACCAGAGACCACTTTGCTAATCACTTTTGAAATGACATAGGGCGGAATGAACCGGTTAGAAGGTGTATATGGCATATGGACGTACTTATATACTTATACATATATTAAAATCTATATGCTAGTGTATAATTATGGCGTTATTTCTGCGTTTCAGAAAAATATTTGACAAAGCATAGCAAAAGCATATTCACATTCAAATAAATATTTATATATATGAATGGGAATATAGTATTTATGGATATTTAAAATTAAGTGACGTCTTGGGAAATGTTCGCGGATCATTACAATGACAATTATTTTTACATTTGTTCACTCATTTGTAATTTATTAATCTAAAGAATAAATATTTAAGAATCTTATAAAATAATTTGTATAATTATATTTTTCTTCTCTCTTTAAACTTGAAAACTCGAAATATCTGATTTTTTTCATCAAATTATTCCTAATGATATTTGACATAAAAACTGAGAGTTCTTGACCACAATCAACAAAACGTGTCAAACATTTGTCATCGTATTGATATAATGATACGAGTGACTGTGAATGTATAGAGTTAATGAGGCAGACATTTGATAAAGAGGGAGATAGATATATTATATAAATATGTAAGTGTGATAACTGTTTATAGATATATGGCATTAGTTGTGTCCATGCCGATCGTACTGAAAATAGTCGAAACATGTGCAATTGGATGGCAACCACAACTGAATGATATTTGTTTGTAGACTCAGAGAGAGAGAGAGAGGGAGTGAGAGAGAGAACGCGGAATGAGAACGACTAGAAAAAGAGAGGTGGTATTTGTTGTGTGTGTAGGGGGATATGTGGGGGTACTTGAACAGCCGCTATTCGTAATATCCACATAGATATTCGTATTTTGGTATTTGTATTCGTATTCGCATTCGTATATTGAGTTCAATTCAGTTGGTAAAATGTTGCTCGATCGTTCGGTTCACATTCAAAAACGAAAACACAACTCTAGCAATAATATAGAACAGAACAAGAATAAATAGTCTGTGCAGCGTGCTATAAAGCTGATCACAAAAACATATATATTGTTGAATTGAAGGCCTTTGTTCAAGTCAAATCGAAGAGTGTTAACAAAATGCCAAGAAATGGCTTAAATAACTTCTTGGGCTGGGGCTGCTCGGCTCGTCGTCGCCTGCTGCAGAAACACTGTCTGTGTTTTATTTTTATAACAATGACAAACTAGAACAAGGAAAAAAAACCAATATCAAACGTTTTTTCGCATTACAAGAAAAAAATGAATTAAAAAACCAATCGTCACAATCGACAACAGTATTTTTTTTTGCCTTCGCCGAGAATTCTTAACAAAAAGTGCGGATTAAGTGTTTACAATCTTGGCAAAGATCACGAATAAATAATAACAACAACAAAGACAAAGATGTCAGAGTTGCGGCGCAGTTTCAGTCGTTTGTCGATGATCGTTTATCGGGCGACGCATTCCAGTGAACAGTCCTGGCGCGAGGAGCTGCTCAGGTAATATCGATAACTAAGTGCGTATATCGTTCAATCGTTGATCCCGTTGCATCTGTCAACGTTTGACAAATCGATCAGTAATCTACAATCATGTGACTCAACCCAAGTGCTCATTTTCCTAGAAAATATATTAAAAACAATTTAATTTAAACAAGTGTTTTAGCTGTGTGGGCTATTTACTAGTTAGTACATCCATACCATATAAAAAAACAGATAAATACAGATCGTTGTGTGTACATTTGAATAAAAGGCCGCTACAAATATTTGCATGCAACGCTTTTCCAGGCGCTGTTTACGTGCGATTTGCCAAGGGGCGATTATATAAAGCATAGCTATAAATATATCTATGCGCATCATCATAACAATACAATATACTAAATTGTAAGAATACATATGTACATAGTTATATACAGCTCCTGAAAACATCTGCTTTTCGATATCAACAAACTCAAAAAAACTGGCTAAAAGGGGCTTTACAACAAAGAAACAGCTTCGATGCCCACAATATCAAGTTGATCTCATAGATTATCAGAGCTATATTATGCTGTATATTACTTGACATAATTTCTAAAAATCAGCGCTTGAACGGCAAGTCCAGCTAATTTTTGAATAAAATTCTGTATATTACTTGACATAAGTTCTAAAAAAATTTATAGAGAACGATTAAGAAATACAACAGTTAATCACAAATTGAGGTTCGGAGAGTATTAAAGTGAATAGATATTGTTATATTATAGTATTGAGATCACCTCAGATCAAATATACTTCAAAATTATAAGTCTTAAGTTTATTTAAAAATTGCCCTTATATTCAGAAAATATAATTTAATTTCATAGAAATCCGCGGGAATCTTGTGTATGTATAAATTAGTTAACAGTAATTTTAAGCTGAGTATCAGTTAGTCAATCACTAACTTTAAGTGCCCGTCTAGTTGGTATTTAGCTATTTAACACGTTGCACACGCTGATCAATGTCCCATGGCGACACTTGCACATTTGCATATGACAGCTCTATCAATAGATTTTTCTAAAAAAACATACATACACACATATATCTGAATATGTAAAAATGTATCTACAGCTGACTTTTGGCATTTGGTTCTTGGCAATGCACAACTATAAACAAATCATGCAGAAAACATATAGAAATGTCTTGTGTTGTGTACGCTGAACTTTTGGTCATTCTTTATATGCTGACATCTGTGTAAACATTTAATAGCAAAAGATATTTCCAACACTCTCTATAATATTAAGTCGAGTGGATATTTCATTGGCCATAACTGACGTAAATGGCTTTCGTCTGATTATTTCAAGAATTTCTGATTTTTTCGTGTTCTGTGAATGATCAGAAAACCCGACCTAGGTCAATTTCAATTAGTCAAGTAATTTTAAAAACTGATTCTTACAATTGCAAAATGCTATTGAAATTATGATTTACTGGCTGTTGGCCAAAAGAACTTTTGGCTTATGGGGAAAACCTTTATTGATTAGCCGCTGTTTTAGCCATGTCTAAGGTCAGTTTTTGTACTTGTTATTTACTTTTTTGTTTGTTATTGTTATTGTTTTTATCTGTGAGCTAAACATTTATTGCCAGCAATTAGCTGACTTCACTTATCTCACTTGTGGCTAAAGTCGTGACGTCATGATTAATGTTCAGTGTAGGTTAACAGTCGCTATATTTATCAGCTTAAACTCGTGTCTGGTATTTTATGTGCCCTTAAGAATATCATAAATATTTAAAAACTTCCCTCGCATGAGTCAGTGCAATTCTAATGAACCTGCTTGGGATGCCGTTGGCAACCGCAACAGTTTAGCCCCCTGGTTGCCCCTGGCTGTTTAGTCATAACAAGATCGCTAAACCCATGTTGCAGTTGACAAAAAAAAACAACACTCTTAAAACCGGTTTTTGTTTTTTGCATGAAATTACTTAGAATATAACAAAAACAAATATTGAAAGCCATAACTAATAAATTATCTTGTCAAGTTTGATGAAGATTTCTAAGAATTTGTTTGCGCGAATTATCATTTGTTTTAAGTCGATGATGACGCCCAAAACGATCATTCAGTTGTCAGTTGAATACTAACGAATGACGGAAATTTTATTTTCTCTTTTAATAGGAACTTAACGTTGATTAAACCACTTCATAAAAACAAAAATATATTAAAAATATGTCAAAAATTATACACTATATTTTAGTTTTTCTTCTCTAATTTCTGAAAATTTCACTAAGATCGGATAATAAATACAAAAGTTATACACATAATATATTTGATCAGTAGTGAAGAGAAAGTAAGGCAGTTGGACCGATCCCAAACTGTACTGCTTGCTTTAAATGTTTGAGCAAGCAGTGCATGTGCTTGTTTGAGCACAGGACTAATCCGAGTATTTACTCATTTGCATCCCCTTGTGATCCGGCCTTTTGTGATTGCAGCACACTTTTGAGCTTCAACTCAAGTTACGCTCTTGAGTGAGAGAGCTGTGAGTGCGCTCTCTTACAAGTATTCCCCATGTGGGGACTTTTGCATACGCAGGCAGGCAGAATGAAGCGCACAGAGCGTGGCATGCTGATAAAGCGTGCGAAATGCAATGAAACGCCAACCAAAACAGAACCACAACAACAAATCTCAGCTGTTGCTCTGCTTTGCTGTAAGAGCGAGTAAGTAATGTTACAGTTGACAGTTTACAGCTTACAGTTACAATTACTCAGAGCTCAACTTCGATCGGCTTCGGCTTCGATGTCAAATCATCTTCACAGTGCAATTTTGACTCTTGATCCGTGATTGTGACGAAAGCTCCTGACGAAAGCTCTAAACAAGGCAAAGCACGTGCATTGCAGTGGGGGCTTTCATTTAAATTAAGAACGGCAATACTTATAGTTATTAATCCATTGTAGGGAACTGCGGGACAGTTACCAACAATATTTGCAGTCCAACAACAATTGTTTATCAATTACAAGTGCTTCTAATGATCATTTGACTAATTACGACTCCTAATGCTGTACGTTATCGGTGTTGTTTTGTTTGCTTTGTGCTTTGCGAGCATTTCATTACAGGCTCTATTCTGGTAACTATGTATACCCTGTAGCCAAAGGGTAGTTTTAATTTGAAGTGATCTAAATTATCTTGTCAAGTTTGGTGGAGTTTTCTACGAATTTTTTTGCACGAAGAGAGTA
Organism: Drosophila recens; assembly: GCA_037043495.1. Classification (NCBI taxonomy): domain Eukaryota; kingdom Metazoa; phylum Arthropoda; class Insecta; order Diptera; family Drosophilidae; genus Drosophila; species Drosophila recens. Next base: position 412,698 of record JBAMBJ010000823.1, read on the forward strand.
TTTAAAAGAGAAATACTCTTTTTGTTTTGACAAATAAAATAAAATTGATTTTATTTTAGAAAATATTATTATTCAATTTGTCTGTTTCGTTATTATAAAGTGAGATAAAAACAAGTAAATATATTTTTAATACCAAATTAAATATTTTTAAAATTTTTCTTTGTCAGAAGAATTTTCTATTATTTTATGTAATAATATGTAATTACCAGGGTATTTGGTAGTCAGGTCGAAAAACCATTTCAAAAATCGAAGAAGAAAATTGATTTATGGTGTGGCTTTTGCCCCGAGAGAGAGTGTATATTTAATTATTTACAAATAATATGCATATGCCGATAAGTATATTTACGTATGTATATATCCATATATAAGTACAATATGATTTACATTTCCTGTTTTCGCTACAATTTATTAATCACAATGATGGCATTGGACAAACGAACTCTTATCAACATGCATCTTCTTCTTTCTTCCTTGTTGGCTCTCATTGTGCTCTCCAGAGAATTTATTGTTTAATTCCCTTTGCAACAAAGAAATATTCATAATTTAAACAATTTTATTTGCTGGAAAAGATTTAAGATTTAACTGAAATTCCATTTTAAACTGTGACGAAATCTTCTTCAGAAATATTTGGGGCTTTGTATTAATTTTTCTAAATTAGAAATTTCCGTTTTAGTTGCCGTAGATAGCAACAAATGTGACAACAATAATATTGACAGCGTCAAGATGTTCTCATACAGACAGAGCTGGAGTATTTATATATAGACTAACTATCAGCACTGTTGATAAGAGCAGCGCACCTATATAGTATAGCTTAAGTAGACAAAGCATATTTATGTTTGGTTTGCTCAAGAGAGATTTTCAAAAGAGCATTTCAAGTAATTGTTTTGACAAAGAAAATAATATTGATTCTTATTTTAGAAAATATTAATATTTGATTCGTTTGTTTCATTATTATAAAATGAGACAAAATCAAGAAAATGTATTTTTAATACCAAATTAAATATTATTAAAAATGTTTCTTTTTCAAAACAATTTCGTTTTAATTGAATAATTAAAATAAAATAACATTTTACCAAATTAAATGGGAAATATATAAAACGTTTTTAATTTAATATCATTTCTATTATTGTCTCTAAACATCTCTAATTTGTCTCTCTTTCTTTCTCTCTCTTTGTCTCTTTGGCGCTCTCTTAAATACAGGTACCGACAGACAAGATTCAGCTCACGGCGTGTCCGGAAACGTGTCGTCTTCAAGCATGGCGAATGCAACGTGGTGCAAGGGAACGTGGCCAAGAGACGTCGCCGTTATCTGCAGGTGAGAGGATACATTCAGTTACATACAGCTACATTTATATTTAGCCAAACACGCACACACACACACACACACACACATACTCTAACAGCCGGGGGTAGATTGATAGAAACAAAATTATGTGTGTGTTGTTGTTGTTGTTATGCAAGCGCAGCATGAAAAGTTGAAAATGTAGAAATGTAGAAATGTAAATTTAGAAATGCGTTGCTTCAATTGGTTGCCCAACTGTGAGGAGGTGGTCATTCATGTGTTGTATCTTTAAAAGTTTATTTATCTGTGGCAGGACATCTTCACTACCCTTGTGGACGCACAGTGGCGCTGGACGCTGCTCGTCTTCGCCGCCAGCTTCGTCATCTCGTGGGCCTTCTTCGCCTTCATCTGGTGGACGATTGCCTTTGCCCACAACGATCTGGAGTACATTCATCTGCGGAACACACAGCCCGAGCTGATTGTCAATATGACGCATACCGTGTGCGTGACGGAGGTGAAGGGCATGATGACGGCATTCCTCTACTCCGTGGAAACGCAGACGACCATCGGCTATGGCAATCGCTATGTAACGGAGGAATGTCCCGAGGCGATATTCACCATGTGCATACAGTGCATCACGGGCGTCTTCATCCAGGCCTTCATGGTGGGCATTGTCTTTGCCAAATTGTCAAGGCCCAAGAAGCGCGCCCAGACGCTGCTCTTCTCGCGAAACGCCGTCATCTGTCATCGGGATGGAACGCCGTGTCTGATGTTCCGCGTGGGCGACATGCGCAAGTCGCACATCATCGAGGCGCACGTGCGGGCGCAGGTCATACGCAAGAAGGTGACCAAGGAGGGCGAGGTGCTGCCCTTCTACCAGCAGGAGTTGCATGTGGGCGCCGACGGGGGCGAGGATCGCCTCATGTTCATCTGGCCCACGACAATTGTCCACAAAATCGATCGCAACAGTCCACTGTACATGCTGTCCGCCTCGGATATGCTCAAGGAGCGCTTCGAGGTGGTCGTTATGCTGGGTAAGTGATACAATGGATTATCAATTAAAACAGTTACTGATCTTGTAATCCTTGTAGAGGGTGTCATCGAGTCCACGGGCATGACGACGCAGGCGCGCAGCAGCTATTTGCCCTCGGAGATACTCTGGGGTCACAGGTTCGTCAACGTCGTGTCCTTTCGCAAGGAGACGGGCGAGTACGAGGTGGACTACACGCTGTTCAACAACACCTACGACGTGGACACGCCCCTGTGCAGTGCCAAGCAGCTGGACGAGCTCAAGTCCGAGTACACGAGAAGCACCAAGAGCCACATAGGTTAGTTTCTTTTATATTTCAAAGAGAATCCATTTTAATGCTCAATCTTATTGCAGTTCCCTTTGCGGATCGCACGCTCTCAGCGGCCAGCATGTTACAGCGGATAGCGTCGGCCGCTTCCGTGGATCACTTGGATCCGGCTAGCGACGAGTCCTTGGACTCAGGTCGCCTGCCCATCCGCTCGCATTCCATACCGAACGGCGTGCTGGCCAGTGAACTGGAGCCGCTGAACCATAACAATAATAATAACAAGCCCGGCGCCTCATTCACAATGGGTGGACACAACATCTCCATAACGACAACGGCGCCGAGCATACCCAACCTATCAAGTATTAATGAGAGAACCAACTCTGGTAATTCCATAAACAGCAGCAACTACAACAGCAATAGCAACAGCAACAGCCTCAGCACGCTCAATTTCGGCACTGGAGGCCACGGGGGCGTCACCATTGTGTCCAGCTCGGGGAATGGCAGCAATCGTACCAAACAGTCAAATCCCCGGCGACTGAGCATTAAACAAGATCAGCTGCCCATCGATTCCATGTGCTGATATTATTATGTGAGGAACTGCGTCCAAGACAGAACCAACTGAAAGTTGTTTGGTTTGGTTTTTTTGGCCACGTCCATAACCCTCAAGCCTCCCCGCGTTCTGATGTTGTATTCTAAGTGTAGGCTCCTAGAATTCTAATTACAAATAGTTATATTTAAAAAAACAAAAAGAAAAAACAAGTCAGAGGGCACTCAACTGCAGCTCTGTTAGCTGTGAAAACCTAAACTAAAAAACCCCCTAAGATAATTGCGAACCCTTCAAACCGAAGTCCAGAAACATCATCCATCTTTTCCTATCCCCCTTGGATTGTTTCTGGGTTCAGGAATTTTAATTGCTGGATAGTCTATTTTTGTTAGTGTTAGCTTTAATGAATTTATTATACATAAGCTTTAAAAATTGATATTAAACACAAGAACGGAACGATATGTATAAAATACCACAGACACAAATTATTGAAACCAAAATGCTGCAACTTCCTTGTAAACTAAACTCTGACTCTGGAGTATGTGTACGATATTATGTAAAGCTCATAAATTATTATTATTATTATTATTTAACGTAGTGCAAAAAGAGAAAACATGTTAATGAATTTTAAACAGACTTTAATGATAATTGTTCAATATCTCAATTAATTACTCAATGATTACCCAATTATACAAATACAAATAACTATACATATACCTAATATTCCAAATTTTAAAATATGCCGCAAGAGATGGCTAAAATAAGAAGAGAGAATGAAAAAAAAGAACAAATGAGCTTCAATTGTTATAATGTGTGGACAATAAATGGAATGAGCATATGAATGTTAATTGATGTATTTTATTTACATGCTATACTTAAGTGTCATTAAGATTGTAAAAATGAAAGACCGAAAATATACATACATACACCTGAAACAAAAATACGCACGCTGTTTTACTTAACCTAAACTACTCAAAGTTGCCTCAAAATAAAAGACAACAGTTGCTGCTCAATCGGTCTGTCTCTCTCACAAACTAACTAACAAACGTAGGGCACCAAACATAAGCGAGCTTTCGCTCTGCCCTCTCTGGAATTCAATTTTCATGCGCATTCACTTGCTGCTGATTTATGTTCGCCTGATACTTCAGCTGACTCTGCCGTGTGTAAGAGCGAAAGTCATTTCGGTGGAATTTGTGCAGTGTTGCCAATTTAGCTATTTTCCCGACAGATTTAGTGGGTTGCAACTAGCAAATGCGGGATAAATTGTTAAACAGCGGGTAGCGGGAATTTTAGCTACTTCAAAAATAAATTTAGCTTTTCGAAAACATCTGGTAGCTTCATGTATTTTTATGCTTTACGATGCCACACTTAAAATACTTTGTAGTATTTTTTGAAAATTGCCAAATATCCACTTTTTGTATGAGATGGAGAAAAGAGGGGCTAAAATAGCAATTTTTAGCAAATTTTAAAAAGTCATATAAGTATATTAGTGAAGAGATTTTTAAAATTTTTGTTTGCATTTACTCCTAGAACTGTTTGAAGACCTTTTTTGTATCAAAATATTCCAAAAACACTGGATTAAATCAATAAGAAAATCGTTTTACTACTCTAGCGTTTTTTTTTTAGCTACCAAAGAAATTTTCTGGCTATTTCTAGCTTTTTTCAAAGGCTATTTAGCTTTTTCATGACCCGAGCTGGCAACACTGAATTTGTGTAGAATTATCTTAGTATAGTTCTCAGCGCACACAATATTTGTCAGAGCATAGCATACTTTTGTGCTGCAGCTAAACAGGGTGTTTTTATTTGACTTTTTTGGCAAAAGTTGTTACAAAATCAATTAAAAATTAAATAAAATTAATTTGAAAAAAAACAACAAAATCCAAAATTTTGTAAATTAATTAAGTTTAATCTAAAATTGGTTTGGTGCCGTTAGTTAGCTCTTCGCGTGGCGAAGTTTGTAAAAATCCAAAAAGTAAGAAAATTGTAAATTCGAGAAAAGTCCAACAAAAATTCTGGTATTATTTTCAAAATTCTAGCTTCCTTACTATTATGTTTATTTAATTTAAACGCATATCATTCAGTTTTTTTTTAAGTTTGTTTCATTTATTTAGTTTTTTTTTTTGCTTTGAGGAAATTTTTGTGTTTTTGTGAAGCATACAAGTTTCTTAGATAATATAACCATATACAATATAGAAACATTCATACGATTAGTATGTACCAGAACTATTTTATGTTCGGACTTCAAATATTTCCTTCAGATCATCAAAGTCATGCATTGTTAATGCAAAATATTGATCTATGTTATATTCATAATCTCGATATGGAAATGGAAACCTTATTCTTCCATTTCTACTGGACGTGACTCGACAAAATGAAAGAAATGCTTGAAATATTATGAACATAAGTATTTTACTTTAAATTTCTGTTAATATAATATGTAAATGTATTTGTTTACGTATGTTTGTTTGTGTAAATGTTTATAGACATAGTAAGTAAAATATTTAGTACAATTTACAACAAATAATTTCGCATTTTGTGTTTAGTTTTCTTTGCGCACATTAAGTTTCTTTAGTTTTCTTTCGGTTTTTGCGATAATCATTTTGAGATGCGCGAAATTAATTGCAACAATTTAAATATATATTTATGTATATATGTATATGAATTTAACAATAGTTTTCTTTTCCGATTTTATAATTTTTTTTTTTTGTTTTGTTTTTTTAGCTGATCTGTGTACATTATTATAAATATGTTCTGGTTTTGTAACTCTTTCTTTATGCAATAGGACAGTTTGTTAAGAATATTAAATATTAATATTTCTTTTTTGTTTTTCTATTTTTACGCTCGGTTTTAGCTGCCACAGCGACCGTTGTTTTTTTTGTAGATTTTTCTTTCTTTGTGGTTGCTTAGTTATGTTATTAATTTACATTTAGCTCCGGCCTAATGCTCCGAGTGGATTAGAGTGAATAAACTAAGTTAACTAAATTATGTTTATGTATTTACAAGTTGTTTATGAGCTAAGCCTTAAAAGTATTAGTAAATAATACGCTAACTTTACTTTACTTTGTGTGTGTATGTGTGTGTGGGAGTGTGTGTGTTGGCTGTGTGTGTGTGTGGTTTCACTTAAAACTAAGCGTCTTACGAGCGAGTCCATGAAATGTCCAGCAATATTTTTGTTTTTTTGTTTCAAACCTTTACAATTGTTACCTAACAACTATTTATACATGTGCTCTTAGTTATGTTTATTTTACAGACTATTATTATGTAAATGTAAATGGTTTTTAGCATCAAATTCATTTTGGACGACGCGTTGATAAGTTGTGTGTATAATGGGTGATTTTATGGAGAGGATAATGATTTAAAGCAAATTGATTTCAATTTTAAAAAATAAATTTCTGATATTGTTACTAGTTTTTATGCCTGCTTGTTGGATTTTCAATCAATTAATATGAAATTTATACAAATTATTTATCACAATTCATGACATTTGTTCTATTTTCAAAAAAGGGAATAGTGCAAGGAATATAACAATTTGTAATAAAGAATATAATAAAAGGCAATTTTTTTAAGAATTTAAAAATAAATAACAAGCATCTTTAAAAAAGTAAAAATAAACCATGAGAATGAGGGCGAGAGAGACAGAGAGAGATAGGGGGGAGGATGAAGAAGGGGTGTGAAATCCCGATTCAAAAACTCAGCTTGCTTTTCTCCTTTGCAGCAAGCAAATGTTGCCAGCAACATTTTGTCATGCGACAGCAAAAAACTCAGAGACCATGAAGAGTTGCAACAGCAACAACAATTACAAATTCTTTGATTCGTTGATCAGTAGTACAAATAACTGTTGTTGTAATAATCGTGTTGCTGCTGCTGTTGTAGCTGTAGCTGCTGCTGTTCCCATAGCAATTGTTGCTGTTGCAATTGTTGCTGCTGCTGCTGTTGCTGCTGTAAGCTAGACAACCAACTCGTTGTTGCGGCTATTCGCAGCAGATACTTTCATTCCTTGTGGTGCTGATGCTGATGCGGCGCCTGTTGCTGTTGTTGTTGTTGTGACTGTTGCTGCTGCTGTTGTTGTGGCAGCAACTGGTGATGTGTTGGTGCTTGCTGCTGCTGCTGCAAATGAGGCGGCATTCGCGATTGTTGCTGCTGCTGCTGCTGTTGCAGTGGCACATGCTGCGCCTGTTGCTGCTGCTGCACCTGATGATGACTCTGGTGACTGGCGCTGGCGGCAGCTGTAGCCGTGCTGCCGCCGCTCTCGTTGGTCTTGTCGCGTGGCAACAAGTAGACGGAACCATCGGCAGCCTGCTGCAAACTGTAGTCAGCTGGCGAGCACGGATTGCCCTCGGGATCGCGCAGATACTGTAAATGCAAAGGAGAAACAGAGAGAATTAGATACTTGCTAAAACATCTTGTGTTTTTTTGTTGACTTACCTGGAAAACATGGCGATGCAGCATGGAAAACTTGTTGGAAATTCGCTTGCGTTCGCTCTCGAGATGATCGCGATCCTGATTCAGCTGCGTCTTGCGCTTCACCACCGTGTTCACCTCGTCCTCCAGGGTGAGTATCTGGTCCAGTTTGCGCTTGCGGCAGTTCTGAGCTGCCACCTTGTTCTTGCCACGCCGCCGAATGTCGCGGATCAGCGACAATTGATTCTCGCTCAGATCGTACTTGGACAGCCGCTCGTTGAACTCGTCCATGGGCAGATTGATGATGTCCAGGACCGGAATGGGAATGTTGAGGGCACGTGCCCGCTTCTCATCCCGCGACAGGTGCTCGTCCTCGCTCAAGGAGGAGGAGGAACCGCTGCTGCTGGTCGATTTCGTGGCCTGTTTGGTGCCTGCGCCGGGCTTCTTGTCGCGTGCCTGGGGTCTGGTTAGCGAGCCACTGCCCTGGGGCAGGGATCCGGTGCCATGGGGCAGGGCGTAAGTGTGATTCAGCTGCACCAGATCCTGGGGCGTCAAGGGGGCACGTGGCATGCCGTAGTCCGCAGTGAAGGCGCTGCTCGCACTCATTCCGTAGGCCTGATGATAATCCTTGGTTAAAACGGGCGCCATGGCGGCTGCCTCGCCGACGCTGCCGCTGCGCTGCATGCTCGTGAAGGTCGTCGGACCCGCCTCGAACTCATACTTGATGCTCTGCACCTGCGACTGGGATTGAGACTGTGTCTGTGCCTGTGTCTGGGCGGTGGCTGCCACAGGTGGCGCCGTTGGCGGCAGGCTGCTCGGCGTTTGCTTGTGCAGATCACGCTTGCCGTACAGCTGATGCTTCTTCTGGGCCACCGGCGGCTGGCGTGTGTTGTTGTAGCTAAAGTCATAGGGTCCGCCGTATTTGGCCTGATGATAATCCTGGGCAGAGTCGCTGCCCTCGCCCCACTCCCCGTCGGAGAGGGAGGGCACGCGTTCGGAGCCCATCGAGCTGACGGCACTGTCACTGGACGCGTCTAGGCGATCGGCGCCTCCCTGAGCGCCAGCTGCGTTGGCCAATAGATCGCTGGTCATGCCACCAGCACCGCCGACAGCGCCACTCATGGAGGAGACGCCGCCAGCACCAATACCAATGCCAGCACCAACGACACCAACACCGCCAGGCACCACAGCATTCACCGCATTCGGATGACTTGCGCCCGCCAGCGTCACTGTGGAGCTGCCCGCGCTGCTGACATGGCCACTGCTCGGCAGTCCCAGCACCGACGAGTTGTTGCTCGTGCTGTTGTCCACCATGCGACAGAAACCTAGAGGTGAAAGACAGATAGAGGGATAATTAGATAGTGTTTGGAATGTGAAAATTATGTTAATAAATAGAGAAAACAATTTAAGTTTACCTTTTTTAAACATTTAAAATAAATGAATATTCTATCCTAATCCTAATTAAAAATACTATTTTCAGTACTTAGTACTCCATATTTTGTATTTTTCTCTTTGCGATTTTTAAATAATAAAATAATTAATGATTTTAAATAATTAAAAAATTTTAAACAATTTATTAGCAACAAAAAACGTAAAAAAAAATAATTAGTTAATATTTTAAAGAGAGTACAAATTTTAATAATATCATTATTTTCAGTAGTAATCCCAGTAATCCTTATATTGTATTAATCTTTATGCGATTCTTAAATAATTAAAATCTAATTTCAAACATTTTATGAGCTAGTAAAGACCTAAATATAAACCTAATAAATTTTTTAGATAATATTTTAAAAAGAGTAAAAAGTTTATATCATTATTATGATTTTCCGTACTTAGTAATCATTATACCTTTGCCAATTTTAAATAATTAAAAACTAATTTTAAACAATTTATTAGCAAGTAAAAATGTTAGAAAGTAAAGCAACTATTATATTTCTGAATTTCTTCTATACATGATTCGGTTGATTTCTTTACAATCTAAAATATATAATGATTTCTTACGCTTATTCAGCATTATTCTCTAGACACAGCAGGTATAAAATGAGAAAAGTGTGCAGTCATTATAGGTACGAGTATTCCAATCGCACACATTGCTTATCAGCTCAGTGCTACCACCTTATCTGTACAGTTATCTTCTGCCAGGCAGGCAATGCGTCTACCAGTATTTTCAACGTCTTACTTTCGATTCCATAGGAATACTCGTACTAAAGTACGAAAGTGTAGATTGCGAAATATTTGATTGTATTCCATGCCAAGACTGTTCTACGTGTTATTCTTTTTTTGGGGCTACGACGACTTTATCTTATCGTTGCCGTCACTTTTTGGCATGTGTTCTTATGTACTATGATCTTATATACTATATGGTATACAGTATATAATTATGTGTAACGCTCATCCTAAACTGAAGTGATATTTGAGCGAGATGGAGATAGTTGAGTGATAATGAAACGATAGATAATGCGACTCCATGCACTGATAAGGCGCTCAAATCATTATCACACTTGCTGGCTTCTAATTAAACCCAATTTTTGCTTAATTATTCAATATGGAAGCTGATTAAGTTAAGTACATATAAGTACATATAAGTACATATTTATGTGTGTGTGTGTTTGTGTGTGTTGGTATAGTCTACAAGTACTTATGCCGGCACTGACAAGGTCAAGCCCATAAACATTGATGACTTGGCAAAATATAATACAAAATTGTAGGTCGAAGTTATCAGTGGGCCAAGTGCAACTCACAGATGTGTTGATGTGGCGCAGACGACGCCCAAAACATGCCGCAAATTAAAAAATAGGTATAAGAAAACCTAATAACGGAAGTTATAAAGATAACGGTTAAAGCTTTTGCACGTTTCCCAGTCAGCAAAAAGATAATTTGATTTAGAATTCGAACTTGGGATTGTCAAAAAGATGCAAAACGTAAACACGTAACACACATAACGTAATAATGCATGTGAGAGAGAGAGAGAAAGCGACAGATGGAATGCGTAAGCGACACAATGAATATTAACGTATTGTGTATACATACATACATAACTTATATGTGAACAAACGCTAGAATAACAGCTCAACGATATCATACAGCGAATTTTGTGATATTGTGCTTTAACGTTATTGCTCCGAAAAAGATGACTCAGCAGTTTAAAAATAGTAAACAGCCAACGGCGACAGCGACAGCAGCAGCAATAAAATTTCTGCTGAGCGCGCATTAGAGAGAGCGCGAGAGCGCAAAAGCATGAGCAAGAGCAACAACAACAGCAGCAAGAGAGCTTTAAGAACATTATTGTCGTTGTTGTCGTCGTCGCTGTCGACGTCGGTGCTGCGCAAGTTTGCTGATATCAGCAGAGCTGGTTGCGCAGCATGACTAATGAAAAAATTTGTTACGCGGCAAAATACAAATATTTAAATGGGCTTTGGGCTGATTTGCATGCTACTTTCCACCTTCCATTGAGCATAAAAATAAAACATTAGCTGCCTTGTGTCGGCCACCACCCGCAACTGGGCGGCCTCTCTCAATTGCCAACAACAAATGCCATTCAGAGATGCCTCTCATTTTCACACTCTCACCTGTTGATTTTCCTACTTGTCTCGCTCGGCAGCCGTTTTTGGGGCTGTTTCTCGTGTTCGTTGCTCGATTATTTTCAGTTTGTTGTTCGATTTTAAGTTTATATTTTCTTGCTGTTTTTGTTGTTGTTGTTGTTCGTCTTCTTGCACAAAAACGTTACTCGCGCGTCATCAAATGTTCTAAATTCGTAATATACATTTAGATGAATGTATGTATTAACTCAGCAATATTGTGTATTTGTATGTTTAGCAGTTGTGCTTAATGTGCCAAGTGCGTCATTGTTTCATTTATTATATTGATATGTTAATTATATTAGTTAGTTGTTGCTCCGTTGAATGTCACGTTTCTGGCACGTAATCGATTTCTTAAATTTTTGTTGTATTTTATACATATATTTATTTATTTATTGTTTGCTATTTATTATTCATATCATTGTAGGAGTGTTGTTGTATTTATGTATTTACTTCACTATCGTATTCGATTGTTCGTTTTCGACTGATTGACTCGAACTCGGGTTGCGTTCTTGTTGCTTTGCTTTTCTCCTCTACACACGGCGACGATTCATTTTGTCTGAAATGAGCGCGAAACACGAGCGCGCCGAGCGAAAACGAACCCGAGCGCAAATGCGAATGCGAAAGCGAGCGCGACAACGATACGATTGAGCTCGCGCTGCTGAGCAAGCGATATTCACTCAAATTTAAACTAATTTTTAACGAATTTTATGCTTATCCGAATACCGCAAAGCAGTGCAAAGCGACAAAGCCGAAAACCAAAATGTGCCAACAGCGACAGTCATAAAAGCTCGCCAAGTGTTGTATATGTTTGTATGTGTGTACGTTTTGTTGTTGCCTTAGCTTGCGCACGCGCTTTTTTGTGCCTCTGCAATTTGAGTGATGTTCTCGAGTGAAAGCTCTAGTTGAGCCAATGGCGCATATGTAGTATGTGTGTATGTATGCATTAAGGTGTGACTCTGACTTTTGTCGTAACTTTTATTTGTCGTAGAATTTGTTCAGTTGCTTGCAATGTGCGCTATTGAATGCGGCATTGTATTGCGGAAATGTATCAATAAGAGTTGTAGGTGGCATAACTATTTATCGACTATTGCTCAATTCTCTCGCAATATGTTAAATAATTTCACATTTCAATTAAATTAAGCATGTAACTAAGGGAGTGTTTAACGCTAATAAGTAGTGGGTTCTCTTTAGATTGAGTCCATGCTTTAAAAAAAGAATATTTTGATATCTTAGCTAACAGCACACAGTGCTGTTCAAAGGTTAATGTACAGACATTCGTGTAATTTCATATTAATTAATATAAAATTTGCTTGATTGCATAATTGTTTTGAAAAGCATATTTCGGCTTATGGTTCTTATAACAAGTCAAAAAAGTAAACAATTTTAGTTTTTTTTGTCTTGTCAATTACTTAACTTACTAATACTTGCATATTTTATGCCCTATGTAATATTGTTAAAAAAAATAATATAATTAAGACTCCTAAAAGCTCTGTCAAATTAAAGTAGCTTATAAGTAATTTGTCTAATTTATGAATATGATGATCACTTTTTAATCTGAAACAAATTGATTATCACTTACTTTCTGTCATATCCATCAAATGAAGATCCTCATCATTGAAAATCGAATTGATAAATCCATCCGAATGATTCATGTCCGAAGAAGTATTCTATAAGAAACAAAGATAAAGCGAGTGAGAATCACAAATCAGAAATTGTGATTGTGACTTATCACTTACCGCATAATACATCATCTCGTGCTCCATCTTATAGTTGCTGCCAGCAGCGGCGGCGGCGGCAGCGGCCGCAGCAGCGCCGTCAGCGTCGTGGCTGGAGTTGGTCAGATGCATGCTGGAGGTGACAGCTGAGCCCAGATTGTGGCCATAATGCGGCTGGCCGCCAGCAGTCGGGCAGAGATCACCCAACATGGCAGCATGGTGACCATGGCTGTGACTGTGACTGTGTCCGTGACTGTGACCGTGACTGTGATGCGGTGGCGGCGGTGGTGGCAACGTGGCAGCCGCCTGTCCATATGGGGCAGCGTGTTGGGCGCTGGGCGCCGGACTCTGATACGAGTAGCTGGAATAGTGCGGCGGATAGGGCGGCATTTCGGAGACGCCCATGCTCGGTATGGGGCTGAAGTAGGTGGCCAGATCCTGAAGACGCTCCATGGAAACGCTGCGATTCAGACGCGGCATGCGTCCCTGCAATTGAATGATTGAATGAATTCGAGTATTGAGCAACTGTTGCAACTGTGTTGATGTATTAACAAGGTGAGAAGGGTGTCTACTTCCCTCTCTCTCTCTCTCGCTCTCGATTGGAATTGTGGCAATAAATAAGCGATCAATCAAGCGAGATTCCGTTTACGGAATTCTCTAGAAATTAACAATAAGCCGCAGACAAGACACGAAACACACAAAACGAGAAAACTAAAAATTCAAATTGCGCTGCAAGTAAACTTGGCTTATTGTTGTTGTTGTTGCTGTTGTTGTTGTTTCGTCAGTCTGGGCCCCGGCGGCATCAACAACAACAACAACATCGGTTTAAGCCAAAAAACGTGCACAATGTATCAATCTGGCGATTTCAGAGATCGGATCGATCAACATCCAAAATTGAAATAAAAATTCGTAAAGTTCAACAAAATTGACAAGTGCTCAGCGGTCGTCGTCGTCGTCGTCGTGTTTGCTTTATGTGAATATCAAAGATATTTTTATATAAAGTAAGAAAAAAAAGGGTTGTAGCTACAATTGTATCTTTGTATCTGTATCTGTATCTGTGTCTGTGTCTGATCGACAGTTCGTGCTGTGAGTCGTACATACGACTTCATTAGTCGATCTTTTGTTATTCTTAATTATCGCAATGGTTTATTTATTTGCTTAACTAATTCCAGTAGAGCTTCTCTTAACTTTTTCTCTCTTGCTCCTTTTTTACATAGTCTCTCTCTCTCTCAGGTGTGGGCGCCCAACTAAAATATATGCACATAACTTACAATCTCTCACTCTCCTCCTCTCCTTCTTTCCCTGTCTCTCTTGCCGCGTTCCCAGAAACAATTTGTTAAATGAAAACGCCGCAATTAAGCGCTAAAAGCCGAGGCGTCAAACCGCAAGGAAACGCGTTGTCCAAAAATTGAAATTGATGTGGATGCCGATTCCTGATTTTGATGCACTCTTTAGAGGATGATGTCGACTCGGCATTGACATTGAGAGACTGCGACTGGCGATTGAGCTGCCAGATAAACAACATCAAAGCATCTCTTTGCGAGAAAACAAAACATCTTCTTCAATTTACTGAACCAAACCGAATAAACTCAGACTCAGACTCAACTGAACTGAACTAAACTGAACGGAATCGCCTGAATGTTGTTGGCTGACTGCGCGGCTTTTTGGCCGACTCCTTGGCGCGTTGACGTTGAGTTAACGTGTGACGTTTTGGGCCCAAGTGTTAAGGCAACATTGACTGACAGATACACAGATACAGATGCAGATACAGATGCCGAGTTACAGATACAGATACGGCTACAAATGCAGCGACAGAGATACAGATGCAAGTGTATGTGTGTGTGTGAGTGCATCTAATATATGCCTCAACACGCTCCTGAGCAAACAGGTAAAACAACAAACCAACAGCAACTGCAACTGCAGGCAGGTAAACTAAACTGGGCGTTTACTTTTGCCAGTTGCCAGTTGCAGTCACTGTATTTTTGTATTTGTATCTGTGTGTGTATCTTGTACTTGTGTGTGTGTGTGTGTAATTTCAATTGTCACTGTCTTGTCATTAACTTCTGGTGTTAGTTCAGCCAGCCACTGTCCATTGTTTTGTTGCGTTTCACACGCAAAGCAAATCAACTGTTGAGACTTTAGATACGCCAAAAAGAGACTCACAACAACTCACAAGATGCATAAGACGAAGAAGAAGAAGGAGGAGAAAGAGGAGGAATGCTGCATATGTGTATAGTATATATAAAGTCAACTTTTGAGGCGTTGCCGTTTGCTTTTATTAAATCATTAACTGTAAGTTCTCTAAAGATAACCGTTAAAAAAACGAAACGACGCGACGTTGCAAGTTGCATGTTGCACAGCAGAGAAAGAGGGACAAAGAATATATAAAACCTTTAATAACTTAAGCGGATTGTAGGAACTAAAACTAATATCATATTGTCACTAAAAATTTTAGGATATCAATGGCCGTGTTCACCAGAACTAATCAATCAGTAATCATGTATCAGAAATCAAAAAATTGTCGATGGGCTTCTGGTGAACGCTTTGATGAAATTTTGGGGCAAAATCAAAGTTGTCATTTCTTTTTTTGTCAAAGGTGTTAATAATTATTTAAAGAATTCAAAACAATTTGGCGCCCAATGCTTAATGAAATGGGAATGAACACAGCAAAAGACCAGATTTAAAATAATAGATGATATGTTGCATTAATCAATAACTAAGCGAATATTGTATGCGAATTTAATATTTTATAAGAGAAAGTTTAAAGCACTTTTCTTAACCATATTCCTTAAAAATACGCAGACTTCAACGTCTTCTTTGCATTTTTTTTTAGAAGACCAAATTTATATTTATATAGTGGTTTCCTTATTAATTCTGTACTATTTATTTTCAAATCTTGTGTTCTGTTGATTACGATTTGTTGTATCGATAACAAAGCATCACAATCACAGAATTTCAGCGTACTATTTTGGTGATGAATTTTCAGTCATCATAATCACAAAATTTTGAAATCATGATTGCTAATCACTGCCGTTCACCAGAATAATCATACAAATTTCATCGATATTCTGCTGTCGATTTGTTCTGGTGAACAACGGCCAATCATTCGATTGTAGAACGAATGGAGTTCAAAAAAAGCGGGAGCTTGTAAATAATAGAGGCTTACAATAAGAAATGCCTCGGATTTTAATAAATATATCTTTTTTCAAAAAGCAAAAAGAGGATCTAAGAAAAGGTTACCATGTATTCTGCTTTGTTTAAGCAATTTAATGTCTTTTAATTTCAATCTTTGCATTAATTCTAGAGAGGATTTCTCTAAAATTCATTCATAAAAAAAATGTAATGTGTGACCAAACAATTTTCATATTTTTCGTTGCCTTTAAATACCCTGTAATGCAGCAACAGACAGAAACAATCTTCTTCTATATTCAATATTCATACATATATTCATATTCAGCATTGTTTATTTTGGTTTTAAGCCAACAAATTGCAACTGAATTCCTAATGACTTAATTTAAGAGGAATAATCTGTAAATTTAACTATGCAATGGGGTATATTAAATTTGCATCGAATTATGAAACACCATGAAGCAGACATAATCCAAACTTATAGTATATATTCAATACAAATTATTTATTATTTAGATACATGTTCTCTTCAACAACTATTATTTGTCTTAATAACAATAATAGTAATTATAATGTGTTTATATATGAAGAGTATTTAAACTTCGACTATCTGTAGATAACTTCTTTATCTGGTTTTTCTTCAGATATTTTTTGTCATTAATTTGATTTATGTGTGCGCAAAACGAGTCTCATGACGACAGCGACAGCCATCAAACTGTTTACATAAATTGAATTAAAATCGCACACACACAACAACAACGAGAAGAAATCTCAAGAGCACAACAAAAAACAAATCTCCAAGATGCTGTAAAATAATTAATAAAGTTTTTTGCGCTGATTTTTGCGCTAAGCTTTTTGTAAATATTTAAAATTCACATAATTAAAGCTGCGCGCGGCGATTAAGGCGTTAAAGGGCAGAGGAAAGGGGGGCAGGGAGGAAAGAGGTAGAGGGGTGACATTAAAAGGTACTTTTTTTACGCTCTCGCTCTCTCTCGCAGTCAGTCAGTAAATGGAGATTTAATTGCAGGGGGCTACTGCAGTCAGCGCTGAAGTGTTCAAAGCCCAAGACGATTCGAAGATGCAATCAAGGCGAAGAGGAGGGGAAGAGAGGGAGGAGGAGGGGCAGGGGAATGGTAGGCAAGTGCCACCGAATTCAATAAACACTTTGCCACGCGGAAAAGTCAAGTGGCGCATTGCAGAGACAACGACAACGACATTAATGAACGAACAGAGGCTAAAGCCAAAGCTAAAGCCAAGTTGTTGTGTTTTTTTCTTCCCTTTTATTGTTTTTTGTACTGTGATTGCAATTAGCAAAAGTATAGGAGAAGGGGGGGAGGTGGAGACTTACACAAATGGCAAATTAAATGTTATCAGGAAGCTGACACTTTTGCACATTGCATTACATAATCATAATCAAGATCGACAGTTCAACAACAACAGCAACAAAGTGACAGCGTGACAAGGCGACAACACTACAGTGAAAACTCCTTTAAGCCGCCGCCGCTAGAGCCTAATGACACTTTTCAGTCATATCGGAGAGAAAGAAAGAGATGCAGTTTAAGAAAATCTCTCCCTTTAGCCAAGGATTTATATTTGCATTCGCTTTCTGCGAAAACAAAAACGGAAAAGAAAAAAAAAAACAGATTATTTGGCTCATTAAATGGCTTTGGCTTTTGGCTGTGTGGCAAGTGCAATTGCCGCAAGTGGTAGCTGCAACCTGCTGTGCATATTCCAAGGAGTCGCAAAACGGAACAACATCAAACAGTCAACAACAACACAGACAACTTAGGGTTAAGGTACGGTTCGAAAACGGTACAGCGAACAACGGTTGTCGCCTCTAATCCGTAACCACAGCGTGCGGCATTTTGTGGCTACCGTTGAAGCAGGGATTTTACAGTAATTGCCGCTGACTTCATGACTGAGTGTGTGTGTGAATACACTCACAACTATTCAAAGTATTCAATAGCTGCTTCATTAGATGCATGCACATGCCCAAGCCGAAATGCGACAATGCAATCAACCTGGCCAAGACACAATTTGGCTTGGATTTTCATTCAAGTCGACACACACACATGTTTGGCTTTGGCTTCTGTTTTGTTGCACTTGTTGTGCTTGGATTTGTGGCAGGATCAAGCAGACAACAGACAGACAGACTTAAAGATGCAGTTAATGGCATAATTTTAAGAGTTGAATTATTGCCCAACTTTGGATAGAATCAACAATAACAAGTCTGATGATTGAATTTGAATTTCACCTGTTTCGATTAAAACAGGCAGCAAGTACAGTGGAGCTTAGCTGTAAGCGATTTAAAATTACATCAGAAAATCGACATCTTGATTTTGGTTTTCACAATTTTAGCATTATGAACTAAAACTCGATTCATAATTTGGATCTACACAATTTTTTAGAAGTTTCAAAGTTTATACTCCGAAAATTTTAACTTGCAAAGATTCTCATAAAGCAGTTAGTAGTGTATTCCCAAGCTTCTAATAGAGCAATTAATCAATTGCTGTAATTGCGACTTATTTCGAAATATTTCAATTGATATTTGCGACTAATGATTTGTCAGAGAAATCGTCAAATTCAAGTATTTGGAAGTTTTTAACATTTCAACGATTTGGGATTAAAACTGTAGAATTCCAGAGTACAGTTGCTGCCACAACTTGATATAACTGTGACTCACATTTTGCATAGTTATAAATGCATCGAAAACGTATCAAAAAATTTAAGATGATTCCCTTTCAAATCTCCCCGCTTCCTATAGAAGCTGTGCAAACAAGAGAAGAGGCCAGAGATGAGGCATTGGACCCAAAAGAATCTTTACAAGACTTGAAGAGCAGCAACAACAACAACTGCGAGTCTGTGGCAGCAACAAGTTAAGAGGCAACAACAAATTTTCGTTGTACACTTTTTATTTTTTGTTGTTATTTGTTACTCGAATCTTTTTGATGAGGCAGTTACAACAAAAGCCAAGAGCCAACAGATTGACGAACTTGTGGCTGGAACGAAACGGAACGGATGAAAAAAGGCAGCGGATGAAGCCAGTGGAGTGGGAAGTGGGAACAGACTACGGGGGAAGGGGGTTGTGGGGATTGAATATATACAACCAGATTTGAAGCTTTGTACAAACAGCAACAGAAAAATGGAGAAGACGAAAAAAAATAATACAGAATAACAATGATGAGGAGCAAGTCGAGCCAAGATCAAGTGCTCGAGAACGAAGTGAAACAGGCAAAAGAAGAAGAAGAAGCAGCAACAGACGATGATGATGATGAAAAAACACTCCAAAAACAGACGTGGCAAATGATCCTTAAATATGTACATATATACTTAATATACCCTTTTGCAGAGTGTATTACAAATTTGTCAAACTCCACAAAGAAACATTTCTGGATAATATCTGTTGCTTCTAAATATATTTCAGAAAAACTCGAGAAATGTGTAGTTTAATAAATTTAAAGGCATCCTAGCCAAATTTGACTACAATCAAAGGAAGGATCGCTGGAAAATGGAATTTTTAAATAAACATATTTTTCGCTTTCTAGATAAACATATTTTTCTTGTTTTCCTCTTAAGAATCCTGAACAAATTTGGTGAAAATTTAAATTGAAATAATTCGAATATCTCGAAGTCTTCTACAAAAATCGTCATTTTCGAAAAAATTTAAACTAAATTCAGAACTTTATAAAATCTACAAGAGTGTTAAACTTTTGGTGTGTTGAAGACAACTTTTAATTCTTGTATATAAAAACATAAAGTTAAATATTTTAATCAACGGATGCGAGCACTTAAACTGAGAGCATCCGCCAAGTCGGTAATTCCGTTTGAGGGAATCAAGGATTAGGATCAATGCCATATTTGTGGCCTTACCTGATGATGACCATGATGGAAGCCGGCCGAGGTTGGCGGCTGGCGTTGAAAGGCGCTGCCGGAGGCGCTGCCAACGGTGGCGTAGTTGGCGCTCGCCTGCACCGCTCGCTGATGAGCCGCTGCCGCAGCGGCGGCATGATGGGCATGATGATGATGCGCCGCCGCCGCTGCATGATGATGCGCCGAGTGATGGGGATGCGGTGCGTGGGGGCCATGCGGATGGGGATGGGCATGGGCGTGGTGATAGGGCGGTGCCGTTGACTGTAACATTTCGTCTAATTCCTTTTTGGCCTCCTCATCTAAATCGAACAGGGGCGAGCCCACAGAATCCTGCAGATCCTCAAAGTCACTGCTCGAGAAGTTTGCCTCGTTATCCTCCTTGTCCTTATCCTTGGCCTCGTCGTCGTCGCTCTTATCGGCGAATACTAAATCCTCACCAGTTTCAGAAACAACGCGAGAAGCGGGTTTGCTATTCAAAGCTGCAGCGGCCGCCTGCGAAGTGGATGCAACCGAATCGTTGGGAAGCTGCCGGAGAAAGTTGCAGTTGAGATTAAAGAAAAAGTTACTAGAATATATGTATATATTGTACTTACCTCGTCGTCTTCGAGTGGGAACTGAGAGAGTTGCAGCACGTCGTTGAGCAGCTCATCCAATGGCAAGCGAATGTATTCACCTGTGGGTGGCAAGAATAGACAAAAACACAATTTAGTCAAGTCATCTTGGCATAAATCAATTCAATGAGCATTTAACAATTCACAAATCCCAAATATCCCATTGCCAAATCCACTTTAGAATATACTTTTGATCACAATGAATATTATGAAAATATTTTGATCATACGAAAGAAACTACAATTCCTAAAACTCTCCAGAGTGCGATCAATAACTCGTCAGTCCCAGGAGATCCCAGAGAAACAGGCTAAACAGTAGCACTTTCCTCTGGGATTGGCAAGACAGATGAAAAACAAAAAAGGCAAAAAGTCAAAACTAAAATATGTGCAACAATCATTGAATCATTAATCATATTCATCTAAAGATCACGTAGAGTTGAAAGATCTCTCACGGAAGCAGCTGGACGAATTGTTGTTGATAAACTTCAAATCAATGTTTAATTTATGATTCGTTTTGACAGTTAACGAGCGAGTTCGAGATTAAATAAACCCAATCAAATATTAAATATACGGCTGCTACTTCTTCTTCTGTATCGCTTACAATAGATTGTGGCCACATAATATTGACCAAAGTTCAATATTTGCTTTGGACAAGGGGCATTTTCCTCATTCCTTGGAAGGAACAATATTATCGGAAAATTACTACTTAACATCGCCGAAAATTCCACGAAAAAGGCAATACTACAATACTATTACCAAAAGTGGTAGCTCAACAGACTAAATAATAAATATGGCTCAGAAGAAGTAGGGAACAGAAAAGAGGAGAGGGAGAACAACTGGTGGGCGCACATCTAGATAAAAATACAAGAAGAAAAAATGGGAAAAATTTAGGAATAACAACAGCAACAACAAGCACATAAAGAGGGCCAAGTCGACAAATTTGTTAACTCAAACTCAAGTGCTGTGACGACGCTCACGACCTTTAACGGTGGCACTTGAGTAGGGTCAGAAATTAGAATAAACATTGCTCTATCTATGGAACAATTCTTTTACCTTCCTCTCCTTCACCTTCTACTACTTTTCTTTTTTTTGGCCCCCCTCACAAATGTTATTCTTACGATTGGTTACAAAATACATTCCGATTTCAATTCAACCATTTTGTGTTGTTGCCTGGCTAAAACAACGGCCGTCTGAATGTTGGCCATGTTTTCTCTAGGCCTTGTTTCGCTTAGCCTGTTGTTTTAGGCTCTGGCATTAAATTCGTTCTTTTTTGGTAACAGATTGTGGCCACAAAATGCGCCCAAAAACAACAGGAGTTCTCTAATTTGTCGCATGTGTTTGTGTGTGTGTGCGGGTGTCTGCCAATGTGTGTGTGTGTGTGTGTGTGTGTGTGTGTGTGTTAACTGTTTGCTTATCGTTCAATTTTTTTGTTGTATTTTGGGCTGGTTGTTTGTTCTCTTGTCTCTTGGCCCGTTGCATGTTTTGCTTCGCTTGCCTCACATTGTTGTAAATGTCTATAAAAATATTATTCGATTTGTCCATTGTTATGTTTGTTGTGCGTGTGTTCAGTGTGTGTGTGTGTGTGTGTGTCGACCGTCTGTCACCAGCAATTAAGCGACAACAGTCCGAAAAAAAGGCGTTGGGTGTTGTTTACGGCTTTATAATATTTCCTGTTGTGGCTAAAAGGCGTTGACGGCAACCGGCAACAGGGAACAACTTTTGGTTGGAGGTGTCTTTCGATTTCGCTGATATTTGATCAACTATCAGGAAGTTTCATTCAACCAATATGTATTGGGGGTTGGTCTAAGTTCTGGCTAATAATATTCAATTGCTACTAAACTTGGTCAACAACGGGATTGATTGCCGTCGGCAAAACTATGTGATAGAATGGTAAACATTATTTATTGAAATTGTATTTTAAATAGAAGTGTAGTTTGCTGGAATATTATCATTGCTATTCGATTCTTATGAATCATTCAATACGGGTAGTTACAAAAAAATCAATACTTAAATATTTATTTATTCTACTTGTTTATAGAATCTGTGTAAGTTCTAGCTCATTATATTATTTTGGAATGGATAATTAAAAATATACTGAGAAAGTTACATATTACATATTTTTTCTTGGATAAAAGTGGTTATTAAAGTACTTTCAGAAAAAAAAACAATTCTTCATCTTTAAAATAATTAAATATTGAAGAGCTGTTGAAAAGCTAAAAATAAACTCAAGTAGCAATTCACATTAGGAATTCACATGCTGGGTTTTTAATCAAATGTTGATTTTGTTTATTGAAACAAAGGCTGAACTAAAACCAAACCCAGACTAACTTCCTTTCATTATTATCATAACTTTGAAAGAATGTAATTCTAATGAGCACAACTGAATTCAACTAAAATTACCCACATCAAATGCCACTCTTAAGTAATGTTGTAAAATCAAATGCCAAACTGACAAAATCGTATCAAAATAATGCGGTCAAAGCAAATACCCCAAATCGAATTGTAATAAACACATTCGTGTGTGTGTGTATGTGTACAAACCTTTTCTTCGATTGCGAATGCGAATGCAACTGCAATTGCAATATGTGAATTATTTGTTGTAATCCAAACAAAAGGGACACAAACACAATCACAATCTCAACACAACACACAAATCAAAAGTGTGTGGTCGCTGTCGAGTTTTTTTTTTGGGTTTTTTCTTTGTTGTGAGCCTTTTGTCGATAGAGATTGAACACAAATTGTTGCAATAAACGTTGATTGTTGTTAGTTTTACAACTCTTTGACAATTATGTAATGTTGAACAGGCTGACGGGCCACAAATAAATCGTTGCAAATTTTGCAGAATCAACAATCACAGCAGCAACATCAACAGTTTCCGCTGCAGACTTTTGCACAACTTTTTCAGTGATTGTTCAATAACGTAAAATGTATATTTATTTTTTATATATATTTTGATGTGTTGATTTTTTGTTTTTGTT
Source organism: Drosophila recens (assembly GCA_037043495.1). NCBI lineage: Eukaryota > Metazoa > Arthropoda > Insecta > Diptera > Drosophilidae > Drosophila > Drosophila recens. The sequence continues at coordinate 436,106 of JBAMBJ010000823.1, forward strand.
GTTGGTGACTTTTAGAATCGCACAATGGTCACTGGGGCTTGGGTTTTGGTTTGTTAGGCTCTATTGTTAACACTAAGTTGCGGCCTGTTTAACGTTTGGTAACTCGTATTATTTATGCTATTTGCCAGACTTTCACTTTTTTTTGCTGTTATTTTTGTTTGTTGAGCACACGTTGCGGTTATGTAGTTGCATTAATTACGGATACACAAATGTAGTTCACATGTGCCTTGTTTTACTGTACTTTTGACACAGGCTTAAAAATTCAGCTAATTGGCCAAGTTTGTGAGTCAATGACTTGGCTTAAAAGTCCCTAGTTTTATTAGAACACTGCACAACAACACAACACACTACACTAAACGTGTCTGCTTCTTCAATTTTTAATTACTTTTTATTATATTTTTTATTGAACTCGAATTCTTTCTTGAACAGCGCGCGCGTCAAGCGTTGAGCGTTTCTCGAGCGTTTATAAAAATTCAAATACGATTCTAAATGCCTCGATGGCGGCCGACGTCAGCGGCTGCGTCGACGCCAGCCGCAGCGCTGTTAAGTTAAAAGAGAAATGGCGTTGCCAGTCCAAAGAGACGTGACAGCAGCAAGTGCGAGCGAGACAACTCTATGTACTTCCTCTCTCTGCCTCTGTGTGTGCACAGGCGACGCAGCGCTGCGCTGCGACTGCGGCCTTTGTTCATGCGCAGTGTGTGTGTGTGAGACAGAGGCGGAGCTTAGCTGTTTACGTATTGGTTACTTTTGCTTTTGGATACGCTTTTGTAGTGTTGTTGTTGTTGCTGTCGTTGTTGTTGCTGCTGCTGCTGTTTTAACATGGACGCTGTTCGCTTCTTCAACCAGAAACAAGAAGATGGTCTTAAATAGAAACTCGTTTTTTGCTGTTCTATTTCAACGTTTTTTCTTTCGTTTTGTTGATGGGGCAGGGGGTGGATGGGGCGCATCTAATCAAGTAAGTAATTAAAGTTGAGCTTAAGAAATTCTCAGCACAAGGATTATTAGAACGGAACAAGGCAACTTTTAATTGGCCACAAAAAATAAAGATACAAAGATAAATGAAAATGTTGCAAATGGTTTTCCCTACATAGATTTCCTTTGATTGTGCGGCATGTAGCGCTCTTGAAATGCCGTTACGCGTTGCTGCAGCGCAACCGCCTCCAACTGCAATTGCTTTAATTTAAATTGACAATCATCCAGCGTTGCCAATTGAGTTTTCAGTGAGTGCAACTCTTCGGTTAACTCGCTGCGACTTTGTTCTGTTTCCACGCTGAGCTCACGCATCGAGTGCGTCAGGTGTTGCCTCACCTGCTGCCCGAATCCCGTTGCAGTTTGTGCCACATTTTCGCGCAAGCGACGCTGCAAGTGACGTGTGTACTGGGCCTTGAAACTGCGCTCCTGCGCCGGCTGCGTCCAGCTGATCAGCTCGTAGACATAAAAGGAGCCCAGCAGGCCGCCCACAACAAGCAGAAAACGCCAACTGACGGATCGGGCCAGGACACCGCTGAGCAGCACCATTGAGGCCCTGGAACTATTCGTGTCCAGCAGCCAACCCTCAATGGCGGGCAACTTTAGGCAGGGCTCCTCTGCTCCCAGCTTGCCACGAATGCGCTGCATGATGGCTGCCATGCCCCACGAGAAGCGGAACTGCAAATCCACCTGGAAGTCGGACATGAGCAGCTGGCAGTTGAGGGGCGAGTGGAGTTGCCAGGGCAATTCACTTTCCAGTTGCAGTTGCAGTTCACTCACTTTCTGTTGCAATTGCGTCTCCACTTGCCCCAACAGCAGCTGCTCCAAGTGGACGCCCAGCAAACGCTTGTAGTTGGCCAGTTCGTGTGGCAGTTGCAACTGCGGCTGAAAGGGCAACCGAAATTGTTGCACGACGGCGGGCAGACGCACAATCTGCTCGTGCAACAACTGTGCGCCGAGTCGCGTTGTCTCCTCACTCAACTGCTCCAGTTGCAAGCGGAGTTCTTGTTGCCGCTGCATGATTTGCACTTCCCAGCACTCGAATCTCTCACTTAAGGCGGCTTGAGTTAATGTTTTCTCTTTGCAAAGTTCAGCTAGGCCTGTGCTCAGCTCCAGCAACAGTTCTTGCAACATCAGCAACATCTCGGCTGCCCCGGCGCAATGCTGCTCGAACTTTGTGCTCAACGCGCTCTGTGTGATGCAACTGGCGAATTCTCGCTCGAAGCGCAGAAACTCCTCGTAACGCTGGCGTGCACCTGGAACGCGAAACTGCTCCTCCTCCCCTCGCTTGGCGTGTTGCCGCAGTCGCAGCGTTTCCAGCGCGGACACATGAAAGATGCGTCTGCGGGCCAGCTCGACATTTGAGTAGATGCCGAGCTCCTCGATCAGCAGCTGCAGGCAACGCTGTGTGTGCTGTGCCCGCACCAACTGCTCCATGTGCGGCTCCAGGGTGGCAGCCACATCCCAGCGGTTGTTCAGTATAAAGAGATTGGGACGCGACAGTTGTTGGGCCACCGCCTCAAAGAATTGTCGCTCCACACGCGACATTGTGGACTCGGCGTTCAGCACGAGCACAAACACGTCCGCATTGAGACAGTGCCGATCGATGCATTCGTCCAGTTGCGCCGTCACATCCACGCCGGGTGTGTCCAGCAGCACCACATCGTGCCCCAACAGGTGGCAGCTGCTGCTCGGCCAGCGCACGTGCAACAGGCGATGAGCACTCAACGACTGACACGAATGTGCACTCGCCAAATCCCGCAGCGAATCGATGCTCAACTTTTGTCCCTCACTGTGCTCGATCATCACGTGGGCGGCCTCGCCCCTTTCGCTCGCCTCCACCTGACAAAAGCAGCTCGTCGTGTGCCCCATGGCACTCGGCAGAATGCGTTCGTGCAACATGGCATTGATCACCGCACTCTTGCCGTTCGATGTGCGGCCAAAGAACGCGACCTTCATATGTTTTCGCTTCAGCATCGGACAAATCGCTTTGATTCTGTTCAGGCAACTCAAGAGTTGTTCTTGGATGCGCGAATTGAGCAGGTCGCCCATTTGCGGCATCTGCTGCAGCTGTGCCACAATCTGTTGCAAGTATATCGTCATATCCTCGTATATGTTCAGCATCTCCGTCTTGGCCAGGCCAAAGTCGCTCAGCTTTGCGCACATTTCTTAGCTCTTTTAAATCTTTATAAAAATATATCAATTTTTCAACTAATTCGAGTTGAAACTGAAGTTTCAGTTGCTTTAGATTTTTGAAGATTGATTGATTACTTTTAAATAAAATTGTAAAGAATTGTTTTAGGTTGTTTATCATATCTCTCTTTAGAAATATATTTTCATTATTTTTATATACATTTTCCTAACTTTTTAACTAATTTAAAACTAAGTCCGCAGTATTAGTTATTATAGATTTTAGATTATAAAGTGCAGTTTCAACAGAATTGTTTATAGTTTTCAACTTTCATTATGCAATTTAGACTTATTTTAGTGAAATATTTAGTCTTTTATTTTGTTCACTATTTAATAGAGAAACATTTTCCAAAATATTCAAACTATATTAAAATGAACTTGTTATTTTCATCAGCGCAATCAATTTGTGCAACTTCCAAAGTGACCCAAATAAATACTAAGTTTTTCCAGACCAATACAAAAAATAAACACAAACTTATTCACCCTAAAAAATTAACACAATTGCCGCAATCAAATGAACGCTTGTTTCGACTGTAGAAGAGAGAGGAGGATGTGGCGGGGTAGAGCCGAGGAAAAGAGCAGGCAATAGATGTATGCATTAGTGGGCCACTGAACTAATAGACCAAAGAGCCAAGCAAGCCATGGCTATAATGCCCATGCCCAACTACCATTTGGATTTAATAAACTTTAAAAGATGAAAAAAAAAGAATCAAAAATAAAATAAAACGAAAAAAAAAACAAGGCGGTTGAAAAATTAGCAGCATCATCATATGTTGAATCTTTGAGATTGGATTGAAGAGCTGAGAGAAATATTGAAAAACGAGCCAAAACCAAAAAAGCGAAGCTTGAATATTGTGTTTTGGATATGCTTTGGAGCGTTTCTCGAGTGCGCCATTACAACTTAATTAGTTTAAATTGTTGCCGACTGATGCTCAAAGAGCATCGCGCCGCCATTACAAACTACAAAGAGAGTGAGAGAGGAAGAGAGAGAGAGATAGCTGGCTAGTTATTTCCGGTGAAAGACTCGTCTGTCTGTCGGTTGCTTGCAAGCAGCTTTTAACGATTGCACTTGAATATTTAAGTGGCCCAGCAACAACAACAACAACAACAAACACTGTTAAGTAGACATTTCACTTTCAAACACTGGCGCTTTGGCCAATTGCAAGTGTTGGTCATGACATGAACTTGCAGTTCGGCAAAAACGACGGCCATAACCTCAAAGTCGGACGACCATAACCTCGAAGAAGTGCGCAACAATTATGACAGGACAGATCTGTAACTAAACTAAGCTGAACTGAACCGATGATAGTAATGTCAACAATGAAATTGCTGAAAATAAAAAACCGAATACAAAATAATAATAATAATAATCGCTGTGCTATCGAATGACGTTGCCACAAAATGCGTTGCATGAATGAATCGCATGGAAAATGGAAACACTTTATGAATGGAGGCAAATATACAACACACAACACATGATTAACATACACACAACTTTCATAATCCTTGAGTTGGCAAGTTTTGGGTCAATTGGTCTAATTAAATAAGAGAAATTATGCAATTCTCAACTAGTTTTGGCAATAGTACGCGTGTTTCCTCTTCCTCTGCTTCGCAGTGCAGCAGCGACCAAAAACACTTGAAAGCGATACGATTATGCAGCAAAATGTGGCAGTGTCTGACCAATCTTCCCTCTCTTCCCATATAACTGTCTCCCTCTCGCACTATCTGTTGTTGTTGTTTTATTGTCAGCATGTTAAATTTTTTAGTAAATTTTGTAACGTAATGCTGACCAAGTAGAATTTTTTTTTTTTAACAATTTCTATGCTGCGCTGCCCGAATAACCAGACAGTTGGACAGACAGAGAAACAGACCGACCGACAGCAGGGAGCACAATTTTGAATGTTGCAACTACCAGAAGAGACGAACGGACGGACAGGAAGAAGGGGCAACTAGTCTAGAATCCTCAATAGGTGCGCCGACGACGCCGCCGCCACCAGCTGTTTTATAATAATTTTCATCATTCTCTCATATTCGATGTGGGCGAGGTCGTTACAATAAGTGGAACCTTGCAACTGCCTCGTCCAGCAGAAGAGAGAGAGAGAGAGAGTAGGGAGTGAGAGAGAGTAAAAAGCAGCTGAAATTACAAGTTGTTAAAATATCAGAAATATCAGAAAAGTAACTCATAAAAGCTGACCGAAATTGGACGCAAAATTAAAGAACTAATTTAACAACTTTATACAAACTTTTCTTTTAATTTTATTACAGTTTAAGAAGACATATTACATTAATTTATTGTCAACACTGGAAAGATGAGAAGCTGCATACAAAAATATACTTTATTGTAAAGAGAAATGTTTTAATATTGCAATAAGTCAAAAAAAGAAATTTTAATTTACTTTTCTATATTATTGCTGAACTTTGATCACTTACTAGTTGAACAGTTTTTTAAGTAATTGTGTATGGTGCTCATATCAATTCAAATGCTTACTAATACTGCAAAAGCTGCAAGTGGATTTCTCACACTGTAATGATTGATTTGTTTCTCACAATAAATTAACAACAAAGTATAAAAAAATAGGACATAAATTGAGCTAATGTACGTATTTAATATTATTATTATTTCAATTATTTAAGAAAAATTCATAGCTTCAATGCAAAAGTTGCAAGAATTTGTCTAAAAATGTAAAAATTATTTAATGATTTGATGTCAAATCAAGAAAAAAATATTACACAATCTGGCAACACTTTAAGTGTCAACTTTTGTTGCAACTGTACCAGTGTTGGAAAGTCGCAGCGAGTGTTCTTTATTTTTGAAGAGATGAGAATATGGCCGTTAGTTTGTTTCGTTGTGGTTCTCGTGGTCAATAAACTTGCCCAGCGTATCTTGGCAGCCACATTGAGATTGCATAATGGAATTTAAGCTATGTTATTTATACCCAAAGATGAACGTGGCCGAAAGATCTATAACATAATTGAGAATAAGAGCATTTTTTTCACCTTTTTTTTTTATGTTTGTTGTTGTTTTTGGTATTTATTTATTTATTTAATGACTGTCAAGTCATGCTCCAAAAGTTGTCAACCATGTGCTTTGTAGTTGTTATTATTCTAAAAACTGGTTGAATTCCAGCAAACAGCATCAATGTAATCAGATTTGTGAGCTGCAAAAGATAACTTCAATGGATCGTATCGAACACGAAAACAAAATATTAAAAAAAAAAACTGTACTAGAGATGGAGAAGGGGGAGAAATAAAAGTGTAGTCAAACAAACAGCATTGATTACGACAACATCCAGATACAAAAGACAAGAAACTGGGCAACTAAATTATGACAATGGGATCTCTTTTCTTTCTATCTCTCTCTCGCTCTCTCTCTGTCCCTTTGTAACTAGACATATGCCAATGACATGGCGTTATGTGTCAGGACAATAGTTAGAAACCGTCTTACAACTTCATTAGCAACAGGATTCTTCTACAATCTGCTCAAAGGCGACAAATAAATAATGAAAAGTTGCAATTAATGATTAAGTTGCTGACTAAAAGATACATTTCCATCCTTACACCTTTTTCACGCACTGATACAAAAGATTTACCTGTGTGTGATCGTCGTCGCTACGTGATCCAATGAGAATATCATATTCTTCATAAATTATAGAATAGAACGAGACGAAGAAGAAGCATATAGTATAGAGAGAGATTCAATAGTTATGGACAATTGAAGTGAAACAAAATTAAAGATACAAAAATGACTTTCATTTTAGTTAAAGCCAAAACAACAATAGGGCAGAGAAGGCGGCATGGCCAAAAGGGATTGGATTCGAAATAGAGGAACGGTAATTCCATCTATCTATTTAATTTTCTCTCTCTCGTTTCTCTCTTCTCTCTCTAGGGAATTTGGATACGCACAAAAGCGTGTGAATGTGCGTGCCTTGAATATGTGATAGTAATCTATCTATGGCTATAGATAGTTCCAATGGATTTTTAATAAATGACCACGAAAATATTCTAGTTAAATAAATAATAGTAATATTAATATGTGTGCATAGAAGAAGCAGCAGCATAAATGCCTATGAATAGCTAACGAATGCGGGCTTATCATAATGCCTGGGACTTGGGACTGGGACTGAGAAGGCTTCTGAAACTGCTGCTTCTGTTGGTGGTGATTTTTTTGACACCCTACAAAATGGCCGACTCTGGGAAGGGAGGGTAGGGGAGTTTAGCTCGATGAGCCTGTTCCGTAACAGCAAACAGGCTCAGCACACGACAACGACAACGACAACCAGAAAAGGGGAGTCGAGTTTGTGCCTTATATACGGCTTATAGGCCAAAGTTGAAATATATCTTATACAAACACATACATATATACTTATATATATCGTTGGTAATTTTTGGCAAATCATGTTTCGTTCATTTTTCAAACGAAAAATGTTGCATGCGACGTCGACGGCGGCGGCGGCTGCTACTTTTACTGCCACTGGCTGTGCCACTGCCACAGCTCCAGCTCCAGTTTCAGTTCCCAATTCCAATCCCCGCCTCATCTCTCTCCTCTCCCTCCCATTTACCCTCGACTTGGGCTGTTAATAACAAAAGTTCGTGTGCGTGTCAAAGTTTGTTTGAAAAGCGAGCGTTTGGATATGAAATTGGGCGCGGTTCCAAGCAGATTAGCAGCAACAGCAGCCCGTCAAGCGGCTCCCCAAGACCCCGCCCCCATTCACAGGTCCCCCCTCTCACATTTTCAGCTTTATCGATAACAGCCAAATGTAGCATGAGGAGGGGAGGGCAACAATATGGAAGTTAGACGAAGGCAAAAACGAAATGAAATGAAAAAAAGCTCATTTTTCTTTTAATTTTCGTGCCTGTCAACTCAAAATGCCTACGTTCATTTATAAAACGTACCGCATATATACGAAAATATATCAAGCGAGCAAGGAGAGACGACGAGGGCGTCAATGTAACAATGGCGTCTTCTTTTGCCCCCAACCCTGGCTAAGGATAATCCATTTTCTTTATTAACGTAAGAGTAACGGCACATGGCCGCCATTTTGACAAGCAATCCGAACATGGTTAAAAGTAAAACCTTATTAGATATTATGAAATATATTTACTACGTTTTTAAGTAACATTAGATAAGTTCTTTAACAATATTATCTTACGAAATCCGTTTAAAGTATCAACTTTGAATGTATTTAGAAACTATTCTATTCTTTTATCAAAGTTGTTGTTTATCTTTCTGCTGTTGAAAGGGAAATGTAAAACAGCTTCGAAAATACTACGCAATGTAATCCAGACATTTATGATGTCGATAAGATAGCATAACATCATCTTTATAAATCTAAAGCTACGTTGTAAGATATCATCTTTGCACTTACCAGTTTCATTATCAATAGTAAAGGGCACGCCGTTCCATTCAATCGAAAGATCATCCAGGTCCTGCGACGGGTCCTTTTCCTCAGCATTGGTCTGTGATCAGTATTGAAAGGCATTAGTGTGTATCTTTTGAAGATTAAATAATATCTAAACGATGGGATAAGACCTTTGACGATCAGAAATTATATTTTAAAATCAATTAAGCTGACAAGTGATAAAGAATAACTGCGATGATGCTATAAGAGAGCTAAGTATTTTTCAACATATTTAACTATCTACTTAACTATCTATATATTATATCTAGGTATCTATCTATGTATGCATCGATTTGAAATAGATCTTTTTGCATCTCTTTATCTATTCATATATCGTTTTTAATTACTATCGATCTATCTATCGATCTTTATAAGTAACAACCTATTAAATACAACTAGGGATGATACACAATAATCGATTATTTTGCTTCCATTGGCGATTTAATTGTATCGTAAAATGTGTTGCGATTAATTGAAACACTAATCGATTATTCGATCAAATAATCGCGTCGTTGCTAAAATTTTTTCAGGGAAACACACATGGAGATTTTAGTCCAAAAAAGTAGTAGCAAAATTTTCTGCATCAAAATATTTTTTGTGAACATTTTCGAAGGGTTTTTAATGGGTTAAGGAAAGTTTTGTGTCATTCAAACGGAATTTAAATGACCATTTCATTGATGAAAATATGTTAGCAAAAACGGCTCAAATAAGTCTTAAATGTCAAAATTTGACCTGCATACTTTAAACTGTGAGCCACTGTATTTATATTTTTTGGGCATTTTATTATTGTTTTTAATTTTTTTTTTGCTATACAATGGCATTGCATTACACAATACGTATTTTAAAAAAACTATAAGAAAAATTAATCATTTGATTAATCGATTATTTTTATTTTTCGTCGATTAATTGCAATTAATAATCGCGTAGCTTAAATTAATCATATGATTCAATAATCGATTTATAAATTTTCTTTGCCATCCCTAAATACAACTATCAAAAATTTCAAAGAATTTATCTTTTTATCTGTCTTTCTATTCTATTATCTATGCAACTTATTCTTCATGTTATTCATCATTCTTTCTCTGTCTATCTATTTAACTCTTTATCTATCCATTTATCCATTCATCTAACCAACTCTTTTTCTATCTATGCAACTAGATATGTTTCTCTTTTTGTGTAATATTGTGAAATTCATATGAAAATATACATAGATCTTACCTTATCTTGTTGAAGCTCTTCCAAAGCTTTCAGCTTCTCGATATCATCATTGGTGGCATGCTTATCTTTCTCATCAGCTTTGATCTTCTTGCCGTCCTTCTCCTCCTCCTCCTCCCCCTTGGCATCGGAGTCCTTGGTGCGTCCATTTGTGGCACTATTGCCGCTAGCATAGGAAGCATTGATGATCTGCTCCTGATCGAGACTAAAGCCCAAATCGACATCCTGCTTGTAAAGCACTTCAGCGATTTCACTTTCCTGCAAATTAAAAGATATGCAAATTATTATAAAATATAAGTTTTAAGTTCAGTTTGTCAAATTGCGAGCACATGATCAACAGTATTATTAAATTTGCATACATACAAGACAATTGAAGACCTTCATTGTATATTATTCTTATCAAAAGATTACAGTTTGTTTTTAAATAACAATAATTGATTCTCCTTTTGGGCTAAATTCGCTCTTAAACGTTGTCCACATAGGCAAGTGTCTAAAGAGAGACTGAATAGATTTCTGTAGACCAGAAATACACGACTCTACTTTACTCTTACAGCATTCTTTTTTATTCCAAATGCCATTTACTTTGGCTGATAAGTCGTGTCTATAGATAAAAACTACGTCAGCAGTCGCCGTCGGCACAAGTGTTGACTAAGTGCCAAAAGGGAGCGAGTTACATTTATCAGTTATTTTATTTTATATTCTCCTTTTTTTTTTGCATTGCGGAAAACAAAGAAGTAACATTGGAAATTCTGGAATACTCTTACAAATTGAAAGCGTATGATTTCTATTGATTTTAAAGAGTGCAAAGAGCATTTTCGCTTATCAATTTCAATTTGGTTTGCTCTTTTTTTAGCTTCTTATCAATTGCATTGCTTATAATGTTTTGTACTTAAGAGTGTAAAGAACGAAGCAAAGAAAGAGCGACAGAATGAGAGAGAGAAAAGAGTGGAAGAGTACGAAATGGAAATAAGTCATCGGAGTCGATTGACTTATCAAGATTAAAAATTGTAAATTTCGCAAATTCATGCGGTTTACTTGTGGGCAAGGCCAAAAAGAGGAGAGGAGTCGTCTCGGCCCTCAAATTAAAGCGTTAATGATGCATTATTAACGCTCCGACTTGCCGCATTTAATCCTTTTCCAAGTCAACCAAAAATTGGGCGTCTGTTAACACGGAAATTTCATAAACTGCAGGTAAAAGGCAACAGGGATAATCACAGGATAATGGCGTACATTAGTGCAGAACATGTTGTCGTTGTTGTTGTTGCTGCTGCTACAAGATGTTGCAAGCAATGACAGACAGAATGAAACGACAATGTCCAAAGCATGACAATCGCAGAACAAGTCAAGTCCATTGATGGCTTAATTAAAATGTTTCTACAATTCCAACCGTATTTTTATTTCTATTTCTTTTTTTTTAATTTTTCTAAAGTCAAGCGACATTTTATTTTTATTATTTTTTTCTCTTGCTTCTCATCCCTCTCTTTCCACTCGATTTTCTTTTTTAATGAAATTGTTTGGCCCCGTCGTGTTTTGTGAGGCTTTCTTGAACTTTTCTGCGCTGTGTGTTGCACGTTCGCTGAAACAAAAAGCAATCAATCATCGAGTATATACATGTGTATGTGTGTGTGGAACCACGCCTATCTCCTGGATTACTCAGCAGTATCGTAGCCGAGAGCTGAGCATGGCGGCGGCATCATTGGTCTCCTCAGTCTAAAAAGCAACGCCGCCGACGCTGCCTCTGAGCCCAATCAATTGCTGCCGCGCAACGCCGACTGCGACGCTGGCAGAGCATGTTGCACCCTAGGGAGGATGAGAATATGTGTGTGTGTGTATGTGTGTGCCCGATTGGTTCCCTTCCGAATGCGGTGCACATGCTGCGAGTTGCGCATGTTCGGTAAAAATCAACTATTTAATGAGAGCAACAGAGAAAGGCTCCAGAAAGAGAGCGAGACGGCAAGAGAGAGAGGGGAATTGGAAGGGGGAGAAAAGTTGGCTAGTCCTGTCACAGCTACTGCTGCTGCTGCTGCTTATTAGGGACTATTGTCGTCAAGCATGCACGCCGACAAGCAGCAGATGCGTTTCAAGTAGTCGCACATCTATATACAAAAGTATCTTTCAGTTGTATCTCACGTACACAGAACACAGATACTTTAGCTTGGCAAGCTCAAAGCTTTGCGTAACTAAGAGAAATGTATGAATTAAAGACTCTTTTACTAGACTCCAATACAATTACAATCAAAAGATAAAAGTATTCTTAGAGCTGCATGATTTCTGATCAGATTATACAACTTTATTGATAAAGTTTGCAAACTGTATCTACAATTATTAAAATACATTGTTATTATGTCTATATTTAAAGCAGTAAAAGTATAATTTTAAAATTGGTAACGATATTAAAAAATGCTTTAATATCAATCAAGTAAAATTAATATTTTATGGATTGGATTTTCCGACAAAAACAATATGCGAATATGTAAGAGTTTTATTTACCACCTGTTTTGGACCGATAAGACCTATTGCCAACAGTATCTAAGTACTTCAAGCCTTATCAAAAGTCTGACATTATAGAAATACGTGACGCCTTAAAGTTATAAATACATGGGGTATTTATGTATATAATGAATAAATAAATAGTTTGGGAATAAATTTGAAAGAATTTTAAGCTGACAGCGAAAACAAATCTATATAAATTAAAATGATATCTTAAATATTTCAAATTTAAAATAAAGTTAAAATTTAACTGGATTATCTATTAAAAGTACTTTTTTTAGATACAAATAAATGACAAAAAATTTATAACTTAATCTTTAACTCAGATATGGACATTAGAAATTGAAATCAATTATTTGTAAATTATAATTAAAATCGAAGAATTTTCGCAGTGTAAACTATCAGCTACTATTTTTAAAAATACAATTTGGTAACAACTATTTCACCACAACACGAGCTGCGACAACACGAAAGTCTGGCGATAAGCAGCTAATGCCCTCGACAACTGATACACACACATGTATTTATGGACAATAACAAAAAGAGTATCTTTATAGAGTATCTACGACATGGAACTGTATCTGAATGACCTTCAGGATGTTGCAGTATTTATTGTTGATATTTGCAACTGCATATTTGAAATGAATTCACGCCTTGCCACGCGACACGTGTGACGTCCGCGTTGTGTGAAAAGTAAGTACAAATAGATCCCACATAGTTATGCATACATTTAAAGTGTGGCCCGACATTGATAAGGGCAGAGAAATAGAGATAAGGTCTTTAGATTACGCGTTTTATTTTTGAGAAAAACAAATGATGGCAAGAACGTTGTTGGTCACGATTGGATGTGGTGTCTGGTGTCTGATGCGATCAGCAATCAATCAATGCCTTTTGGGGGCATCACAATATTGACACTTGCCGCATTTTGTTGCAACAATTAGTGGGCCATTAACTGAGCCGCTTACCGCTGACCACAAAATAAAATGCCAAAGCGACAGAGATTTTGTTTTTTTTTTTCGGTTGTGGCAAGATAAATGTATTTTTGATCCTCGTTTGGATTCTATGTGGCGGCAAATCATGAAAGTCGCAAGTGAAAGCAAATGTCGGCAACGGTAGAAAGTGCCACAGTAAAATGCAAAGGAGAAATGTAGAAAGAAACAACTGAAAATAAAGGAGACAAAAAGGAAGGGAAAGGAAAGACTCTGACTCCGATTTCGATTCCGAAGCCGACAGCGACACCGACTGAGGCTAAAAGGTTGGCGAACGTCATTAATAAAGCCTCGCTAAGATTTTGATGACACCTGAACTGACAGCAGCACGAATGAGCCATGGCAAGATCACTTCAGTGCATCTGTATCTGTATTTGTATCTGTGAGATACACACCGCAAAGCCAAAGTTGCAGGCGGTGAGGTGAGCGCATATTAATCATGTGCTCGTCAAGCCTTCAGTCCGTCAGTCAGTGCCCACCAACAAAGCCGCTAAATTCAAGTGGGCAAGTGTAGCTTGTATCTCATGGATACACATGCATTTATTGCACAAGTATCCTGCGGTGTTTCTCTGCCTCTCTCTGTGTGTATTTGCGGTTTACGATGTGCAACGCCCCAAGTTTTATAACTGCTCATTTGTGTCATCATTTGATTATTCGATTGCAATTCATTATCAAACCTTTTGCACTCGACACTCAACACGACAATTCATTATAATAATTCACCATTCAAAAACTCAAAGCGCACAACGACGCCCAACAATCGATTTGACATCTGAACTTTGACAGTCGCTCTCGCTCTCTCGCGCTCACACTTGCACTCACTTCTTACATGCACACTCACACACGCACATAGCCATCTCAGTCTAGCAAACAGTAGCTGAGAGAGGGAGTGAGAGGGAGGGATGGTGGATTGGCATTTTGTGGGGAGTTTGTGTGAACATTTAGCAAAAGCATAGACCGTAATTAACGGTATTTAATTATGGAAATTAACAATTGAGCACTGTGAGAAACAACACAACAAAAAACATCGGCGCCAGCAAATGGCTTTTTTTATTTATTTGCTTTTTTTAATAAATATTTTTGCACATATTTTGCTGCTGCTGTTGTTGTTGTTGTTGGGGTAATTAAGTGGAAATGCAACGTAATTACAGTCAAATGATTTTTCAATTTGCCGTCAAATCTTTGCTGCTTTTTCATCATCTTTTTACGCTGTTTTTTTTTTGTTTAACACTTTGCCATGTGAATAGAAAGTTGTAATTGTTGTTTTTTTAATGTTTATGTATTTAAACCAACCGCTAAATAAATGTGCATATATTTATACTCCTCGTTGAGACACATTGTTGCTGTTTCTTCTTCTTCCACTTATTCTGTTGTGCTTCTTTTTCTGCTTGTTTGTTATAAAAAATTAAATAATTTGCCGTGTATTTTTTAAGAGCACGTCGAGCGACACGTTTAAGGTTCCGTTTTGTACTCGAAATGAGCTAAAATCAGACTGAAATTTGTTTCCACTTATTGACAATGTTTTTAAGACCCTAAACTTGTATTTTAATCTTTGTATTTTTTTTTTCGTCGCCGTCGTCTGGGCTGATTAGCTACAGCAACAAGTGCGAGCAACGACTGTCCGTGAAAATCCATAAAATTTGTGATTAGTTTAATTGATAACGTATTTTTTTTTTTTCCAGAATTCACACATTTCTACAATCAATTTGTACGGTAAAAAACCGTCTATGTGGAACACCAAAAATCGACAAGGATAAATATTAATAAGATAATATTTTTCAAGTACAAAAAGATTGTTAAATTTTAAAATAACATTTAAAAATCAACAAATGTCAATAAAAAGCTTTACTGTACATACTTATAAATCATAAGCTAAAAATAAAACTTATTCGACAATAACAATCATGATTTTTATGAAAAAATTCCCAATTCCACAAAATCCAACAGTTTACAACAGCCTATAGTCTGCTATTCAAGAGGTATTTGTAAGTTGAGCCATCTCAAATTTATTCTCAGTGCAATAAAAGCTCATTGTAAAAGTTGAACAAACAACCAAAGCACAGTTACAGCATAGTTGAGAAACATGCTAAATTAATAGGTTTGTGTCTGGACTATGCGCTTTAACAGGCAACATGTTGCGAGGTGAGTTTATAGCAGCAAATGTTGCCAAAGTGTTGAGTTAAAAGCATGGTGAAGAGCGTGCCGCTGACTCGAGAGCGAGAGAGAGCAAACGCGCTGAATATGAAGAAAAACTTATAGAGTGTGGTGTGTAAAAATGCCGGCAAAACAGCTGTTTGCGGTCTTATTGTTGTTGTCGCTGCTGCTGCAGTTGTAACGTTACGTTAACCAAGCCGCACAACAACAAGAGAGATCGCAATGAAAAGAAGGGGCGCGACTGATAAGCAAAATAAACAGAAATTGATAAAACAAAAAAAGTAAATAATCGAAAATGCTTGACGATAATGTGCATGTGTGTGTGTGTGTGTGCAACTTTCATTAGTCACAATGCTAAATGGGGACAACTTTGTTGTCATGAGGCAAACAGAAAGAGAACGAAAGAGAGCGAGAGAGAAGACAAAGCGCATTTCGAATGAAAGCGAAGTTCAACGAAACTTTTTGCTGCTGAGAGATTCTGCCAAGTTTATTTATTCTTTCTCGAAATCAACGCGTCCGAGACCCCAAAAATAAGACCGGACCGACAACAACAACAACAGTAACAAGCAAAACTGTCAATATATGCGAAAAAGCCAATCAAAAGCTAAACGAAAAACGAGAAGCTTTGTGTGATTTTTTATATTTATTTTTATTCTCTCTTTTTTCATTCTTGTTTTGTAAGAGACGCTTACAAAATTAGCAAAGCTTTAGAATCTAAAGTTTAGAAGCATAAGGTAGACGACATTCAATGCGAAGCGAGAAGCGAGAAGCGTGAGATTGTGCGATTGTCTGACCTCACTCACACACACACACACACACACACACACAGCAGCTCTGTTTACAGGTGCCAATAATTTGCGAGCATTGAAAAGAGAGAGAGAAAGCGATAAAGGGAGACAGAGACTGAAACTAAGTTGTAAACTATGTGATGCGACAAATTAACCGATGATGGATTAGGAATAGATGTAGATATGTATGCTGGCGCTAATTATACCCTGTAGGGCTGCTTGAAAAGGTGTAATGAGTTAGTGGCAAACTATGTAATGGATGGAAATAATAATAATTTGAATTTGACTGGAGTTTTTTAATTGTTACGTTACAAAAAGTTTAGGTCTGAGCTCTTCCGACTTTCGTATCTTTTATCTTTTGCAAGTTAAAAAGATGCGCACATTTAAAGATACATATCTATTAGATCTATCTGTTTATAAATAACCAAACAGATCAATTAAATTGTCATCACACGAAGGACAAAAATCAAAGCCAAATCACATGTAATTCGCAAAAAAATAAGTGAGCGGTGACTGTGATCCATTTTGATTATGCAGTCATAAAAATGAATACAGCTAGATTTAGATAGATACATTATATTTTCACACATGTATCTCAACGAATGCACATAAATTTATGCAATTGCTCAAGAACACACGAAATGGGAAAAAGATTTCGTGACATGATCTACAACAAGAACAAGAAAAATGCATGGAAAAATAGCTCACAGCAATGGAAAATAACATGATGTTAGTCACAGAGTGCATACAAAGTATGTATGTATATGTAAACATACAAACATACATATACACGCGTATGTGTTGTATATAAATATCCCATAAAAAAACCTCTTTACGAGGTAAAAGTCTAGTGACGAAAACATTTTCATGCCCCAAAATTTCTGATATCCAATTTTGTGACGAATAATATTAAGTTTTACACATAAATTATATTAAACAAAATTTTTGCACTCGGCACATTGCGCTAAAATGTCTCAATTCTTCAGACCAAATAAAACTCACTGTTTTGCGCAGTGCCGAATGCAAAAATTTTGTTTAAAATAATTTATGTGTAAAACTTAATATTATTCGTCACAAAATTGGATATCAGAAATTTTGGGGCATGAAAACGTAAGACCTTTACCTCGTATTACTGTTTTTTTATGGGATATCGAAATTTTTGAATAAGACATCAGAAATTTTAAAATTGCAATATTTGATGTGATTTGACGTGTAGATTTTTCTTAATTTGTCAAAATGTGGGAAAAAATACCTTATTTAACCTGTAACTGTAACTTTTTAGGTATGCCTAAGAGCTCTTCGAAATACCTTTTCAACGATATATAGATCGCATCTGTAGCTTCTATCATTTGGATGCTATAGGGGCTTAAATTTTAGCGGTTTTTAGCGATTTCCCGCTAAACTAGTGATTTTTCGAAAAAGTCGTAGAACAAACGATTCTATATTTTTGATTTCTAAAATCGCCAAAATGTGGAAAAAAATACCTTATTTCACCTGTAGCTGTTTACCTTTTTACTTAAAAAAAAACGTTGAAGGTATGCCTAAAAGCCCTTCGAAATACCTTTTCACCGATATATAGATCGCATCTGTAGCTTCTATAGTTTGGATGCTATGGGGGTTTCAATTTTAGCGGTTTTTAGCGATTTCCCGCTAAACTAGCGATTTTTCAAAAAAGTCGTGAGAACAAACGTTTCTAGATTTTTGACCGGGAACAAGTCCTCATTCAAACTTTTAAGCTAAAACAACGATTTGATACTAACAAACAGACAAACAGACAAACAGACAAACAGACAAACAAACAAACAAACAGACTGACTTTTCATCTCGTTTTGAGAAGGGCACCAAAAATTTCAAAATAATTTATCTTTTGAACCAGTAGTCGGATTTTGATGATTGAGGTGTCATTCGACGCGTATCTTTATGAGAAATATTAAAAAATTAAAAATGTTGACCAAAAGGCTCCAACGGCCCCACTAGCTCCAATCATTTAAATTTTGCCCCTTCCACTTACACCTGTTTATTTCACGAACCAGGTGAGTTTTCAAAAGTCTTAGTATGCACATTTGTAAGTTAATACCTTTCGATCGGTATATAACTCGACCTGATCGGACAGTCATAGCAAATTTTCCATTCTTCCTGTGTATATATGCTAGTCGCCTTCGCACCCTTCGTGCTGCTTTCGTCACTAGCGCGGACTGCCGTCCGCAGTGATTAACATTCAAAAGTATTTAAATTGAGCAATTTTGCAAAGCGAAATACACAAATTTGGTTGCAGCGCAAATGTTGACGGCATTCGGTTCGATTTTTAAAAATAAAAAACGAATGCGACTACAGCAAAACTCCAGTAGTCGACACAAAGATACCCTACAAAGTGTAGAGATAAGTAACAAAATGTAAAACTCATTCGTTTAATAAAAACAAACTGACTCTTCAATCAGACTAGCCTACATGCCACCCGCAGAGTACAGGGTATATGCGCACAACTTGGAAGACAATGTGTTTTTGTGACTCTTGCAGTCAAATTATAAACATTGAAGCTGAAAAAAAAGTGAAACGCACATGAAAGAACAATTTGTATTGTGCATATACACATTTAAGAATAATTATAAATAATACACATATACTTTGTATTTATAAATAAATTTGTCGAATCTTTTTGTGATAAAAAAAACGTTGCTTATTTTGCGCTTCTTTGCTGCGAAAATGTTGAATGACCCAATTGAGAATGTAAACTGTTGTTGGAACGTTCATACATACATACATTTTAGAAAGCAACCAGACAGAGTTCAAAGCAATATAGAGAGTTTTTGACTGCATAATGAACCTTGACCCAACTCCCCTCTTTACTGATTGCTTTGAACTGAGAACTGGAAACTGACAACGGGGATTTCTATTATTTAATTATTGTGTTTAACTATTTTTTAGTATATAGATTGATCATTGTTTTCACTTCAAAGCAATTGAAACACCTGATAAGTAAACAAATAGTATTTAACTAACAGTCATGCTGAAAGCGCACATTATCTACAGATAAGCATAAAGCTAGGTCATGTTTGTTACAATTTAGTCATAGGCAAAATACTGCGTCTTTTTAGCAAACTTAACAAAAGTAAATAAATAAATCGAAAACAATTAAGGGCAGGAACACGTGTTAAATTTTGATTGGCTCTAAAATGTCCTAACCTAACCGCGAGCGCTAGATGGCGCCACTTCTGCTTTCATTCTAACACATATTGGAAAATAGTTGTATAGTTTTTTAACAATCATGATGAAATTTTGAAGCTAGAGAGCATACGAATAAGCTTGTGTAACTTAAATTTGGTGTGTCTAGCGATTTAAGCATTTTACACGCTTTTCGTAAACTCTAAAATAATCAAAACGTGTTCTATTCTATTCTATTTACTTTCAATATACCATAACAGAGTCTAAAACTATCTCTTTAAACAATTCTGTGTTCAATTCAGTACTTTTCCCAATTCAAATTAAATGAACTACATAAATTGCTTAAGTTCCAATTAAAATAATAAGTCGAAAGCGAAGAGAAACATAGAAAACATTCAGTTTCAACTAATTCGTGTATCTAATTTAAACCAAAGACGGATAGACAAACAAACAACAGCAAGAAAGAGGCAAAGGCAAATACAAAATACAAATGCAAACGCAAATTTTACTGTCGACTATCGAGTAAATCAAGCAAAGGGCATCGCCTTCATTAGCAAGTCAAAGTTGCGACAGCCAAGTGTGACACTGTTAAACAAAACTTGCAACAGATACATAAAATAAAGCCATAGATACAATGTATCTCAAGAGCTGGAAAATTACCTCCTCGACGATTTCCACTTCGTTGACAATGCCAAAGGGTTCCTCGCTGGTTAAACCCTCAACTTCGCAGGCATTGGCGACTCTCGAGCAATCGTTTGAATCCGCATCCGTATCGGAATTATCCTCGCCAAAGAGTCGACTCAACAGCAAATCATCCTCATCATTATCGCCATCATCGTTATCGTTATCGGGTCCAAAGACAGTTAAACTGCCCGAATTACTCGGATGTGGAGTGCTATCGTTGAGGGCATTAGGAGTGTCCAAATTATGCTGATTGAGCACATTCCCAGCATTCCCGGCGAATCCATGGATAAACGCAGCCAGACTGAGATCCAATTGTGTGTTGTTGTGCGCCTGCTGTTGTCCGTCCTTGAGCGGCAGATTGGCATAGGGATTACTAAACGGCAGATCACCATAATCATGCAAATCGGCCAGATTCTGTTCCCATATCGAGCGCTGATCCTGCAGCAAATCGGGCGATAGAAATATATCCAATTCCTGGGCAGCAGCAAGTGTTGAACTGTTGCTCGTGTTGCTCGTATTGATGTGAATCTCTCCCAGTGCTGCACTTGCTCCAACATTGTCCGTCGCGGATGTGGCACCTACACTAACCGAACTCGCTGCTCCACTGCTCGGACTACTCTGCAGATCCTGCAGAGCGGCTGTCTGGACGCTGCTGTTGCCGGTGGTGTTGTGCAGATTCATCACAAAGGTGCTGGCATTGAAGCTGCCCGTGGGCAACTTGTACTGCCCATCACTGTTGTGATGTTGTGGCTCATCGAAGCGCAACAGATCCTCAATCAACGGGTTTATGCCCTTGCGATTGCCATACGGATGCTGCGTCTCGATCATGGGCACTGTGCGCAGCATTTCCAGCTCCCAGCTGCCATCGCCATGATGGGGCAGCTCCAGCTGGGCGTCCCAGCGACGCAGCTGCTGCTGCAGCAGTGAGTAATCGGTGTCGACGTGCAACAGGCTCAAGGCCAACGCCAATTGAAGCATTTTCATCGCATACGCTTTCTTGTTTGAGATCATTTTGATGCCGAGGTTACAGAAGATGTTAGTGTGTGGGTGTTGTTGTTGTCACTGACAAGTGACAGTTGTTGTTGCTGCTGTTCTGGTTGTTGTTGTTGCTGTCCCACCTCCCACCTCCTCCTCCGCACGGCACTGACAACAGCTCACGGGCTGCGCCGTCCGTGCGTTCAATGACGTTTCCTTGCTTGACTTTCAACTATATAGTATACGATTCATATACAGTATATAGTATCTTTCTATATATCCAAGTATATTATTATATGCTTATTTGCTTAAATCGCAATTCTGCGATGGTCACTTTTTGTTATTGATGTTGTGATTGTTGTTGTTGTTGATTCTATTAATTATTGCGTGTCCTCGTGTTTGTTATTCTTATTCTCTGCAAGTAAATAAATGGAGAGACTGCATATTAGTTTAGAATATATATTAGTTTAGTCACATGTCATATGAAATTTGTTGAGAATGCAAAATGTTTCTATGAAAAATGCTTTGTGATTGATCAAAGACCTCGTTTTCTTGCTTTGGAAATGCACAAGGAAATACATTAATAAGTCGAAATTAATCGTTACTATATATGTCTATATCTGCATTTATCTAATGCTCCAATTGATTTCCGTGCTCTTGGAAATTAACTATTGCACTTTATTATTCGAATTTGTTGAGTAATTTCATTGGGTCGGGCCCAGAAAATACATTAGTTTAATAACAGACGTCCACAGAAATAAATGAATATTGATTACGTGAACTCTTTACTTGATTTTGTTAAGGTAATCATTAAATGGGTTTACTCTAATCTAATCGATTACATTATCCCACAATATATCAATTCTTAGACAATATTTGGCAGTTGT
Source organism: Drosophila recens (assembly GCA_037043495.1). Lineage (NCBI taxonomy): Eukaryota > Metazoa > Arthropoda > Insecta > Diptera > Drosophilidae > Drosophila > Drosophila recens. The sequence continues at coordinate 458,008 of JBAMBJ010000823.1, forward strand.
TTTTAATAACAATAAGTGACTAATACCCTTTAAATTGGAGCTAGACAGACAAAGAGCAGCAACGCTGATACCTAAAAGTGAATTCGAGTAATTGTTTTGACAAAGATAAACTTTAACAAAATATACTATGCAAACAACAAATACATTTTCTTGTTCTTAAATCTATTTTTTACATTGTTCTATTTTAAAAATCAAAATAAATATGTAAATTTAGATTTGGACAAAGCAATTACTCAGCCTACTGTACATTGTTGGTCAATTGACAAGTGCTTTTCACCTGCAGTATGTAAAATTAATAATACAGTCGAACTTCCCTAACTCGAACTTCCCTAACTCGAATTCTCTCTAACTCGAACAAAATCGAGTGGCAATAGCGAGCAAATTTCATACAATTCTGCTTCCCTAACTCGAACTTTTTTCTCGGATAATGGTGATTCGAGCTAGGGAAGTTCGACTGGATTTTCTAATATTATTATTAATTAATCCAATTTTCAATATTACAAATCTTACGATTATTTCTGTTTTAATTCGAATCTCTTTAAAGTGTTATTTTTCTGCATTCACTTATTTTGACAATCAATTGACATTTTACTATTGTGTTGAACAGTTGTCAAAGTAACTGTTGACTAACCCAGTTTTAGCACAGTTTTGTAAGGTACAAAAATTAACTGTTGTCATTGGTAGCTTTGTTGTTTACCTATTTTTTATTCACATTGAATTAAATATTAAATGAAATAATTTTTTAAATTTATTTAAAGTTTTCTTTTGACCGCACCTCCAATCGAATGAGCGTGAGGTGTATGTCTGACAGCCCCCAGTCTGATTTAACCTCCTTCCTTCCCTGCCTTTCTTTCCCCAACCATTCCCTTAACCTGCCCGAAATAGCGACAGACTCGGGCTGTGTGAACTTGAACTTGTTCAAGGTCTTTAGTCAAATTGTTAGAGTGTTGAGAGAGGGGGGTGAGGGGGGGTTGGACAAAGACGCACGATGAACACGTCGGCAAGTTCAAGGACAGTCGACTAACAGTCGGCAGCAAATGGCCAGCAAATCTTTGGGAATGTTATAAACACTCTTTGTTCATATAAAAAATACAGTAAACTAAAAACAATGTTCGATTAGCACAGACAAAAAACAAATACAAATACAAATGCAATACAATTTTATTATTTTCTTTTTGCTTTGCCCCTTTTGCGTGCATTCCACATATGCGTGAGTTAGAGGGTGAGAGCGAGATGGGTGCATGCGGGTGTGTGTGTGTGTGTGTGAGTGTATGTCTGACAGTGCACTCACCTTTTCCTTCACAAATTTCAATTTGCTGTTTCGGCTACAAGAAGCTCTGCTGCTGCTGCTGCTGACTTCAACGGTAAAAACTGCGGCGCAGTAAATATTGTGTTGCTGTTGTTATTGCTGTAGAATGTGTTGTTGTCTTGTCCAAAAAGAAAGAATAACGCCAGCGCACGTCAACGCCAACGTCGCTGCCGACGTTGGGCCTCTCTCTCTAGCTTCCTTTTGCGTGGAATTTCCGAAATTGCACGCGGCTTCAAATTGTTATATTTTATTTGAACTTTATTTTCTATCTGTTACGTTTAATCAGTTCACTGTTATTTCTACTGTCACTTTTACGCTGTGGATTGGATTATAATTAATAAATGATTTTGGTTTTCACAATTTTCGCCGGATATTTGGTTATTTGCGACGTCCTTGAACTTGGCCAATGGACTTTCATTCTATCACTTTCCCATGCATTTCATTTGCTATTGACTTTCTCATTTGCGCACGATAATAAATTCAATTTCAATATTGTTTTATGGCGTGTATGTGTAATACACGTATGTATGCGTGTTTTGCAATTAATTGTTATTAAATGCGGTGAAGCTTTGAAAGTTAACTGCCGACGTCGGCGTCTGCTGCTGCTGCTGTTGTTGTTGTTGTTAACTCTTCACACGCTTCTCCGCACTCTTTCTACGCACTTTCCGAATGCGTGCTGTCTGTGTGTGTGCTTATGCCGACTCGTGCGTGTGTGTGTGTGTGTGTGAGTGTGGTGAAATCGTCATTTGTTAATAATCGTTTATATTTTTGGCATGTTTTGTTATTTTGTTTTGCAATGCCAATGCTTATTATGCTTTATGCCCGTACATCAACGTTTATTTCTTTGTTTGCTTTTATCGTCATATTCGGTTTTTACCTCTTGGCCAGTCTGACTCACACAAACAACGAGAATGCTGTTTTCTGTTGTTTTTTTTTCTTTTTTGCGAGTTTCTTTATTATCTCACACACTCACACATATCAATAAACATTTGTACTCAAGTAGGTTTTAATGCATGGCATCAATTAACTCATACTTTTAATTAAATGCAAAATAATTTAATTTTTATAGCAATCAAAGCTCTCCCAATAGCGCAACGCAACGTGCACAAACACACACACGCACGCACACACACACAGAGAGTCTCACTCATTCGCACACAAGCAGACGTATCAAGGCAAAAACAACACATATCAGACGAACGGCAGCAGCAGCAACAGCCGAAGCCGAAGAACAAGAACGACACTCACAGACACAACACAAACACACACACGCACTCATACCAGTATAAACAACGACATGTAAATTTTATAAAAATTTCATATTGTTTTTGTACTGCCGTCGTTGAAGTAACAAATAAGAAACTTCGAGAACAACAATATGTAATTGGCGTTCAGCTCAGTTTGCACTTTGTATCACAAATATTTATCAAACAATTTCATTAAGCAGCTATTTCGTTAGTTTCATGCAGCTTGCAACATGTCAGCTGTGCGCAATAAGAGTAAGAGAGAGCATATTGCTGAATTGAGTGGCTTTGATTATTGCTGCTGCTGTTGTTGCTAGCCTGTTGTTGGTCACCACAGCACAATGAGATTGCATTTATTTCGTAAATGGTGTATTACAAGCTTGTCATTTATAAAACAACTGAAAACACGAGACATTTTAAATGTTATTCCGGCTAAGCAACCGCACTCTCACTCACACTCATGCAATCAAACACACACACACAAAGTCGTTCATTTTTTTACGCGGTCTCCGTTTGCTTATTATTCGCCTTTTCATAAATTTTTGCGACTTTCTCTTTGCGTTGCGTATTCGTAGTTGGTTAGCTTACATTTAACAAGATGTACCGAAAAGCGTGTTTTAATTATTACTTCCGTTGCTTTTATTATTTTCACAACTTCTTCACGACTCGGCGAGACTGAGACGGACTGACGTCTGTTCACCGCACTTTTAAAACAACAAATACAACTTGTAGCAAATACAATTATGGCAACTTTATGCTATAAACAGTATTCTGTTACTTTAACATTTGACTCACTTCGGTCATTTGTTATCGACTTGGAAAAAATAATCGAAATTCTACTCAAAATGGCAGTGTTGTTGCTCAGCTGAACTGTAAAGCAGCTGTTATCGCTGTTACAGAGCTGGGAACTGTATGTTATTTCTTGCTTTCTGAAGAGGTGAATTTTTTTGAAGAAAGGTGAAAACGAAAGGAAAAAAACCCAGTGAACAAAAAAAAATAATGCGCAAAAAAGTTCAGAAAAGTGGTGTGATTGTTGGCTGAGCTTTTGCTGAGCTTTTAAACATGGCGGTATAACTATTTGAATATTAGTTCTTATTTATTTATTAATGTTATTTAAAAATACTTGTGCTCGCAATTTTATTAAATTGGTTAAGTAAATTTTTGTTTTTAAGCTTACCAGCAAATTGTAATTAAAACCAAAGATCGTATTGCGTTGCACATTCGGCGTTTCCAAAGACTCGTTTAGTACCGTTGTAGTTGTTGGCGTTGGCGTTGTTGGTGCTAAAAGCTTTGCCGGCGTTGAGGCCACAGTTGGCTTTATCAATAACCTGCAAATCTTGGGCTTCATCTTCGGATCCAGTTTGGTTGAGGTTATGTTGTAGTCATCAATGTCCTTCACAGGCGACAGCGATTGCATTCTGGGTAAATCCTCCAAATTGATCATCTTGTATTCCGGTTTTCTTTCTTTCTGTGAATCACCAAAAAATACTGAAAATACAAATCAAATTGCACACACATGTTGCATACATATAATACATACATACATATATAGTATTTGAATTCTCTGATATTATTGCAAATTTGATAGCACATTGTGTTTTTTTCTCTGATAGCAGAATCAATATATGAATACAGTATATTCGAATGTATTCATATCAATGCCGTGCATCAGTAGACTGATAAGGCTCATTGGCTTGTGCGTAGGTATGTGTGTGTGTGTCTGTGTGTGTGAGAATGTTTAATCATCCACGCCTAGCGACCACGACTGCAAACCCACCACTTATCAGTTAACGGTTAACGGACTACACCACGGGAGGTCCAAGAGCTGTGGGGGGTTACTTAAATTCACCAGGTAAACAAAGTTGTTCTCAGATACATTCTCGCATGCATTCGGTACAGAGATACAAAATGACATGATGGATATCTAGATTATATCGTCTATGTAAAACCATATCCGATTATTATAAATTTGAAGACCTATAGGAAATGTTTGGAAGAATTCATAAATCTTAAAGATACAACTACTATAATCCAGTCTATATGGATATACAGTCGAACTCCCCTAAATCAAATCAAAGATAATGTTCGAGGTTTGCGGTATGAGATATACGCTAGTGCTACTCAATTTAGTTCGAGTTAGAGAGAATTTGAGTTATAGACGTTCGAGTTATGGAAGTTCGAGTATGCATACGAGTATGTCTCTTTTATTTTGGTTTATTGGCTATTTATTTATTAAGATTTATTTATAAAGATAAAACATATTTACTTTACATGTATAAATACTTTATCAAAAAAATATCAAAGCTGCGATATCTTATAGTATAATACAGTTCGATACTACAACAGGGTAATCCTTTTGTAGAACACCCCCAGCCTTTTATTATTATATTTTAGTTTTACATTTTTTATATGCTGATAAGATCGTTGTTTTGTCAATTTCAGTCGTATTGATAAGTGTGCTTTAAAAGTTAAGGGAAATATTGATTAGACAAGGTAAATTAACTTCTTTATGAAAATATACGAGTGTGAAAATGTGTTTATAAATATTATGGGTTGATAGCGTAGACATAATAAATGCTAAAAGTTAATTTTGTAATTCAAATAGTCAGTAAATAAACCAAAGATAAATACATTTATATTTTCAATGAACTAAATTTCATCTACATATTTTGTATAACTTGTGATAAATTTGATCAAAATTATCTGATTTTTTGTAAGCCCAATCTAAATGTATCTTAAAAGCACACTTGTTTTCTGAGTCACAGCAGTCACAGAGCTTTTAATAAGCTTTGCTTGCTGATCGGTAGCTTTCATCAGTTAAAGCTGCAGATCGAAATTAAAGTCAAGAGTCGAGAGTACTCGCTCTTTGCAGTTTCCCAGCTATCCATGCAAAACTACACGTATTTGAAAAGACTTTCATGTATTTCATCAACTTATGTTAATATCATGCACATATGGGACAAGATAAAGAGCTTTCATGACTTTGGCAATGATCAAAATGTGGTAGAAACCGTAATGTGGTTGACCGCTTAGGGCCTCTCAACGATGCAAATTAACTAAGCCTTGTGTGACAGACGGAGAAACCTGTTTATTTTCAATATTTAACTTCTGTTTATTTTTCTGCTGTTTTGTCTTAACTTTATTCGCGGGATCAAAATCACATCTTAGATACGCTCTTCCACTGAGTGCAAAGTACATAGCACGCCTTTTATTGGCTTTAACAATTACCTCCTAAATAAAGTACATAACAGGTAAACATTTCCAAAGAATCTTCAATTCTACAGGGCCTTAGTTTAGAATTTAAATTTATAAAAATACAAAAAATGTCGTGTCAACAATACGATATTAGCACTCCTCTATAACAAATAGCTAACGAGTAATTGCAAGTTACAAATTACAAGATACAAATACGTCTCTATGTATTATATGATCAACAGAGCGAGAAAATGAAAAGATAGACAGCAATTAAGTTGGAAATGTAAAACTTGTAAGCTAAAACTGTCTACAGTGGCAATTAAGAGAATTTTTTACTCTAATATCATATGTATAGTTAAAAAACACGTTAACTAATTATTAACATGTGCAATCAAGCATATATTATAATTTTTACTATATACATATAAACAACCGATGCGAACACAAAATTCATTAGAATAATAAACGTAAATATGTATTTATTTTTAGCATGTTATACCCAGCAAAGGGCGATTCCAAGGGGTATGACAAACTGATAAAAAATACAGCACTATATTTAATCTATCTTTACATTTATGTTAGCCCATTTTTTGGACTGCAATCTATTTATAGTGGAATTTACTGCCGGTTTTTGATAAGGTTGAAGACGCAGAAGTTGTGAATACAGAAATTAATTTTATTTTAATTTTATTTATTTTATATCCCATATATCCTGGCAAACTTCTGTAGATCACCTTACACCTTGCTACAGGGTATATCCTCGTCGAGATGTGACCTTGTTTTGCTTTCTTTTTTTAATTTTAGGAAGCTTTAAAAAGCTAAACAACAACACGATGACCACAGACCGGTAATTTATACGAAAACATCGATATTAGACTTGACTCTCAACATATTTGTTTGTTTTTTGGGGAATTTTGAATGCAAAGTATTTACACAGTCAGTAAAGTAATTGTTTTGACCGAATTAAATGTGCACAGTTTGTTATTGTGTTTATTTTGTTTTAGAACAAATCAATAATAAATAAATAATAAGATCCATTGTTTAAGATTTATATAACTGTATATAAACACTTATATTCAGGGTGCCTTCTAATTAGCGTTGCACTAAACGAGCTTTATATGATTTACATGCATAGATTTGAATTTTGACAGACGCAAATCAAAAGTAGACACACGCACGCACACACACACAAGCACTTGTCACTCGGACACACACAGAGATACGCACACAGATACAATTGGCGAGCGACACGCGCTTAGTTTGTTGATTGTTAATAGGGCGCGAAAGTCTGACGACAGTGTTCACTATAACTATAACTTTAACGGCGCAATTCTGTCGTCCGCCATTTTTCGATAGCTTTGTGCAAATATTTAAATTTATTAATTGTTATAACACAATACATACATGCGTAACTTGGTTTAGTTTTAATTTGTTTATAACTGATTTTTGACACTTGTTATTTGGCGTTTTGCTTCCACAGAGCGATTTTCGTATTATTTGGCGTGCTTTACGTCAGTTTCAAAACAAAATTCCACAGGTGCTTCAAAAGCTTAAGAGAGCCAAGCGGTTGGGTTTGATGCAGTAGCGTATGTTGACGTTCTCTGAACGGTTCACAATATACTGAGCGTCCATTGGGCCGAATGCCAATGCGAATGCCGCTCTTCAGTTCGGTTCGGCTCGGTTCGGTCAGCTGGTCGGCACCTTCGGCCCGCTCGTCTTCCCTCGGCCCCACATCGCGCGACGCGACACGCGATGGCGCTTCACGATAAAACTGAAACAAACACAGAAAATACATAGCAAAAACAACAACAACGAGAAGAAGAGCTTAACGAGTGCAGAGAACTCTCTGTTGTTGCTCTCTTATTTGATTGTGAGAGTATGCGTGTGTGTGTGTTTGAGAGATAATATTTATTGAGCCGTCTGCCATAATATTTGTAATGTTGTCGCTTGTTTTTACATAGAAAAGTCGCATTTGAGTGTCAGGAATCACAGATAATGGCAAATTAAAAGTAGACAAACTTAACGGATACTTTGGAAATAGCAATAAAAGTCAAACAAAGAGTTTAACAAACACTTACCTTGCCTTTATTTATCATTTCTTAACTTACAGAGTGTGTACAGGGTATAAATGAGTCGATACGCAATAAACTTTGCATTCCTACACGCTTATTTTTCATACTCTTCACTTGCCGATCTATCGATATTGGCGATTTCTGATAAGCACTTGCATGAGTAATGTTTCAAGCGATTCATATATTTATAGACTGTAATATAGGGTATATATGGTAATAGCTTTGGACTTGCCCAAACTGAATAATATTGATTCCCCCCAATGAATAGACGGTGTTTTCTATTACATATTAGTTATCTTTTTATTTATATGTATTCCCATTTGACTTAATATACATAAATATATATAATTTCATACAATTAGATTTACGTCTTTAAAGTTGCTTTGCCTGCATTCCATCTAATATTCCTCTTCTTCTTGTTCTTCTTACTCTGTTTCTTCTACACAATTTTCTTATAAAAGATGATACAATAGATAAAGCTTAAGAACAGTTTGCAAATAAATTTGATCTAATAAAATTAACTAGAATTTATTATTAAGGTTATACAAAAGATACATAATCCATACAATGAGGCAAGAGATAGATAAGTGGGGCTTATTGAGGGGCAAGGGTTAGCTTGATAAATCCGGAATGAGAACAAATATGTGGACGGATATGCGCAAGTATACAAGTAGATCTTGGGTATGAAATTTATGAAAATAATAAACAAAAAAATATAAAACAGATAGAGTATTATCAAGTAAATAAATATTTACATGGAATTAACATGAACTGTCTTAATCGAATGCCATTTGAAGTATTCATTTAATGTATCTAGTATAAATACTATGGTGAATGATTTGTAAAACTTTCTAAATTTTGACATTGTTTTTTAAGTGTATGTTTGTATTCGCTATTTGGTTTATACATTTTTCGAAAACAGTAAAATCGACTCCAAAACTTGTTTCTGGTTAGCTAATAAAGTTTGGTTTGGATTTGTTGTTTGTTGTGTATCATATTTGTTTTGTCGTATTTGTATCATCATTTGTTAATGTATCTTAGAGATACGCACATCTGAGCAGATTGACATCGTTATGTACGAGTATCTATCGAGTTAGTCTTAGTGTTTAGCTAAATAAAACGAGACACAATGCTAAAAGAAGTCTACAAAATATTGAAATACCAATTAGCGTCGCCAGTCTTTTGCCAATGTTGAAGGCGTTTTAGCGACGCGTCGAGCCGGAAGATTGAAGTTTCAGACGTATCTGATAAACCTCGCTGTAAACATATGTATATACACATACATACATTTATAGCTAATCAAGCGACAAGTGCTCAGCGGTTATCAGTGCTACTCTATTAAGTAGCAGCTCTTGAGAATATATATTCTTATTAAGTCCACCACAGAGATAAGTGACAGATGTTGAGTTTCGTAAATCTATACTTGATAGCCCCACGCCCCCACCTTCAACATAACTGTAGACTATCAGTGTTGTTATAGCCACAACAAAACTTCATGATAGCTTAGCAGACCCCATAGACAGTTAGTAATAGCCAACTAACTATAGCTGCCTGACTCAATGCAATACTGAGTAGAATATACATACATATGTATAACGAAGACAGATACGAATCTAGTACACACATGTGAAAACATATGTGCTTATCAATAGTACACAAGGAAAAATTAATTTAAAATATTACAAAAGTTCGTACTTAAGATTTGAAATTGATGTGTTGTTGGTAACACTTGAATCAAGTAAGAAAAGTGCTTAGAATAAGTACAGAAAAACCTATTTCAAGTTTAGTAACTTGAGTTGTAAAATTTTAATTAAATATTCGGATAAAATGGTCTTTGTTTATGACTCTAGTTAAAAAAAAACTGACCCTAAGTACAGAATTATACTTAGATCAAGTAAAATACTGTGAGAAGTAAAAAAAAAAAGTTTGAAAAAAAAAATTAAATTTATTTTATGTGCAGAAATAAAAAGTGTTTTTTTTTCGAGTTTTAACAAAATGCCGCTGTATGTACATATGTGAGTACGAGTGTTTATGTCAATATGGAGTAATGTAGATTGAGATTACTTAATAATGCTGATTTTTGGAAAAGGAAGATATCTGTGATATATATCTTTATCTAAATATATATCGATACACAGACACAGACATGAATAATGCCTAACAAACGATGCTTACAATCCTAAATATGCTATACAGATATATCTTTTATATATTTTTTTTATCATTTATCATAATGTTATTGGATTTATAGTTGTGTTTTTGCTGAAAAAATATGTTCGATCTGTTTTGTTTGCTTAAATATTACTTAGCTTTTCTTTTGCTTTTGTTTTGTTTTTGTAAAATATACACATACATATACAATATATAGATATATCTTTATGTTCAGTTGTAGATAATAGAAAATGGCATCAGTATGCTTTATACCCCATATAAATGGTGTGTTTATCATTCTAATTTACAGTTTACAGATTTAATTTTGGTGTTAACTCAAGGGCCTAGGGAAGAGAAAAGGGGGAAAGACAACTTAAAGCCAAAACTAATGGTGTTCTCAAGACCCTTTTTATAAAATGTATAAAATAAAATGTATATATTTAAATGTATATATGGCAATGATATGGTAAATATTATTACTATGATTAGCTCTCAAAAACTAGAATTTAGTTTAGTATTCGATTAATTTGTATGTGTGTGCAAGGAACATAATTACAAATAATTTAGGAGATCATTTCCTTCATAATAATAATAAACAACACAATTAACTAAAATAATTATAGATGAAATTAATTTAATTTAATTTCAAAGTGCTCTATCGATGCGAATGCAAATTACTTTCAACCCATTTATAGAGCGACGTCTGGGATCTTGCAACCCATTCCACATTGGAGGCGACACTGCTGAGCGTCATGTTCAGAATGGACATGCCATGACCGCGTCCAAATCGATGCACCAGGGATTTAAGCTATAAATAGAATATAATTTTAGTTAAGCTCTGGCATTGCAGGATTTATTTTATTGAAGACAAACATTATTATTTTAATTATTATATTTAAGTTTGTTTCGCCATTTTAAAGATATAACGCTTATTTTTGGTGATTAACGTTAACTACTATTATTAGCTATCATCCTACTAAATCGCAACAAGATCAGACTAATAGAAAAGTGATAATGGCTTATTTAAGTTTTTAAGCAATGTAAGTGCCTAAAAGTATGCAATATTTTTTTAATGCATATTTAAATAAGTAACGGGTATCCCATAGTCAGGAACTCAACTATAGCATTTCCCGCTTATTGAAAATGCGATCTTACCTCATCGTAATCGAATTTCGTAGCCCCGTATTGCGTTATGGCCGATATCACTTTGGCAAAGCTAATCGTGCCCGCTCCCAGACGCTTCTCCAGCTCAAACCATTTGGCCTGCAGAAATCGGCAGGCCATCGCACCCCCTGTCGGTGTGCCCGCAATAGCCTTGAGCACCTGCACCACCTCCTCGGTGGGCAGCATGGTCACATGCGAGAGCAAACGATTCTGCAGCCAGGCATCCTTGGTCCTGCCCAGCGCACGCAGCAGCTGCATACGTTCCACAAACGTCTCCGAGGTGCGTTGCAGCGTCACAAAGCGTTCCCAACAGTGTTGCCAGTATATGTACTCCCCGGATAGAATAGAACCCGTGTAGACCACCTGAAAAAAACAATTTTTAAAAGTATATGTATTAAATCAACTTAATTACTACCAACTAACAAAAAAAAAAATGTTAAATACCTTGATATAAATTTAACAAATCATCCTAATGTATAATATTTCAAGCTTGATTTAAAATCTTTGGGATAAATAATAAAGCCCCTATCTTAGTAAGTACGTTAGAACTACTTTAAAAATTAATATTATACCTTAAAAAATGTATACAAGAAAATTAAAGAAAAATTTGACTTGTAATGTTGCTAGATCAAAAATCAGAAAAACTATCAACTTTCCTAGCTGATTAGATTTCCAAGCGGAATATTACTTTTATCCTGAATTGGCCTCTAAATTTATTCTGCATTCAAATTTCATTAATTTCGTTTAAATGATTTTTTGCTCCAAAATATCAGTTTTATAAAAAAGGATCAGCTCGTGAAGATTTTAAAATTCACAATTTTAAATCTTCAGTTTTAACATTTTATCAACTCCTTCTGAAGCACTAAATACTACCACTCACCTCTCTCAGATTGGGAGCAATAGCCGAACCATTATAATATAAATATTGATTCAGCATATTCTTAGCCTTGGTGATGCTATCAATGTCCTCCCACAGCACAGAAGACAGCAACACTTCCGGACGCATGAGTCTAAAATGAAATCAAGTCTTAACATAAATCCGAGTAATTAATATAGCTCGCAGACTCACCTGGTGGCCACATCGCCCTCATCGACCCAGCCCACTTTTTCCATAACCGTTGATATTTTCATTTTGATAAACTCGCTGAGCATGAGGAAGCACTCGGAGTACTTGAGAATGCGTCGCCACTTCTCCAAATGTCGCACAGCCAAAGCCATTGGACCATAATTCGTTTCACTTGGCAAATATTGTATCATGTTCATCGTAATCTCACAGGGCAACAAATTCGCATGGCACAATGTAAATGCATCTGACAACATGCCCAGACGATCCTGAAAAACGGAAAAGATTCCCGCTTAAGTAAAGATAAGGAATAGTTGCATATGGAATACAAACCTCACTGCTGAAGCGCTTCGGATTGTTGGACAGCTCCTCTATCAGACTAGCCCAGTTATCATCGTTGTAGACAACGCGATAATAACCGTTTTGTATGGCATTCACCTTGATCCATTTCACATTCTCCGGCACATTGAAAGTAACTGCAAAGAGTCAATAGTTTAGAAGGTTAACATGGGTTAATTGCTGTAATTACTGGTCATATCATGGCATCTGTTTCTAGCTAGGTTCTGGAGATACTTATTATTTGATTAAAAATAGATTTAGTATTTTAATGATTTTTGAGCTAGAGTTAAAGTAGATTTAGCTGTATAATCATTTATATAGCGATCACTGATCTCATTTGTGTTATAGCTTGTAATATAGATGTAAATTCTATAATCATTAACTCGATGATCACATGTTCAACTTGCATATTGACTGATCATAAATCACATTTGGATAAATTACGTAGCGATCGCTGATCAAATTTGTGTTAGAGGTATGATCAGTTCATGTATTAATATTTTTAGTAATAACTGATCTAATTTGTTTATAAAAGATTCAGTTGTTTTAAAATAAATTCATTTAATTCAAATGTTTAACAGGCTCAGTTACTTAATAATCTCTCTCACGATCATTGAATTCAATTGTTTACTTGAGAATAAACTTAGTTTTTAAATGAAAGCATTCTTTTAGATCTTGTTGGTGTCGTTATTGAATGATCATTGATAATATTTCTGCTAGAAATATAAGAGATTCTGGCATTCTCTAGTGATCACTAGAGTTGTGTCGTTTCGTTCTGAAAAAGTTCAAATGAACGGGTCATTAAGATGAACGAGTGAACTTATTCAGTCAATCATGAACTAAACCGATCATTTCGCAGCTGGTCAGTATTTTTTAAAAAAAAAATTGTACATGTAACAATGCTTTAATTTCATATATTTTTAAGTTTTAAACAGTGTGAAGGGTTATTTAAGCCCAAAATAAAAACAATTTCCTCATTTTGCTCATTTTCAATAAGCCAAGGTATAGGTATAATCCAAAATATTAAAAAATAATCCTTAATATATTTGGTAGCTGTCGTCTATTATTATTAATAACTTAAAACACATTTCACATCCCACTAAAAAAAAACAGTTGTAGCCTATTCACATCGTTTATCTTTCATAAACAACTGACCAACTGATCAAAATGACCTATTCATCTTTCATCGTTCATGACCAACTGAATAGAAATCTTTCATCGTTCATAGTTCATGACCAACTGAATAACTGAACTAAATGACTGATTTAGTTCACGACCGAAAAATGAACGATTGAACTTATTCAGCAAATTGAACTAAAATGCCCAACTCTAGTGATAACTGATCTCATTTGTGTTAGAGATAATTTAGATTGTGTTTTAAAATGCTCTTGAATGATTTATTTGATTTTTATTTAAATTAAAGGTAGGCTTGTTGCCAAGTTTAGAAAAGCTCGCTTAGAGATTCCAGAGGTTATCGGTTCAGTTTTTAAAAGATCACCATTTGAAGAGCACATTTTACTCTCTCTATCTCTCTCTCCTAATCTCTCACTTACTCTTTTACTCACCATCGACATTCTGCATCCAGAGAGTTTCGCTGACATTGTTGATGTCCGTCACATAGGTGACCGGGAAGATCCACTTCAGATGGGGCGGTGACTTGTGCTTGCTGGCCTGTGTGGTGGGCGCCACTGTGCTGGGCATGTCGGTGGCATTCACAGTGGTCTTGTTGTAGTTGTTGCCATCGTAGGAGTCGTCGTGGATGGCAAGGAAGTCGGCGGGCTTAAAGGGACGCTGCGAGATGGAAATGCTGTTGCCCATTTTGGTGACTGTGAGCAGCGGGAAACCTGGCTGATGGGTCCACAATGTCATCATGTCCTTGATGTTCTTCGATCCGTTGGCCTTTTTGGTGCAAATCGTCCAGAGATCGGTTGGCTCGGCGGTCTTGAACCGGTTCACCTTGAGGAAGGTTCCCAGACAACCGCGGAATCGGTCCTCGCCAATTGCCGTGTGGAGCATGGAGAAGATCGCAGCGGTTTTCTGGACAAAGAAGTCCTCGTTGTTGCCATCGTGACTGGTGCCATTCATGATGCTATCCCAGCCCTGTATGGCATCGATATCCAGCGCCGCCGTTGCCATTTTCAGCAGATACATCTCGCGCAAGGGCCAAGTGTCCTGGAGAGGAGCCAGCGCATGGATGCCCAGATATTGGATGAGTCCCTCCCACAGCCAGACATCCTTGAGCACCTTGCGTGAGGTGATGCCTCCAAAGAACTGCCGCACCATGGCCTCGGCAATGCGCAGGGCACTAAACTGATACTGCTCCGAGGTGATCGAATGCGGATCTGTGAGGAACGAAGTCTTCAGAGTGACCAGACCCAAGGAGGAAATCAAATTGCGATCCAGCGAAGGTAAGGCTACGAAATCCACCTTGGTCAAGGGATAACTGATGTCCAGCCATGTCTGCAGATACTCCAGCACATCCCGAGATGTGTGAAGTATAAACGAGGAACGTGGCAACAAATCCCTGGGCGCATAGAAAGTATACGAAGGTGCTCGCTTTATCGAGGAGCCTGTGGACTGCGACAACGAGGTCAGATTCGAGGGCTTCCCGTTCCCATTGAGGATCACGGGCAGAGCTGTCGTCGTGGAGCTCACGTTATGAAACGGCGTCAGATTCACATTGAGCGAGTGCGTCAAGGCTGTAATATTCCTTACCGGCGGATTCTTGCTCTTCAGCTGCGTGTAGTTGTTCAGCTGGGAAGTCTTCTTGCCGCTTCCAGCCGTGGCTGGAGCAACTGTTGTCGGTATATAGGCGGCTGAGGGCTGCAGGGATTCCCGCTGAAAGTCACTGACCACCCAGGCAATGGCATCTGCTGGCAATGGAGGCGTCTCAATGAAGTCGTCTCTCAGCTGCAGCACAAATTCAAATGATTAAGAAAGATTTTCGAGCAAGTAACTCCTGTTTACTTACCAATCCTGTGCCCATGTAGAAGCCCACATCCTCTGTCGTATGCACTATGGAGTTGGAAAGACCGATGTGGAAGCGATCCCGGAACACGGAGACACGGAAGGGTGCACGCACATGTGGCTCGTCGAAACAGGGAAAAGCACGACGTGCTCCATTTGGTCTGAAGACTGTGGCGGCGAGCAGACTGTAAAGGAAAGATTGGATAACATTAGATTAAAGTTTTTTGAAGAAGGCAAAAATGTTAAAAAAATGTTGGAGTAGAATCGGAGTAGGACATTTAAAAAATAAACTCAAGGATTTCAACTTCTAAAAGATCCAATTACTTACACCGAATTATTAACATTATATTAATACAAGGGATAATATTACAGAAATTGGGAAATTTCTTAATACAGAAGAAGGATCAGTTTCAAATACAAATTTTCTCTGAGTTGAAATTTATCATTTTCTTTAATTCTTACATAATTTCTGTTTACTCAACCTAACATAAGCTCTTGTGCTATTAAGCTTCTTTTTTGTATATTTGAGATTTTTTTCAATTTTGTTTCTATTGTAAATTATTTGTATTCATTTTCAACTTTATCTTAACATAAGATCTTCTAATGCCATTATTTCAATATAACAATCATTATCACAGGCATTATTGTAATTCCATAAATTTTTTAGATACTATATGTTACTTTGTTTTCATACTTGTAGTATTTCTTAATAATTATTTATTATTTATATTTTAACCTTCTAAAACAAATTTAAAGAAAAGACTTTAAAAATTCGAAATTCAACGATATTGAGGAGTTCATAAACGGACTATTTTTTAACCCCTTCTTAGACATACCGTTCTCGTCCATTGAAGCTCTCATACTGATCCACATAGAAGCCCTCGGGCTCGGGATTCAATTTGGAATACCAGCGCAAATTTAATGTATAATTGGATTTCTTCTTGAGTTTCTCCTTCACTTCAATGTACAATTGCTGACGTGGCGGAAACTCCAATATCTTGACAATCTTCAATGCATAACCCTTGGGACCGGGTGTGACCAGGGCCTAAATGAAATTTGCAATTAGTTTAAACACTCAAACGCTAATTGGTAAACTCTGAGTGGACTCACCTTCTCGGTTACATTGAGGTCCTGAATGTGCAGCACAATAAAGTTGGTTTCCTTCTCAATGAACAGATCGATGGTGACTTGACCTGCAGCAGAATTTACATTAGAATGGGGAGCAACATTTTCAGGAAGTCTCTCACCTTTCACATCGAGCGTTGTGAGATTGGGGTGTATCGTTACCATATACCGCATGGGTCGGGCACTGGTGGGGAGCATCTTCTCCAGCCAGGGAAATGGCTCCCCGTTCGTTGCAATCGGATTGAATGGTAGTGTGTTGTTCTCTTCATCCGTTTCATAGCCAGACGTCGTTTTGCCCGCACAGGAACAGTCTGCAAAAGGTCATACACACAAATGCAATGTTCAGGTTACCATTTTTACATTTTTTGGGTATGAGTTTGGGTTTTTTTGTCTGCTTTTCTGACTTTGTTGATTCGGTTTGGGAATTGTGGTCTAAGCACATTGATGCTTGATGTTAATCAACTGCGTTTTACACGATTAACAAAGAGAACAAACACAAAATATTGTACTTATGTATAAAAGGGGGGCATTAAAATCTCTAGAGGGTAGAAGATACTCTTTCTTTTTTCTCTTCATCTTTTTTTTTTGCTTGGCAGTAAAATTAAAAAGTTAGCACAGCAAAAGTTGAAATGACAAAAGATTTGACGGGGGTTTTGCTAGCACATCTAAAAGTATTTAACTATCAAAAAAAATTATTTCAAAACATATGTATTAACTTGTTAAATAGAGTTACAAAATTACAAATTACAACAACTTCAATAATAATATATTTTATGCCATTGTATAGAAAAAGTTTTATGTACCACAGATTAGGGCTTAGATAATGAGAAATCTATTGATAATGGATATGAATATTTATTAAATGCTTCCTTCCTGCTTTGGGAACGATCTGACGATATATTTTTACTTATATTTACACTTTAGGATAAGTAATATGTTTTTATTTAAAATAACACTTTCGCTTTAAATTCAAGAGCATACTTTAAGGCTCATCTTAAGTACTACGCCAAAAAGTATGCTACAAAATCTAAAAAATTGATAAAAGTGGAATTCAAAAGAGAGACATTAAAGCGATAGAAGAAAAAGTATATTAACGATTAAAAACAAGTGAAATTAAATGAAAGCTACTTTTTCGAGCATATCATGTTTATAAAATATTTAAAACTAGTTAGACACCTAAAAGAACTTTTAAATTAAACACAGAGTTATGATGTCCTTAAGTTAAGGAAGTAACTCAAATGCAACTAATTAACATATACAATCTATAGTATAGAGAAAAGGTAGATAGTATACAACAGATGATGACAGCGACATGCCAACGGATTATAGGGTATAATACTATGACATAATGGCATTATGAAGTTTGACAGTGTTACGAGTATTTTTACCAGTATTTAAAGAAGTGGGTTGGAAAATTTGTTACTCACATTTTTACCAATCAAACAAGCATTTAAGAGAAGTTTTCATAAATATGTATATAATTTTATGTTTTGTTTTGTTTTTTTTTACAAAAAACAAAGAAACAACAAAGTGTAAAAAAGGAAAACGTTAAACAAATTATGTATACATATTTATTATATTTAGAATACGTATGTTATTATATTGATTATATTTAAATAGCAGATACTTATTTGTGAATAATATACACAAATATATTGATTATATAAATATATAGGAAAAGCTTATCTTTAACTGTGTTTGTGTTTGTTTTTGCAAATTGAAAATGCTTTTCCAGGCTGACCATCAGTCAATTAATGCGGGAAATAAAGTGCAACGGCAAAAGGCAATAATTGACATGAATACTTTTCAGCATAGCCTGGTCACACAGTGTTGCACACACACTCCCACACACACACATTTAGATGTCTGGCGCTTTGGCTCCGTAATGCAATTAGCTTTCAATGCATTTAGCCCCATTAAGTATGCAACACAAGGTTTATGTTTGCACTTTGCATACATTTTGCAACGTAATATGCACCATTGCAACCCCTTTGCCTCCTTTCTTCCTTGTGGCATACCATGTTATCAGAGGTCTACTTGCCGCATTGCCACACAAAGGAGAGCAGGAGTCGGGGCATCTATGCCCAGAATATTATAATGGCATTTGGTCTGTGTTAATACTATTAAAAGCATATTGCAACAGGCAGCAACAGTCGATGTCGATGTCGATGTGAAGGTGTCTGTCTACTGCGGCAGCAACCTTCATCAACTTGATGCGATTACATACTCATATCGCATAATCATATTTCGAGTACATGGACATATATGTATGTATACTGAGAGTTTACTTATGCAAGGGCTGCTCTGTGTTTAGCATGTTTTATAAATAGTAGCTGTGGTTTGTCCTTTAATAAGAGTTCTTGATAAGAAGTGTATAAACCATAGAGCTGCAGTTGATTCTCGGCCTATCTTAAAAGAACTTCTGTAATTACTATATAGTGTTTCCATTTTCAAACCTATCACGGTAGAACCATTATCTTAAATTACGCATAAGCTATGTGGACCGTGTGTGTGTGTGAGAGCATATACAAAAGATGTGATAAACTGTTTCCCTGTGTGCAAATACAAACGGAAAACATATTTGTTAACGAAGGGGAATAAAACGAGGCAAGCAGCCATCGTTGTTGTTTTGGCTTTTGTCATACTTGTTGTGGTGGTAATACAATTACAAAAAAAAACAAGAGAGAAGGAAATAAAGCAAAACAAAGAAAAAAGAATGCAACCGAAGTGCAAATATGCACAGTGCAACCTACCATTTTGTGGTCCAGCGTAGGCAATGATAATCGCCGTCAGCAGGAGGGATCCCAGCACGATGCCCGCGACGAGGAGAGCGCGTCTCTGGGAGCAGACAGCGACTCCGACTCCGGTTCGCGTCTGTCGTCCGCCGCTCGATTCGCCACCTGGAAAATGTAATTAAAGTCAGACAGAATAAGAGAAAAGAGTTGAGAATGATGGCACAGCAGGTCGAAGTAATGAAGAGAAGTCAATTTCAATTTTATTGTATATATGTAAATACTGGTTGACACTCACAGCTCAGGAAAAATAATTGTATATATAGAGTATTTTTGCGTATTTTCCTATGCCATGGAATAGGAAAGCGTAGAGCCTAGTATATCAATACTTTTGGACACCACTGCCCTAAAAGTACTCTGACAAATACTTCATAAAATAAAATATTGGGAGAAAAATATTACGACTTATATTAATAAGAAAATATAAATATAGAATTTAAAACTAGTATTAACGTAATTAGAAAATAAAAATTAGTTAAACTGTAGCTCGAAAATTTAAAAGAAGGAACAAATCTAAGACAAAATGTACTACCGTTTAATGTTTAATAATTGTTCTAAAAAATAATTCAATATATTTGTAAAGCTCCATAATAATTCTAAAAAATATCAAAAATAGACTGAACTTGTAAAGTCATTTAGGTTTATGTAATTTTTTTAAATTTTTATAATATTGTAAAATTAATCGTAATTTATAATATTAATTTCTATTGTATCTGTGATCTAATAAGAGACAGCAATGTCTGCTTTAAAAAAAATTAATAATTAAATAAATAAATAAAAAAAAACAAACATTTTCTTGCCCTTAGAACCATTTAAGTATGCATTTTTTGGAAAGTGAATTAAACTGGAGACAGAAAAATCAAAGCTTTTTTTCCCTTGTATAAATCAGATACTTTGATTTTTAAAAATTTGAATACTGTGAATGTTTTGCTTTATAAGTATCCTAGTTTTTGTTTCTTTTTTTTCACCCATCTTTAGGTTGCTTTAAATGTTATACTTAAATTTTTAACTTTGTTTTTCTTAATATGAAAACACTCGTAACTTTTAAGCGGTATCAATTAACTTTAGTAGCCGCCTATTGTCTTGATTTACCTGATAGAAATGCACAATCATCTAAATCCGGATCATTTGTCATTTCGATGCGCTCGCGCCGCCAAATTTTTGCACCTTTCAGACCGCCGCCAACGACCGAAATCTTAACGGGGCCGATATCTCTTTGTCTTCCGGCCAATACGTTAACTTTAACTGCGTTTTTTGCTAAAAACGCCGCCGACTCAAGTTAGACTTTAACTATTTACACACGTATGTATTTTTGATATGAGCACAATAAAGTTCAAGGTTTGTTGCTATTTATTTATTTTTTTGGTGGAAATCAAAATCAGAATTTTATATGGCCAACAATCAATTCGAACCCTTTTTGCTAAACCAAGCCAAGCCACGTGTAGTCCATGCATATTTTATTTACTAGCCACATTTATGAAGCCAAATATCGAAGAGTTCTCTCTCTCTCTCTCTCTATAATTTTCTATACCTCTCTCTCTCCCTCTTTCTTTCTCTATGTATCATCGACGAGCTGATAATCTGCTAGTCAAATAATCGTATAATTTATGCACAGTCGAAACCCTTGAAAAGAAGAGAAAAATATATGCACAGCCTCCCCCTTTAGACGTGGCCAAAAAGCAGCCGCCCTTCCGGTCGTCGCAGCCGGCATCCCGTCTAGTCATTTGCCCATTTGGAAGGAGGCAGAGACGTAGACGAAGACATAGACGCAGTTCTCGACGTAGTCGCAGTCTGTGTCTGCAAATTTTTGGATGTTGCTCGCAATTTCAATGTCGCATTGAATTAGTGAAAAGCGCTTTTCAACGCCCAAAAATTCAACCCCCGAAAATATTCCTCTGAATGCTTTGTCGGCATTTTACAGTGTGTGTTTGTGTGTATGTGTGTTGTTATGTCTACCGTCTGCCTTTGAGCAGTACTTGAAACTGAAGTTGCATTGAGCATCCTTAACGAATTTTATGCGGTTATCAAAAAAAAAAGCATCAAAAATATAAAAGAAAATTGTGATATGCTCGACTTTTGGTAAATAATAATAAACTCTAAATTTAATCAGCATTATTTTATTCCGGCATATCATGCAGAAGTTATTCATTTTGCGTAAAATAGCAAAAGACCAAACACTTTGCTTATCAACTGATAAGATTCTATGGATAGTTTATGAATCCAATTCGCTTGAATTATACTTAGTATGGTGTTGATTAGATTCCAGGAGTCGTCAACTGACTGCAACAACTGAGAAATGCCGGTTCACAATTATTTAGGCAAAATAAATAATCAAAAAAAAATATATCTACATTTCCGAAATCGGTTTTGTGATTGAACTCATGTTCAATTTGTCTAATTTGGGATTTTATATTGAGGGTATTCCCTAAAGATAATTGTTAAGGTAACTAACGCTTATAAAAATGAGTTGTCATCGCCTTATTGTAAATATTTATTTATGTACTTTGAGTTGTGAGAAACAAGTTAATATGTAAAATCAACTTGTGCTCAACTAGAAGATACATTGAACTCAGCTTTAACGTAAGATATACGTTTTAAATGATGATTTAACTGTTTGAAAACATTCTAAAGGTACAGCTCAATTTCAAATAATTTCAAAGTATCATTTGAGAATATTTCCTGCTGTCGTAATTATCTATTTTTGACTATAAATCATCTAGCTATTGTTCGTTTAACATTTATTTCCACATATCACGTATACGACTCGCGCAACAGTGTGAATTTTCATTTATTTACTTTCGCTCATTATAATGTGTAATATAATACAATGCCTGGCCATTATAATGCCTACACTTGTCGCTTAAACACTGAAATAACCTTGGGTTTATTCTTTTAATACCCTTTCTGAGGGTATTAGCATTTTATGAAAGATGTTTCAGATATTTAGTATATAATATTGTTATGAAAGATAGCTCATATAAAATGTTTATTTTTTGTGCGAACCAGAATTGATAAGAATGAAAACTTATACATAAAAGCTTTTCTTCTATAGTGTCAATATCTTATTAATATGCCATATGATAGAAATTGCCCATCAATAATATATGATTGCTTTTATCACAATCGGCAAGAGCATACAATATTCGTTAAATTAAATTTGTAATTATTTTACTGTTGACACCACAAGGTAACCGTCATGTTAATGTAAGAACTAAACAAAGAATAATTGTATTGTTTCCAAGCTTCTGCATTTGTTTACATTCTCATACATGTCATTATCGGGGATTTGTTGTTGTTAAACGCACAATATTAGAAGCTAAAACTAAAACGCCTATGCAGCGAGAGAGAGAGAGAGTGCTATTGAGAGCGTAAATGCAAGAGAGTATGCCAACCACATGGCAGCTGGAATGAGCGCTGAGCACGATTGAGAGTGAGAGCGGCAGCAAGAGAGAGCCGCAACTCCTTTGTGCTCGCATTGGAATCTGTGTTTTGAAAATGAAATGTCAAAATGCAAAAGCTCAACAACGCGCATTTCCTTACACGAGTGAGCTGTGAGCTGTGTGTGTGTGTGTGCGTGTGAGTGGGAGAGAAGAGTATAAGTGAATTTCCTGTTTTGTCTTAGCTTTTGATTATGCGGCGTTTCTTTGGCGAGAAACGAGCGTGTTTCTGAGTGCTTTTTGAATGCGCGTATATATGTCAATAGTGCGCTTTCCAGTCTATATTTTTTTCCATTTGCTTTTGATTTTTTTTTCAGCTGTTTTTTATTCCTTTTGCTTTTTTTTTTGCCACTTGACTGAATTGCGAGTGGGCTTTAGTGCATTTGCCTACGAGGCGGCAATGGCAAAGGCAGCGTTTGCATTTCTGTTGTGAAGTCCCAACAATAAATGTTGACATTTGATTCGGACCAGTGAATCGGTTATAACCCAATGTACATATTTGCATTTGCTGTTGTTGTTGTTGTTGGTAATGCTGATGATGGGACTTGGCTTGGATGCAATGCAAAAGGTCAAAATAGCAACAATTAATCAATGGCAATGCAAGTGACGCGTTGCGTTCAATTAAGCCAAAGCTCGTTATTTGTTTTGGCCTTACACTTTGAACTTTAAGCTTTGCTTTTCACTCAACAAAATAAAATTTGCGATTGATTTCGTTTCACTTTAAAATTGATTTCGTTGAATTTCACGTGCTTAAATTCGTAAGCGTAATTAGCTTTAATTAATCAAAACGCTGATTGATTTTGGGTTTCTTGCTTTTCTTGTAATATTCTTTTTTTTCCTCCTTTTTTTTTGGCAATTTCTATTGCCCTTTTTCGTTATAGACACGCACAGTGGGTAGGGAAGGCAGTGGGAGGGGGCAACACGCGACGCATCTGTGTGTGTGTGTGCTTGTGTGTGTTTGTGTGTGTGTGCGTGTAGAGTGTGGAGTTTCCTTTTATTTGATTTGATTTTTTTTTTTGTCAACACGGGGATTCGGTTTTCAGATTTGTTTCGTGTGGCACGCGCTTTGTGATGCGTTTGAGTGCGCGTACATTTTCCAACTGGATGCTGCTGTGCCCCGTTGTGGCGTCTCCGGCTGTGAAAAGCATTTATTTGCAGCAACCCTCCGACAAATTTAATGGACAGTCTTGTTACCCCCAATACACTTTCCCCCCTATTGTTGCCTGCTCTTTGCAGCGCATGTCCATCCGCTCTCGCTTCAATTACACTCACTCTCGCTCTGCCTTCCGCTCTCGCACTCTCTCTTTGTCTGCAACTTTGGCTCTCACCTGCGAAAATGAAAATGAAATTTCTATGTGTACTTTTGCCGGTTCCCTTTGGCCCGGCACCGTTACCGTTACCGTTACCGTTGCCAAACAACTTGTCCACATAAATAGTGGAGTGTTTTTGGTGTTGCCAGGCACATCGAGCGAAGCTGCAACCCTTAAACAGCATCCCCTCCTCCCCCGCCATGCATCATCAACATCCCCACGATCTGTATTTGTAAGTATTTCTCCCCAGTTTGTTTTATCTAATTGTTGTTGTTGTTGTTGTTGTTGTTTCTTCTTTATCATGTGTTAGTCAAAAGTTCAATCGGAAAACACTTCTTCTTCTTTTTCTTCTTGTTGCTGTTGCTAGTTGATTAAGGGATGGATGCTGCTTTTAGATGATAGCAGTAGTAAACTTAACGTTGCCATGACGCGAATTCCGCATGAGATTTACGAGCGCACGTTTCACTCGCATTTGATGCTTTCGACTGCTGCTTTTTATTGCCTACTTTGAGGCGTCTTTGCAAATGGAACACAATTCCGCATTGCATTATAATTGTGACTATAACTTCTACAATCAGCGGACTTATTTGAGGACCAGTTGAAGTGGAAAGCTTTGACTTAATTGAAAATTAGTCAGTAGTTGTTTGACTTAAAAAGTAAGCTGAACTTCCACTGAAATGTATTTCGTTATGAAAGTTGGTAAAGGCTAATTTCTGGAACATCCCTAAAAATAATATTAAAGTAAAACTTTAGTATAGTACCAATTTTATATTGAGAGCTGTTAACTAGTAATTTCAAGAAGAAAAGTGCAAGTGGTATGATTTTCGTCTGAAATTCATGCGAATTTGGAATCGTGAACATGGCAACATGCGCCGAAAAGTACACGTTAGTTATCAAATGTTGTGAAATTGCAGCGAAATCGGAATCAAGAACAGAGTTCATAAAGCATATTCATCAACTTTAAATAAAAATATTTGTGGTTTGTATCGCCAATAAGTTAGTTTTACTGCGAAATTGCAGCGATTTTGAAATCGAGAACATGACCAAGATGGAATTATTCACCCAAAAGTTGGTCCTAGAGCCGGAAAAGCTTTCTTCATGAAATCTTCTAATTAGATTTTAAGACCGCAAGAAACTTGAGAGTCATTCATCCTGTTTGTACTTGTGCGAACTTGTCGGTGCTTGTTCATTTGCATTTTTCATGTTGTTTGTGGTGAAGCAAGCAAAAGTTATAAATATACAAAAAAGTTTACAGTGAATTGATGAAAAGCCAGAAAGTTTTCTCGGGCATAACGTCAGGTCACGGCAACTTGCAACAAATGAACTGTGATGGGTGAAGGCTGAGTGGGAGAAAGGGAGTAACTTAATGATATCTTTGTCACGTTGCTTAAAATATACCAAAAAGCAGATACATTTCAAAGATGCGACTGTTAGTGGAATATGGTCTATAAAAAAACCGACAAGTTGCATGCCACAAAAATGGCCTGGGGGCAATGATGGCGACACTGAACTGCTGATGCGGCAGTTAAGCGAGTCGTAACTACGTTCATGGCAATTTCTAGGGTTTTTTCAAACCGATACCCAAATTTGGAAAGGGGCTTATGAGTTTTTGACAGTGTATATGACGACGGAAACAGACTTAAGAATTATTGTTTAATTTTTTTTAATTAGCGACTCCCAACTAAAAAAAAATATTTTTATATTTACTAGAGATTTTCAGTAAAAAAATAATTTTGTGATATAGTTGTCAATAACACTAGTTTACAAAATCAAAAAAAATTTTTGCTTTTCATGTCTGAGTGCACTTTTCTTATGGATTTTGGCCCACTAAACACGAAAATCGCACTTAAAAATGTATTTATGGAAGCGTTTTCTAAATATTCAGGTTTTCCAAATTTTAGAAGTTGATCTCACATTTTAGAGTATACCACGAGATCTAATTTACCGATGCGGTCAAAAAAGCACTCAAATTAAAGGTAACTAATCTCTTTACAACTTTTTCTCATATAGTTTTGAGATCGGCTTAGTAGTTCAGAAGCTAGCGACTTTTAAAAGTTCCAAAATCCTGTTTTTTTGTGATTTTTTGAGCTCGAGAGCTCACAAATTGCTCTAGAAAAAATAGATATCGCAAAGGTAAAATTTGCTTTGAGTATATAGCGTAAAGCTAACACTGTTATAGAGAAAATAGGCAACTGTTTATGAGAATCCATGGATAAATAGCGGAGATATACGCTTTTCAGTGAAAGAATATAAATCATCTTTTTTACGATTTTCTAGTTTGTGTTTGTATGGCAGCTATATGATACAGTGGTCCGATTTCAACCAAACTTGGTCAGGATATGTAGGACCATAAAAGATGCTGATTGAGTGAGATTTGTTAATATATCTCAAACAACAAAGAAGTTTTTCGCAAAAAACAGCTGCCATTGGAAATATTGATCGAAAATAAAGATTTAGTGCAAAAATATTTGTTGTTTTTGGAGATATTTCAACCAAACTTGCAGAATCAGCATCTGGGATGGTCCCTTACATCCTCACAAAATTTGGACTTAATCAGACCACTGTATCATATAGCTGCCATACAAACACAAACTAGAAAATTGTTAAAAAGATGATTTATATTCTTTCACTGAAAAGCGTATATCTCCGCGATTTATCCATGGATTCTCATAAACAGTTGCCTATTTTCTTTATAACAGTGTTAGCTTTACGCTAAATACTCAAAACAAATTTTACCTTTGCGATATCTATTTTTTCTGGAGCAATTTGTGAGCTCTCGAGCTCAAAAAATCACAAAAAAACAGGATTTTGGAACTTTTAAAAGTCGCTAGCTTCTGAACTACTAAGCTGATCTCAAAACTATATGAGAAAAAGTTGTAAAGAGATTAGTTACCTTTAATTTGAGTGCTTTTTTGACCGCATCGGTAAATTAGATCTCGTGGTATACTCTAAAATGTGAGAGCAACTTCGAAAATTTGGAAAAACCTGAATATTTAGAAAACGCTTCCATAAAAAAATTTTTAAGTGCGATTTTCGCATTTAGTGGGCCAAAATCCATAAGAAAAGTGCACTCAGACATGAAAAGCAAAATGGCTGTAAACTAGTGTAATTTTAATAAACACTGAATAAGTTTGACATTTTTGTTGGCTTGATCTCAGCCACATTTAAAATCAATTGTAATTATAGTTGATTTATTGCACTAGAAATGTTCAAAAAGGGTCGATTCCAGCATTAATAAATATTTAATTATTTATGTCTCTACCGGAAAAATATAATTTTGCACTTTTCTACAAATAAAATATTATTTGGGATTTTTCAACGCTATTAAATTTTTATATGGGATTTTTCATCTCCTGCAACTATTTAATTGAGATTTTCACCTCCAGCATATACTTAATTCAGAATTTACTGTCAATAAACATATCGTTTTTAACTGGCAATGAAACACAGATCCTTAACAATAAGTACAGGGTCTCTTACAGTCGGGTTCTCTTAGCTGTAGCCTTTCCCAGTAATTTTTTCCTGCTTTTATATCAATTGTAATCGTCGGAAGCCGCATTCTCTCCCCCTTGTTTGCCCCTCTTTGTGTTGCTTAACGCATTGCGTGGGTGTCGCCACCGCGTGTCCAGCATTAAATACGTGTATTTGCTGTCGCATGCAAATTTACAACCCACAAAACCGAACCAACAATTGTGACGAGCACATGGATGCCAAGTCCACAAACATGTGAGTGTATTGGGGGTGTGTTTTTATGTGTGTGTTTGGGTGTCCCCAGCTTTGGGGCAATGCTTCAAGGGCTTCCAGCTCTTCAATAAACATGGCCACAAGTGTTGAGAGGAAGGGGAGAGAAGTAAAGAGAACTGCGAAATCGAAATGTGGTGGTTAAATAATCGCTGTTTATGAAACAATCAATAAATTTAAGCTGCTGCGTCTGTTACTGCGTCATGTGGCTGCCACAAGGCGTGTTGATCAACTCTTAGTACAGGCAAAACTTTTCAACTTTAGCCCAGCTGTTAATGGGGTTGAGCAGGGGCTGAGACCGGAGAGGGGTTGGGGATAGGGGAGTGTATTGGAAGTTGGACAAACTCTTGATAGTCGTAATTGGTCGATTAAGTGCTTGTTTATCTCCGTACTTCATTAGGATCTCAAATGGAAAGGCAATACGAAATGGAAATAGAAACAACAATAGAAAATCAACAGTCTTTGTCAGGGTTTTCATGAATATTTTATGCCATTGTTGAGAGTCGACAAAGAGGAAGAGAGAAAGAGATAGTAGGATAGTGGAAGATAGATAGATTTAATGAGTCCGACTGTCGATGCGAAAGTCGTAGAAACACATTACTCAAAATAAAGTTGGCTTGAAGTGTGTGACAATTAAGTGTCAGGAGCAGGAATGGAAATGTTGACCCTTTGTTTTCAGGATGAGAATGGAGTAGAAAAGGGTTTGAGGGTCCTTCTATCGATTGCGAAGCACAGCCGAGGTGTTCTAATGTACTTCTAATCATTATACTCTGTTTTTTTATGGAAATTTATTTGAATTAATGCTATAACGCTCCTTAATATTTATTATTTCAGAAATTCAGAGACAAGAAAGAGATTTAGTGAGAGAGAGAAAGAGAGAGAGAGAGAGGGAGAGAGAGAGAGAGATGAATCCAAAAGAGTAAAAAATATGTATAATTTTCAATGAATACCCCTAGCTGAATAATGAGTTCAAATTCTGTGTGTTGTTGAGAGTTGGCAAATGCACAATTGCCGACTCAATTTGTGGAAACTTCAACGGTTTAATTAATTGGCAGACCGTGTTGAAGGACCACTCGATGGTCTCCAGCAGCTCGCCAGCCAGCCAGAATTTCTATTACTCCAATTGAGCACTTGGTTCAAGTGCAAGAGGCATGTGGAATGTGGAATGTGGCATGCAACAAATGCTACAGACGAAAGGCACAAAATGAAGCGAATCAAAGTTGAAAACCTCAAATTGCCAACAAATTGTGCAGAAAATGCAATGAGATTTAAAATGTGGTTGCAAGTGCTGCAAGAAATGTGGCACCACAAAAGCACCAACAACAAAAGCAAAAGCAATTGAGTTGCCTGCTGGCAAAGTTGGCTGTCATTGTTATTTCCCAACTCGACTGACAGAGTCCTTTTCTCCCCCATTTTCCCCCATTTTGTCATTTAGAATTTTCTATTTCATTACACGGCCCCCTTTTAGAGTTGTGCTTTGTTGCAGTTGCATTTAATTGTGTGTGTGTGCCACATTTTGCAACAATTATTATTTTGCTGGCAGTGCTGTTGTTGCCACCAGCCGCCAGGTGGCGGCTTCGTTTGCCATTTTTTGCATTCGCCTTCCGTTGGCTTCCTGCTTGCATTGCTTCAAGTGGCCTGACCCAAAAACACATTTATATCCATTTTCTATTTATGTGTCTTTCACTTTCACTCGCAACACATACACAGACACACACACACAAATACACACACATACTTTAGCAGGCAAAGCTCCCGTTGCTCGCATTGTTTCTGTTAGCCCCATTTTTTCCTATTTCTTCTGCATTTTTTCATTTTTATTAACGGGATGCGCAGGATTTCTTTATTTAAGTCAAGCAGCTTCAAGTGTGTGTATGTGAGTGTGTGTCTGTGTGAGTGTCAGCCCATTGAGAATGCAATCAACATCAACGCATCCTGCAATTATCAACGTCAGCTGCAGCTGCCGCATCGACAGCAACAACAACAGCAACAGCAACATCAACATCATCTCAAATGTTGCAGCAACACTTCTTCTTCAACTCTTGAATGTGGCATGTGGCTTGTGGCAGGCGTATTACTTCAAAAGGTAAACACGCATACCATGTTGAGCCTGTGGCTGCCACAACGTTAAGTGCTTACTCCAGTTTATGCATCCTTAATTGCAACCCACACACCCACACACACACACACGTCCTGCTCCCGTGACACTGATTTTCCATTTTCTTCACTTTTCCCCCAATGAACTGACTTGACTGCATCTTGTGGCACACTTCGTCCGTCGCCTTGACGCGTACTCAAAACCCGTGCCCAAGTGCTCACCGATGTGTTGCACAAGATAACATAAATTGTCTCAGCTTGCGGTTCAACATATAGTTATTCTGATGATGATTATGATTAGACTGCCACAAGATATTCTAGCCATTGCAAACAGTTGGTCTGCTGGGGAAAAGTAAGCTTCATTGATTTCAATTAGATAGTCAACAAGGAGGGAGAGTAAATTACAATTATGCCATGCATTGTACTAAAGAAATTCCTATGGAAGGGATTTCTTGGTCTCATTTTGAATTTATTTTGCTCTTCATGTTAAAACTACGTCAAGAATTTCAGACAGTTTATTACAATTTAAAAGAGCAACTGCTCTCTAGACGCTGAGAATAATAAAGAAAATTCCTTCATCCCAGAGTTTCCTTTATTACATATTTATACTATTTGTGAAGTGAAATTATGTGAAATGAGAATAATTTGTTTTGTCAATCTTACTTTAAGATTCATAAAACATTTAGTTGAAGCACCTAATCCTATTTAAAGTATTTAGTAATTAACTCTTCTTAAAATCAAATAACTGAATTTGTTATTACTCCACTGATACGGAGAGTAATCTAACATTATGCTGCAGAAATTTTACTTAAAACTGTCAGTAAATAGCAGAGCTCGCAAATAACAGTTAACACTTATTTCTAAAACAGAAATTAATGTTTTTTTCTGATCACTTTTATCGTTCTGTCAGCAAAATAACTGTTATTTTCTGACACTCTGAAAGTGTTGACTGTTTTTTGTCCATAATACCAGTTATTAAACACAATTTTGCTTGACTTTTGATTTGGTGGCCTTATTATTATGCTATGGGCAGGCTTTTCTTGGCAATGGCATGGCTCCTATTCAGTTAATAACTGGTATTATGGACAAAAAACAGTCAACACTTTCAGAGTGTCAGAAAATAACAGTTATTTTGCTGACAGAACGATAAAAGTGATCAGAAAAAAACATTAATTTCTGTTTTAGAAATAAGTGTTAACTGTTATTTGCGAGCTTTGGTAAATAGTATAAAAATTATAAATAGATATCATATATTTGATCTTAAATTTCATGTAAATTTTCTGAAACATGTCGAGCCCTATTTGCGACAATAACGTATGCGCCATTTTCCGAAATTTTTTTTCTTATGCCAATATGTTTATAAACACCACCCGCATCTGCACCTAAAATATTACATTTTTATTTTATATATTTACGGAGATATTGACCTGTGAATAATAACGTAAGCGACAAATAACACGAAGAAATCCACTTAACGAAACCTAAAAAACTCTCTCCTGTAAAATTGCGTTTTGGCGCATACGTTATTGTCGCAAATAGGGCTCGATGTGTCACAACCTAATAACATGCAATCTGTTGTAATATTCAAGCTATTGGAAACTTAATCTGTCAATGACTTGACCTTAAGAAAAGCCACTTAGAATTTATAAATATTTTATAATTCCTATCAAATTTCATGGGAATTTGCTGAAACATTTGCGTATGCTTTAAGCTGTCAAAACTTAATAACTTGCAATCCGTTAGCTGCCACTTACAAGTTTATTTACTATGTAATGTAAAATATACCCTAGGGTACAATTTCTATATCTATAAAGCACACACACACGTAGCGAAACATAAATAATTACAAGTGTGCATTTCAAATGGGGAGACAAAGAAAAAACAAGAAAAAATAAAATAGAAACTGAGAATCTCGAAATGTCTGAAATCAGAGCCAACTGAAAGGCGAGCAGGGAACAAGGGACAGGGGGACAGGGGGCAGCAAAGGTCCGACAATGTCTGTCCACCTAAATGCCCCATGCAGGGGAGGATTAAGGCTGCAGGGTGTGAGAAGGGTATCTCGGAAAAGCCTGCAGGCAAAACGAAAAAAAAAAAGAAATATATGAAAGAATTGTGGTTATAAAAATAGGAAAAAATAAAAAGAAATTGTGCCTCAACAGGCGAAGGAAACGTCGAGACAGCGACATGGCTGACATTCATTATGTTTACTTGCGGCTGGCTGGGTCTGGTCTGGGCCAGGCTAAGAGCCGAGACTGCGACTGCGACTGAATTCTGGCCAACGGTTCGTATGAGTCGTATGACTAACAGCTTCCTGCAGGATACGAATTTAACGCCACATCTCTGCATTTTTAATGCTTTTGTTTTGCATTTTCGCGTAATTAAGAAAAAAGTAAGAATGACAGACTGTCTGACAGACAGACAGACGGACATTTGTGGCCAGAATTGGCAGCGTCAAATTATGCACAAGTGCAATTATGCACTTTTGCACTTTTGCATTCAGCGGCAAATTCTTTGATCATCCTAAGCAGGCAAAAATTAAGAGAATGCTTTGAGATCTTCTCCACTTACCAAAGGTGACGCCATTCGTTTGCTTTTCCTTGTCCTTCTCCTTATCGCTCTTTTCGCCGCCCAGCGGCTCCAGCTCGATGCCATCTGTGGTGGCCACTTTGTAGTCCCGTTTCGACATGTTGCCACAACAGAAGCCACAACATAACATCTGACCAAATTTATAGGCTTGTGGCTTAAGCGGCGCCGTCTTGAATGCCGGGGGGTAATCTCAGCCAGGGGGGCGGGAAAGGATGCTGAAAGGGTTACTTATTGAGTCAACGACTCAATACTTCAAACTCCAATCTCCGTTCGCCTCTTTGGGGATATGTGTATTCAATAGAATGACGTTGTAAAGTACGACTAGTTATAGATATATGTATGTAGATATAAGTCGGTGAGAAGAAGATCCTTGATTGTTATCCGTGTTTCTTTGTTTTTTTTGTATAAATTGGTCCAGTTACTGTGGTTTGACAAATATGTTTCGTTCTTGTGCGTAGAAACTGTAGACAAAGAAAGAAAGTATCTATAAGTACGATATGATATAAAATTAAATTTGATTCAGATATTTCTACAAAATACCAAATAAACAAACTCTAGTAAACTGCCGTGAAACTAATCAATAAAATATATCTTAATAGACTCACAAATGTCTTTCTTGCCTGTCACATAAATTTTCACAAAAGTTGCAATAAGTTTTACAGTCCATTTTCCTGTGCCCAAAAAAAGTCTTTTCGACTATTATAAATCTTGCATTAATATGCAAAATGTCAGCAAAAATTTTGTGAATGCAGCTTTCAGATATTTTTAATATCAAAAGAAAGAAAACTTGGTCTGCAATTTGATTTATTTGATTTGTTTCAAACAAAAGAATCTTTTACCGAAATAAAAACTGCAGCAGAAGAAAGAAATGAGAACGACAAGCAATAGTTTTTGTGTGGCAACAACTTTTATATATAATATATAGATATATGTGTCTTTGCAACATTGTCCAGACTGCATCGTTATATATTTCTTAGAGTTGTTGCCACAAAAAAAAAACTTGGTTGCCTGTGTTGGCGACACTTTGCGCCGGCGACGACATTGTTGAAAGCAAACAAAACGAACTTTAATAAGAGCACTCACCGCTCTCAAGTCTCCCTCCTGTTTTAGTTGTGGCACACTCCACAGAGGGTATGTGCTTTGTGTGGCAAACATGGAGCAGAGAAAGGAGCAACCAGCAACCAGTCAGCAAATAACAATGACAGTGCTGTGCATTCTGTGTTCGATAGCCTTGGGGGCGCAACAAATGCAAATGCAAATGCAAACGCAAACTTCAAATGCATGCCACAAAACTTGGGGGCAGCCCAAACAACAATAATTGCAAAGCTGATTTTACAAAGCGCACAACTGGGCGTATACGTAATATAGAAAAGAAAGAAAAAAACTGATATCGAAGAGGTGCGTCAACAGTTCAATGGCCACGACAAACTAAATGGAGCACAAGATGCCTGCTGCAAAAATGGAGTTGAAGATGGAGTCGGAGCTGGAGTTGGAGTCGGAGTCGGAGTTGGTCGAGCGTTAAGCACTCCATTCTCCATTCTGCAACAGGCAACACTCGATACAAAAGTCGGCAGGCGAAGGCAATTGTTTTGTGCTGTTTGTTAACAGCGAACGTAATAAAGCACTTGGCCATTGCACTGACTGTTAACCGGGCTAGCACTCTGAAAAAGGCAAAAAAGCAAAGCATACGAAACGCAACAAGCAAAAAAAAAACAAAGACGAAAAACAAAAGAAAACACAACTCAAATGAATACGGCAAACAAAGCGAATAGCATTATAAAGTTAAGCCGAATTTTTAATACGCTGCACAATAGGTAAAAAGTAAAAACTTGAATAGGGAAAATTTTTGATTTAGTCGACCTTTTTCAATACTTTAAACAATTTATAGAAATTCAGCTTAGAAAGTTATGTCCATTTTCGAGTGGCAGCTTTGTCTGAGAATGAATCCATCTATTTAGGTAGCTTGTAATCCCCCTTTTAGGCCAACTGCAATCTTGGCTTTTATTTCAACTCATCAACAAATTGACTCCAAAAAAATACTATGCCCTTGCTTTTTGTAGTGCCCATTTGAAAAGCGGAATGGTTTGGCACAAGTTTGTTTTGGCCTGGCCATAAAGTGGCCAGAATTAATGGCAAAATGGCGTCAGCAGGTTTTGTTTTGTTTTTTGCCTGTTTCCTTTTCCTTTTTTGTTTTTTGCTTGTTGCGCCCATTGCGCACACACAATGTTGTTTAGCATTGAAGGACAGCCCTGGCACAGGCACAGCCAAAGGACCAGGCCCCAAAGACAA
The DNA here is from genome assembly GCA_037043495.1 of Drosophila recens. NCBI lineage: Eukaryota > Metazoa > Arthropoda > Insecta > Diptera > Drosophilidae > Drosophila > Drosophila recens. The sequence goes on from JBAMBJ010000823.1 coordinate 492,889, forward strand.
TGCAACCAAAAATAGCCACAGCTGCATATGTGTGTATACATGTATCCATATATATGTATGTGTGTGTGTGGTGTATGCGACACGTGCACAAATTGTGCCCCAAAGTGTCATTTGTTATGTTACTTCCGGTCTGCCGCGACAGCACCAAAATCCAACAAAAAAGGAGCTTAACAATAGATTTGTTTGACTTGAAGATACCCTTTATTTGAATTCTTTTGTTATAATAATTCGAATTTCTTATAGAATTTCCAATTCAGACAAATGCATTCAGCGATTTTTAATGCTGCCTCAAAAAGTATGCTACAAAATTTTATTGAAATTTAAACGATACAGAAATAAAGGGGAAACTGTAAAACGGAACTGAAGTTACGAATACGAAATAAGGCATTGATTTAGAAATATAGGAGAGTATTATTTAATAACATCTTCAGAATAATTTGAAGAGAACTTATTTATATAAGCTCATTTAAATTTCAACTACTTTCTATGGTACATTTTTTTTTTTTTTCAATATACAAAATTGAGAAAAATAATTAGTTATTTGTTATATGTTTGAAGTTCACTAAAGATTTTGAATCCTATAAAAATATAATTCTGTTTAAGAAATGCAGTCCTGAAAACTTTTCCCATAGTGTTAGGGTATGGATTTGAAACAAATAATATTTTGTATGGAAATTATGTTGAATTAGAATTTCAATTATAATTTTACAAATTTTAAATTGAATACGAATGCGACAGAAAGGGTGCATAAATTAAATGGAACCCTTGAGATAGTCAATGGCCGTGTTCACCAGAACTAATCAATCAGTAATCAGGTATCAGAAATCAAAAAATTGTTGATGGGCTTCTGGTGAACGCTTTGATGAAATTTTGGGGCAAAATCAAAGTTGTCATTTCCTTTTTTGTCAAAGGTGTTAATATTTATTTACAAAATTCAAAACAATTTGGCGCAAAATGCTTAATGAAATGGGAATGAGCACAGCATAAGACCAGATTTAAAATAATAGATGATATTTTGCATTAATAAATCATTAAACCAATATTGTATTTAATTTAATATTTTATATGAAAAAGTTTAAAGCACTTTTCATAACCATATTCCTTAAAAATACGCAGATTCCAACGTCTTCTTTGCATTTTTTTTTAAGAATACCAAATTAATATTAATATAGTGGTATCCTTATTAGTTTTGTGCTATTTATTTTCAAATCTTGTGTTCTGTTGATTACGATTTATTGTATCGATAACAAAGCATCACAATCACAGAATTTCAGCGTACTATTTTGGTGATGAAATTTTCAGTCATCATAATCACAAAATTTGAAATCATGATTGCTAATCACTGCCGTTCACCAGAATAATCATAAAAATTTCATCGATATTCTGTTGTTGATTTGTTCTGGTGAACACGGCCAATGCGACAGCAAATACAAATAAACGTGTTATTTATACATAAATACATACATATGTATATGCTCGTGTGTTCGACTGCAATTAAGGTTGTCAATTTAACTAAAAACTTTTTAACTGCAAAAACAAAAAACACAAGCTCATCAGGTGCACTTTAAAGAGCTTTGCTTCCGTTAAAAGCTTAAAAGTTTTACCCAATAACGGGACTTCGAAGGCCATCAGGTGCAATTGCATTACCTGAAAACGAAATCGAAGGCCAATTGACAGATTCGATGACTGGCAATCAGATTCAGTCCACAGAGTGCTATTTGCTAGGAAATCCCATAGCCAGTTATGTGTGTGCGTGTGTGTGTGTGCTCTCTTCAGACCATTAGCTATTAGCCAAGTGAACGAAAGGGGAACTGATAGGTGCGGGGAAGAGGAGTGACCTCGAGTTGGCTTCAACTACGCACTGCTTAACTTTTTATATATTTTTTCTTTCTTTTTTGCAGGTGTCACGTTTTATTTTTAGCAGCAGGTAGAGGGTGGGCTGGAAGAGGACTACACATAAAAGGGAACTGATTCTGGTTGATATGTATGTTTATGAGCATGCAGAAACGTGTGGCACACACACACACACACGTAAACACACACATCTTAAAATATTAATGCCCCAACAATCGACATTAATATTTAATGGGCGGACACAACACAGAGAGAGATATTGAGTGTAGGGTATAGGGGAAATACATATACCTGAGGTTAGAGCACTCCTCCACTCTATGTGGCTTGATGGCTTTTATGTCTGTGTCTGGGCACATCAATTAACTTGTTCACATTTCAAAGCCAACATGATAAACACATTTGTCAATGCCACGGGCAGCAAAAGCAAACATTAAATTTATGTATTGTACATACAACACAATAAATATAAATTCAAATACTTCTCGTTGTTTTGCTTACATTTTTAGGCGCCAAGCGGAAAATGTACACATATATATTATATATAGTATCCTTGGATATGCCTGGGAAGCTGATGAATATAGTATTTTATTTCAAATTAAACAACTTGGATTTTGCACTGTTAAAACACAAAGAAAACCGCGGCGAAAACAGATGAAGCACAATTGGGGAATTATCTGTCACTGTTTGACAACAAATAGAAGTTTTCGACAAACTGTTTTGAATATAATATTTATTTTTATTTTTTATGTAGAAACGCGAACAAAATGCGACTTGTTAGCACGAAGGATAAACTCGTTCTGTTCTCAATAAAATCGGCAGCTGACCAAAACTGGAGAGTGCTTTCATTTTCCTCTTCTCTCACGAAAGCTGCGCATGAAACTTTCATCCTGTGTCAGAATTTTGTGCAGTCAAATTCCAAGGGAAACTGCACAAGGAGTTAAGGGAGAGAGTGAGAGAGAGAGAGAGAGAGAGAGCGTCCGAGAGAGAGATTCTGAAGCCGAGGCGGTAGTTTCCAAACCCAACCCAACCACCAAACATATCCCCCAAAAACAGCATCAGCCAAGACGCATATCAACAATGATTTTGTTTTGTTTCCTCTTGTCGGCGAGTGCTAAAATCTAACGCTCCATATATGCTAGATAAACAAAAGTATAAGGGGTGTATGAAGAATCCTTAGGGTGTTCTCGTATTTTACATGTAATTGTTCGCTACTTGAGAGACGCTAAGGAATTCAAAAAATATTTTGACATCTAGTATCTTTTATTAAATATTACAATTAAAAATATACAATACAAATATAGTAATAATATCTAACCTTAACATTTTTAAACAATTCTCAAAAAACAAAAAGTAACATTATCCGCAGTAAGAATAAACTTATTTCATACGTAAATCAATCATTTCATTGCCTTCCATTTCTTGATTTTTTGGTGTATCATTCGAATCCAGCAATTCCCCGTCGAAGCTAAATATACAATAAAATATATATGTATACAAATATAAGGGATTATTAAATTATATGCCAATAACTTACAACAATTTAAAGTCCTGAACATCGCATTCCATTTCCTCGGCGCATTTAATGGCAAGTATCTTAAAAGTCTCCGTTTTCTTCATTACAATGATCAGCGGCTTTTTCCATTTATCTCCTTGGACTTTCAACTGGAATTTCTTGGGTTTCGATAGGGGATTTACATCCTGATTTTGTCGAGCACTATTTGTACTTGACTTCATAGCGCAACCATCTAAATTGTAAAAGTTATTTAATATGCTAGAAAAAGATTATAAATTTAACATTATACTCACTTAATATGTGATAGATTTTGAGGCCGACAATTTGTGGGGATTCAGTTGGCTTTATAAAACGATCATTGAAATTTATAACTATATCGTCAATTGGCACATTGTTGCGCTTGGAGATCTCTTTGAACATGTGCGTAAACTTTTGGTGTTGTCGCAATTTATACATTTGGATTTCACCAAGCCTGAAAGGAAATAGTTATTAAAATGGTAAGTATATATGCTTCTTTAACTGTGACTTACCAACTCAAATTGATTGCAATTTCTGGATTATCTTCATCCACTGCATTGGGCTGTGTATCAGCTTTATCCAAATCAGCGGGCATTGATTCATCCTCCGAGTCCAGGTTTACCTATATATAGTTGATTATATATTACATTATCCATATACGTTTTTAAGTTAATTATTTTGACCAAGAAACAAATTCACATTTGTTTTTAAATTTTGTTATTTTTGTGAATTTTTAATTTGGTTAAAACAGTTAATTGAGTAACTGTAGAATGACTGGGTTCACTTACAAAGCCCTCGATTCGCGGCATTACAGCCGAAACGAGATCGATGGAGTCCAGCACACGTGAACGGGCCGCAAACTCGGCCACCTCTCGACGAGTTCCTCTACTTGCAGTTGAATTCAGCAATTCTGAGTTCTGTGCAATGATTTCTCCGGGTGCATTTGAAATCGTGGCTTCTGGCATTACATCCTGTGTTGCTGGATTCGTGGTTTCTGTTGTTGCTTTTTTGGCGTTCTTTCGTGCACGTGTCTTGCGCTTCTTTGGCGGTGACGGCAGTGGCTGTGGCTGTGGAGTCGCTGCCACTTCTGGCGCCTTCTCTGGAGCAGAATTACGACCTCCTAGCGATGATCGCGTACGTCGGGCAACGGGCATATCGTCCACAGCGTTTTTGGCCTTGTTTTGTTCCATTTCATAAATCATTTTCGAGACAGGAGACAAATCCCTGGTGGGGGTGGGGGGCGCCTGCGCTTCCTCTTTTTGCACATTATTCTTTGACTTCTCTTCATTCAATGTTCTCTTCAATTTGCCAGTCCTGGCTTTGGGCTTCTCTTGGACCGCTTGCTTAGCTCCTCTGGTGACTTTCGTAGGTCGCTTGATCTCAGGATTGATTTCGATAAAATCGTAGTCTGACGGCTTTAGCTCCTGATCCGGCACAACCAACTTTTGTGGCATTTCTGCAATTTTATTCATGAGAATTGCCAATAAAATATATCAGATGCTTTGTGCTTACCATTTGCCCGTTTTGTTGGCATACTAAAAATATCGCAGTCATCGTCGGACATTATGAATTAGTTAAGGTTTAAACTTATACAAAATTGCTGAGAGTTGCTTTTGCAAATAAATTAAATGCCGCCAAAAAGAAAATTGAGAGACGCTGTACAAATGAGAATTGCGATGACTTATCGACTATCGATAATTTTGCCAGCTGACTGCAAAACAGTGTTTCCACACTTTGTAATGTTTATCGAATTATTGGCAATGCCCGCCAATTGAAATGTTTGAAATTTGTTTTATTAAGACAAATGTTTCCAATATTTACGATATTTTGAAGTATTTAATAAAAAGTTAGCTTGACAATAAATACAGAGTGCACTTAGGGCTTAAAAGTTTCAACGTCATCAGTTTTATACGGTATTGCTGGATCCAAGCCAAAATTCATTTTCATAATATCACAAAATACAGATAAAAATATAAAGGCATCCACGAAATGACTGACAGTAATGAGTAAGGAACGATCCTTTGACTTGGCAAGGCTGACAAGAGACTGAGCAACTAGTAAAATTCCTGCAGCCACCTGTATATTGAAGTAAAGAAAAATACATAATTATGCAACAATAAATTTTCTTTTTTATTTATTAGAAATCTTACAAAATATCATTTAAATTGTTTTACAAAATACTTAAATAGATGGACTTTTTTGTTATGGCTACGGCAATTTAGCATGCTGATCGATGAGCCTTAGAGGCTGGGAGGAATACTCGATGCCGAAACCGGAAATTATGACGTTAAGCACAGATATTACAAAGATGACCACCAAAATGATATCGTTCAATATTATTGCCGCATTCTGGTCTTGTTGTTTGTTAATATTTAGACTGCCGATGGCCACAAACAGAATTCCAACCAATAGCTGTTAAAATTGAGATGGAAATGGTTAGGAATGCAACGTTATGAATTTTGCCAACGGACCAGCTTCAATAGCTAAACATATATTTAATATAGCCTCATCAGATTATGAATAGAACACTCAGAATAAAATTAAGATTTCCGTACTTAAACTGGTGGATATTCAAGTACAAACGATCTTATTCTAAAAAATCCTGAAAATATTAAAATTATTTTTTTTTTTGGGACTATAAGAATATTTTGTGATTCATTTACTTTAAGATTAGTTTAAACAAATTTTTATCTTATCCCAAAATGTACTTGTTTTGGCTAGAATCAGTTGAGGATTCTAAGGCGGAAGAATGACAAAAACAATTATTAAAAAAATCGTTTCATAATTAATTTAAACACAATAATCTAAAAATTGTAATAACAAACCGAATGAATTCAAGTACGAAAATACTTAATTGTAGGGTGGAATATTTTTCTGAGTGTATATACTTTTATATATATTTTAATTCACATCGTTTAAGGTAGTGCCCTGTGACGGAGGCAAACGACTATCAAATGCGGATATAAACAGATTTATCATTGTTGTAAAGAACGCGAAACCCGTGCGCACATGATTGATCACATTGGCCGACTGATGGAACTCTGGCTGGTGCATTCGGCAATCCCGCATTAAACTGAGAGACAGACTTAAGATGCCCGCCAGTATCTAAGTATGACAACTCCATGCCAATCAAAATTCAGTTTATAAAAATATTCACACTAGTTATTTACCTGTAATACGATAGACAGACTAATCAGTATAAGCATCAGCTTATAGAACTGATGCTGTTCCCCGACTTGTAGAATATATTTCAACTGGGATGCATTCGCTGTTAACAGTGCGATGTCCAGCATTCCCTGGGCAATGGTTTTCTTGGTCGCATACCGATTTGCATCCATGGCTTTCATCTGAAACACACACATATATTCGACAGTTTTCCAATTAAATTTTCACATATTTTCACTCAAAATACCATTTTTTATTTTCTTCGGTGCAATCTTCTTCGTTCTGGTCTCGCAAACACAATGATATTATTCTGTTCTTGTGAGGAAAATATCAACATTTCTTATCTGATACATGTTGTACCTTACTGATAAACATAAAATATCAACACTAACCAATTAGCTAAAGAGTTTTAAAAAGAAAACTGTGCCAATTTAGTTCAGTGTAAGTGGAACAAGGATGTCGCCAGCTGACATATTTATTTGTAATTTAAATACATTTTTGAGTTAATTTAAAAGATCGTAAGATTAGCTACAGTTCATACCTGCCATGCATTCCTAACAGGTTTCTGTAAGAGAAACAAATTAGAAAAAAATCTAAACTACAGTTTTTAATTAAATTATAGGTAAAGCTTTTTAAATAAGCAAAGAGGATTTGATAAATTGATAAGCTGTATTATAAATATTATTTTTATAACTTTTTTATTTATTTTATTTTATAAAATTTTGATGATGGAAAAATCAGATATCAAAATTTTTAAATCTGCTTATGAGAGTAAAGAACTCAAATATCAACTTTAGTCTTCCAAGATCTTAATATATACCTTATAAGATCAAAAAAATAAAATACCCGCTTTAAACACATTTTCAACGGACAAAGGGTATTATGATAATAGCTACACTCAGAGAAATACATATGCATGATTTCCCATATTTAAATTGTAATTGTTGAATTTTAAAAAATCAATACAGCTGACACACGACAGTCAGGAATGACAATTAATATGACAAAAGATACATGAACACATACGTGAACATTCAAACAAGGTAAACATCTATTATAAAGGTGCACAAATAGCTTTTATACGATATAAAAGTAGCAAAAATTTTAGGAATTGTATGAGGAGGTGCAGCAGAACAGGATTCGAGTCAGGTTCAAGGTTAATTGATAGTAATTAATATTATTAAAAATTAAAATAAATAAATTTAGTAAGTAATTAAAATAGTATCTTATACTATCTTATAATATACTTGCCTCCGTTTCTTCAATCTGAGCCATTGTAAAGTTTTTAAATTGGTTCCAGTTCGTTGGGTTTGTGTATTGTTTAAAGTTTAAACAATTGTAAAAGCTATATGTGCAACTGAAGCCTGAATTTCAGCAAGCAATTGTTGTTGTCATGGAAACGGCGGGTTGAGACACAACCAAACGATTAAACAACTGAAAACAAACTGAAAAATGATTTCGACCAAGGCGTGTGTGCGTCACAACTTTGGCAAGAGAGCAAGTGACCGGGCGAGAGAGCGGAGAGAATAATAAACAGAGCTCAATTACGAGAATGACACTGCGTATGAGTAATCTGTCTATTGATTTTCTTTTGTGCTTCTTTATCTGCAGATCTTCACAGCAATCATTATTTGCATTAATTATTATACATTTATATATATTCGATAATCTCAATATAGTTATTTAGTTTTTTTATTTTCTATGCTCCTAAAGCAATTTTCAATAAATAGCATTTGTTTGTTTTTTAAATACTTTGCGCTTATTTATGCATAACACACATGCAATTGTTGAATTTGTTGAATTTTAAGGGATATTTGATGTTAGCTGACACACATGGATTTGATACAGAGTTTAATTAAGCCTTTTACACACTTTGCGTTTAAGTTAATAAACAAACTAAAAAGTCTTTCTATGCACGGCACGCAAGCCTTCCTCCTCGTACTCTCGCTTCGATACCCACATCTTCTTGAAGGTGTCCAGCGATGCCAGAATCGAGCCACCCATCCATGTGGAGTATAAACGTTCCTGTGGCGCAGCAATCTACATAAATAAATACACATCTATTAATAATCATTATCTGTGATAAGCCATTAAGTAACTTACTCTGATCTTTAAATCCTTTGCTGAGTGTTTTCGCAATTCAGACAGCAGACGATCGCCGAATCCTTTGAAAAGTGTTGAACCACCCGACAGTACAATGTTCTGATAGAGCATTTTTCTGAGATCCATATCCGACTTTTCAATGGAGTACATTAGAACATCGTGTATGCCCTCGCACTCCTCGCCCAGCAGATCGGGCCGGAAGAGCACCTCAGGAGCACGGAAACGTGCCTGTCCAATTTCGAATGTCTTGCCGTCGGGCAGTTTGTATGCAAACTTTTCAGTCTCGACAGCCTCCTCCTTTTGGGGATTGGTTGCCAAGTAGCAGACCTTTTCCTTGATTGAGCGCACAATCTCAAACTCGGCGGTCGAACGGAAATTGAAGCCCTCGCGGCGAATGAGTGTTTTCAGGTAGCGCGTCACGTCCCGACCGGCGATGTCCACGCGCATAATACTGTGCGGCATGGCGAATCCCTCATAGATGGGAACTGCATGCGTAACACCGTCACCAGAGTCCAGAACAACGCCTGTCACCCGACCAGTGGCATAACTATTACAAGAGACATGTGTTTTTGTTATGATCAAGTTAATGATGGATAAATGTGTGCATTGTATTTCTTACAGACTGAGTACTGCCTGCATGGAGACAAAGAGCGCTGGTGCATTGATGCCTTCAAAGAAGAACTCAGCGGCCTTTTCGCGATTACGGCGGGGATTCAAAGGAGCTTCAGTGAGCAGAACAGGATGATCCTCCGTGAAGGTGGCCAATTGTTCCTGTATGATTAAGGTATATAATTTTAAACCCGATTGTCTGATAAATTTGTAAAATGCATACTCACTTTACTATATATGTAGCTCCATATCCGCTCCATATCGTTCCAGTCCGTCACAATGCCGTGCTCCATGGGATACCGAATGCTTAGCAAGCCGCGATGTTCCTCCGCCTTGGGGCCCACAAAAATGTCGCCTTCCAAGGCGCCAGCCATGACCCGAACATGCTTAGGTCTGCCAATGCTGTGAAGCACACAATGAATAACTTGTTGCCACAGTTTGTGGCCAGGATACTTACTAGTTGGGAAACCTGCACTTTGGAATGTGCTCACCAGCAAAGCCGGCTTTGATCACACCGGAGCCCTACAAAATTGGGGTATTCAAATACAATTTGTAGCAGGCATTTCCATATAAATTCTTATACTCATTTAATACAAATTTAAAGATACTTTTATAAACCAAAATGGGCTCAAGGGATTGTCCACAGGGCGACATGCTGCAAGTGTCGAAGAGCTCGCGTTTCCAGCGCAAGCAAATCTTGAAATTTGTGCCACCAGTCGGACTCACATGCATCAACTACAGAGATCTGGGCGAGGTGGACTACTTCTACCTGGACTGCCAGAACTTCAGGGATTACTATCGGGACTCGGCGAACAAGCTGCATCGTCCCGCCCTGTTCTGCCAGCACAGAGGCAAGTGCGGCGTTCGCACTGACCGCGAACTCCAGGCTCTAGCCGAGCCCGTGCACTGGGTCAGGGAGCCGCAGCCCGTTGTCTTTCCAGCCGAATACAGTCGTCGCATGAATCTCGACGGCATCATAAGAATTGGGGCTCATTTTGCGAGCGGCTCTTCGGTTAACTTTAAGCGATAGCATTTTCATATTCAACAAATTTGCATGTCAATTATAATAAACAATTTGTTTCGCCAATTATTAGTCACTTCTTGGCAGTTTGTCGACCATTGAAAGAAAGTTTAGTGGACAAAGGGACGGGAACGGGGGCGGGGGGCAGTGGCAGCTTGGCTTTATTCGTGTTAGTTGGTGATGTCACTTGCCATGGCCAAAAACGCTGTTGACGCATTTGGGAGCGGCACTCAGTTGCCTTGTTATTGCTATTATATGTCAAGTCTCACTTACGTTATCTATGACCACAGGTTGGTTGACTACGACATCATAAGGCTCCATTTTGTGCGTTTATAAAAAAAAAGATTGCAAATTTTTCCTATTGAATCGCGGTGTCGTAAGTGTGACCGCGTCTTGCATACAAGAAAATACAAGTTGTAGGCAGTGTTGCCAACGCCTCTACACAAAAAAAGGCCGGTTAAACCCAATATAAAGATAGAAAACGGACAGATGTTTTATTAAAGGACAAAAAATCTGGACAAACTATGTTTTCTTGTTAATACATATAAAAATAATTTAAAAATAATATCATAGTTTCAAAAATTACTACAATATTGAAAGTGTTAGCTCTTTTTTAGCTGGTAAAAAAATTTTCCACACCAAAAGCATCTCAAAAATATTCGACGATCCGAACTTGATAAATTATATGAGCAAACAATAGAACAATGAGAAAAGGATAAATAAAGGACAAAGTAAAATAAATTAAAAAAAGGCATTTTTTCCGGATAGGGGACGTCCCGTCTTAAAATTTTTCCGGAAAACGGACAAATCTGTCCGCAAAAAGGACAAATTGGCAACACTGGTTGTAGGATACCTAACATATGGTAAATGTAAAAAATACCAAAATGTTAATTATATGAAATGAGTATTTTAGCAGAACTATCGATAATAAAATCGATTGTTCGCCGAACATCTGTTCGTTCAATTGAACCTATTCGCGTTCATTGTGGTGATGTGAGTTCGAACAATACATCGGTATTTTACATGGTTATTGTTTTTGGGCTATTGTTTTTCACATCACTAGTGTAACTCTAATGGCCGCATCAACAAATCCTGAAAATAATAATGTGGAGCTCAAGCCTCCGCCCGGACTGAAGTCTCTGATTGATCATTTGGTATCTGTGTATCCGGATCAGCCCAATCCGCTGCAGGTGACGACGCTCCTCAAGTATTGGCTGGGCGGCTCCGATCCGCTCGACTACATCAGCATGTACAGCAACAATGGCCAAGGCGAAGGCGACGGCGACTCGGAGCGGATTCCTGCGCATTGGCATTATGTTAGCTTTGGCCTGAGTGATTTGCATGGCGATCAGCGGGTGCATTTGAAGGAGGAGCATTCAACGCGCTCCGGCATGGGCTTTGAGCTGACCTTTCGGCTGGCAAAAACTGAAGCTGAGCTGCGCCAACAGCGCGAAAGTCCGGATAAGCCGATCAGGCCGCCCACTTGGCCAGCGAATCTGCTGCAATCGATAGCTCGCTACTGTTTCCAAACTGGCAACGGTCTGTGCTTCGGCGACAACATTCCCTGGCGCAAGTGCTTGGATGGCAGCGCCAATTCGCGGATGCAAAGTCTGCTGGTGGCACAGGATCCACAGCTGGGCTCTATTGACACTCCTCTGGGCACTGTTGACTTTTGCCAAATCGTCGGGGTGACCGAGGAGGAACTGGAGCAGGCGTCCCGCTGGAATGGACGCGGTGTGCTCAACTTCTTGGCCAAGGATGTGCTCACGGGCGGCGATTGGCTGGTGACCAACATGCAACGCACAATGAGCGTCTTTGAGCTGTTTCCCGAGACCTTGCTCAACCTGCAGGACGATCTGGAGAAGCAGGGCTCCGATCTGGCCGGCGTCAATGCCGAATTCACATTCAGGGAGCTAAAGCAAACCAAAACCGTCAAGGAAGAGATTGACTATCAGAGTCTGAACGAACGCTGTGCCAGCGAGGAGAACAATCGACAGTTGGCGGAGTCGCAGGTGAAGCGAGAGGAGCCCAGTTTCCCGCAGTCCATGTCGCTGAGCAGCAACTCCCTGCACAAGTCCTGTCCCCTCGACTATCAGCCCCAGGCACCCGACTGCATCTCGCTCGACGGCATCGAAATAACACTGGCTCCCTATGCGGCCAAGTATCTGCTGTTGGCCATCAAGGTAAACATAAAATAAGGAATACTTTCAACTATATTTATTTGACGTTTCTTTTGTTTTAGGATCGCATACGTCATGGCAGACACTTCACATTCAAGGCGCAGCATCTGGCGTTGACTCTTGTCGCGGAAACTGTGACAGGAGCTGCCGTTAGCGTTAGCGAGCCATTTGGAGTGCTTGGCTATTGGATACAGGTGCTCATACCCAATGATCTGGTGTCGCGCATGATGGAGGCATTCCGCAATGCCCAGCTGGACGGCAAGACGGAGCCCACACAGCGCATGGAATTTGATTGGCCGGACAAGAACTTTAAGCTAATTGTCGATCAGCCGCCAATTTGTATGCTGCCCACAGCGATGTCGATTGAAGCGGCGACTGTCAACTAGAAACCTAGATATCTTACTTAGTATTATACTCGTAAATTAACTTAAATCAAATGAATCTTCCACTAACACGTAAGTTATAAATTAAACATTTTAACTCGAATATATACACATATTATAAAAGACTTGAAACACTTTGCGTATATTTAGTGCATTGTGTATTTGTTTGACGGCGCCAAAGATTCAAAGATTCAATTCCAAGTACACTTCAGCCTCGGGGTCAGCCTGTTGTTGTCTGTCCGCTGAAGAAGCCAGCGGATATCCTCACTTAAACGTGTCTCTCTCCTTCTCTCCCTGGGACAATTGTGCAGTTCAGTTTCTAATTCTGGGAATTGGAATCAATTGAAATTTTTGAAATCCCCACCAATTGATCATCATGTGATGCCATTAAAACATACATTTTTGATGAAAATGCAACGCAATAAAACCACAATGCAATGCGTTACTCTTTGAAGCACATTTCCCGAGCATATCGTTTGTTTTTGTGCCCATCTTCGTTGTCGTTGTTGTCGTTGCCAACGTTACCGCAGACGCAGTTGTAGTTGTTGGTTTATTCTTTGCTTTGGTTTTTGTTTACAGCTGAGAACAATTCGTTCGAGTCTCACGCTGTCGTCGTCGTCGTCGTTGTTCGATTAGGCGCCTCATTCGTCGTGTGCAAGTGACAAATTTTTTGCAAACAGCTCGTGGAAAATATAGTAATTGAATTATTTTTCATTTCATTCCGTTGCCGGCAACGCAAGCGTTCGGTCGTGTATTCAAATAGCTGTAAAAGCGAGCGACATCGTCTTGCAATCTCTGTCTCTCTTTCCCGACTGAATCAGAGGCGTCGAGTCGCAGCGCGTTCGCAATTGTAGTTCCCCCTCAAAAAAAAGGGATCTATTGTTCAGTGTTTAAGTGCAAAAGGTATTAATCATAAGCAACGTGTTGCTGCTTCAGTGTTCTTGCTGCAGTTGAAACTATTTATGGATTGACTTTGTTTTTGCATTGCGTAATCGGCGCTACCTTCGATTTTTAACTTTTTTTTTGGGGGGGCTATAATGACCCCACAATTCGGCGCTCCGTTGGACACGTGCGCGATTTTAAAGGGCATTGATAATGATGGTCGAGAGCGTGTTGAAACTGGGTGCAAATAACAAACAGAAACAGAAACTGAAGCTCAAAACTAGAACAGAAACAGAAAGAAAACATCAACAGATTAAATACATTGTGGCAGTTGAATTTCTGTCTCTTTGTCGTTACTTGCATTTGGTTATGCATATTTTTGCAATCTCTTCAGTTTTTTCGGTAATGCAATCCCAATGATAACACCTTGTGCCCTTATCAATGAAGGCGTGCAAATTGTCACATTTTTGCTGACAACGTACACATTTAACATATCTCTCTAAATATTTATTATTCTCATTTAATTATTTACTTATGCGTCTGGGCAAATTACATTTTCAGTAGTCGGGGAAAATAAATTATTTACATTACATTGCATACATTCTTTGATAAGCGAAATTGCGGTCATTTCAGAGCATTTGTTCTAGAATCAGAGCTGCTTGGAAATTTATAATTTGAGCGAAACTCAATTATCGTTCATTCAATGTAAATCTTTGAAGTAGCCAATTCTGTTGTCCCAGTCCTGTTTTAAATTCCACACAAAATCTTACAGTCGCTGAGCATCTCCTAAGAAACATTTACAAATTGTACGGAGACAAAAATTTAAATTCCCTTGCCCTAAAATTGTATATTTTATAGTCCATAGAGAAAGTATATAATAAATTCTATTCTGAGTGCTTGAAAATCGCTCAATTCGTTGCTTTTTTACTGTGTACTCAAAAAAAGGCGATTTCGTAATTCGGAACATGGCCTGCACAACAAAATAAACATTGCAGTATGCATCTCTATAAAGGCGGAAGCTTTTGTTGCTGGCATGCATTACGATCAATTACAAGTACACCTACCACTTGTGGGATTGCTTAACAGCCTGTCTGAGAGAGTGAAAGTTATTGAATTTCAAACTAGTTCAATTGATAAGTATAGACAATAAGTGTCAATGATGATGCTGAGCTTTAGAAAATCAATTTGATAGCTAATTACCATTACTTTGAGTTTTGCAGGATATTGTCAACAATTAATTGGTTTTTTAAATATTGTTCAAGCGTTTAGAAAAACAATTTGATAGCTAATTATTTACTATTATTTGAAATTTTACAGGATATTGTCAACAATTTATTGGTTTTTTAAGTATTGTTCAAGCAATTGTTTGAGTCCTGAAACTGAAATTTTATACAAAAGTCTTATTAAGCAAGTTCTGATTACTGATCCTTTGGAGGTGAAAGAGTAATTACTGAATTAGATTAACTGCTGAATGTACCGATTGTCACCCCTTTTTTTCTCAATTAAAAAACTCTAAGGATTTTTGATTTAAGTTCAAATATACTCAATCTTGCCCCATTATATCACTACAAATGATTGCAATTTAAACCACTGTGGGAAACAATAAAACAAATAGGAATAATTGTAACTAAAAATTCATTTTAACATCCAGACGACTTTAGGATCAGTTGTAGTTGGAGCATATAAAGACATAGAAAGAGGGAGTGAGAGGAGATAGGAGAAAGAGAGACATATAATTAGTAATCAGTTCCAATTTCAGAAACCGCACGAGTCGACGTCCAGTAGCAATGACTGAGCACGAACCGCTAGACGAATCAAGGGGGCCGCCAATTGGTTGGATAGTGAGCGGCGCGGAACGTGCCAATGGACACGCCTCGTTGGGCAACAATGGTCAGTTGCACCACAGCGAGACAGTGGCCAATGGCAAGGCGCTATCATCAAATGGAAATGGAGTACAGCAATCGTCGGAACATATCGAGGCACCCTGCTGTCGAGACATACACGGCAAGGAGCCACCCGATGGTGGAGCACGTGCCTGGCTGGTCATGGTCAGTGCATTCCTATGCAACGGTGTCATCTTTGGTCTAATCAACACATACGGAGTGTTGCACAAGCTGCTCACCGAACGCCTCACAAGTCAGGGAGATGCGGAAGCCAACAGCAAGGCGGGTAAGTTGGAGCAACAATTTATTTAATCAATCACTAAGAGAGAGAATGAGGATGGAGAGATGGAAGTGGAAGCGGAAGCGGGCTAAACAATTTGCGCACGTTCTTAATCCCTTCAGGCCGAGACAATGCCAAATTGATTCGGAAATCGTGACAAAATTCGATTGATTGTAATTATGCAGATGACAAATCGGACTAAATCTGATTAAATGGGAATTGAACAGTTGTTTTCATATCAGATGACAGCATTTAGAATGTGTATTAATTGATGATACATACATATATACATACAAACATACACTCATCTATTTATGATTACAAGTAAACAATTTAATGCTGATGATAAGAACTGCTGTGAACTCATTGCCGGATTAAGGTTTATTAAACTTTTTGATTTGCTCTTGAGTAAAATGAATGAATTATATTATAAACATACACATATATTACTATGTACATTCATTCTTTGTTTCTGAAAATATGTACAGAACTCGGTGGTTTTATTTTAACTTCAATTTTCATATTTTTACTGCAATTTGAATGCGTCATTCATTTTATTTATTTAAAACGTAATTGTAACTGTTCAAATTACATTAAAGTTTCTTACTTATACAATTACATATTGCTTATGCTGCATTATTTTTGTCAACAATTTTGATGAAAGTGCCAAATTCATTATAAATTATGTTTTGTCTAGCATTACTTGACAAAACTCAATTATTCCTTATTAAAAATTAAATTTCAAATTCTTAATAAATATTCATTCTAAAATATATTAAAATTTTAATAGATTTGTAGATTAATTCCTTTAGTCTTTTCTTATTATTTTTAGCATTTAATAAGGGGTTTTTTGAAATTTTTATCCTATGATTTTGCAAGACCCTAAATCGTAATTTAGTTTGGGTATTTTAATAAATATTTTTTTATTCCGTAATTTTGATCATTATTGGGAAGCTGATAAGTTTGCTTCGACATAATTTCTATCTACATTCTTCTCTTTAATCATCCTTTGACTTTCAGATAATCATATAAATTCGATCGATTAAATTTGATCGCAATTTAAGCTATAGAATGTTTCGCTTTGTCGAGTTATTGACCAAACTTCAAATGGTATTTGCAACTCAAGATCTGGGGTCGGACTCGGACACACGATCCCTTGAGCATGTTCCTGTCTTGCTTGAGTTCAATAAAACTTGGCACATGTATGATTAATGTACATATGTGTGTATGTGTGTGTGTGTGTGTGCTATGTAACGGCAAGTTTGTGAGACCAACATGTCGACGTCAAGTCAAGTGAATTAAATTGCTGAAAGTTTATTGGATCACAAAACGTTATTCAACACGTCGACGGCAATGACGATGTCAAGTCGCCGGAGTCGATGAGAGTTGAGAATTGAGAACTGAGATTGAGAACTGAAATGGAAACTGAAATTGAAATTGAACATAAGCAAAAGGTCGTTTGCAGCGAATAATTTTGCGTATTAAACATAAATACACACACACATTAATATGTACGTTGTCTGGATGGGAATCTATGAATCTGTGATTCTATCTTCTATCTAAATGTGAATGGTGACGTCGCTGAATGAATGCAAACAAAGTTCAATTGATTTAAGACTGTTTGTCAAGGTCCGACGCTTTCGGTTGACTTGACTTGAGACTTGAGACATTGCGTATACGCCGCATTGTCGTTTGTCTTATTGGGAACGCGCTGCTTCAGAAGAAGACCAGTTGCATTGGCCAAAAGACAAAAGCCGCGACGGCAAAAGACGACAAAGCATAATGGCACAGTTGCGCTTACCAAATGCCACTGACCCAGTTACTTAGGCAGGCGTTAGCTGGCCGTCCGTCCGGTGGAAGCCCTCCAAGTGCCCCGTCTCTTGACAGCGATCCTCCTCAGAGCTTTGGCTAGAGCGACTCTGGCTCTGACTCGGACTGTGGCTCTAACTATTAACGGCTGAGACGGTTGACTGGTATTAGTTCCGCCATATGATTAAAGCTGCGCGTAATCCGAATCCAAGCTGCCAGCATCGAGGCGTGTGCCTTATTAGGAACTTTTCACACTTACACACACGCTCAGAAATTGTCTAATAGTATCAATGACTTGGATTGGCTTCAAAAAGACATCTAATACGTATTAAAATCATTAGTGGGCAATCAGTATCAGTTGCCAATGTAGCTGATAGCAATACAATCAACTGAAAATAATAGAATAATTAAATGAAATACTTTTAATTCGTAAGAAATATTTAATTTGTTTTAGTTAAAATAATGCCCGGAAATCTTAATTTATATAGCTACTAGTGTTCCTGATTATTTGAATTTTTTATAAATCTAACAACTAGCCATACTAATAAGCACACAATAATAATTATAGTATTTTATTATTAATATTACAATTATTACTATGGTATTAATATCTATTAGTAATAATATGCAAAGTATTTTTTTATTATGATATAATATTGAGAATTGGCAAGCTAAAATTTGATGTAATACTGCTTTTACTTTGCATCATCCTTCAGAATTGCGTTCAATTCTTGTATACCCTTTGAAAACGTGTCAAAAAGGGTATAATAATTTTGTATACAAATTATTTCATGTGCTAAAAGAGACAGAGATTTAAAAACTGAGGCTTCTAAAGCTTAAAAAGAGTCATTTAATTTGCTAGCCAATTACAGTTTATCTCTGTTTACAGGGTACAGGGTCTCTTGGCTATTAAAACCCATCTTTTTATTTTTATAGACCTTTGGCAATGTTTCAAAGAAAATAAATTTGTTGAGGTATTACCTAACATGCAATTCATAGCCCATGTGCTCTTCCTCTCTCACGCTCTCTCGTGGCTCTCATTCGACTCAATTGCATGCGTGCGTGTGTGTGTTTGTGTGCATGTATGTATGTATATGTGTGTGTGCGCAGTGCTATTGACTGACTGTCTCTCTGGCTGCGGTTGTTGCCGGCATCGGTTGTGGCATTGACATTGAATCGTCGCCTCTTCCCATTGCCTCCGTTGCCATGGTTGCCGAAATTGCATGAATTGCTGTGTTTAAATGCATGTAAGAGAGAGAAAGAGAGAGGGAGAGAGAGAAAGAGTGGGCGTTTGCTTCTGGGTATTGATTACAACGGGTGCTTGAAGAATTGCGGACATGAATGTGGGTCAAGTCTAATTATAGTTGAAATGAGCTCAAGCAAACAAGCTAATAATAAAATAAATAAAGGTATTTTCATTTTGTAGTTTGTCATGCCCGCCAAGTGTACAGCAGTTGCAGGGTATATACCAAGTACTTATCTATTGGTCGGATTGTGAAGTCAGCGAACAGTTGTGTGATCTTTTGAGCTAATTTTCACAGAGTGACAGCTGCATTATTCACATCTCGCGATACTGTAGTTTGTTGTCATTTGATTTAATAAGAATTTATTAATATGCATATGAGTATTTATTATGACATTATCACAGTTGACTGTCATTTCTGACCGCTTATCAAAACTGGGTCGCTCAACGCTCACTCAACATGAATCGAACAAAGAATTAACCCAAATCTGTCAGTTTGGAATCATTCACATTGCACATTATTCTAAAATCTAATGCGATAAATGAAAGTGTTTATTTGCCGCATTATTGGCAAGTAAAATCATGCGGAAAACTGGAGGGGGGAGGAATTTAATACATATACATAGATACCCTGTATGTAGATGACCACTTCAAATGAAAAAATAGTTTCTGTAATATTACATCTATAAATATTACTTATACGTATTCAATCATTATTACAATTTTGGGCTAGAAATATTAATACCAACAGTTAAACAAAAAAGCAAGAACCTTATCCTTAATTTTATCTAAAATAAATGTTCTTACAAATCTTTTTTAAAACTGGCATGTAAAAAATACGTAAATTTTATATATTACAGTTATAAAAATGCATATAATCTTTAATTTTAATTAAATAAGTCGGTGTTAAATTTGCCTCCAATAAGCCTGTTACAAGCATTGCCACACAATTATAGTACCCTCTTAAATAAATTGAAAACTACTAAATATTTCTCACCCGCACAAATTTGAAACTTAACCCAATGAATCAGACGATCGTGTCATGTTTGTAAATTGCTCAATCGAATTAGACATTAAAAAGTCTCTTTGGCGGCATTTAAGCTGCAGTTACAGCTTCAGCTGCCTTTGGGAGGCAAAAGATTGGAAAAAATAGTTCAATTCACAATTAACCGCAATTGCGTGAGATTCGATTTGTTGAATGCAACTTGCCGCCTAGCCACATGTTGCAGCTGCAACAGAGAGAGTTATAGAGAGAAATAGAGAGAGATAGAAAGCGGAAGCAATTTAATTCCAGATTTCATTTGTTTATTCCAGCTCTGGTTGGTTCCTTGGCCATTGGCACCACCTTCTTCCTGTCGCCCGTCGCTGGCGTTCTGACGGACAAGATTGGCCTCAGGCTGACCACCTTCACGGGTGGCATGCTGGCAGCCGGAGGCCTTTTGTTGTCATCCTTCTGTGCGGACAATATCAGCGCCTTGTATTTCACATATGGCATTATGTTCGGACTGGGCGGGGCACTGGCCTATACGCCCACACTGGCCATATTGGGTCACTACTTCAAGCGGTATCTGGGCAAGGTGAGCGGATTTGTAACTGCCGGATCCAGCGTGTTCACTGCGATCCTGCCGCCGGGCCTGAAGTGGCTGCTGGCCAGCTATGGCCTCGAGTCAACATTGAGAGTGAGTATTGGAGATACAGAGATTTCCAATTTCCAAGGTATTTTATTTATTATTCCCTCTTACAGGTCATGAGTCTGATGGCGACATTTATTATTGTCTGTTCATTTGTGTACAAGCCTCTGCATTTTCCCCTGGACTCACCTAAAAAGAAGAACGGTCGCTCTCGTTTCAATGTCTTCCTGCGGTCCATTGTGAATGTGGATATCTGGAAGAAGAAGCGTTATGTCATCTGGGCCCTGTGTGTGCCTCTGGCGCTATTTGGCTACTTTGTGCCCTATGTGCACATGATGAAGTTTGTGGAGAGCTCGTTCCCCGGCGAGGATGAGAATATACCCGTGATGTGTATCGGCATTACGTCCGGAATTGGACGCCTTATATTCGGCGTGATTGCAGACATGCCTCGAGTGAATCGGATGTATCTGCAGCAGCTGTCGTTGGTCCTCATTGGATTGCTCACGTTGCTGTTGCCGCTGACCAGCTCTTACAACATCCTCGTCTTGTTCGCCCTCATCATGGGCCTCTTCGACGGCTGTTTTATTTCCCTGCTTGGTCCAATTGCCTATGAGATTTGTGGTCCATCGGGTGCCACACAAGCCATTGGCTTCCTGCTGGGTCTCTGCTCGCTGCCACTGACAATTGGTCCGCCAGTTGCTGGTCTGATATTCGAAAGAACTGGCTCCTACACTCTGCCGTTTATACTGGCCGGCATTCCGCCTCTGATTGGCTCCTCGCTGCTCTTCCTGATGCGCTGCGTGAGAGACGAGTCCGGCAGCTCGATAACAAATGGAATCTCGTCCCGACAAAACGGGGACATGGAGAACTCATCAAATGGCACTTATCGCTTGAATGGTAAGCATATTGGGCTGACTGACTGATTGATTATTTAACAGATTGACTGATTGATTGATTGAGTGATTGAATAATTGATTATCTAATTAATTGATTGATTGTTTATCTGATTGATTGTCTAATTTTGTAGTCTGATTGATTGTTTGATTGAATAACCTGTTGATTGATTGAATAATTTGTTGATTGATTGTTTATATTATTGATTGACTGATTTTGTGGTTGACTGATTGATTTATTAATTAACTTATAACTTATGACCTGTCTGATTGAATGATTGATTGATTTAATAACTTATTTTTTCCCTTATTTATTGACTAACTTACTGATTGATTGATCATATGGCCGATTGAGTGACTATCCATTTGATTGAATGACTTCATTCTGACTGATGGTTTTAATATTTAAATGATTGATTGACTAAAAAATTGATTGAATGACTGATTATTTTATAGATTGTTTAAATAACTGATTTACTAAGTGATTGACTGATTGATTGTTGAATCTAATCTCTTTTCCACCATTCAGCTGTCAAGTCAAGCCAGCCGCTAATCGTAAATGGTGCCAATGGATCCCTGTCCAATGGACATGCAGTCACGAATGGCTCCGCAATGGGTTCGTCCTATTTCAAATATGTGTATTTCTGTTGCTTATATTTACCTTTCATTTAGCAGTGAAGTCCAGTGCACCTCTAATGGGCTCAGCCACAAACGGAAGCGCAACTGCTGTCAATGGTTCGAGGTTCAATGGATTTGCCGACTCATCAATTGGTTCGTACTCTGAATCATTAAGTTCACAACGCGACGACTTCGGTCAACGCCATTCTAGTATTACTGCCTGCTGTTCTTCCGACATTTGCGTTCATCCCAGTAGCTCCTTTTTGACTAACACTGAATTCACATCTCACACAGCTTTGCTTGAACACAGCTCGAAATCTATAGGGCTCTCTTTTGATGGTCCTAAGAAACGTCGTTATAAATATTCAATCTTTTAACCAATTCCTAATCTTGCTTAGTTTACTCTCCTAAATTAATATGTATTTTAGTATTAAGTTATCTATCTTTTATGAGTGGCATCATTCTATTTTCGCATTTAAAGATACTAATCTTGCTTATAACTTAATTGCAAATAACTTTTCGCTTTGATTATCTTTTATATTTAATTTATAGCAACATTTTATTTTCAGATTAATAATTCATCATCATCGCATTCAATTCCATTCCATTCATAAATAATAATATTTAAAGTATTATTTATTTAATTAAATAGTTTTAAGTGCTTCGTAGATTTAAATTTGTACCTGAAAAGCTTTTGTAAATAATATAATTTAATATCTTATATTGCTAGCTGCCGCAAGTTTTGTTAAACACTGTATATAAACCTTATGTATGTTCATATATTGGCGATCTGCATGGAACTATTTTTTGAATTAAAATATATATATATCAACTAATTGTTTATCATAATGTAAATCTTTCAGAGACTCGCACCGAAAAGCCAGGATCCTAGATATAGTCGCTGTCGTCTACTAACTCAAAATTCCACACACAAAACAAAAAACGTTACCATTAAAAGATCAGACATTTTTTAATCAATCAATATCCATATCGCTATATATATGATATATGATATCCTAGCGCATAAAGAAAGGTGTTCATTTTGTCTATCGAATGTACAAATTATGAATATCATCATCTGTTTGATGGAGAGACTTGTTGTACTTGAATGTACAGATCGTAATACTTATTTTTCGTAAATGTATACTATAGGCTAAGCAACAATTTTAAAAATGCAAAATAAAACAATTACTATTAATACTTGAGATGCATTTCTGTATTTTTCTTTCAGCAGACTAAATATTACAATAAGAGTAGGCTATAAATAGAGAAAGAGAGAGAGAAATGCGTTGATATTACGGATTATACAATTCGCCTAATTTCCAGGTGTTACCTGACTAGAATTGGCCAATTGATCAATGACGTATTAGTGTATTGACAATAATAAACGTAAGCTATTTGACTGGTTACTGTTAGCCATTTGGACAAATTATGGCCGTTTGTATGCAGACTGTCATCGATAAATCATTAAAATATATATATATATTTGATACGTTGGGTTCATACCCGTGTCTACGCCTCAAATTTGTTTAGCATTTCCAATCCAAATATCTTGGCCAAGTCACGATTTGCCGCCCCAAAATCAGTCATCGCGTCCGGCATATAAAAACTCGATGCTCACAAATTATTGTCTTTATTTTGTTGACGCGATTTCAAACGTTCGGTTGATCGGAAGTTTTACCCGTATAAATTAGTTTCCTTCGAGAACATTTCTTAGCCATGTTAACGTGGCAATTGTGGTGCGCTCTATTATGCGTTTTGTGGTTTTATTTCCTCTGGACTCGTCGCAGATTTTATCTGCTAACGCTGAAGATACCTGGCCCACTGGGTTATCCCATATTGGGCATGGCCCACAAATTGCTGCACAGGGAAAGTATGTGATCAGTGCCTGAAATTAAAATTGAAGTGTGATTTGTTGATAACAAATGTGATTTTCAATTAGACGTACTGCGGGAATTTGGCTACTATTTGAATAAACATGGCCCAGCCATATACTCGTGGCTGGGTCCAATACCATTTCTAATTGTGAGCGAGCCCCAAATGATACAGGATATTTTCACATCTCCCCACTGTGTTAACAAGGGCATCATCTACAAGGCAATAGACGATGGCGCCGGTGTTGGCTTATTCAGCATGGAAGGTACAGCAAATTATTTAAGTGCCTTTAAATGTGTAACTGATAATATTTAGATTTTAATTGGTAAGATCCACGTTGGAGTTTGCATCGCAAATTGTTGAATCCCGCTTTTGGCCACAAAGTGCTCCTCAGCTTTGTTCCCATATTCAACACCGAGACGGCATCGCTTTTAAAATCACTCGATAAATTTGTGGATGTTGGCGAAAATGATTTGACACCATTGCTGCAAAGGTTTACCTTGAGCATTGCAACTCGTGAGTGCTAAAACTTTCAAATTAAAACTATAAAAATTAAAAATAATTTTATTCAAGTACAGAAACAACAATGGGCAGTGATGTAAAGGGTAATGAGAACATTGAGAACAACCAACTTCTGCAGGATTATCAATGGTAGGTACTACTATTGGCCTTGATCTAACCGAATCCATTTGCTATGCGTTAATAGTATTTTGGAATCCATGACAGATATGTGCTTTTCGCCCTGGCTAAGTAGTAAATTGGTTAGACAATTGTTTGGCAAGGAAGAGCGCTATTCCAGAGCCAAGTCGGGGATACGGGGATTCATCAGAAAGGTATTTTAAAATATAATGAAAATAAATTTAATATAAACTGTTTTAAAATGTTTGATTACTTCTATTAACTTACTTCTATTAACTGTTTTAATTTTCAAGCTTATTGAAAAGAAATTGGCGAAGGATACTGAAGTTCCTCCCTTGCCGCAGGATAGAAACATATTTCTAAATCTAGCCACAGATTTGTTGAAACGGGGAATATTTAGCTCGCAGAATGTGGAAGATGAGTCAAATGTCATTGTTTTTGGAGCCTTTGAGACGACTGCCAATACGGTGGCTTACACATTGATATTGCTCTCCATGTTTCCCAAGTACCAGGAAAAGGCCTTCGAGGAGATTCTGGCCTTGTTTCCCGAGAGTGGAGACTTTGACGTCACCTACGCGGATACCCAGCAAATGGTTTATCTGGATCTCATTCTAAATGAATCCATGCGGGTCATGGCCCCTGTTCCAGTTGTCTCGCGACAAACGACCCAGGATGTGAGGCTTTCAAATGGAGTGGTTGTTCCAAAGGGAGTTCAAATTGCCATCGATATCTTTCACTTGCATCGCAGCAAGGAAATTTGGGGAAGTGATGCGGAGACATTCAATCCGGAGCACTTTTTGCCTCATAACATTCAGGATAAACATCCCTACGCTTTTATACCTTTCACAAAGGGCATACGCAATTGTATAGGTAGAATTTGATTTTATTAATTTGTAAAATGATCTTTAATTATAAATTAATTTTTTATGCCTTTTTTAGGTTGGAGATATGCTTTAATGTCGGCTAAAATAACATTGGCGAAGCTATTGAGGAATTACAAATTCTCAACCACCTTTAAATTTGAAAATCTATTCTTTGTTGAGGATATTACCATAAAACTTAAGACAGTGCCATTGCTGAAAGTACACCGAAGAAATTGATATTTTGAGCAATTAAATCTTTTTGTTAAAATCTTTTGTTTTATGATGTAAATATGTATGAATAAATAATTAGTTACACCACAATATTTATATTTCATTACATAAAAAAATGTATTCCGTCTTTATTATTCTTCTCTTGAATATTCAACCAATGCACATTGGGCCAGAATCCCTTTTTTTTGGCATAAAGTCTAATTGTAAAGCTAAAGACTTGAAATTTTGCATGAACCTTACTTAGACAAATTTAGAATTTTGGATTTATTTTTTTTTTGATTTGGACCACGCCTTCGTCTCCCCCTCCCCATTTGACTATGAGAAATATGTGTAATATACTTTTATAAAATCCAAAAGTAAAGATGGGGACTTGAAATCTGGCATGAATCTTAGTTAGACTGAAGTCGAATTTATAATATTTTTTGTTTTTTAGTTGGACTTTGTCTTTACCCCCCTCTTTTTTCCTACTCATTAAAAAAGTAAAAATTATTTTATAAACTTAAAAATAAAGGAAAATATTTTATTCTTCGCATGTTTGCTAATCATGCAAAAGTAGAATTTACAATTTTTCTAGTTTTTTAATTTGACCATGCTTTAACCCCCCTCCTCATCTGAATACGGAAAAAAATCAGATTTTCTAGCAAAAAAGCACAGTTTCAACATGTGTTTTTAAAGAGAATAAGCAAAATTGTGCAAAAAGTATTAATGACAAGTTTAAGATCACAGTTAAGAGTAAACATTTGCATAATTACTTTTTGGCAGAAAGTGGCAGAAATTAGGTTTTTACTCCACGGTACACGAGCACTTCGGTTAGTTTTTTTTCTAAAATTAGACATAACATAGACAATTCACAACTACAACATGGAACATATATTTCGAATAACTTAACAATAATTGTATTTGGCATACATTGACCTTTATTTTCCATATTTTCAACAAAGATTTGGACAGTTGGGTCGTCACAGCAGAAGCGCAAAGTTGAGTAAAAGCATCCCGCCAATTTCGGCTGAAAGTCCGCTGACAAAACATCTGACTTTGCTAGCGCGGCAAATTTACAACGTTGCCACCTAAAATTTTTTTTTAATTGATTCGATATACCTAATGTATGCCCTTTCCATATATTAAGTCAAATTCAAGATATATTTGAAAAAAAATTTCGACTTTATGCCAAAAAAAAGGAATTCTGGCCCAATGTGCAATGGCCATTACATGTGCTGCTGAGTACAGTGTGATATTTTTTTTATAGCCCTCCAGTACATCTTTTCATACAGTTTGCTTTCGCTTTTACATTTAAGGGTTTTTAATGATTCTGTCAGTTGACGTGCCATGAATTTTTGTTAGTATTTAGTTGAATATCGAATGTTCGATTTAGCATTAAATTATATAATTTCACTTACACACACAATTTATAAAAATGACATTGAAAATTTTGGCAGTTTTTATTTTGAAATTACAATTGCGCGCCCAAACTAATTTTATCGATTATTATCAAATGTTATAACAGCTGCTAATAGCATTACGGAAAAATGTTAACTGTTGCAAATGAACCTAGTGAGCGGAGAGTTAGTTCAGCTCAATTGAATGTGTCGCTAAATTGAATTTGTGATGTAAGTTTGAGTGGAAACATCGATGTAGTGATGTAGAAAAACATCGATGCATCGAGCATCGATGTTTTTATAGCGATATTTCTCGATGTTTTCCGATGTTTTTGTTGATGCCGACTTATCGATGTTGCATGGCGATGCACCGATGTTTTGCAAAACATCGGCTGCCGCACTTTCAACACGCCATTTTCGCCGCTCTGGCAATGAGTTT
Organism: Drosophila recens; assembly: GCA_037043495.1. Lineage (NCBI taxonomy): Eukaryota > Metazoa > Arthropoda > Insecta > Diptera > Drosophilidae > Drosophila > Drosophila recens. The sequence goes on from JBAMBJ010000823.1 coordinate 520,397, forward strand.
ATGGTAATTTGGACAGTGTTTGCAATGCCTAAGTGAGTAAATTTATTTAAATTGGTCAGAGATACTATAGCTACAAGAAGGCCTACATATGTCTTTTCAAAGTTCTCATCAAAAAGACCTCATGTAGTTTGTGTTTATACTTTTATGGTAAAAACTGTTAAAACTTTAAAACTGCCATAAAAGCATACGTTTTTTTAAAGAAAAATGAGCTTCATTAATCTTAGAAATTCTAGTTTTCTTCTACAAATGGTATGGTTTTCAAACATTAGACATACATCGATGTTTCGACCCGATGTATCAACCAACACCGATGTTAAATTTTGAAAACATCGATGAGCATCGACATCGATGTTTCCACTCAAACTTACATCACTAATGTGTCGCTAAATTGAACTAAATCCGAACTATTTGTATTTATTTTTTTAATTGTGCCGCAATGTCGCTGACAGATGTCTTGGAATTAAATAAATCGGAGCTATTTGCGAAAATACGCAACGGCTTGCCAATTGTGCCGCAAACCCAAAATCTGCTGGACTGCAAGGATGATCTGCTTTATGCCTGGAACTCCAACGACTCCTGCTTGCTGGTCACAAATTGGCGCGTAGCGTTGCTTGAACCAGAACCGAAGCGTGCCAAAGTCAGCTACCAGACGCTGATACCGTCGAACACAGTGGGACTGCATGTGGATCGTGTGCTGGTGTCCAATGAAGGCTCACTCGTGGCCCTGAGCGGACCGCAAGGTGTCGCCATCTTGGAGGTACCACGACGCAGTGGCACCTGGACCAATTTTATGGACGGCAAGTCAAAAATCACGTGTCGCACGTATTTACTGGACGCGCTGCTGTTTCAAAACAATCCCCAATTGGTGGTTCGTCAACTGCGCTGGCATCCGGACTCGGTCTCCGACTCGACGCTACTGGTGCTGCTCTCGAACAACACAATCCGTGTGTACAACCACACGAAGCTGCGCCATGTGTGGAAAGTCGGTCCGCATACAGTCAAAACCGGTGCGAATACATCCCTTTCGGACTTTGGTGAAATCTCTGTTGATTTCGACATTGCACCTGCTGTGAAGTCTCGCGGGACGGATAACAACAACGAGACAAGCAGCACCACAAGCAGTTTGAACCAGAGCAACAAGACTTTGGCTGCAGCAAAAGCCAAAAAAGAGAAGGTCGAGTGGCCCATTGTAATATTGCGGGAGAATGGCAACATCTACATTATGCTCGCCGGCATCGACTCGGAGATGACGCGGCTTCAGGGGCCCATCACAATATCTCCCCAAACAAGCGCCAACTACGGACTGGAGTCATGTGCTCTCTTGATCATACCATCGTTGCCCCCGACTGTGATCATTGCCGAGTCAACTGGGAAGCTACACCATGCTCTATTGCTAGAGGCGGAGACTACGGAGCGATCCTTTAGTGAAGTGGACGAATGCTTGCTGATCGAGCCATCCGAGTGGACACTACACGTCACGGAAACCGTCGAGCTAGAGTTGGGTCTCTCGGGATCAGGAACTGCCAATGGAACAGACGACACTTACAGTTGTCCCATACATTTGAAACGAGATCTCATCAATGAGATGCGTTACTTTGCCTATCACAATGCTGGCTTGCACATTATCACTGTTAACTTCATATCGGAGCTGCAGCGCTTCCTGGACAGCGAGGCGGAGGACAATCAACTGGCACTATCAACTCCCTCCAGCGCTGAATACATTTTGTGCACCAAGTTCGATTCAAGTGATCGCACAAACGCTGTTTTTGGCATTGCCCTGCTGCAAATGCCCGCCGGACTTGTTCTGTTGCTGAGCAGCGGACAGGTGATCAGCCTGAAGCTAGTTATCGATGCCCAACTGCTGATTACGCCCAAGGATCAGATGCTGCGCAAAGCAACTGATGCTGCTCTGGAGCAACACGGCATGGGTCCATCCTTTGTGGAAACCATCAAAGCATTGCTCCAGCGAAGCGTCAGTCAGCCAATTCTTGCCGACAAGTTGGCTTCTCCATCTGCCCATGAGCGCTACGAGTTGCTGAATCAGGCCATCGAGGTGTTGCGTTCCCAATATCTGAAGCGTCATGATCTTGTCCGCGCTGAGTTCGCCAAGCGCATCAATTGTATTAAGCTGCAGAAGCAGCAGCAACTGGAGGAGATCAAGAGTCTGGAGAAGGAACGAGAAGTCATCAGTGAACGGGCCCACAAGTTGGCCGAACGCTTTGAGGAGATCAGCGATAATCAGGATCTACTTGTCCGTCGCTGCCAAAAGCTGATGCAGGAGGCCAACACGACGCTGCCCAACAACGTGGTCGCTGAGCGGGAATTCGCCATTGAGGTGGCCCGCATCAACAAGGCCACCAAGAGTCTGGCCGCTGCCTTGGACACGGCCAAGAAGACGTCGAACAAACAGCGTTACCATATTGCCAAGTCTCAGGAGTGTGGCAAAGTCAAGACTTATGAGTTGCCGGAGAAACAGCATCGCACTATTACCGAGATCTTAACCCAGTTGTCCAGCGAGATTGATCGTCAAATAACTGATGTTAAGCGAATTAATAAGATTGTGGGCACATAATCATAGTGCTCAGACATTAAAGCTACTATGTATTTCTCTGTTATTAAAAATTAAATTTATAAATCAATGATCTTTCATTTTACTGTCGTAATTTAAACTATTTCCACATTGGATTCGACAGATTCAATACATGTTTTAGTAATGTGAAGAAGTGTTTTTGTTTATAATCTTATAGCTGAGCCTGCAAATTCAATTAAAGCTAAATTTAAAAATCTATTGTAAACAAGTTTGAGAGATGAGCTGAGATGACGACAATTGTTCTGAAAAAAACAAAAGTCCATTTTAATTTCAGATTGAGTGTTTGATAATGAGCTGCCCTGTTCTTTTATATACTTTAAATAGCTCATACTTATCAGGGGTGCCACAGGAATCGCCTTCGCTTGAATTAGACATAAACTTCATACAAATTTAAGTCAAGTTCAAGTGGAAGAGATTTCTGTAGCACACCTGTATATGTATTTTTTTTCATTTGTGCTTTCTCTATTTTTAAGTCGAAATGTGTCCTTGTTTTTTTACTTAATACATATTTCTTGGAAAGATCACTGAAAAGCTATTCAAAAAACAAATTTGTTAATCAAATTCAAAGACAGAAAAATATCTAAAACAGATTTAAGCACTTTTTTATTTCGAAAAATTTTGATTTTAATTATAATTTTAAGCTTAACATTTTACAAGATGATCATAATATTTACTGAGATTAATTTTTTCCTGAAAATTCGAATTTTTTCCCTGTTTAGGGACAGTTTTTCAACAAGTAATAGGAGCATATTAATAGTGTATTTTAAATTCGATTACCCTGCGTTAACTAAAATCTTGCCTGTTGTCTCTGAGGTGTTCGGGCATTCCATAAACACGCACTAACTATAAACAATTTGAGTATACATATATTATAGACATTGAAGCTATTTTCCTTCGCAAATAAATCAGGTATTCGCATAGTTAATGAGTTCCAAATGCTTATGTACTCGAGTCGACAATTCTTTTTTGCATTTCAGTCGCATTTTGGATGTCTGTCGTCAGTTGTAAGTAAAACTTAATTGAGTCGATGTCGCGTTCAGGTTCAGGCCTTAGACATGGCATTTTTAATACTGATACGACTGACAATATTCTGTACTCAGTTGTCCAATTACATTAAAACCAACTCACCCTTTGTGATTGAGGCTCTGATGGTGTGTCTGTGCTTTGGCTCCATAATAAGCAGATATTTATTGCTGACGTAGTCAAAAAAAAAAAATAAAAAAAAATAATTAATATGTAAATAATAAAACAACTTTCTCTAAGTAGAACTAATAATTGTATTTGTGATGCAACTTAAACTCTAGGCTTCTCAATCAAATGTATATAGAAGGCTGGATTCTGAACGACGGCCATCTCCTTAAAGTCTCCAAATAGCTTGTGCTTCGCCTGTTTGCCAAAGATCTCGTTGAGGATTTCGGTGAAGCGCTTGAGCTCGTGGGGATAATAGGAGAGACGGAACTCGCTGGCCAGCTTATTGCCCTCGATCTGATAGTCCATGGAGACCAGAGCTGGTTTGCCGCAATAGAACAGAACGGATGTTTTGATGTCCGCCGTGTGACTCGTCTATAAAATTTCAATAACAATAATTTTTGTTTTTTCAATTGCGCAAGTCATCGAAATCATTTTCAGCTCGTGCCAGAAAAAGATTAGAAAGATGATGTGATCATTGCCTACGAGTGACGATTTACTTATCAGTGATCAGATGATGACTTGTTGTTTTTTTCCCAAAATCAACTTTAATTATTTTTAATTAATGTGAATTATGAGTATGATGATTTATGGTTTGTTCCCACTTACGTTGTAGTAGATGCTCTTGGCAGGTGTTGAGCCTGTCTCCAGGATGTTGTCATAGTTGCGGTGATCGATCAACAGAATGCCGCCTGGCTTGAGGCACTTCTCAAAGTTCTTGATGGCCTGCTTGTGCTCACGCTGATCGCCAGAGGCATCCATTAAATGGGCAAAGGAGTTGCCCAGACAAATGACAGCATCGAAGCCGCTTTTAATCTGATCCTCAATGTCATTGTACAGCGTCAGCCAATTGGCCTCCTCGATAGCTATAGAAAATTCGAAAAAAATAAGATTAAAATTAAGATTCAATTTGGTAGCTCATTAACTTACTCCAATTGTCAAAGGCGCTTTCCTTGCGACGATTCCAACGCTCCTTCAGCGCGAATTTCAGCATCTTGTCGGACGCATCAACGGAAACCACCTCGAATCCCTCCTCCAGCAGCATTATCGAATCGACGCTGAAAGAGTTTTTTAAATAATCTCTCTAGGGAATGGTGGTAAATTGCATTTTGGACACTTACCCCGTGCCACATGCCACGTCGAGAATACGCTTGCAGCCCTTTTCGCGCAACAAGTCGACCAAGAAGTTCTTGTAGTTGTCCGTGCGTGAGTTCTTGTCCCCGATGAAGATCTCCCAGACCTTAGCGGCCTTGCCATCGGCATACTGATCCCTCACTCCTTCGGCGGAAATACCTTCCGAACGGGTCACGAACACACTATCAGCGGAGGAGGTTGTCATCTCGAAGCGTTTAACACTCGGCGGCAGATCCAATTGGAATAAATTCTCGTTTCGGATTTACTTCCCATTATGTCTCAAATCAACAGTCAACAGCTGGAAGACACACACACACACACTCACATACGTATTTCAACTGTAATCTTATCACTACCCGCCCATTTTGACCTGTGTGGGGCGGGAAGAGGGCGGGGCAGAGGGGCTAATACAAAAACATTTGACGCTTAGCGCCAACATCTGCTTCAAATGTACACGTTTCGTTTATTTTTTTTTTGTTTTTGCTGTTTTTGTGGTGACCTGACACTGACCTCCTCGTGATTAGAATTTGATTAGACTTGCCCAAAAATAACACAATCATTTGACAATAACAAGAGTCATTTCCGATTCCTTTCCTCAAAATCCTTTGAAGAAAAGCTCTATAAAGCAGGGATTAAAACCCTAACCGAGACCGTAATCTTTAACCGGTAAAAGCCGATTGAAATTTAGAGCCGTAACCGAAAAAAATTCTCATTTGACCAAAACCTTCAAACCGAAACTCTGTAAACCGAAATAACCGTTTAGTAACCGTTTCATTTATAAGGGTTAATTTCGGTTTATCATACTTCCAAAAAAACTGATTTTTTCGTTTTTCATTTGAATTTTATTATGTTCAACTTTGGATTTTTATTTTGTGATATTCATGATCGAATTTTCATATTTTCATTAATTCATAGAAATTAAATATTAAAATTGTTAAAATGTAACTAAACTACATCAAACTGAAGAATATGTGAAATAAATGTGTAAATGAAACATTAAGAAAGTAATGCCTTTTTAATTATTATTATTACATCATTAATACAATTTTATTTTTTCAAAATAACATACCGAAACAATACCGGTATTTTAAAACCGAAACATACAAAATCCAGTATACCGTTACGAAACCTTTATTCAATGATTTTGCGTAACCGAAAACCTAAATGCGAACATAACCGAGTCCGTAACTGAAACCGATATTCGTTTTGGTTCTCATCCCTGCTATAAAGTATTGATGTTAAGATATGTATTTGAAAATGTGTCAATATTAAAATTATAACTGAAAATATATTTCGATCCCTACTTTTACTTTTTTTTTTTTTGCCAAATTATGTCCATTTAACAGAACCAACAAACAGAATAAATCGCTAGTCGCCAAGTCAAATTGGTTTTAATTCGATTGCTTCATGTGATTTTTGATTAACTATGGCGGATATACCAGGTCGAGCACTTCACTACGTATTAAAGATTGGAGATCGCGCCAAGAATGCCTTTTTCTTTCGCACCATTCTGGGAATGAAGGTCTACCGACACGAGGAGTTCAAGAAGGGCTGCGAGGCGGAGTGCAATGGGCCGTACGTCAATCGCTGGAGTAAGACCATCATCGGATATGGCCCGGAGAGCTCAAACTTTGTCTTCGAGCTGACTTATAATTACGGAGTGAAGAGCTATGAAATGGGCAATGATTTTGGCGGCGTGACAATATGTTCCACGGATATCCTAGCGAAAGCCGCCGAGCATTCGTATCCGGTGTCTAAGCAAGGCGATCGGAACGTGCTCACATCACCAGATGGCTATAAGTTCTATGTGGTGGAGTCGGCACCCGCGGCGTCATCAGATCCAGTGCAACAGGTGGAACTAAAAGTTAGCGACTTGGCGGCTTCTCGGAAATATTGGCATGAGCTGCTCAAGCTGCACAAGATCGAGGAGAACGCCGAGTCGCTGCTGCTTAGTTATGGCGAGACACAAGCATCTCTTCGTCTCACGCTTTTCAAAGGGAGGTTGGATCGTGGCACGGCTTATGGCCGGATTGCATTCGAAATTCCTGGATCTACTCAACCACCATTATTTGAGGCTGTCCAGGCTGCTGGGGGCACCATTCTGAAGCCTCTCATGCAGTTGGAGACTCCTGGCAAGGCAACTGTCTCAGTGATCATTTTAGCCGACCCTGATGGTCATGAGATATGTTTTGTGGATAAGGAGGGCTTTACAGAACTGTCTCGGGCTGACCCGGATGCCGCTAAGCAACTCGACAAGTTCATTGGCAAAGATCCGTTCCAGGATAATGTTGCATTACTAATTTAATAAACCTAAAAAAAATATTTCTAGCAAAAACAGTTATTTTCGATTTCTTTAAAATATTGCTTTAAAAGTCAACATTTAAGCAAGTATTCCGTTTAAAGTGGGGCTAAGAAAAAAAGAACTTTTTTTTTTTGACCCTGAATGTGTTTTCGTTTACAAGATCGGACAAATTGAAAGGTTAAAGCAATGTAAGTGCCTGAAAGCATGCAATAAAAAATATATAAAATTTATTTAAATAAGTAACGGGTATCCTTTAGTCGGAAGCTCGACTTTAGCCTTTCCCACTTAATTTTTTTAATAGAACGTTTATTTATTAAACTTGGTTCCCCCCTCACAAACCTATTAAACGAGTTTTTTTAAAAGTGTTAAACTTAAAGAACAAATTTGAAATATACGCAAAGTATATAAGATCGTTTTATTGTTAATAAACTTAATAAATATTGCACTGCGTTGAAAACTAGGATTGTATATATTGTTTATATGAGAATGGTATTCGTATTGCACCTCGTTCTTCACTTAGTGGAGTGTTTAAAGCCTTAAAGATAATGTCACGAGTTCGTTATAAGTACGATATATAATAAAATAATCAAAATATTAAAATTATTAAGCATTGATTACGTTTCACAAGATAATTGAATGTGGAAATTAACCAAAAGTCACAATTATCTTGGGAAACATAAGCTGTGATGCCGAAGGATTATTTAATATAATAGAGTAGTATCAATTATATACTATATTTATTAACTATGCTAATTAGATATGTGTGGATTTGAGTATTCTAGTTCAGAAATTCTATGGCAAATACCCGAGCGAATCCTCGAGAGAAGCGCTGACGGCTCGCATCGATTGGTAGCTGGCCATGCGACTCCTGCTCGCATTGCTGCGGATGGAGGCGGCTTTTTCGAGGGCCTTGATGTTGATCAACAGGTCGTCGGCACTGCAGGATTTGTGGGAGGCGGCGCCATTGGAGCTCATGTGCAGTGGCATGATCATGGCACTCCCATTGCCCAGGCGATCCGTGCTCAGCGATTCCCTCGTGCGGTACAACGCGGAACGTCGTGAGGATCCAATGGATCCATTGCTCGATCGCATTCCGATTCCGATTCCGGACTTCTGACCAGGTGGACAGAGACTCTTGATGTCCGTCGTCTGGCTGAGTTTCATGTCCGCGAACACAGCTGCCGCCTCGACGCTCTTCTTCACACTGAGTGCCTCATTGGCCTGCACCGGTTTGCTGTTGCCCCCAATCGTGAAGAGCTCGTAGTCCAGACCCAGTTTCTCTGTGGGCTTTGGCTTCCGCGTGGCCGCCCGCGATCGATGCTGTTGGTTCAGGGAATCCTCGCTGACAGTGGCTCCCGATGCATTTGCTCGTTGCCTGCTGCGATGGGTGCGTTTGCAGTAACATTTGCTGGCACTCACACAGCTGTCCGTGTCGCACCAGGTCGTCGTTTCAGAGTGCGAATTGGCCGAGTCGTGCTCCAGGGTGCTGGTCGGCTCCTCCTCTACCATGGAGCAGTAGCATTTCTCATCCGACTTGCACGAAATCAACGAATGACGATTGCCAGTTCCAGCAACAACTCCAACGCCAGCTCCAGCTCCCACAGTTGGCTTACGGCCATTGGCCTTAGCCATATTGCGTTCGTTCTTCTGCCTCAACTTGTGATTCAGATGCTCCGTGCGCAGACTGCAATAGCAGCGATCTGCCGAGGCACAGGTGCAGGATTCAGAGTCATAGCTGCACTCGGAGCAGGAGACGTAGCTGTGGAGAGAGAAAGAAGCGAGTCAGCTGAATCCTTGAGAGTATTCTCTGGACACTTACCCACTGCTGCTGTTCCTGTGGATCCCCTGGAGCGCATGCTCATTGCGCACCACGGACACATCGGAGCCACTGGTGGCAGCTCGATTGCGTTGTTGCTGCTGCTGCTGTTGATGGCTCTGACTCTGCGGTGGTCCAATGATGATGGGCGGTGTCAGTCGCCGCTTGTTGGCGATCTCGACGGGAGCTGGTGTCTCCTTCGTCGACTTGGCCAACTTGCCGCGACAGCTGCGAAACTGGCCAAGTTGAAAGACCTTCTTTAGACTCTTGGTGCCAAAGAAAATGCTCTTCGGCTTTTTCTGGAATCATAAAACGATAAAGAGTGTTGACAATATTTAATAAAACAAAGCTATATAATTATAAATTTTTGGTATCAATGGGGGGGTCATTTAAATTCCAGCAAAAAATATTTTGATGCAAAAAGTGTGTTCAAACAATTCTAATAGGGACTGCAAAAAAAAAATCAAAAAAATATCTTCGCTAGTATTTTTATAATTTTTGGAAAACTGCAAAACGGCGAAGAGATTTTTGAAATAAATTGTTTGCACTCACTATTAGAATTGTTTATAAGTTCAAATTAAGAGTAGATTTAAGTGTTTTAAGTTTTTAAGTGTTGTGTAAATAATTTTGACCATCCCTGTATATAGAGTGGGTGTTTCGTCAACTCCATTTTCGAGAGCTTAAAGTCGATTTTTGTTTTGATCATCCATAGAGTAAATTAAATGGATTTTTAAAAAAGATCGAAACTTACAGTTGCTAATTATTTCATCGTAGTTCATTAGCAAAATAACATTTTAATAAAATGTTAAAACTTAGATTTTAAATAAAGAATTTTGGGAGCATTTTGGAAAAAAGTGTAATTTAATCGGAACTATAAAAATTTGAATGCCAAATAAATAAAGAAAAACTGACATTTCGCTTAAAATTTTGATCAGTTTTTGCAAAGTTATGAAAGTTTGAAGTTGGCCTGATTTCAGACCAATATTGTTGCAATTTTACAAGTCAAATTTTTAATTAATTATGCTTTCTTTTGCATTTTTTTTTTTTGGAAAACTTTATTAATCGGTATTTTTTAGACATATTAATAACTCGATTCATTTATTTCACTGTTTGAATTTACATCTTTAGTAATGTAATTTACATTTAATAGTAATGGTTCAACAATCTAGTTGATCCACTTCCTATGTTGCTCTATCTCTCTTTCTCTCTCACCTGTGATCCACTTGAGCTTGGCTTGCGTTTCTGCTTCTTTTTCTTTTGTCGCCGCATTATGTTCTTGGAGCGTTGGAAGAGCTCGTCCTGTGTGAGAGTGACAGCGAGCTTGAGGAGAAACTCTTTGTAGATGGGCTTGAGGTCGTTGAAGGACATGCCGTCGGCATCGATGATGGCATAGAGTATATCGTCCAGGGAGTGCAGATTCTCGTGCAGTCGAAATTCATTGAACAGTTCACTGAAACCAAGTGGGGAACTAGAAGCACAATTCAAACGATGCCAATCAACCAAACCAAACCTTTTCACCAAAAAATGCAAACAACGTTAAGTGAACCCACGGGCCAGAACCACTCTCGAAAACTGAACTGAACTGAGTCTGGCCCTGGCCCCAAGTGGTTAGTATATCTACTCACCCTCCACCGCCGCCCAATTTGCCGGAATTTGTGCGCCGTGCCGCTCGAGACTTGTATCGTGTGAGGCCTCCAGTGTTGAGGAAGCTCCCGGATCTTGGAATTGCCACCCGCGTCAGAATATCGCCATCTCCGGCGGCAGCCACAGTTGCTGCTCCCACGAGGTCGCTCATCTTCCGGGCATTCGCATTGCCATTGGCCATGGGAGGAGGCATCCCCATTCCCATTCCCATTGGCATCTGAGTGGGAGTCGTTGGTTTCTTGGCGTGCTGATGATGCACTCGATTCACGTGTCCATTGTTGCACACTATGTGGCTGCCCCCTCGCCCAGAGCCACCTGCCTTGTAGCCACCAATCGCATTTGGCGCTGGCACCGGCGGAGCACGTTTCGTCTTATGGGATTTCCGTTTGCGCTCCTCCGTCGAGGTTTCGATCTCGGCCGCCTCGTTGATCACATTGCTGTTGGAGCTGAGGGAACTGCTCGACACGCGCTTCTTGCGGGTCGATCGCGACGGGGTGGATCCCTGACCCATTTGGGACTTGGGACTCATGCCACCCGCCAAGCTGCCCGTGCCCGTTCCCGCGCTGCTGCTGCGAAACGAGCTGCGTCTGCCATTGAGACTGGGTGCGATTTGGGAGCGGGACAAGTAGTTGGAGCTAGTCAGCGCCGAGCTGCTGGCAATGCTGATGCAGCTCACGCCGTTCTGCTGACGCGGAGTGCGCCTCTTGGTGCTGCGATGTGAGTTGGTGCTGACATGGGCCATCAGACTCTGGTAGAGAGTCGCCGCGATGACGATGGCGTCCTCGGTGCTCTTGCAGATGAAGCCATGGCACTCGAGAATCTTGGGAGCACTCGCCGAGCGCATCACCACGGCAAAGATCGGGGCATGGATGTGCTCGCTCTGCTCCACAGCCAGCTGCTCAATGGCGCTAAAGATGAGATGGAATAAATAATATTAAAAGTGCTATTGATAGAGTATCTGGAGCATCTACCTCAGCGGCTGGAACAGGGCAGTCTTGTCAATGTTGTCGGGATCTGTTATCAGGGGCAGAAATGCCGCTCCTCCGTCCGACTCGGAGATGACAAACTTGACCGCCGACCACACGGCAATGTTATGAAATGGCGTTATGCTGGATTCATTCTCCTCCTCGGTCCCTTTGTTGTTGCTCGACATGGCGCTGATCTTGATGCGCAATCCGGTCGCACATATATCCAAATAACCCGACTTTAATTTCTGCAATTTATATTATTTATAATTTTTATGTTTGGTTTTTTTTTAATAATTTAGCTACTCACCTTTTTGGTCACCTCATCGAGATAGAGCTGACGCAGTGGCTCCTGCAGTCCCTGCAGACTGGTCACCTTGTCCTTCAGTGGCAAACTGCCCAGGCAGGTGACATCGAAGCTGTTCGTGGCATCCTTGGCCACGTCCGTGAACAGCTGCTCGATCTGGGCCTGCACGCTGTTGCTGATGCGCTGCACATCGCTCTTGGCCGCCTCGGCCAGCACCTTGGCCGACTCGCTGGACTCTTGGAGGAAGCTGCTCAGCGAGCGCGGATTGTCGCCCGTGGTGCTGGCCAGCTCACTACGTCCATACATGATGATGGAACGCGTGCGATGCGATCCCCGGGGATCGTCGAGGCGGTTGCTACGCATTGATCTGGAAATGGGCAATGAAAAACCAGTTTATTTATTATAATTAAAATAATTATTATTATTATTTTTGTGATTTCCATCATTACTAACATAATTTTAATTATTATTCTTTAGCAAAACTCTTTTCTACACATTTCTTTTTGAATTAATTCTAAACTAATGTGAATTTCTACTGTGCATTTTTATTATTATTATATTTTTTATCATTATTACAACCAAATCTTTTATTACTTTTATTACTATTTTATTAGTATTATTATTATTGAAAAGCTAAATTAATTAGAAAAACCTATTCTTCCCTGTATTTTATTTTAATTCCCATCTAATAAATGTCTTCATCATTATAATTCTTATCATAACCATGGCAATTTATTTTTAATTTATATTTTTGATTTTTCAATGAAATCTTCAATTCGATTATGCTTCAAAGTGTAATATTTATAACCAGTATTTTTATTATTAATTAAGTCTAATTAATTAAGAACAATTATCTACTTCCCCACAGATCTCTACCTACTTCCTATCAAATGTGTACGTTCTCCAAGCTGTTGCAATACGAAATGAATCTGGACACTGAAACATTTGAAAGTTACCCGAAATTGCAATCAAGATTCTCCTCTAAAGTTGTAAAATTTTTTAAAGTGGTTCTATGCGTTGTTGCGACAAAAGCAAAAGAAGTTATTTGTGAAAGTTTCACTGATTAACGTGAACGAACCACTAAATTTAGCATGTCTATGCAGTCGCAAACACGTGTGCACACATACATATTCAGATGATGTATGTATGTAAATATGTACTAAGTATGTATGCTTATGCGAATGCTTATGAATTGGCAAGTGTCTGTCGATTGGGAACAACAACAGCATCCTGAGGTAAGGGGTAAATAATTATTATTAACAAATGGCACATTGTGTACTACTTTGTCAACTGGTCTGGAGAATACAGAAGATGAGCTTAAGCCCCATCTGATGAGTGTTCCCAATAGAAGCTATTCCGTTTACCGCTAGTTGACATCAAATCGGAAATGTTTCTTCTTTTTTTATTACTATTTTTTTTTTTGGGAGAACGTTGGCGCGTTCGAGTATTTTGAATATGAATGAAGATGATGCGACTGGTCGATGGAAGAGGAGGGGGAAGAGATGGGGAGAGGCATATAAAGTTTTCTTTTTTAATCAATTAGTTCAGTAGGTGAATGTGTGTCACACAATATCGATGCATATTTAATCATCATAGCAAGTGTCGCTTGCTCTCTCTCTCTCTCTTTCGCTCTCTCTCTCTCTTGAACTATCTCTGTCACTTGTATCTTTCGGATAGATTTGTATGTTTTTAAACTAACTGTTCATTTGTTGCTTATGGAAATTGGAAACGGTAAAAGAAACGTTGCTGCGATGCGTCGCGTCTCGTCGTCTATTTACAAAATGTCGTTTACCGAACTTAGCATCTACATATGTATCTGTGCATCTTTTTAGCTGTATCTGCGTATTTTTAGCTCTTTAAAGCTTCGAGAACGAAAGTGCCTAAGTCGAAGTTGTTGAAAGTTGGGCAAGTTTTAGACAGACTAAACATTCTAAGGCTGTGTCTGTGTTTATCGTTTTTATTTTTAGCTTACAAGATGTCAAATTAAGGCAATTTTATAAGTTTGAGATACTTTATAACTACTTTTATCTAAGCCTTCTAACTTTAAAAATTTAAGTCAACTTTATTTTAAATATTTAAGTTCTTCTATTTATTAAATATTGCAAAGATTTCATTCCATATCAAAGTAATAAGCTTGAGATACTTTTACAGTCTCTGACAAAACAATGTGACAGGCAAGAGTAAGATCCCCTTCGACTACAAAGCCTTTATTAAAAGTTAATATGATAACTTTGAGATACTTTCAAAATGATGCCACAAGTCTTAGTTACTGGTATTAAGTGAGATGTATCTAGACAAGACTTATTGCGTTTTATGATATCTATGAGATACTTTCAATCTGATTCCCAAACTCTGTGTTGCTTATACTAACAAAGATTTATCTATTGAATTCATATTGCACATACTCTGAGATACTTCTTATTTATTTATTTTAAACTTTCTTCCTAGCGGGACAAGCATGTTTATCTGATGCCAAAACTCGGAGTTCCTTATATTAAATAAACTGTATCTATAGAATATTAATTTAATTTAAATCAGACTCACCTGGAATCGTCAAACATAAGATCGATCTTTAGTTTGTATACCGAATTGCGGCTGACACTCGAATTGTTCTCGAGCTGATCGCCGTCCAGAAGCCGAAAGCCGGATGAGTTGCTGTTGCTGTTGCTGCTGGCTGGTTTTTGGCGGCTGCGCACCGAATTCATTTTGGGAACGGCCACAACTGATTGGGAGTCGAGTTTGCAGGAGGTTACCATCATCGAGCACCGATTGATAAGCACACGCGAACTGCAGTCGATTTGTTGCTGTGATTGTGGCAACAACTAAAGTAAAGTGGCATGCGCCAACTTTACCCCTCTCCTCTTTGCCCGCTTCGTTTAGCTCTTTATTTTGGTATTTCGAGTGTTGTTATTTTTATTTTTAGTTTTATTTGCCTACTGTTTTTGTGCAATTAGCGGGCAAATGAATTTCATTTATGCACATTGAACGTTAATTTTCCAACATTTTTAGCGAAATAATTGTTGGCATTACACAAGCACGGACACAAACAAATTCACATATTCACTGCACGAGACTTTATTTAACACTTTGCATAGGGCACACCACCAACAGTGAGCGAGAGGGAGATATGCGGTGAAAGAGAGAGAGGGAGGCAGAGATGATGACGGCTCCGAGGTGTTTGCCTGGCGTGTTGGTGGCCAATCGTGTTGGCTCATTAATTAGCTGCTTGCAAGACTAAAAAACCGACAAAAAATAAAGCAAAAATAAAGAAAAAACCAAAATAAACATAATAGTAAAAATAGTAATAACATCTAAATAGATTACAATCAGGTTAAAGCCTAACTATTTGTACATGAGGAAAAAACGTATTTCAAATTGTTAATGGGCTTTTGGTTGTTACTCGTACTGTTTTTATATATATTTTCTGTGTTGTTTCGTTGTTGCTTGTTGCTAATAAATTGCAGCATAAAATGCAATTGTTGTGCTGGAAAAATGTTAACAATTTGCGCATAACGCACAGCAACAACAGCAGCAACAACAAATGCAGTTGCAACAAAAGCCAGCTCAAGGCGTCAGATACTTTCACTATAGAGACAGAGACAGAAACAGAGATATTTGCTGTAATTAGCAAACTGCGAGATACACACACACAAACACACACACATCGCACAAGATCACAACACCATTGACACTGACATTTATTTGTGGCTTATTGTATTTATTAGCCTTTTATTATTGTTATTGTATTTATAAGCCTTTTATTGATTTATTCACAATTGCAATTGCACCCACCGGGTATTATTTTTAGTTGAGTTACGAATTCTTAAGCTTGAAATGCGTTCGGACGGATACAGATACAGTCGGCATCTGAGTTCGTTGGATGCCACACAGCGACTGCGCCAAGGCCTAAACTGAAATGTCGATGAGCGTCAAGTTGGCCCGACTTCCAATTCAACGAGTCTGCTGTCTTGCACGAAGTGAGGTGGCCAAAAGAAATGGCCAAGCAACGTAACGGCCATGGTGTTGTTGCTAACACAATGTGAGAGTATCTGTGTGTGTCTGCGTGTGTATGCGTGTGTGTGCACACACAATAACAATAACAATATGATCTCTGGCGTAAGTGGGTAGCAAAAGCAGAGCTCAACTCAACTCCACTCTAGCTCTACATACTAAAAGATACAAGCATACGGTTAGATACAGATACATATATGGCATTTATGTAGACTGCTGAATGCCACA
The DNA here is from genome assembly GCA_037043495.1 of Drosophila recens. Taxonomy (NCBI): domain Eukaryota; kingdom Metazoa; phylum Arthropoda; class Insecta; order Diptera; family Drosophilidae; genus Drosophila; species Drosophila recens. The sequence goes on from JBAMBJ010000823.1 coordinate 536,582, forward strand.
ACAAACGCCACTGTTTGCTGATGAAGACGAACGAGTCCACAGTCGCATTTTCAACATCAACATCAACAATCACTTGGCCAAATGCTGAATGAACGTGGCCTGTAACTGCCCTTTATGTACCCAACCAGATTAGTATTATTACTGCAGCCATTTGCATAGTTGAATGTCTCCACATTTACCCAAAAGATACTCGTATCTCTTTTTGAGCAATGCCCTCTGCAGTTTGTCGCCCAATGTCAATATCAAGTTTGGGAGCTTGGAGCTTGGGAGATTGGCCTTTCGACTTGGCCATTGCCCGGTTTTGACCATTTGCGCAAGTGCAAATCTCGTACGGGCGGCATTTTCGAAATCAATGACCGTGGTCAGGTTGATACAATAATTGGTAACTATCTCGTGGGACCTGTTTGGGTCTGCATTGTGATGTATGATTATAAAATGCATTTAAGTTTTCAATCTCAACTTTAGACGTGTTCGCTGTACCATAGCAATAGATGCCTTAATAGAATATGGGAATACTACTGACCATAAATAACCATACTAGGCTAAGCAACACGATTATTGCATGTCTTTAGGGCCCAAAGGCGTCTTCTGTGTTTACTGAGATACATATATGAAAATTAATTAGCAATGAATGTTAATTAGCAATTGACTGGAGAAACGTTAACTCTTTAGTTGGATTACCCTTAAGTCTTCTACATAACAAAAGTTGCTTATTAAAATATGAAATGAAAAGCTAATTAAAATAAGCTGAGTAACTTTAAGTTATCAATTATTATTAGAATATTCTATTTTATATGACATTTCCATTGTTCACAATTATCCCAATTTTTCAATTTTGATTTTTTGAATATATTTTTCTAGTATTTTCTTCAAGACTGTTAACCTGTCCTGAACACACATTAAAAATAAATACTTAGCTCAAACACGTGCCCCTTTCACCGACTGTAACTTCAAACAAACAATCGTGAATTGAAAACTTTCTTCTAGCTTAAGATTGACATACACATACATATATCGTACATCTGTCCATGTTCATATAAGTAGGAACATGATATACATATTTTACAGCCTCAAATTTAAGGGCCGAACGTGATATTGTTTTCTTATTGTTTATGTTTAATTGGAATTCAGTATTTAAATAATTAATTTGCATAATTAATTTAGCGGCTTTTGTTTTGCAATTGATCGAAATAGTTTTTTTTTTTTTTTGGTAAACAGTTTTTTATATGTATTTCGTGTTCGTTGACGTATTCATGAGATAACAGTCCAAAGTTACGACTAATTAAATTGCATCTACATAAAACAAACAGCTACACAGCTAATAGCCCTCCATTGTGTGTGTTGTGTTGTGGATGCGTTGATAAATAAACTCTTACTTTTATTTCGGATCGTAGCATCGACGCCTGAGGCTAATGATCCATCTGTGTATGTGTGTGTTTGTATCTGTATCTCTTTGCCACTTTGCCGCTTTTCTTTTCATTTTGATTAGCCCAGTGAAACAGTTAAACAGATGCCAGCGAACTGATAGGAAAAACCTGTATATCAATCGCAAGGCAAGCGACGATTTTTTTTTACTATTTAATGTCAGAACTTTCCAGCGGCTTTTACTTTTTATCATGTTTACGAAGCAAAACAATACGATGATAATTGAAAATAATCTCAGCTAAGAATTTTCTTTGAAACATTAAAAATGATTGAAAATTGTATAATTTTTAAGGGAGATTTCTTTAAGCTTTAATGTATCCTTCTTATTAAGATACATATGCAACTCGATATTTTGTATAGGACATTAATGTAAAATGCCCAAAAATGTAATTTTCTGATTTCTGATAGTTAACTATACTATGGTAGATAAATTACCGTATACGTAGTGCAAGTAGAGATACATATGTATCTTTACGTATTCACTTGGCAGCTTCAATTTCATGTTGTACTCGACTGCGTAAAATGGCAATTGTTTCGTTTTATTTTGCCTGTTGAATTGTTTTGGGCGCTGTTAATGTAATGTATCTAACAAACAACTTGATCATCGTGCTCATCATGATCACATCACTTTCTCTGTCCAATTCTGTTAGCTTGTCTGCTTGTCTTTAATTGTTTTAGGTTTGTTTTATTTAATCGCTTTGGCAACCGCAGCAATTTAAAAATTAGTCATACACTTTAGTCTATTACACTCTTGTGTGTACCTATGCCGAATGCAGGCATGCTTGAAGATACAGATACATATATGTATGTACATATGAAGATACAGATACTTAGTGCATCGTAATAGCAGACGCCCCCCCGTGGCACTCAGTCGGATACGGTTGATTCCTTGGCTTGGCTCTTGTGTCTAGCATTGCGTATCTGACATGCACTTCAAACGCAGACTCAAGAAGAGCTTTGTTTATTTTAGAGAGAGAAGCGATTGTTTCAAATAACTTTGTGAAAGACACGAGAGCTGGAGAGGAGCACGAATTGAAGACTTTTCTAAAAGTGTTTGTACTTATTTATAAAGAAATTAAGAGTTTAGCTTGATGTGTCTAATTGAATTATAAACTTTTTATAACTACAAGACTATTCTACAATCGAAATATATTTAGATTATACATATATTTCAGAACAATCGTGACACGACACGCTATCATATCTACCGAGTATACTTTGAAGTGATTGAATCAAGAAAATACTCACGTATTTTATTTCTATTATAATCTTTATAATTGATTTGAAACGATTTCAGGATGCTCTATTATTATCGAAAGTAAATTCCATTCTCATGTAAATCATATTCCTTCAGCATGTAATCATTTCTGATTACTTAAGTATCATTTAATATAAGTATCTACTTAAGAATTAAACTACAAAACAAAAAATGTAACTCTTATTTTAAGATAAGATTGAGTAAGGTTGTTGGTCTGTAATGACCACAACAATTGTCCGCCTCTTATCGGAATCTAACTTTCTTCTGAATACGAGTAACTTGAGTAACTTTGGTACTTAAATTTGGGTTATTTTCGGGTTTTGTTTACAAACTTCAAAATACGCATTGTGTCACGAGTGTCGGTCGAAACACAGAAAATGCTCCACAACAATTGTCACATTGTGCTACTGGTTACGGCATTTCTCTATTACTATTACTACAACTACTACTACTACCTCTTCTTCTTCTTTTTATGTTGCCTTTTCAACACGTTTCCACTGTTTAACAATAGCAAAAATTATAAAAAAATAAAATGATATTATATTCGTGCAATTTAATCGCCGTCGCGACACATTAAGAAAATGAAGTTCGTGTGGTTTTTGAACAATTCGCGAAAATGATATTACAATTGTGTTTAAAGCGTGTGCCAAAAACAATTCACGAATATTCGTGACTCAAACATGGTGAAAACTGATGAATCAAGGGTTAAAATGGAGTTTAAATTATGAATAATTATAATTGAAGTGATATTAAGAGGAGCTAGAATCCAATCCATAAGTAGGGGAAGGATCTTTTTATGCTTTACTAAACATGTATAGATATGTTCATGACTATAAAAGAGTTGTTAGGTTCGGTCGAACAATGCACCCATAATACTTATAAGGTGAGCATTACGGCGTAGATAATGAAATCCAACAAAGAAATTTGCTCAAAAAAGCGTGACGCATATCGCGCTGCTCATGAACTCTGAGCCATAAATTGCCCAAGAGCATACAGACTACAATACAATACATATAGAAACTACTTATATATGTAGTATAGTAATAGTATGCATAGCATAAAGTCCATCTGTTAGCGGTACAACAGAAATTCTTATGCAAATTCATTAGGCTCTAATGTGTTTTTATTGCAATAACCGTCTGAACTGATGAATGAATGAACAATTTTCATTATTTTCTTAATTTCTGGTAATTCAGAAAATTTGAAAAATTTTCTTTCTTTGCAACTAGCGACTTTCATTTATTTCGGTCAGCTGAGTTCAAATGGCGCATGCTTTGTGGGTCAGTGGTGTTAGTTCCTCTTCATGTGGCAGACTTGGACCCCGCCTCCTGTTTCTTCTACAGTTGGTGGCATCGAAGGCGGCACTCGACTTGCTGAAAATTATAGCAGTTGCTCATTGACACCATCAGATTGTTGCTAGATTGTTGCTGTTGAAAGCCGTAACTGTTCTCTTATTGTCTTCGGGTCTTTGAGTTTGTGTTTAGTTGCCGTTGACTTTGCTGTTAGATCTGATCTGATCATAATTCTACCGCTGACTGTGGATCGTTTAACACATTTCAGGGAAAGTTTCAAGCACCCGCGCACATTGATAATTATGTTTCTTTGTTATGTTAATTTCTCCAAATTTAAGAATTGAATTTAAATTGCTGCTTTCTGCTGCTGCTTTCGATAAAGTAATATGTTCTAATATACAAATGAAGACCTAGTTGATGTAAATATAAAGACATGAAGACTGAGCTCATATTTAATACCAAATACAATATTTTTATTATTATACCGAATTATCGGTAATGTGCTGTGAAATGCGAACTCATATCTAATATTTAATTAATACTTAAATAAATATTATTCTTTACTAAAATCAATAGTAATAGAAGCTTTTGATAATTGATATCGCAGTAAAGACAACTAATTAAAACCGACATATAAGTAAATAGTTGTCCAAGTCCAATTACACGAGATTTATTAGCGCATTCTTAAAAGTGGCTCGATAAGACAACAGTTAAGTAGCTGTAAACTGTTGATTGGATTGGAAATGTCTCGACGTGGATGGAAAACAAGTCGAGTACGAGTATCTGCTACTGCTACCTACTTATTCGATTGCAATTGTGTATCTGAGTGTGTTGATGTGTGTGTTGATGCGTTGTGATGCGACCACAGGCGGGAAGTTATGGCTGTGACCCACCTTTAGAACTGGATGCAAGCTGAGCAACAAATGGCAGCAAGTGCCACAGCTGCCACAGAAACAGCAAGAGCGCATCGATGCTCCAGTTTCTAAACCATAGACCTGTCACGCAGCAAAGCCGCCACAGCCGTGCTCTGTTGAGGAGAAAATCTGAAAATAATTGCATGAAAACTCGAGAGATCCCTGCCTGCTGCTGGCAACAGAAGAAGAAGCGCGGACAGCAAATGCGGCCAAAATGGACAGTCGCCACAAGTTGTAAACTGAGCTGAGCTGAACGTGTTCAGCTTGTCGATCTTAATTCAATTGGCTCGAGGAGCAGCCAGAAGTCCCGCTAATCGAAAGATTGCACTCGTATTTGTCTGCCACATTAATGTGGCAATTAAAGCTGCAAAGTACAGTTGTCACAGCAGTTCTTTTATTAATTAATTTTAATCAATAATGATCAATTGATTTGTGTTGAAAAATTGAGCAGGTAATTAAAGTTCAAGCCCAGAATTGAAATAGTTTTAATGCCATATAAAATTCAAAATTTGTATTTAAATATTGATAGTAAACTCTAATAATTTGTGGGGCTACTAGATAGATAGTTTTTTCACAGCAGCTAATTAAAACAATTTATGCACAGCTGCCCAGCCAACGAGGCGTATGCGTAATAAAAATAAAAACTCATCTTTGCAGAAAACTTATATGACTTTAAATATTGACTGTAGAAATATGCACTTCCTGTGTGAGAAAATCATAGTTTACTTACCTATTTGGCATTATAATTAGCAGAGTTTAATATCCACATAACATATTTCTATTTAGATACATTTCCTGGTTTGCAACGAAGTTTGAATAAACTTGGATAAATTTGTAGAGTATTTAAATCAACTTTATTTGTTTTAGTCAAACTTTGAGTTCACTTTAAGAAACACTGAATAATTGGAAATACTTCAATAATTTTGCATGCTGCAACCGAAGAGCTGCAATTGGAAGCTGCAGCCGAAACAGCGACCGAAGCGCGTGAAGTCAATAACGAGACTAAACAGCTCGAGAGCACAATTTAGCAGAGTCCGAAGCGGCATCCACTTAGAGTCGGTCAAAGCGCCAGCCAGTTTTGTGGCAGCTTAGAGTCTTGGGGGCAGAAGCAGTAGCAGAAGTTGTGGCAGAGACAGAGGCAGAAGCAGAGGCAGGGGAAGAGTCAGAGTCAGAGGCAACTGCCTGCTTCGGGTTATGTGTAAAGTGCTCGTAATCTCATCATGTGTCTCATCTCTCATGACTGGAGGCTGTTGACGGACGGAGGCTGAGACTTGATGCCCGATGCCGACTGATAGCGACAGCTGACTGGGATTAGCCAAAATGCAAGCCCATAATTAAGACACTAATAACAATCATTTGTGGTGCATTATGTCGAGAGTGCATAATACATTGGGAGATTACAATTAGCTTACCAATTTTACTCTTCGTTTTCTATTGAAGTAGGTCAGTATTGTCAGCCTATTGCTGTCCACCTTGACCAATGATCTCGAATTTGAATTCCCGTTGCCAAAATAAAAAAAGTGGAAAAACCTGCGTGGGAAGTGCCCCAAATTGTGTGTGTGTGTGTTTGGTGTGTGCTCATTCTCCCGAATTCGTACGCGATGGCTTTTCTGACCAATATTTGAATTAACCGTTAGGCAGGCGCGTGTGCAGCGTGCAGCTCAAGGTGGCCTAGTCATATTAATTTATGCCTGGTCCGGACTAACTCCGTCGATAGTTGGCTAGAACCACCTGAATGGGGAAACAGGTTCGCTACGCGCAGTCGCTTAAATTGGGTCAATCTTTGGAGAATGCTGTTGTCAGTAAGAAGTGACGGTCTTTGGTGCAGCCTCCCGGTTCTTTCCGCGAATTGTGCCAGTCGATTGCAACAACGGCAGGCTAGCCAAGTTTATCTGGAGGATTAGTTGTCAGACCAAATATTCTCGCCAAGCGACTTGATGCCAAAATGAGGTGCTCGTAATTAGGTCAATACAAGAATTTTTATGGCAAGCACACACTCGTTGTAAACTGTACGACATATCTGTGGATAACCTGTTAAATACTATTTGACTTAATTTTATATGACTTAGTTATTTCTTGCATCAGTTACTTATTAAACTGCTTTTAGACTTTTTAGCTTCTATAAAATCTATGACTGGAATAAAATTCTTGACAGCGAACCTAATCAAAAATTCACCTAATAAATAAACATTTAATACATAAAGATATTAAATTTTATCTGACAATAAATGCACATAAAATAAATAATTATTTCAATTGATAGTTTAGTATGTATGCCACTTGAATTCAGCGCCAACTTGTGACTTAAAGGCTAATTGCTACAAATCTGTAAATGTAATGTCGCTGTCATAACAACTATTCTATTATACAAAGTTTCATATTGCTACTGTTGCATTTCAACTGCAATAGAGCCTGTAGACCTGCCAACTGAAAATGTGAGGTTATTATTAAATTTTCGTATTAGCTTTGTAAGGTCATTATTTATTAACTATTAACTGACGAACTCGATATTTTGTCTGGTTTTGATTGTGCTGTTTCCGTTACATACTTTTTCGTATCAAACAGCATTTGTAAGTGCAACGCTAGCGAACAGCATGGGGAGCAGCTCTGATAAATGTGGAGCACTATGCTATTCAATTTTAAAGTGCGCCCAATGATATGCAACAGTTTTTGTATAAACTTAAATTGCGCGCTAAATTTAAACTGAAAAGCTGCAATTTTGCAAAAAAATCAATTAAAAATTGAACAAAAACAATTTGAGAAAAACAACAATATCCAAAATTTTGTAAATAATATCCTTATTAGATTCCTTTTAAAATATTCAAAATGAGTGACTTTTCATTTGTGGAATGCAAAATTGTTTTATTTAGCTGTTTCAGGATTAAATTGGAGAGTATATAATTAGTTATGTGCTATTTACAGGACCGAATCACAATATATGTCAAAGAATTAGCGACCAAATCGCATGTGGCCGTAGTCGTCAAACTGTTCATCGCCGCCCCGTTTGCCAAATCGCATGTGTCCGTAGTCATCATATCGCTTTGGACGCTCACCGTCAACGGTGTCCACGAGGATGCCCAGTTCCATGGGCAGCTTGGAGCGGGAAATCTGGATAAACTTGGTACCAAATCCAATGGATCTCTGAGCGCGCCTGTTGCTACCAAAACGTGTAAGTGAAGGTCCTGTTCCGTGTTCACTGAGCATCTCAGAGTCCGCCTCCAACTTGGGCTCCAGTTCTCGTAGTTGCAGTTCGTCCTTGCCCGAGTCCACGCTTCCAGTATGGGAAAGGGCTGGAACAACCAGCAACAGGTAAACCGTCAACACAAACAGCGGCAAGGCGCATGAAAAGCGCTTAGGGCTTCTATCCTGCAACATGTTTTCAGCTGTCCGATTCCCAAACGAATACCAAGTCCAAGGGAATTGACTCAGCTTTTATAGGTAAACTCCAGTGTATCCTTTTACTAGAGAAAATATTATTTTGCTTTTTAATATTCCGCATCAAGCTGCAAATTCCATTGGCGTGTAGAAAAACCTTTGACAGTTGATTGACGTGATTGAATAAGCCAAAAAAAAGCTGCTGCTGCTTAAGCGATAATTAAATTTAAATCATATTTATAGCTTCTGAATGAAAGCGTTGTTGCAGGTGGATAGAATTGCAGGTACTATACATAAATGAAGAGGAACATGTGGACAGTAACTACTACTATTATTAAGTATTTATTAATGATACAGCTCCTAATTTTACTCACAAGTAATACTATCTAAAACAGTTCTCTTAGGAAACAACTAATAGAACTGTTACTCCCACTAAGAATTAATAACATCTCCTATTAAGTACCTTTACTAAATAATTACGACTTTCAATAACTATTACTATTTAGTAGTGGATTATTTCAACGCCCTTTTGATGCTTAACGGATTAATAAAGTCCGAGTTATTGACAATCTACAAATTGTCGCCCTTTGCTGCTTTTCATTGATGATGGCATTAATTAAATGCTTGTTTGTTGAACCACTTTAGGCTTGGCCATGCTGCATTATGGGGCAGGTGGGAGGTAGGGGGCGTGCCGAGTGTTGCACATCAAGTGTTGACTCCCTCCAATTGACCGCATTGAGGCAGTTTCGCTGTGTCTATGTTGCTGTTGTACAAGAATTCCATTTGCTGACCGGATTGTCCGCATTCCAAAGATTCAATCGAATAGTAGACGCACAAATACATATTAAACTCCACAAACACAAGCACACAAACACACACACATACACACACACATACACAGAGGTACATAAAAGACCAAATTAACAGCTATAGAGAAAAGTATCTACGAGTTTATCAATAAACAAACCGCAATCCAAAGCCGCAGTCGCAGCCCAATGCAGCGGTCCGTAGACTTGGACACAACAACACACAGTCAGAGACACACACACACAGATACACACACGTACACACACATACTAACCATCTCTCTCAAGTTGTCAATAGCCCACAACCAGTCGCAAGTCGCAGAGTCACAACTCCGACCCAGAGAGTCACAGCTCACAGCAACTGTGCAAAAAGCAAAGCCTATGTTAAGCATTAGATACAAGATACAATCCACAAGTTTGTGGGTCGTAGCCGGCACGTTTCTATCTATAGATATTCGTAATATAAAATGCTGAAGAGAGCCACTTCACAATTTGGACACTATCAGTGGTGCTGCTGGTGGTGTGATGGTGTGTTGTTTGGTGTTGTGGTGCTACGAGAATTGCTGCTGACGACTTACGACTTATTTGCAGGTGTTTCGAGGTCTTGATTTGCTGCTCACGCAATCAAACAAAGCAGTTCTTAAGTTCGATTTGTACGCTTTTGAATGATCACAGCACATTGTCACCAGCGTGGTCAGCTTCTGTATGAACTTAATCTCATAAATGCAACTCAATTAGTCAGTTATAAATAACTACTAAATTATTATATAATTATTATTGGGAATATATACTCTTGATGCAGACCACGTTTTATTGCATTTTTAACATAAGTACATATTTATATTAGTTATTTAACTTGATTAAGTCGTAATCATGATAAATACCAAGAAAAAAACAGTTCGATAACTTCTTTTGGAAAATATTCACACACAATATAAAATTAATTTATTGGCAAAAATTTCTAAATTTTTAAACTCAATTGTATTTTGTTTGCATTTTCTGCACTTGTTCGTCATTTGTCGTCTCATTTGAACGTGAGATACGTTCAAGTTATTCATTCGCTAGATAATACTTAATAAAACGAGTCTGTTTTGGATGAATAGCTAGTTTTTTTTCGGAAATCTAGAGCAAGTGTTTTTCCAGCTCGCATGTGATTTAATCTAATCTGTGTAAAGCTACAGGTGATTAAATGCTGACATTGTTAAATGCAGTATCCAAACCGAGTGATGAAAGAATGAGAGATATTACAGTTTTGTGTTGGACCAATATGAATTTAGCCCTAGGGTTCAACCACACTTGACCAGGCCAAGTAAGTGGCCAACGCTTTGTCGAAGAGAAGTTATGGAGGTACAAGTGTGTTCAGCAATTTGCCTGCTTGACCAGCTTGGCGTTTTGGTATTCCAGTAAAACTGGAAATGGAAAAATCGTTTTTCTTGCCGCATTTTCTTGTTGCATAAATGTGGAATTTCCATAAAGCTGAGCTGATGTCTGTGCCGCTGACACAGAGCGAGACTCCGAGACTCGCACTCGAACTCGGACTCGGACACAACACGACGAGCTGTTGGCCAGCTTGTCCTCGTCCCAGACATCATCCGTCCAAGCATCGAGCCATCCATCCCATAAACGAGTACGCGGGCTTTTTAATTGAAAATCTCTTACGCAATGTCATAAAAGTCCCAAGTGAGTTACAATATACAATATACGAGATACATACTCCTGGGCCTCCATGGAACTGAAACTGCCAATTTTGATTTATTCGCTGAATGGCAAGAGATACATTTCGCGCCTGCCGGCAATTAGGTAACACGCACATAAAGGTAAATGGCTAGAGGTGCAGGTAATAAGCCCACCTGTCATTATTGTTGGCCAAAACTACAAAAAACAGAAAACTTGGTCACTGATGCAACTCTCTTGAATGACTTTGGGCTTTAAATTAACCTGCTCACCCGAATTGCAGTTGTGTGAATGTATGTGTATCTACAGCAGGGCATTTGTATCTTTCAATATAGGTACAACAAGTTCATGCAAGTGGAAGCTAAAGTTGAAGTTGAAGTTGAATTGCGATGATCTTTTGCTTTCGGCATAATATAAAACGATATTAAGTATGAGTAAAAACTGGAAGTGAAATCGTCTCTTGTTTGCCGACAGCTTTCAACTTTAAATCGTCTTCCGAAATTCTCGACAACAGTCTTTCTCTCTCTCTCTCTCTCTCTGTCTCACTGTCTTTGTCTTTCTCTGTGTAAATCTCTCGCTGATTTCATCCGTCAAAATTTATGTATGTTCAACTTTCGCTTGTATTAGTTACTTAGTTGCTAACAACTATTTGAAGTATTTCTGTTTGCGAATACCATAAGACCACCTAAAAAAAAAAACATAAAAAAAAATACTCGCCCTCGTATGTAAATCTCCATTTTGATTTCCATCTGCAGAGACACTGAAATATGCTTGGAATTTGCATGCAAATTCACTTACAGACCCCAACACAGACAATTTACAGAGATCTACCTTTGAGTTGGTTGGTCTAGCTTTAACTTAAGACTCTGACAGACTTCTCCTACCTTTGAAAGAAACAGCAACAACAACAACAACTCCCTCCCTCCCGCTGTGTCAATCAGTCTCCGTCTCTAATACTTAGATGTATGACGTACTCTGAATATATCTGCATAAATATACTATATTTATTTATTCTCGCTGTGCGCGCGCATGTTAATTGACTTTGAGGTGTGCTTGGGCCTACATACAAATCACAAAATGTTCTGTTGTTACAAAACAAATTGTATATTTCTGAGTTTGTTTGATGCGAATCAAACATGAAACTTGTATCAGATATGAGTTAAGGTGGAGTCTCGGTTTGTTTTCATTTGACCTGCGATCGGTAAACGGAAGGTTAAAAACCTTTACCGAGTTTTAGTAAGAATTGAGGAAGTATCAATTCTATATGGCATTTTAATTATGGCGCAATATCATAAAATTATCAATTTACAAACATGATATGCAACTTGAATATGTATTTGTTTCTTCTAAATGAACATTTTTCTATAATCCTTTGATTTTCATGCTAATTTATCTTATAGAGCGAAAAGTTATAAGTTTTTGGAATCTGATAGCCTTATAGATAACCTCAATCTTGATAATATTTTCTCTAATTTCATTTTTTTTATGATTTAAATTTGTGTTATATCGTTATATCGTTATATCGTTTTCTCTGTTTGAGCTATTAATTTATTTCTTATCCAAAGAGGTTTTTTCCAGTTTCCGATTTAAATAAAAAGAACATTTAGGTAACATTTATTATATTTATTGTACATAAGTATAATTATGTAATTATGTGTAAACACGTAAATACACTTGAATATCTATTACATCTGCTTCATTAAGATTCTAATATGGACAGAATGAAGTAAGTATATATTTATGTATTTAGTATGTATTTAGTTATTGTTAAGTATGTTTACTAGCAAGTGCTCGCATCTGAAATGTTTGGTATGGAGCATTTGTCATTCAACTCAATTGAAAAGATAATAATATACATTTGTGCTCGATATTAAGAATTTGTCAATTTCTTTAAATTTGTCCACCTCATATAAAGGAGGGCCGACTTGGTTTATTATATTATTCTACATTATGTATTATTAATTGATCTCTTTTCAGTTTCTCTCTTGTTTCTGAAATTTATCGGATTCGCTTTCATTTTAATATATATACTTAGAGTATAAACCTAATAAGGCACACATTATTCATTGTTGAAAATTGTTTCTTGATTTCGTTATCGATACTAGTTAAAGTTAAACCAATTTCGTCATCTTCTCCGTCTTCTTTCGATCCAGGCTGTTTCCCTTTCCTCTTTGACCAGCATCGCTAAAATGTTATGCAAATCTTCATCCTGAACGGGAGTATTCAATTAGATGCCTGCTTGCAATTGGTTCCTCATTGAATCTGGAGCAATTGATGCATCGATTTATCTACGCGGTTTGCCAAAGCTGCTGGCTGGACCAAGTGGGCCGTATATCGCATGTGGATGATGTGGATGCTGTTGATGATGATGCGGGGCATGTGGAACTCCTCCATTAACCATGCCAGCTTGTTTGCGTTGAAGAGTCGCCGGACCTGGTCCTGGTCCTGGTCCCGCTCCCGCCATCTGTCGTCGCTCGCCGTCGTTGAGGTCGAGGCCGGCGACCATTTGGGCGATTTCCCGCTCCTTCTTCATGTCTGGGGGATTGAACTGTAAGCTGGCCAGCGAGCCGTGACTGCGACTGCGATGCTCCTGGCGTATGGAGTAGCTGAAAGCGCGCTCGTTGAGATGCCCCTTCCTGCGGTAGATGCCCGTGCCACCGGGAGATGGCGACTCGGCACCCGAATTGCCCGAGTCATCCAGGCCATTGCCCATGGAGGCGGCCATCTTGCGGCTGGACATGCTCAGGGGCCGCGGCTCGCCGATCAGTGACTGTGCGCCCATGGGCGGGGGTGGCATGGCCCCGCCCATCGCCTGCTGCTGCTGCTGATGATAGGCGTAGATGGGCGGCACAATGGGCATGCCCACGGGCACTCCGCCGCCGCCGTTCTTCTTGTCCTTCTTCTTCTTTTTGCTGGTGGATCGCGACGGCTGCAGCGTCGCGTACTGTTGTGGCAACATCATGGGTATCTGCAGCGGTGGCATGCCCCCCATCTGCTGGGCATGGTGCAGCTGCATCATGTGATGCTGGTGCTGCTGATGCTGGTGCTGCTGATGCTGCTGGTGCTGATGCTGCAGCTGCTGCTGCTGGGCCAGGGACAGGTGGGCATGTGGATGTGCATGGTGTGGCGGTGGTCCCGGCGGGAAGCCCCGATGACTAATTGTGTGATACTGTCGGCCAGCATGTGGCCCCGATACAGGTCCATAGATGACACTAGCGGGTCCAGGTCCAGATCCGGGTCCTCCCGGGTGCACTTGTGAGCGATGCATCGCTGCCGGATGCATGGGCTTTGGTCTGATCAGTGTGCCCGACAAGCTCTGGCTGCCACTCGACTTGGACGACTTCTTGTCCCGCTTCGTCTTGCGCTCCTCCTTCACCGGCGGCGGCGGCACGTCGATCGGTGCACTGATCTGACGGGCTCTCAACGGTCTGCCCAGCGTCGAGGTGTTGCTGGTAAACATCTCGTAAGGACTCTCCACGGCCCCAATACTGTCCAGCTGATCCTGCGAGCCGCTCCACACCTTGTGATTCTCATCCCCATTATATACAGATGCCTCGCCATCGTCCACGGTGACATTCAGATCCGCGCTGCTGCCATAAACTGTAAGTATGAGGAAAAGAAAGGATTTTATTAAGACAAGTTTGAAAAAAATAAAAATAAATATTAAAATTTAAATAAAATAAAATAAATATTTAATATATATATTAATATAAGCCAGCTGAGGAAGAAGTTTAAGAAAGTTAAACTGACAACATAGCTAAAAAAAACAGTTTTTGTAATTTCCCCTTTTGTTTAGAATTGAACAGTTTGCTTATATTCGAGTGGTATCATATTCATTTTTAAAGAATTATTTACTTTTTTATTAATTAATAGTTAATTTATGTTTCGCGGTAGTAACATATCTATATTTATCTATTTATATAGTTTATGAAGCAGAATTAGGAAGTTAGCTGAAGAGACAAATTGTATGCTCCAAAAGAGTATTATCAATTTTCGAAACATATAGCCCATAAAATCACGTTAAACTAAATCTTGCAAGATTAAAATAGTGCATCTTTCATAGATTTCATGCCACACAAGTAAATTTTTAATCGATTCTAAATTTATTGTAAAATCCTCAAATAAAAAGTTCATCAATAATTTTGACATATAAAAATATATAAATATACTATATATGTATATAAAGATTTAAATATATGAATATAGCCTTATTAATGTATTACTTTTTCTAAGTATTACATATAAGAACTGGTTGAGAAAGAATCAGATTTCAGATACAATCGAGTGGAAGGCGATAGTCGATTTCCAGTTGACCTTCGCGGCCAATGGATGCTGTCCGTTAAACAATGAAGGGAACTGTTTTCGCAGGGAGGGGCAACTGAGGGCGGGGTGAGGGGGAATGGAGGTGGTGGGGGCAATACCCAGGGCCGCACTTGTCGCGTCTCACATTACGCTCAACTCAAGTCAGGTTAAAATCGCTGATTCACGCGCAAAATGCCAAGCGACCGCTACGTTTTGGACAAGGCAATGGCATTTACATTAACCAAAATGACAAAACGAAAAAAATAAACAGAGGAAATTAGCCGAAGCGCGTCTAATCCAAAACGGCCAAAAATTAAGTGGCTAAAAAATGGGCCAAGACCGCGCAAAGAGTCAAAACAACGAGCGCATTCAAATGAACCGATTGCGATTGCGAAGCAATTGAATGCCTTCGATTTGACTTGGACATTGACTGTTTGCATTTGTCTGTTAACTGTTCCCAATGCACGTACTGACAGACTGAGGGACAAACAGACACATGTGACTTGGTCAGTTAGGCAATGCGAACAGCTACAGATACAGATACATAAGTATCTGCGACGCCGTTACTGTCGCTGTCGCTGTCGCAGCCGATGAAGGTTGGCGGCTGTTCTGCCGTCGCATTTGGGCCATGGCAGCAACACGGCAAACGGTTTTGTAATAAATAACGGTAATTTAATAACTTGAATGTGGCTGGCTACACCTGCAGCTAACGCTACACCCAACACACACACACACACACCTTGCCCCACCTGCCCCACAGTCCAGTAGACGACAACAAAACGACGAGTCAGTTTTTGCCTCTTCTTCTTTAGTGTCTCTCTTTGTTGGCTGCTTTTTTTTTTGGTCTCTTGGCTTCTAAGCCATGCCATAATTTGGTTTGGTTTAAACGTATTTTTTGTTGCTTTTGTTGTTTTTTTGCTATTCTCTTGGCACTTTGTTGCTTTTGTGGCATGAGAAATGCGCGCCCTGCTTTGGGGTCTATTGACCCGCCCAAAAAACGCGACTGACTGACGTTGAAATTGAGAGCGAACCTTTTGGAACCGACCCCACCCCACTCCACCCTAACTCCCTTCCTCCTTTGCCTCTCCCCCTTTCATCCTCACTCGAAAATGGTAAATTTATGAGCGGCACAATTTCTGGCCAAAAAACATTCACATGCTAAAATTTTCTGGCTTAATTAGCGACTCAATCCAGAGCATTTCACATGACTTAAATAAAACATATTAAAATATATTTACTTATACATACATTTATGCATATCTGATTTTGTTTTAATTTCCGCTTTTCTCACATAATATTATTTATATTAAGACTTGTTTCTTTTTGCCAAACTTTCAATTTTGGCCTCAGCCTCAAGACGATATTCGAAAGTGAATTTTAATGGTTTCTGACCTGGCCAGTGTGACGCTTGGGGCAAAATTATTGGTTCTGCGGGTCGCACATTTCTTGGCCAGCAAATTGCAGGTTTTTGGCCATATATCATAAATGTTTTGGCATTGAAAGTGTTCTCCACACATTTTTTTATGAGCTCGACGTATTTTTTGGACTTTAAGAAAAATGCAAGGAAGTTCAAATTAGAGATAATATTTATACCAGACTGATTAATAGATAGACTGAGAATATGTTGAAACATAACAGCTGATAAAAAAGTTAAATAACAACATAATAAACAACATAGATTTTATAGTAGACACAGATATAAATCCCCAGAAATAAATAAAAACAAATAAATGCTAAAAATGTTGGACCAATTATAATTTCTTACATACCTCAATTTATTTTATTTTCAGGCTATAACATAAGTTAAGCTATTTTAATTTAATATTTAGTTTTGAATATTTAATATATAAATATAAAAATTCATAAATAAACTATTGATAGCCTGATTCATAACTATAACTATATCCTAGGCGGAAGAGCTGTAAGTGCGGAGAAACTCATGTTGCGATTTCACTTTGATTTGGCCTTTAAGCAAACCATTTAGTTGCTTTTACCTCGATTGGAGCATAATCTGCTTAAACGTTAGCGGAAGTCAATCAAATTCCTGTTGATTGAATTGGCCAATTGGCTGGCCAGTCAGTGAGTTGGCTTTGCACAGTAAGTATTATACGAATAATACGAATAATAGTACGAATATTAGTAATAGTAATGGAAATAATAATTACACTTCCAGTTGCAATTTGCGCTAATTTCGCATAAGCGTGCAACTTTTGATTTATGATTTTTAATTGTTTTGCTTTTGTCCGATAATTATTTTGAAGTCTCCTGTTGTCTTCCTGCTCCCCACTGATCTCAGTTATGACATAAGCAGCGCACACTTGATTCAATCCACTTTGCGAAAAGTAAAATGAATCTTACTCTCACTTTAAGTGGCGAGTTGCCTCTCGGCGCATGCGTGCGTGAAAATTGTATTTCCACGTTGCAGTTGCAGTCAGTTGACTATATACGATAAGTAGGTAAAGCAACTTCAATTCACACAAAAATCAATGCAAAACTATGCAGTAAGTTTCGAAATAAGAGCTCATGCATCTAAAGTTGGCCAAAATCAAGCCAACGCTTGGCATTTAAACGCTTTTTGCCATTCATCAGCCATTCCCAGGCGAAATTCCGAGCGGAAAAGGGGAGTGCCAGAAGCGACTTCGATATTTTGCTTTTTTGGTCTCTATATCTATTGCTATCTTTCTCTTGCTCTCTGTCTCCGTTTCATTCTGTGCAATCGACCCAGTGCAAAATGTGTCTTGGAATTTGCTTGGCTGTATTTTTATTTGTTGTTTTCATTGTTGTCTTTGCCATTTCGTTTTCCACTGGCACGCTTGCCACCGGATGGTTGCGCCAAATGCTCCAATCCAACCACCATTGACGACTGCTCCAAACGTGCCACAGCTGCACAGACAGAGACAAAGACTGAGAGATAAGGAGAGACAAAGACAGAGCTCAAGGGAGACACAGAGCTAAAGATAGAGAACTCGAAGTGAACTGGGACGACGCCAACGTTGAATGCCACAAGTATGAGTAATGGGAACAACAACATGCAAAGACTAAAAGTTATTCATAAATTCAGATTCATATTCATTCAGATATTGCCTCTCCTCAGATCACATTCAACAAGTAAAGATCATCACAATTAAACAGAACAATACATCAGAGAAAACTCTTAATAAACAATGAAATAAATCAGTTGGAAATTATAGCAGAAATAATTTAAATAAAACTATTACTTTGACATTGAAAAATGAATAAATGAAATGCAGGAAATGCATACCAATTATCTGGCTTTATTTTCCATTCAATTAACTAATTAATGTGAAAATAAATAAATGCAAAATGTACAAATTATGTGAAAATCATTCATATAAACAAACAGCCACATTTTCATTCATTAAAATAATCACTAAGCTTACAAATATGCATAATTCCAGACTCTAGAATCTAGCGAAATAAAGAGAGCAGATGACTTACAAGCAAAGACAGAGATAGACAGAGTTAGAAAGAGGTGAAGAGATAGGTGACTCGAAGTAGGTCAAAAGCTGGCATTCGATTCGCTTTGATTGTTGCTTTGCTTTGCTTTCCGCCACAAAATGTAGCTTCAATTATTGAAAATAATCAAAATCAAATTTCTGTAATTGAGTTATGATAAAATGCAATACAACAACAATAGCAACCTAACAGAAAAGCAACAAAAAAAGCGCATTGAAAAATGTTGCAAGTCAACAAGAAATTTTTGCCGAGTGACTGCAACATGCAACAAGAGTCCGAGTCATTCAACTGCAACTGGATTTCGGTTAATGTGCTTGCCTCGCCTCTTCCTCTCTCACCCTCTCTATCATATCTATCTCTCTCTCTCTCTCTTTCTCTCTCTTTTGGCCTGTCTCTTGCTGTTTCACGCTCAGTGTCTTGCCAGCTTCTTTGCATAATAATAATAATGCAACAACGATGCAACAGCAACAACAACAACAGCAATGTTGCTGCCACACAAATGCCGCTTGCAACGGAAGTTGATGCCGGTTGCTGTAGTTGCTGTTGCCACTTTTTCAGCTTCAGCTTCAGCTCCAGCTTCTTCAGCTTCCTCTTCTTCGGCTCCCACCACCACAGTTCGATATTTCAGTCATGGTCAAGTGGTCAGCCTGTTGTTGTCGTTGTTGTTGTTGCTGTAGCATTTTTCGCTTGGCAATCATTGACAAGTTTTTCCCCCAACTGAATTTACTCTAATGACTCACAGTGCCACCTAATGAATACATCTCCAATGTGATTTTATCTATTGATAATTATGTTAATTATTGTTAGGTTTATTTGTTAATCCAAATTTCCACACTCTTTGCCAATAGAATTTCCATCAGTTTCAATCATTACATAAAAGTGATTTTCGTGCGTTTTCAAACCTATAGTATTTGGGTCAAATTTTGAATAACTGTGTCGCATTCAATACGAAACTGGAACCTGATCTTCGACAATGTGCAACTCGTTTTTTCGGCTCTGCACAAACAACACCTGCAAATTGCTTGGATCAGCGATCAACTTGCTCAAGGTGCGGCCAACGGATATGCTTCGGGTCTGTGGACTCGAGATTCGAGACTCGAGGCGGCTCCAAATTATGGAAAAATGTTGTTTATCAATGGCACCTCAACATGAACTGAGACAGTTTCCCAACTAAGCTAAGCGAAAGACTGAAGATACAAACTGAAATCGTTATTGCTCTGGTCACACTTAACACACTTTCGAGCCATTAAATGTCCGCTTCTAACGACAATTGGAATTAGCTTAATTCATTATAATTAATCGCACAAAGCACTTTAGAGAAGAGTTTCCAATTATCCAACAGTTGGTGTTATAAAGTGACAAGTTGTTAGATTTCTATTCAGATTATCACTACATTATATACATTAATGTTTTAATACTCCCATTTTTGCTACGTTTTCTTCTGGTTAATTTATTTATCTTTCAGTTTTCTACATCGTTTTCATTTGTGATTTCTAATTTGACATATACTCCGTTTTTTACTCAACTTTTTCATCGATTCCCATTCCCAGTAACAAAATCTTTGTCCATTCAACTAAAAATCCGACTAATTTACAAATTTCTTCTTTGATTTTCACTCCAAATCCAACACGAAATACTTTTCATATTTCTTTATTGCTTTATAAACCCTTTCCTGTTTCTTGCATCAATTATGCCATTCTGATCAATTTTGATTTTTACTCTCTTTCCTAAGTTTATTTCTACTCGCATTTCCAATTTTATACCAACTCTGTCTCCTCAACAATTCCTACACTTATTACATGCCCTATCCTTTCTTCCTTTTCTAATATGTTCTTTACTCTTCTTCTTATTCCACTTCCTCCTCCACTTCCTACTCAACTTCCATACGGCGTCTTAACCTCAATTCAATGTGTCGCAGGCAGCGCAAACAATGAACTGTGACAAGCTTAATCTCAAAGCCGTCTACAGGCAAATTAACAATGTTAATTAATAGAAAATTTTCAGACTTGGAGCGATAGAGAAAGAATAAGAAAGAGAGAGACATATACACATTTGGATGATTCGAGCTGATTTTATCATATCTAAATAAAGTTTCACTTGCTCACACGCTAAAATTTAAGAATTCAGTTGCTTAAGCTTCCCCTCTTCCCCCTTCTCACCTCTTTTCCCCTTCGCCCCTAACCTTTATTGCTGTAGTGTATATCTCCACTTAGTCACGGGTCTGAGTCTACTTCCAGCCCGATTTCACACTTCCCAGCAAGCGGCCATGCTGAGGTATAAGTTTTGGAGTGTGTGTGATGTGTGTGATTGTGTGTGTGTATAAGTACAACTTCCCACCACTTGAAGACAAGCGACTGAAACAAGAAAGTGGCGGTGAACAGGGCAATAACCAAGACGAAGCAGAAAGCCAAGTTAAGCCAAGACCCAGACCAAGACCGTCATAACAAAATAAAAAGAAGAAAAAAAACCCTAACAGCCAAAATTTTCTCACGCGTTCATCTCAATTTACGTACTCACTGGGCGCACATGTGCCCCCGCCCCCTCCTCCTCTCTCCCCTTACTCCATCCGTAGATGAGGGTGGGAGTTGCTGCGTCGGCGTCTCCAAAGTCCACAAAATCTGCACGCGACCAAAGAAGTTCCTGAAGCGGCAGCCACGTTTATCAAGTTATTCAACCTGCAACACTCTAGAATTGTAGTGTGTGAGTCTGTGTGTTGGAGAATGACAACTACTGTCCAGGCTGAACCTCAAGAGGCTGTGAGAACTGCAACTAAACGAATGGCAACATAATAAATTACATGCTCCACCATTTGCTGAGATAGGAGCGAAGTTAAGATTGAAGAGAGGGGAGCAGAGCGAGGGGAAGCATCATTAATTAGCAGACAAGTCTGCCAAGTCATTTAATTTGCATGGATAATAAGCCAAAAAAGTATAAGAAGAATTAAAATGCATTTAAAAAGAGTACTGACCATTTATCCAAACATAAAACCATGACAATCTCTCGGCCAATTCGGTATCTAGTTCGACTTTACACGCTTAGAAAGTAAGCCAAGTGGCTTGAGATACGATTCAGGCAATTTCTACTTATTATACATAAACAGAAACAGAAAGACATTTAATAGGGAGGAGTTCAGGTCGAAAGCGAAATGCAAACTAATTTGCATGGCAGCTTATAGAGATCGCGTTCGAGACACATTTAACATTTCAAGCCAAGCTGGCTGTGATGTTGATGTTGCTGCTGTTGTTGCTGCTGCTTTCCTCAACTCAGCTCAGCTCTGCCAATTTACATGCTAATTATCATAACTTTGCTACCATAACCAAGGCAGCATTTTTAGCTCTCAAGTTAAACGTTGACGTTGACCAGGCCAACAACAACCGTCATAAAGTGGCAATTTTTGTGCCTCTGTCGCTTGTCGACGAAAATTTAAATAAGTGGAAAGTGTTTTAAAAAAATACAAAGTAAACTTTGTGAGACGAAGATAGCAGATATTTCAAAATGGAGTTGGAGTATCTGTTTCTTGTCGTGACACGAGCTGAGAGAGATAGAGAGAGATAGGGAGAGACTATGTACATATATGGTGATCGCTTTTAAAAACAAATCTTTGTGTTTTTAATTGGCAAGGCAAATTGAGTTAACAAAAGAGTGCGTCTAAAATGTGATTCTGACACGAAGTAGACTCAATTCAGGAGGTATTAATTTCAAATTTAATTCATGCAAGACTCAACTGATCTTAGATTCACTCGACTTAAAATAAACGCAAATAGATTTAAAGCACTAAAAACAACACAGGATTTCAAACGTTTTTACACGACACATACACTACTAAGCACTGCTGAGACACAACTCAAAACAAGTCAATAAAACTCAACAAAATTTTAAGACGATTCAACACAGCTCAACAGGATTAAAGACACGGCAAGACTCAAAGACGACTCTACACGACTTAACACGACATAAACACTACTCAAACACGCTTAAGAATCAACTAATGACAACTTAGAACCAAAAAGACAAGATTTCAATCTTGCTTCAATTAAAAATTCTCTTTTTCGTTTCTTTCTATCGTCTTTTCCCTGATTTCTTAAGACGATACCGTAGCTTAATGAAAATTTATAAATATTTAATGAATCAAACTCGAGATTACGATTTGACATTGTATGATTTTTTGTCGAAATATTATTTTTTACTGGAACGAACCAAAAGACCACGCAGTAAATTCAACCTGTCATATAATTTTTTACTGCAAATAGCGGCTGTAGTATGCAAAAAAGTCTGTCACGCGCTCATCTCTAGCTAAAAGTGTCTTTCTCTTCGTTTCCAGACAAAGTTCGTCGTCATCGTTTCACCCAAAAAAGGTGGAAACGTTCCGATCGTGCTTGGCTCATGCCAGACCCTTCAACTGTCCATCTATCCATCCATCCATCGATCAGTCAACACGTCTGTCCATCCATCCAGTCGGTTGGTCAATTCGTCAATATTTCGAAATACCTGCACTGCACCCAAAAATACTTTCGACGCTGTGACCACATTTTCTATTTTTCAACATTGTCTGAGGCGTGCTCAGGTGTTTTTATATATTTTTCACTTTGCACATTTCGTTAGGTAGTCATTGTGAATACATTTGTGTGTGTGTGCATTTCAAGGTGAGGCTATCGACTTGAGTGATAAACGCTGAAAGCCTTAAATTCCATTGCTGAAATCTTCTCCATTCGAGACATTGCATCTCATTTAATTGAGTTATTGTGAATACCTGAAAGCCGCGCTAATAACGGTGCTGAGATCATGGCTAAGATGATAGATGGGCGATGGGAGACAAAGCAGTCAGCGTGAATGCTAACGTTAGCTCTAACGTAACGTTTTCATGCCTGGTCACAGTCACATGCAGCTAATTAGATGACAAGTCTGTAGCCTGTCGACTGTACTTGGCATAACGAAAGACTTAGGCAACGAACTTGCTCGGGTACTTACAATTCTTGACTGATGTGTAGCCCTCGGCGGCACTGCCAGTGCTGCCTCCGTTCATGCCCAGGCCGGAACCATTGAGCACATGACCATTCGATGTGCGTCCCAGGCTGTTTAGGGTTGTCGTGCTGCCCGCACGTGACCTCCAGCTGTTTTGTCCGGCCAAATGATGATGATGATGATGATGGAGTCCGTTGCCATTGCCATTGCCATTGCCATTGGTGAGGCCAACACTTGTTAGATCTCCATTGGATTTGCTGCCCGCGCCGCTTTTAAGCGTGCCATAGACACTGCTGCCGCCGCCGCCGGTGCTGCCCGTCTCCAGCTGGCGGGCATACGAGTTGTCCGCATAGGCGTGGAAGCAGCATCTGACTAGAGCGTTGGCAGCCGCCTCCCGCTTGCAAATGAAGACGTGGCACTCGAGCACCTTGATGCCCGTGGTGCGACGCAGGATGGCGGCAAAGATGGGCGGGTGCTGGGCACGCGGCATGCGTGCGAATGGCGAGTCCAGCGGCAGAAACTTTGGCTCCGGATGTGCGTTTCCCCGCTCCGGTATCAACACCTGACGCACTGCGGCACAATAATGCAGCGATTCGATGGGAAAGAATCGTGTTATCTGCTTCAGATTCTCGTCGACATTCTCGAGCAAAATGCCATTGGACCAGACGCTCAGCCAGCTGTCGATGCCCTTGGCGCCGACAGCGCCCTCTGACGGATAGAGGCTGCGCAACGGCTCCTGTATACCCTGTAGTCCATCCTTGCTCTGGCGCGGCACGGCGCTGCCCAGATAAAGCACACGGCAGCGGCAGATGGGCGTGGAGTCGCCCATAGTTAACAAAAACAACAGCGATAACAACAACAACAACAAATAATAAACGTCGTTACGTTACGTATTCGAGTTCGTTACGTAGTGTGGACAACGTAGGCGCGAGCGCGAGACCGAACAATGTGGATTTTCTGGTTTTGCTTTATATGTTAGCCACGTTCATATACATATGTATGCCAGGTATATACATACATACAAATGTGTGTGTGTGTGTTTGTTTCTACTGTATTCAATTGTGGTTCTTAAGCCGTCGCGAGAGAATTTGTTCGCTTAGGTAAGCGGATATTTCTTACACTGCCATTCGCATTCACTAACAATCACATGCACATACACGTACACGTACACCACATCACACACAACACACACTCACACCAGTGCGCTCTCAGCCATAATCTAAGCAAAAAAGAAACACGCGCTCCTCGCAACTTCAACTCGGATGGGGCTTTTATTTAGAATTTTTCTCTTGTTTGTTTCACTTTTTCGAAATGAATTTTTTTTATTAAATTTCGTTTTACACACAGAATCGTTTTGTTTCCGCCTTGAGATGATTCTCTCTTTTTTTGTTGTGTTGTGTTGTTTTTTTGTTAACACTCACAAACACCTTTTACACAAACAAGTTGAAAAACAAATATGGCGTCATGGGATTCTGAGTTCTGCGAGTTCCCTTTTCGCACATCCCGTTGTGTCCATGAGTGTACTTATGCCAGGCACTGTGATGCACTTGAATTTCGTTTTTATTGCTTTATTAAGAGTCGTTTCTTTTATGCCTATTTAAGCTGTTGCCTCTACTCGATTTATATTGTATTTAATTATAATTCTATCCGCTCGAGACTTGCGATCGCGACGGCGTCTCACTGTGGAATGAATTCCAATGACGTGAGCCACGGCGCCTACGTGGTCTTTTTTGAGACAGACATGTAAGACGCTCTCTCAGGTAGAGAGCGAGCGAGAGAGTAACACAAAGAGAGCCAAGACAAGTACCTGTTGCTGTCCACCAGCTGGAAGGTGCTCTGCAGGTAGTCAGAGAGGGAGAGAGGGAGAGAGTCAGTTGTGGATTGCAAGTGTGTGTATTGTATGTAATCCGTAGTCTTACTCTCACTTGCGTTGCCTCTCTTGTGGATTACAAGTATTTCATATGTAAGACATGCTTTAATCTCAAGACCCTCTCGCGTTCCATCTCTGACATTCTCACACATTTTGCACTATGAAAGTTATCTGAGAAAAACAATATCTTTGTAGTGCTGTGTAAGATTACCGGTTTATCAGCTTGACAGCGACTATGTTGGTATTTCGATCAGCCGGCTGAGTTCTTGGCCAAGTCTTAATGCATATCATTTAATGGGTGTTGGTTGAAATTCTTTCAGTTGAACCTTTAGCAATATTTAACGTGCTAATTTTGCGTTGGATGCAAAGTTCTAGCTAATTACTTGAGCAATTTAATGTCTGAGTTTTAAATGAGGTGAAAGTGAAACTAATCAATCTACAAAGATTATCATTCCTCATAAATCAAGTGGAGCTTATTTTCAGCATTCCATACTAGCCATAGCTTAAGCTTCCGCTTTGCTACTGCTCAACTCCATTCCTACCTAATCCGGTTGTCTAAAGCTTTGGGCTTTTGTCTCTGCTTAAAGCTTACCTTATGGTATGTGTCTTTGCTTAATGTTTGCACTTTCATTTAACGTAATTTCAAATACTAAAATTATAAATTGAGTCTTATTACTTATGTAAACACAAACTGTTTAAAATCATAACGTAAATATCGAACATATTGCATTATGTTGACAATTAATCTACAAATTAATAAATTCATTCTGCATTCAAATTTTATTATTTTTGCTATAGTATTTTAGTTTTTTTTGCCAGAAACAGTTTCGTATTTTTCAAAAATTCAATACTTAAAAACACGAAATTAAGAAAATTGCAATTTTTAAAATTCAAGTTTTAACAATTAATCAACTAATGTCATAATAAACTGAAGTATAAATCAATTTATTGATTTTAAAACAATACAAAAAATGTAAATTTTAATATGGAACTAAGGCAATTTTCTGAAAAATCGTTAAGATTAATAATAAATTGAATTTACATTTTATTATAATCATAGAACTTTAAGAAATAATGATGTGACATCATTTGGAAAAATTAAATAGTCAATTATTTAAAATAAATTTATTTCAACAAATAATTCAACAAACAAATTACCTTATCGCTTATCTTAAAACATTAAATAATCTTTCAGCACTATTTACAACGATTATGATGAATACTTAATAATCAAGCTATTGTGTAACTGCCACGAAATATGAGTAATAATCGTGGAAATTTAAAAGCCCCACTGTTAATAGAGGGATGCAGATTATAATCGTGCGAATTCGGTCGTTTGATTTAAAGTGCTATTTGAATGGGGACCTCGCGACCTTATCCAACACAAACAACAGAACAAACATATATGTACACACTCATCATTATTTCGGGGATTTTAGAAGCTAACAAATGCGTCGTCAATTAGAGTTGATCTCAGATAAATGTACAAACCACAAATGCTTTAAATTTCATTAATAAAGAATCATTTTTGGGCATCCCAGTGATGGAATTTCCAGTAGACGCACCCAAATCAAGAAGTTTAGGTAATCTGGAGACACTCACGCAGAGATTGACATGCTGGATAAAAAGGGGAAACTTTCGAGAGCAATCTAATAAAAAATAGAAAAGGAAATTAAAGAAAGAGCGAGGTACATATATAGAGCGAGCGCCTTGTTGGGTGTTCCCAGAATTTCCTTGCATTTCCCACGCTACTGTAATTAAGTAATAAATCCCACAAAATGATAATCCTCTCAGTCAATTGAGATTTCAAAGTGAGTGTAGAAACGGGTTTGATATCTGAAACCACACGTGCTGCACTGACGCGAGAGTAAAACCAGTTGCTGGTCGGACAAAAACAAATCAACAATTAAAACATGATCCCGAACTTGGGTAAATAACAATTTATGCATTTTAATAAGCACCTTCTCAACAGCACGCGAACTTGAGATACAAAAGCGCGGCACACGACGACGTCGTTCTCATTCTCATTCTCCCCTCAGTCGGGAAAAGATCAACAACCGATTCAACCGATACGAGTTATAATAATTGCGCGCCATCTGGCAGACATTTCTTGATAGTATAATAAAAACTTGGACAGGATGCAGCCATCTATAGGTGCCTTGGGCCTGGTATTACTGGCCATACCCTCTCTGGTTCTCAGCCGTAAGTAGTCCACAAAAAAGAGAAGAAGATTGTCTAAAGAAATACGCAAAATTCAATGCGATTTTTTCATCTTTAACCTGTTAAACGAGTTATTCGCATTTGTTGACTTATCAATATTTTTTAATTTCATTTCAGAGTCTGGCAATAGCTGCTTCACGCCCATTGGAGATCAAGGTCTGTGTGTGCCCGCCCAGAAATGCCAATTTGTGCGGGATCTTCTGTTATTGTATGGACGCAATGTGCCACGTTCGATACAGAATCAGATTAGACAAATGGCCTGCAATAACGGACAGGGATCGGTAAGTAGTTGAAGGAGATTTATCTACAAATAGATTATTAACAGTCTCTTGCATTTTACACAGGGCTTTAATTTGTGCTGTCCCAATCCATCGGTGATTAGTGCTCAGAGTGATACCCCGAAAGATTCATCTAAAAGCAAGTCACCAGTGACCATAAGACAGGCTACACAGAATCTCAATCGCATCGATCCAAATGGCATGGAAGTGCTCAACTCGGTCACGGATTGTGGCAAGAAGAGCAACATCAAGTTGAGCAATGGAGAAGTTACCAAAATTGGCGAATTCCCTTGGCTGGTGTTGTTGAAGTACCAAACCTCCGGAAGACCTTTTCTTTGTGGCGGCAGTTTGATTACCGATCGGTTCGTCCTAACAGCTGCTCACTGTACCTCAAATGCAGCGAAGATGTAAGTACTTAAAGCTTTCCCAT
Organism: Drosophila recens; assembly: GCA_037043495.1. Taxonomy (NCBI): domain Eukaryota; kingdom Metazoa; phylum Arthropoda; class Insecta; order Diptera; family Drosophilidae; genus Drosophila; species Drosophila recens. The sequence continues at coordinate 564,865 of JBAMBJ010000823.1, forward strand.
TTATTTGAATTTTATTTATAATAATTCTCCATTTTCCTTCAGCATTGGCGTTCGCATGGGAGAACATGACTTGGATAAGGAGGAAGATTGTCAGTTTCTGGGCGGACGTCGCCGGGAGTGTCTGCCACCCTATGAGGAGTTTGGCGTTGAGGATATACGTCCGCATCCCAACTATAGGGACAATTCCATTGGCTTCGATATCGCACTGATCAAACTGGATCGACAGGTCAAATTCAAAGTTCACATCAAGCCCATCTGCCTGCCCATCGAGAGCAACTCTCAGGATATTGCCTACGATCAGAGCTTCTACATCTCCGGCTGGGGCACAACCGAGAAGAACGAGCCTTCGTCAGTGCTTCTCAAGGCGGTGGTCCAGCGTCAGGATCTCAGCGTTTGCCGCAACTATTATGTCGATGCTCCGGTCAATGAGAATCACATCTGCGCCGTTGGCGACGGACTCTTCCACACCTGTCGTGGCGACTCTGGTGGACCGCTCTTCTTCCGGAATGCCTTCAAGCAGACCGTACGCTACGTACAGTACGGAGTCATCTCCTACGGCGGCAGACGCTGTGGCAAGAACCGCAATCAACCCGGCGTATTTGCCTCCGTCATCAACATGTTGCCCTGGATCACACAGAATCTGTATTGATGGCCCCCTGAAGAAGTCGAACCATATTATTTATTCTACCATTTAGTTATCGATGCCATTGCCATAGTTTGTTATTGACATTGTGATTGTATTAGCTTTAAGTTTTTTTAAATATACTATTAATGCAAATGAAAAAGCAAAAATATTCATATTGGGATTCAGTTATTTCAGTTTGAAAAGCAAGTTTATCAAACTTGAAGACAAACTTTGGAGTTGGTTTCATAAGAGCTTGAAGTTGTATTCAAATTTCCTTAACATTGGTTCAGTATTCGATTCCAGCCATAGATAATTTTCATGTCAACGTTTGTTTTAGGTTGAACTAAGGCATGTTTTTAAAAAAGCTTCAGATTTTAACTAGTTTTTTAAAGTTTTAATTGCTGTGATTCATCATAGATCAGCATAGTTCCCCTTACTGCAAAGCTTGTTACTAGATAACAAATTTTATTCACATTAAAAAATCGCAACAATTTAATTATAGACTATTATTAAGAATTCTGAGTATAAAGAAATATGTATATGCATCAGTAATTTAAAAGATATTTATCTGAACATCGGTAAGTACTGAAACCCATCTGAAACTGTGAAATACAGTTAGTAATAACTCGTTATTCTAAAATTTCTCATCAAGTTTCAGAATGGAATATGCAATTCACATAAATAACTGTCTGGTTATAAATCGAAATTTTGCTGTGGTTTATCAAACTTGAAGAAAAGGTTGAAATTTTGAAATAAAAAATTTGGAGTTGGTTCCTTAGCAACATTAAATTGTATTTAAATTTCGTTAAAATGGGTTCAGTATTCGATTTCTGCCTTGAATCACTTTTATATCTGCGTTTTTCTTGTAACAGGAAGATGAGGTATTTTTTTTAAAAAATCGTTCCGATTTGAATTAGTTTTTTAAAGTTCGGTTGGTGTGATTCATCATTGATCAGCATAATTCCTCTTAATGCTGAGCTAGTTTCTAGATATCAAATTTGATTCACATTAAAAAATCTCAACAATTTAATTATAGACTCCCATTCAGGATTCTGAGAATTAAGATATATATGCCTCAGTAATTTTAAAGATATTTAACTGAACATCGGGAAATACTGAAACCCATCTGAAACTATGAAATACAGTTAGTAATAATTCGTTTTTCTGAAATTTCTCATCAAGTTTCAGAATAAAATATGCGATTCACATTAATAACTGTCTGATTATTAATCGAAATTTGCTGTAGTATATTCCAAGAAATATTTAAATATTTCTTTTAAAGAATTTATGAGTCAGTTGAGATCTGCAAGGGCAATGAACCATCAAGTAGTGTGAAATATTGTTGAGAATTACATTAATTCATTGCCATCAATCGTATTTCGTTAGCAACTACGACTCTATCTTTAGATTTTTGCACTCTCGTTATCTCTTTCGCCTCATATCTCTTTATTTGTATATATAATTTTATGATTCATATCGATCGTATGCTGGTAATACCTGAACTACAACTCCCTATTGTTAAAAGTCTTGTGACATTTGCGAGTTTATGTGAAATTGTATTCTGATTCAGATGAAATTCTGACGCGCTTACTCAACCACTTAATCGCTTTGGTATGCTTTAATTTGTGGTTTAGTTTCATTAACATTATTTGCATTTATTGACCAGACAGTAACCAAGCTAATCGCACCACGTCGCATTAATAAAGTTCGAAACAATTTATTTATTTGTATTTCAATGCGGAACCCCAGACGGATGTTATACTATTGCGCTAGTTGTCGGCTATTAAAGGGGGTTACCCTAGTCTACTAACGATTCAGTAATTAATCTCATCAAATCGTTGTTATAAACTGATTGTCTATCCATCTATATACGAAGTAGATGTACGATTAGTGGTGTATTCCCACTGACAATTGATATATCTATTTGACCCATTAATCCAGTTCAGTTCAGGTTGGACTAATTAGTCAAAAGTGCTCGACTAGAAGCTACCCTATATAACTGATTAAATTTTACCTTTAATACTTTTGTGATTGATTAAATTTTAATGAAAAACTATAAGTGATAGAGATTTGCTGTTCGTCTATCATTTTTAAACTTAATAAATCCGTTGTTAGTAAGAATACCCTAAAATAATCGACCCTAATAGTTGGTGTTAGCCTAAATGGACTTGAACTTGTAACAATGAGCAGATATTATCTTCATAAAGGAACTCTTTTGTATTGTCTGGAGCTTTTATTTAGTGTTTTTGGGACCTACTAAAAAGCTCCCAAAGCGGCAACCGGCACAACACAATAGTTTTGGCATTTGACGAGTTGGCTTCATGGACTATGAACTGGAAATATTATTTACCGTGGGCACTGAGAGGGTAAATTATTGGATAACTGAAAATTATGTAACCCAATTACGAATATAATTAAAATCTAGGTTACTCTATTTGATAACATTCAACTTCTCGCTGCCCTTTTTTGTGACGGTCGCCAGGACGTTGCTGGAGAATTTCTTTTCCACATCCGTGTCGTTTAACTTGGATACGATTTAGTAAGTATATACATACATTCTAAGCGAGATCCACAGAAAATCAAATGCAAATTTCAGCCTCAATTGGAACACTTCGTTTCCGGCCATAACCGTTTGTGAACTGTACAACTCTGAGAAGATCTGGGACTTGAGTGATGATCATTTTGGCCTAGAGCACGATTTGTATATCGATGACTTTATCAGCGAGATTGCGTTCTTTCGAGGCATCTGCATCAGCTGCGAGAACTGTGAACATCTTCACTGTCCGGATAACTTTACGCTGCTTCTGGATGTGGTGAGCACAAGTAAAATATCTATCAATCTATCCAAATAATCATTTAAAGATATCCATAGTTTCGCAGCAAATGCAATGATCTCATTATGGAGTGCAGTTACCTCAACATGATCTTCGACTGCTGCGATCAGTTCCTGCCCATTCCGACAGAGTACGGCGTTTGTTTCTCTTTCAACTCGCACCAGGCGCGAAAGGTGTCCCAGGTGCAGTACAAGAACAATCGCATGACTGGCGCTGGACACCTGACGTTCCATGCCGCGGCGGATGTCCAGGTGCATGTGCACGCTCCCATTGATGTGCCCTTCCACTTTGCCGAGGGCATGATTAAGGAGACCGTGCTCTTGGGCAACTACAAGGAGATCATACTGAATGTCATCGAGGTGTTCAACCACGAGTCTGTCGAGGAGTTGAGCAACGAGCAGCGACGTTGTCGCTATAGCCACGAGCATGTTGAGGAACGCCTGGGAATCTATGAGTTCTATAGCTACTCCGGCTGCATTGTGGAGTGCACGGTGGCACTGCACCTGCTCTATTGCAACTGCACCAGCCACTTTATGGCTGTGCCGAGCAAGAACTCGTTGCCCGCCTGCGACTATCGGGGTCTCATCTGTTTGACCAACATCAATGAGAGGATTCTCGCTGAGAGAAAGTCCTGTGACTGTATGAGTTCCTGCGAGGAGCCAGAGTACAACATTATATTCAACACACCAGATGAGTAGGTGCCATGAGAGAGATTTCCTAATATCCAAAAACTAATCTGTTGACTTGCAGCAAACAAGAAGCTGATCGAGATGTGTCCGATATCCACGTGGCCCTCGTCGAGTTGCCCACGCAGCGTTATGTGCGACGCGTGGCCAAAACGAATTTGGACTTGTTGAGTAAGCAACAGAATTTGAATTCTCTTTAATTATACATGATATCTACATTCCATTTCCATTCTCAGTTTCTGTTGGCGGTCTGGTTGGACTCTTCTTCAACACGTCCGCTTTGCGTTTGGTGGAAACAGTTTTTCTAATTGTGGAATACAGAAAAGAGATTTTTAAGTGGGCAAATCGAATATACCTTGGCACATTAAAATATTTACAGATCTTGCTACGGTTACAGTTAAAGTAAATCACAAAATGTTATTAAATTCTAAATGTCTTCCAATTGCACAATATTATTGATCTGTTCGTAGTTCGCAGAGTAAATGAAATCGTAGCAGTTTCGCCGCGAGTCTCTCAGAAGCTGCTTATCTTTTGTGGAACATAAGTTTTCTCTGTCGACTGACTCGATCCACTTGTGGGCCTTATTGCCTCCAGCAGAGTTTCCATATAGCTGGGCAAGTAGACGTAACTCGAGAAGATCAAAAGCACAACCATAATCAGGACAAATCCATCTGAAAATTGAATTTCCATTTAATACATTTTTATTATCAGTGATTAAATGCCAGCACTTACTGATTAATTTCCTCTCCCACGGCTCAAACATGTTAATGCACGTAATGAGCTCATATTGCCGGTATAAATGTGCAACGGTCTGTTTCAAGTTTGACATTTTGAAATGTAATTGCACTTTTCGTTGATTTTCGTTCGCTTCACGTATACAAAGAACAACTAAAGAATTCACGAAAATCACGCAATTGGCCTTTGGATCACGCTCGCATTGCTAATTTAAGCTTATTTTTCAGCCGGCAAAAATACCGAAAGCTTTTCACAAATATATACTCAATGTATATTTAGATATTCTTTGGATAAATATGATTAAGCATTAAATTTTATTCTATTAAAAGGTTTTTGTTTTCCTTTTACGACTTTCGGCACAATCTACAAAACAGCTGAGTGCAGTGTGTCCATACATTTTTACAAAATTATTTCGAGTGTTGCAAAATACTTAAGATTTCATAGCAGACAGCTATTGAGTGTCGAATGCAACAGCTGTTTTACTTGGCGCGCGTTTGATGGTGTTTCGAATTTTGATATGCAATCCAAATATGAGGGAAATTAATAACTTTTCGTTTATTTCGCTAATAAAACGCCATTTGAAAAGAAAAAAATGCCGTATGAAGTGTGTATTAATTTCAGAAACTTTATTCTATTCAAATGGGTCAAAAGATTGTGGTAATCAAGTTTAATAGCAAACAGTTTTTGCAAGGAGTTAGCAACATCTGTCGCTACTTCCATTTTAATAGCTAGGCGCGAAATTTAAACCTCTCCAGTTCAAGTAACTATCTTTATCTTTTCTTTAATTGATTTTTTTTAATTAACTAAAAGCAAATATTATGAACGCACCATGGGCAAAACTTTCAACGACCATGAACTAATTGAAAATGGGATAAAAAACTAGTTGTTCATTCTAGACTTTTTATTTATTATGATTGTTTTAATACATATTTTTCGCATAGCTTGTTTGCTTAATCTACTGTCATTTTTTGGGTCACATCACAAACAGTCTTTATCTGCAGACCATTTGCCAGACTGAGCACATAAATTTGCCTTCTCATCGCAGCGTCTGCAGCATCTTCTCATGGTGATGATGAAGGAAGGCAAAAGAAAAGAATAACAACGTCAAACAGGATTTAAAACCATTGCGCCATAATTCGCACTTGGGAGAAACTAGCACATGTAGTCGGCCAGCTGTATGTATATTGGGCTAAGCACTTGCCCAGTTTTGTGTTTTGGCCATAACGACGACGCTATCAATGCCTGCGGTGGCCGATTGACAGCCGAGTCGAGTTGAGTCCAAGTGGAGTCGAGGCGAGTCGAGTCTTGATTTATGCGCGCGGCGCAGGAATGTGGCAAAGTGTAAAAAATGTTTATAAACACAAACACACACTACACCTTAGTCTGCCTAAGTCTGTGTCTCGGTCTCGGTCTCAATCTGTGTCCAAGTCGAGTCACGCATATGCAACTATACAACTAATTTAATTTCCACTTGCCAACAACTTGGTGAGGTGGTGGCGGCTGTTTAGCCAAGTGTGCACGCCTAATTGGTAATGCGATCGGCTTTATTGAGGCGCAGGCGCAGGCGCTGTAACTAAACTCGATGCTGATGTCGTTGCTGTGACTGTTGTTGCTGTGACTGTTGTTGTTGCTGTTGCTGTTAAATCAGTTGCAGGCTATCGCTGTCGCTCAGCGTAAATCCCATTACGTGCAATCCGTTTCGAGCCATAAACATGTTGCTGCAGCTGCATCCTTCACAGCAACCTCCTCCTCCTTCCCTCCCTCCATCTGCCTCCCCCTCTTTATGCTCGCTATTCTGTGGCTTCCAGCAGCGCAACTTGTCGCTCGAACTTAATTGCCTTGACTGCGCTTATGACTTTCGTGTGCAATGCATCCACATCCACAACCCCAGCCACATCAACATTCACATCGCCCCATCGTAGTTGTTATTAGAAAGTAACTTGGCAAAAAAGCTATCAGCATCAGACTAAGACTAAGACTGAGCCTCATCCTCTCTCTCTCTGTCTCTGCCTTCGACCTGGTATCGTCGTCGTCATCCTTGTTGCTGGCGCTATTTTCGACACCGCTTTGGCCTGCCATAAATTGCCAAATGCCAGCGTCATGGCCCTGAAATGCACTCGACGCGCACTCACAGCCGCAAAATTAGAAAAAGTCGGTTGGCTAATTTACTGAGCTGTGCGCAGTTCCCTTCAGACAGCACAGGTACACTCGCACAGTGCCTGCCCGCTTGAAAGTCCATTTTCCATTTCGTACGGTTTTCAATTAAAGCAACTGCAACAACTGTGGCAAACTTGCAACTTGCAACTTGCAGCTGCCACGACCTCGCGCGCCCAAAGTTCAGTTCGGAGCAACTAATTCCGCAACACCGCAACAACTTCGACGATGGCATTAACCGATAGCGTCTCTCCAGCCACTGGCAACTGCATCCGCCATGAGATAATCTATTTATGCTCTTCCGTTTTTTTCTTTAAATTTTTGGGTGCCAAACTCGCACTTGCATTATTATTGTTCTGAGAAATTGTTATTAATTGAGTTGTTCAATTGGTTTCCCATCGAGTCCCAGTTTAGTTGAAGCTGTGGGTGGTCCGTAACTCGCACTATTGACCGCTCGCTCATTTGCCCAATTTAATTTGGTTTGGCCATCAATAAAGCCAATGGCTGGCGGCAACACGAGCTCGTCTTGGCTGTGGCCCATTGCCTAATTTGCATACTCTTAATTTATGCTCATCAATTAGCTGATTAATTTATTTGGCGTGAGACGCAGAGCCAAGTTGCCAGTTACCAGTTGGCCATGCTTAAAACGCTTGTCTAATTAGATAAATGTGCTACATTAATGTCGCCTCTTGACATTTATAAAGCGCTGCCTCTGGCCAATAACTGAGATGGCCAATAACTTAGATCATTTCTGGTTCGCGTGCGGTGCGGGGTTTGAGCTGAGGAAATGCGATTCGGCTTATTCAATTAATTGCTGTGGGGAAATTTAGCAATAAGCTTAATTTAACGTGCTTTTAGAAATAAATATTTTAAAATAAATGTCAAGCTAATTTTGCGATAAACATAAATGTCATTTATTTCCCAGTCGTGGGAGTTTATTTATCAATGTGGCTAAAGCAAAAAATTAAGAAAGCTATTTTAATTTGAATATTTCAGCTATTTTCCATTAAATAGATTCTCTATAAATATGTTAGATGATTCCTCCTCTTGGACAAGGTAAGCGATGTAAGAAGAGTTTCATTTATATTAGCTTTTTCTAATCCCCATTTCCATAAAGCTAATTCTACGTTTAGTTGGACATAAATTAGATTTGATCTGTTGCCCATTGTGGTATCAGTTTTAGCCTGTCTCCTCCTCTTAGCTGGCACAGATCTATGCCAATCAATTCCCACCCCAAATTAGTATATAATACTGTTGCAGTATAAATGCCACCTGTCCGACAAACACGGACATGGCTCGATCTCAATCCAATTGCAATTCGTAGAGTTGTTGCTGCTCTTTGCTTCGTCTTCGTCTCTGGCATCGAGGGAAATGGAAAATATTTTAATTAAAATACAACTAAACGTTTACTGTAAGCGATGTTATCCGTTTGCATTTCGTACAAACGAAAACACGGCAACAAGGCGAGTTCAGTTGAGTGGATTCAACGCGAGTCGAGTCGAATGGAGGGAGCTATCGGGCTACCGGGCTGCGTGTCTGGCGCTACGCTGAGTGCAATTGTTGCATGCAACAACATCAACATGTGTCGCACAGCGCCTATTTGAATATATATCAAATCAGTTTAAGATAATTTTCTATAACACACACACACATACACACACACATACGTTCAAAGCACATTTTCCACAATTGCAGATTGCAATTGGCCAAGTTCGTTGCCTAAGTCTTTCGTTTTGCTTGCTGTTAGCTGCCAGTGCATATTTTACGCGCTAGCATTGTTGTTCCTCGAAATTAAGTTGTTTTGCATAAAAGCACCATAAAAAGTGGCATGGACTAACGCATGGCCAACAGCAGTCGCAACTGCAACCGAAAGGAGGCAGCAGCAGCAACAATTGTGATTAGAACGACACGACAGGCACGACATGAGCGCAGGGCAGACCGAAACAGAGACACACAGCGAAGACATATGACATTGTAGTTGCTGCTGCTTCCAATATGGACAACAATTGGCCCAAAGACAGCGTCGAAAATTGCCAACTCAACACGAGCGACGTATGTCAACAAATGGCACTGCCATTAGCGGCCAATCGGACCAGCGACGTTTGCTCTGGGATTTGGCTTCCTGGGCAGCTGGTAGGCAAATGCTAGCAACCTCAACATAGTACAACAGCAGCAGGAGCAGGAGCAACCACCGCTGCTTGTTGCAACTATTATCAATTTAAGTTGGCTAATTGGTTTCAAATTTATGGACCTGTATTTGATATTTATGTCGTCTGCTGCGAGAGACGAAGAGAGCGAAGCGAACAGCAGCAACAAAACGGGCCACAGTCTGTGGCTGTGGCTGTGGCAGCAATTTTAGCCAGTTTGCCTTGCCCGTGGCATGCTGCAAACAACGTAATTGGCTTTCAATTTGCAGCAAATTGTTGCAACAGCCAGCACAACAACAGCAGCAACAACAACGAGCGAGAGCGAAAAAAAAACATATTTAGATTACAGACGGATAAAGTTTATGTACATTCTGTTCTGTTGAGTCCAATCGAGTTTCTTGCCGCTGCCACACAGCCTGTGTGTGTGTGTGTGTGTGTGTGTGTGTGTGTGTGTGTGTGTTGGAGTTAACTTTTTTTCTTTTAGTTTTTGCAATGTTGCTTCTTCCATAATTCCAATGAGTTATATGCCCATCATGTGCACTCGCGAGCCCTTCAAAAAGTTGAAAACGCAGCGCGCGTTAATTAAAAAACCAACAACAAAAGCAACAAAAGCGCCAAAAATGCTGCTAAAAATATTTGTTGCTGTTGTTGTTGTTGTTAAAAAAGGGCGGTTGCCTTGTCGATTGGGCTCAAAGCCGTTGCCTTTGGCTTAGCTGTTCAATAACTAAATAAAACACTCAGCTCGCTCTAAAAGCCGCTTGGATCGTCGCTTGTATCCTGGCAGGGACACGGGTGAGGTAGTGTGGAGGCAAAGAGGGGCAGACATCCACAATCAAGCGAAAATTCCAAGCATTTTCTGCTTCATTAACAACGCACAACGCGGCCATTTCGTTTTGTTCGGTTTCCACTGACGAAACGGACCAGGTTTTGTTCTCTTCCCTTCTGCTCCCTTCCCTTCCCGTTGTCGTAACGCAACGCAAGGAAGTTAACAGAAGAGGCCTTCGCGATCAGCAATTGAGCTTAGTTTTGTTTTTCGGCTTTTTGGTATTTTAATTAGAAACCGAAACAACGCAAAATGCATTGCTCTTTTGGCCATTTCGCTTTCTTTCGCCAGTTTGCAGTTGCCAGTTTGCCCAGATTGTTCAATATCGTCCTCTGCGTTGTTGCCAACTTCTCAACTTCTCAGCTTGTGTTTCGTTTTCACATTCAATTAGCGCATATTTCAAATGCGGCCACTACAAACGCGTCTGGGGAACATTTCAAATATGCGAAGGCAAACACAAAACACACATACGAATTTAACACAGGAAATCGAAATCGATAGCAAAACTAACAAACAATAAAAATCAATAAATAATTGTATAAAAAAAGTCTGTGATTGTTCAAAAGAAACGCAGTTATAACTTCTGAGCAAGATCTAAATTTTTTTAATAGACATAAAGTTTCAATATCAATCGACTTCCACTTCCCATTTTTTTAAAGTAATCATATAAAATATCAGATACGTTTTCGTTTAGTGCTTTAAAAAGGATGAACAGAATTACTAATAGTTTTTTTCCTTATTTTCCACTCGTTTTTTTTTTAAATTTTCGGAAAATGTATTTTTGGTTATCTGTACAAATAATTTAAAAAGAAGAAATATTTAATTCACACAGTTTTTTATCTTGTTTCAAAGTTGAAAATTATCAGAAAAAAAAAAATATTAAATTCTACTCACTTTCATTCCAAAAGCTTCTGTGCAAAATAAATATAAAGTCCATGATATGTTTAAGTTTTTTACTATCATTAATGATATTGCTTTATTGCTGCTAGATCAAAGTTAACTTGCTTACAGGAGTGATAAGATAATAAATAAATATTACTAATTATATATAATACATTTAGAGTTGTTCTTTAATTAATTAGTTTATTACTTAAATACACAGCTATTTTATTAATCAATATTATTATTATTATTTATTTATTGCGAACTATATAAACAATTTTATTAAGATTCTAACATGTTTTTTGTTTTGTTAGCTTAAGCTTAAATCCAGATTCGATGCAATTAGACAAAATACAATAACGGTAACTACAGAACTTTACAATTATTTACAACTTATGCAATGCTATATATACAGGCTATATGCTGGCCAAAGATATATACGATATATATGATTGATATATACGCATTTTGGGTTACACTAAATATCACACTGTGTAGGATGTTGCTTAGCGATGAAGTTAAGATAAGAGAAAGTGAGACAGATTAAGAGAGAGAGATAGATATTGAGAAATTACACTAACAAAAGAATGCAACACAAAGAGTGCTAAATACGCAGCCAAAACTAACTAACTAACTAACTTAGCAAGTAACTAACTAGAGTAACTTATGCTACTAATGCACTTGGAAATCGCGCCCCGTGCTGTGGCAATGGAATCGGAATCGCAAAATGCCAACCTACAATAAATGCGAGGAACTTTTGAAGCGGAGAACAAGCTCGATGTGTGTGTGTGTGTGTCTGTGTGAGAGTGTGTGTGGACTGCATGTGGATCGTGAGATCGCTGTCGGGCGTGATGATCCTTAGACCACCACAGTGGCCATCATATCGCCGCTATCATCGCTCGCCGCCGGCGGCATCGATTTGCAGTTGATCGAACGCTTGCCAAAATCCTTGCGCGGACTCTCCAGCGATCCCACCGTGTTCTTCTTCATGTCCAGGTTTTGTGTCTTGTGCAGCAGTATCTGGGAACTCCTCTTGTGCGCCTGCTTCAATCCCGTGCTCGCGTCCAGCTCACGTTCAAAGTCGCACGGCGGAAACAAGGGCTGCGAGCGATGCAGCGCCGAGCCGCTCGCCGCACTGGCCGCCAGTTCGGGAGCGGGATTCAGACTCAGCTCCATGCCAGTGCCGGCACGCAGGGAGCTGGTGCTGCCCTTCAGCGGGTTCGTATAACGCCTGAGATTCTCCTCATTCTGCAGATTATTCGACTTCTCCTCCTCGTGACGCAGTGCATCCAAGGGCGGCGTCAGATTCATGCCCGAGCTGCTGCGGTAGGCGAGTCGCTGTTTCCAGTAGAGGCTGATGAAGACGGAGAAGCCCACGAGGACTATGAAGATGCCGCAGAGCACACCAATGAGTAGACTATGGCTATTCCCATCCGCAACTCGGGCCGTCTCCAGCTTCACTTCCAGTATGGAAGTCAATGCCGCCAGCTTGGCGTGTTGCAGTTGCAGCTCATTGCGCCGTTGAATCCCATTTAGTTGACGGGAGCTCAGTAGCTCGCCCAGCAGGACCACAGCAGCGGGCAACTGCGGATCATTCAGTTTGCTGGAGGACTATAAACAAGAGAAGAGAAGTGGAATTTAGGACATGTTGGAGGAGATGAAGTCAAAGTTGGAGTGGTTAACGTAATGGGATACAGGAAAACGACAATTAAGTAAATGACTATATGATAAATGCATACCTGTTAAATAATAATTAGTAATCATAATCATTAGAACTTAGAATTTTTTTGTTTAAAAGTCGAACTAATGATTAAATTACGATTATTTTCGGTTTTGCCCAATTATTTAATGATTACGATTACAAAAATCAGAAATAATCTAAAATTATTACAACTATTCAAAAATAACTAGAAAAAATCAAAAATAATCTAGTATTCGGATTGTTTTTGATTTGTTTCTGATTATTTTTGATTATTTTCGATTATTTTTGAATAATTGTAATGATTTTAGATTATTTCTGATTTTTTGTAACCGTAATCATTAAATAATCACAAATTTTTCAACAGTGAATTATATAGTTACTACGATTATTTCCAAAAATAATCGAATTGATTAGTAATTCTAATCAGAAGTTAACAAGTATGATTCTATGTAATATTCCCAATTGCATATTTTTTTTAATATATACTTCCCGATACCAATATCGAAACTTTTATTTGCCGCTAACCATTCCAAAAAGAGTCTTGCAACTTACCACAGTCAATTCGATGGTGTCATTCGTGCCCGTCTTCAGGTCGCACAGCACCATGAGCATGCCCTGATCCTCCTCGGCAGGATTTGTCTGTGGCGCCACCGGCTGCTTGATCAGACGTGCCGCAAGCAGCACCCTCACCAAGGAGCACAGTCCCTCGACGGAGGCACCTTTTCCAACTCGCTCCAAGTCCAACAGAATTGTAAGTCTGGCGCAGTTCTCATTTACCAAGGCTTGATTGGGCCAACACGTGGCCTTGGCCGGCAGTCGTGGTGGTGCAACACGTCGCGATGGCTCCAGGGCGCGACAATCGCCACGCACGCCACAAGGTGGCGACAGGCAGGTTTCACCCAAAGTTGGCACACACACCTCGTGTTGCTTGCAGACACCGGAAAGGTTCGAGGACTTGGAGAGGGGATCCAGCTTGAAGCAATTGGGCAAGCCACACCAGAGATTCGTGCAACGGGATGTGGCATTCTCACAGACACAGGCATTGCAGTGCTCATCGTCCTCACTGCGTCCGGTCAAAGCACTGTCCAGCCAGTTTTGGGTTTGATTTAGTGCGGCATAAGGGGAAATTGTATTGCTGACATTCAGGCAAGCCGACTTGGGATCGGAGAGCACTGTGAGTGGAGGAAGAGAGATTGTAGTGTGGAAAAAATTTAATCAAATTAATATTTCATTTGGAATATATGTATAAGAAATCATAAATTAAAATTTTAAATAAGACTGCACGTTTCGAGTCTCTCGATTTATAAATTAATTTTAAATAAATTAATTTAAAAAAAAAAATACTGCATACTTTTATGCGTTTGCATAAGCATTTAAAACAGCCATAACTATGGCTACATTTATCCGAACATGAAGCGATTAAGTGGAATGATTGTTATTAACATAAGGGAGCGCTCACTACCAAAAAGAGCGTTCTATCTAATTTCTCTAGGACAATTTTTTCTCTGATGCTAAGTTGTTCATACAAACTAACAGACGGGCATGTCAATAACGACTAGGCTTTTAATGCTAATCATTAATATATATATGTATTTATATTTAAATTAAAAACTAAAATTAAAACTCTGTGGTTTCAAATAAAAAACAAATGGTTCAACATATGTTGCCAAATCACCCCCAATCATAATATGAGTTACAACTTAGAACATCTCTGTTAACTTACATATCTCGCAGCGCAGTCCATGACGACCCGAGGGACAGATGCACGTGTAGCCGCCAATGCCATCGATGCAGGTGGCGCCTCCTTGGCACGGCTGTGGCGAGCATTCGTTCACGTTGATGCGACAGTCGGGTCCCGAGAAGCCCTGGGCACACACGCAGCGAAACCAGCCGGCGCCCGACTCGCAGGTGCCGCCATTGTGGCACGGCTGCCCGCGGCACTGGTCGATGGCCTCCGCGCAGAACAAACCCGTCCAGCCGGGGGCACAGCGGCAATGCGGCTGCAACGCCTTATCCGGTGCACCGGGCATGCAGGTGCCACCATTTTGGCATTGGCCGGCATAGCAAACTGTGGCGCGCTCCGAGCAGCGTTTGCCTGCGGAAGAGAGAGAAAAAACGAAAGACTTAGGCAACGAACTTGCAAGAAACATTGGCAAATTCATGGCTTTAACGAATTTGCAACTCAACTTGAAATTGAAATTGAAATGGAAACCAAAAATTGAAAAGTAAAAGTGCGCTGACATAGATCGATGTGTAGCTTAAACTAATGTATCTGTATCTGCAACTAATGTACCTGTATCTTTTGGCTTTTGCTTTTACTGTATCGCGAACTGTGACAAATAGCGCAATGCGTGAAATATGCAAATCACATATTAAAAACAAACATGAATCAGGCGACTTTAACCCTTCGTTCGAGCCATGCCCCCTTGGGCGCTGCCACATGTGGCAAAACTGAAACCAATGCGACGATTATTGCCGCTCACAGATTTTGCCGCATTCGCCACAAATTGAAGCTGTAATGACTGCCGACTTTCAATGTTCAAATAAATGCGACCGTCTCACGTATGTGTGTGTGTGTGTGTGTGAGTATGTGAATGTGTGTGTGGCTCTGTCTATGTGTGTGTTTAACTCACTTAACGTGCTCAGCTCTCAGTCTCGCGCTCATTTAAAGCTACCAAAGCGTTGATAATACGTTCAGTCAGACAGACAGTCATACAGCTTATATCAGGTTTTTATACTCTATACCAAAAGGTATATTAACTTTGTTAAGACATTTATATAGCTTTACTTCACTCTTGATAATCTAAAGATAGACAAATATCTTCGCTTTTTTTCATATGTAAAAAAACAATGGATTTTTGACGTCTGTAGATAATTTATGTTATTAATTTAAAGTTCTGTATCTAAAAGTCCCAATAAATTAAATTTGCCGAAAGTTAAATTGAACATTATCTTTGTCTTATTTTCTTCTATAGAGCATACAACTGTCATTATCTATAGTGTCTATAATTTTGCTCTGCACTTGTTGCGCTCGCCTTTTTGACGTTCACTTAAGCAGCGTTTGCTGCAACGGCAGCAGCAGCAGCAGCAGCGACTCACCTGTCCAGCCGGACATGCATTCGCATGTAAAGTCGCCGTCACCGTCAAGGCAAATTCCGCCATTTCGACAAGGATTCGGCGAGCATTCGTTGAGATCTGTTCAAAGTTAATGAGTTTGCTGTTTTTTCTTATTCTGTTTTTATTTCCCTTGTTTTTTGTGTGTAGATTACTCACTGTGCTCGCAGAAGGTGCCGGTGTGGCCCACATGACATTTGCAGAAGGTGCCCACGTTGCTCATCTCACAGCTGCCATGGCCACTGCACGGCTGTCCACTGGGCGTCGTCATCGTTGTTGTTGTTGTTTTTGTTGCTGTTGCTGTGGCAGTGACATTGGCAAAGCAGCCCTCTATATAGTTGATGAGACAGAAGTGACAGAAGTGACAGGATTAGGTTAATGATAGTAATGTAAATTCAAACAGTAATTCGAGTTTATTATCAATATGTAAAAAATTGACAAAAATAAATAAAGTTGTCTTTTTGATCATGGTTTGGTGTTCAAATTACTTAGTTACAATAATTTTTTGCCTCAAGATATCGATTTTAAAGCAAATTAAGTTTTCCTTCACTTAACTTTGTCGAACATTTAAACTTTAAGCCTCAAGTTTTTTTATTTAATCAATTCCTGCCATAATTGTCTGAGCTTAATTCTGCATATGAGCTATGCTTAACAAACTCAATTGAGTTGTCGATTTAAATTGCAATTTTTTCTAATTAAACTGGATGATAGTCATAAAAAAATATGAAGTTAAAATACTTGAAAATCGTCGATTCTTCGATGCATTTTTGAATCACAAAATTATATTTCCTTCTAAATTATGTTAAGAAAAGTTCCATAACATAAATTGGAATAAAAATAAATTTAAAAAATAAGAGAAAAATCGAATTAGGCGAACTATTTTTTAATGTTTTGTTTTTCTTTAAACAACTTCTATCTTTACAAACATAATGTTTTTTCTTGAATATTCTTGAATGTATAAGCAGATCTTTTAACCGATATCATAATCACTACTTTTTTTTGTCGATACCCATCAATACTCCCATAAATTTCGGCTCAACTTACCATTGCAGGGCGGCTGCGAGCAGAGGGGACGCAGTTGCTCGCAGTGCTTGCCCGCCCGATCCGAGGGACAGTGGCAGTAGTAGCTGCCGGGCGTGTTGAGGCATCTGCCTTGGAGGCACGGCGAGGGCGTGCAATGGTCCATGGCCTCCTCGCACAGGCTGCCCGAGTAGCCGAGCGGACAGATGCAGTTGAATTTGCCCACCAGGTCGACACACTCGCCGCCATTGCGGCACGGCGATGTGGCGCATTCATCAATGTCCGTTTCGCAATCTCGACCCGTGTAGCCGGCGGCGCAGGCGCAACGATAATCGTTAACTAGATCAATGCAGCTGGCGCCATTCTTGCACTGGCCGACGCAATCATCCAGATTCTCGGCACAGGTGGCGCCTCCCCAGCCCTCGAGGCACAGACATGAGAAGGAGCCGGGCAAATTAAGGCATTCCCTGGCATTAATACAGGGTCCGTTGGCGGACATTGCCGAGTTGAAGTTCGAGGCGGCCACCGCGCTGGTCAAGGCGGCCAGAAGCGCTGCCGAGCTGCTCAGATTGCTGCCAATGATGGCGCTAGCTGTGGTCGTCAGCAGCGTGGATGCAGCGGGCAGGGATGCCGCATAGGATGCCTCGCATTCATTCACGTCCACCTGACAGACATCGCCACGCCACTCGGGCGGACATTCGCAGCGAAAGCCGCCGATTAGATCGACACAAGTGCCACCATGCTCGCAGGGACCTCCAGCGCATTCATCGATATCTAAAGAACGATAGAGACGGAGAGAGAGACAGAGAGAGAGAGAGAGAGAGAGAGAGAGAAAATGAGTTAACGTTTTGGTCAAGTGCTAGGCCCGAAGCTCAAGTGCAAATGTGTTGATTTTGTTGTTGAGCTCGCTCTTGCTCTCGAGCTGATGTGGCTGAAGCCCAAGGGCTGTTTGTTGCTGTTGCTGCTGCTGCCTTGTCAAGCAGGTGCAGTCATTGAACTTGCAACGCCGCCGCGAGCTGTGGCAAGATCATATACTGGTAGCTGCTTTGTGGTGGTTTGCCTCTGCTTATCAGTTGCCTGAAATCGCAAGTCCTATTCAACTCATTTCCCTCTTTTTTCCCCCATCTATCTTTGCACGCAACTCATTTGTTTATTTGCTGATCAAAATTTAGCGATAGGTGAGCACTTCAAATCTTTGCTCGGCCCTTGACCTAGCATCGTGGTCCGAAATGATTATAGTTTTTAAATAAAATATAATTTAATATAATAAAAAAATAAAACAAAAAAATATCATTATTTGATGTAATCGCTATTTTAATTCCAAATGTAATTTAAAATAAAAAAAAAACTTTATGCGAAACATGTTGTGATTTCAAAAACGATGAAATTTAAACTGAATTTCACAATTTTCTTTTATTTAAAAGAGATTAAATAAAATAATATATAAAAATATATAAATGTATATTTTTAAAATATTTTAGGATATCCCAGATATCAAATAGATCAAATACAATTGGATGGGATCCCAATTGGCCAAAGAGTTCCATTTATAAATATTCACAAGCAGCATCATTAATTTGGGACCACATTTACTTTCCATATTAACAACCCAGTTTGGCCAGCAAGTTTGTTTCCTAAGTCTTTTGATTTTGTATTGAAGCTTGGCAACTTAATTAGCTTATGGCGTTTATTGCAGAGCTCGTAATGGTTGAAATGGTGAATGTGTGTTTCGGTCGTGCTCCAATTGGGAATGCAAAATCAAATTGGCCAGACCACCGTGGCAACAACAACTCGAACAATAACAACAACGAGTGTTGGCTCTGCGTCCGTGCTACGTTTCATTTCATTTCATTTCATTTCATTTCGCTACAGTCAAATGCGTGTGTACTCAATTGCATGATCGACTGGTAACAGCAACAATTGTTGTTGTTGTTGTTCAAGTTGCTGTTGTGACTGTGGCTAATCGCGTGCTGCAGCAAATGCGAAAAATTAAATCAAAACTCACTTATTTCACATGTTGGACCCGTCCAGCCTGCCGCACAGCCGCAAGTGAACTCCGCAGCAAGTGGTGGCAGCTGCTGCTGCTGCTGGGAGTTGATGCTACCACCGCTGCTGCCGCCGTTGCTGCTGCTGCTGCTGCCACTGATGCCTGTGGCATTCTGTGTCTCCTGCAACAGAGCCGAGAGGCTGCGTATTGAATTGCGTCGACTTATCGGTTTGCCCATGGCGGAACTCATGCCACGCATGACGCGATACGTTGTCGGTCGTGTTGCATTCGTTAGCTGTGGGGGGAGAGTGGAGAGTGGGCAAGAGAAGAGCATAGCGAAATTATTTTATGGCACTGCGAAAATATCTATAAATTGTGAGAGAGTCTGCGCAAAAAAAAACTTACCTTGAGCGTGCATGTGCCGCCATTGCGGCAGGGCTGTGTGGCACATGGATGCTCCACAATTTCACACTGCTCCCCAGACAGTCCTTCGGCGCATGTGCAGCGATATTGATCCGGGGCCGTGTTCTCGCAGGTGCCGCCATGTTTGCACGGTTCATGGGTGCCACAGTAATTTAAATCTGTGCAACAGAAGAAGATTAAGAAGGGAAACCAAATGCGTTACACCATCATCGATAATATCAATGAGTTAGTTGCGCAATCATTGCCAGGTGTGTGTTTCGGTTTCTGTTGCTGTTTCTTACCTTGATCGCACAATATGCCACCCCAATTCGTATCGCATACGCATTTCCAAGCGCTGCCATTGCAGGAACCATGCTTACATCCCGGATAGACCATGCACTCATTGCACAACGGACCTCGCCAACCAGGTCGGCATCTGTGTGAAGAAGTAGATGATGATGGGAAACACAAGATGAGACAAGACAAGACAAGCATGTGATTAGTTTTCAATCTGTAACAATTGCATATGCAAATTGCAAATACGAGTATGTTCCCCTTTTGCAAATTACTCTTCATTTTAGTTTCTTATGAACTCGAAAGACTCTTGCGAAAGTTAAGAAATTCCATTTATATAAGAAGCTAGCTCATCATTGTTAAAGTTAAATTGATCCATTAGATCTGTTAAATTATTTTATAAACTTCAATTTAATCGAAAAGTTGTCTATTAAAGTTTCTTTTGCACTAGAAAGTGACTTTCTAAAGCTAAAATCTTCCATATAAAGATGAAGTGAATCTGATCTCTATTTGGGATTGATTCATTAAAATATGAACTAGTAAGATTTAAATTATATTTAAACTATAATAAATTATATTTAAATAGGCAAAATCTCTTAGCTTAAATTTAAGTTTCTTTTGCACTAGAAAGTGACTTTCTAAAGCTAAGATTTTCTAACTGAACCCAATCTTAACACTATATGACATAGATTAGTTCCTTAAAGTATATAAGCAACATAGGAATTTTATTTTTATTTAGGCAAAAATCTCTTTTTAAACTGGAGTTTATTAAAGCTTTTCTGCTTTTCTGTTAAAGTTTTCTCTACACTCAACAAATCATCCAGATAGTTGTAGAAACTAAAGTTATTTACTTCAAGTTTAAAAATGTTGTATATCTTGTCAATTTGTCAATTTACACGATTAGAACAACAGTATTTTTAAAGCGATGTGTCAATTTGCCTGGGAACAAGAAACGCATGTCGCGTCTGTCGCCGCTAATCACTGAATTGGGTCACTTTGAACTTTAGCCTTGGCTGCCAGACACAGCCAATGCTGTGGAAAAGGCCACGTTGCAAAGCGCCCCCTTTTGCCTCCCCTCTTAAAAGACGAAAAAAAAGAGCATTTGTGGCTTACGATTTTATCGCTGAAACACGCCAAAGTGCAGGGATCAAAGTTAAAATTGGCTGGCCATCGAGTTATCGGTTAACCGGCAAACCACCAACTGCCAATGGAGGTGCTAACTCTACAAGCTGGGGCATGACGTGGCCAGAGATAGTCAATGTTGGGCTCTAAGAAGACTGAGACCAAGACTGAGACTGAGACGGTGACTGAGTCCGAGACGTTGTTCGATGTCTATAATTTATGATTTCATTAAAACGGCAGCCTGTTGTTATCTGTAAACGAATCTATTGCAGCGAAAACAGAACCGCAAATGGGCCAGCAACGTGCAAACAGCTAAAAGTAATTTTTCTTTTCTGCTTCTGCTTCTTCTGCTTCGGCTTCATCTTCATCTGGCTTATAATTGTTGCTGGCCAAGAGAGCGAGTCAAATCTATGGCAACAGTTTGTTGCAACTTGCCAACAATTTGACTGGTTTCTTTCTTAGTTCAACTGCTGATATATTTTTATATTTATTCTCTTTTTTTTGATGGTTTCTAGGCCACGCTAATTATTGCTATTTAGAATCAACTCGGCCAGGATGCAATGCCAAGGCGATGATCTCTTTGAGACAGAGAGAGGAGGAAGAGGGTGACGTATCTGGCTGCTGGGCTGAGAAATGCAATCATGGCCGTTGGCTCACGTATTCTGTGTTACGCTCAAACATTAACAACGCCAACAACAACAACAACAACAATGCAAGAAAACCACAAACGTTTTTTCGTGCTGCCGCCTGCAGATGCAACTCGGCAACTTGGCAACTTGCAACCCGTTGAACGTTCAACGTTCATGTTGTGTTCTGGCAACAGGCATGACCATTCACTTGGATCATTGGCAGCATTGCCAACGTTTGCTGTTGGCCATCTCTCTCTCGTGCGGGTGTTTGATTAGCAAGCCAATCCAGCTAAAAGACTCCAGACTCCTGGCCAGATCAGTCGGCTGCAAAGTCAAGAATTGCGGCAGGAATTGCACTCGAAAGTGCAACATCGATGGCTGTTGATTGCTGATTATAGCTGGTTACAACTTCATAGCGATTGAATGAACGAAATCTTATTATGGCGAGAATACCTTATAAGGCACAATACTAAGTATATATATGTATGTACCCTTTGCAAATTTCCCATGCGGGCATTTCAACTCACAGCAATCATTGTTTAGATTTTTAGTGATTAGCTTTTTTTAAATTTCTAAAGATATTTACACACCAGAAATGTGAAATACTAAAAGCTGTTAAGATTAAAATGCTATCGAAAATCGGAGTTTCTACAATAAAAATGTAGAGTTAGCATTTCAAATTTTTAACTGAGCAAAAACTAATTTTTAAAGATATATCATTGATTATAATGGCAAAATATTTGTTCTTTCAATACTAATAAATCAATTATAATACAAGATGAAATTTACTTTCAAAATTATAATAAGACTGTTATAACGTCTGTTCCCTTTTTTCAGCATTAAATTCAGACATTATATTTTAATTCCCTAATTGGTTTTTTATTGTGCTTTTATTTTAAATAAGATTTACATAAACTTATTTCCTTATTGGTTACTCCCGGAAATAATTTGGTTAAGTGAAGTAAAAGCCAACTGAAGGAGGTTAAATGGTTATTTAAGTGGCTTTTTCCATGTCTATCGCTTTAGAGGATTGCAAAAATCGAAGAAAACTTTCCCAAGAGCAACAACAAAATGAATGTGGTACATGGAGATTGACAACTATTTACACATCCGCTGGGAGTATTATTATTACTGCTACTGTTGTTGTGGTTGTTGTTGTTCAATGGACACAGCAAAAAGCCACCCAAAGAACCCCATTTCACTGGCTTAAATGCATAGCAAAAAAAAAGAGTAAAGAGCCAAGAGACGAGAGCCATTATAACTGTCTCTCTGTTCATGGCGAGCAATCTGCCCCAAGGGGCAAGTCAGGCCATTAAGCGCCCCAAAGTTGTAAGCAAAAAGTGTCATAATCACATCGTTAACGGTGTGAAAGGGGGGGGGGGGGAAGAGGCGGAGAAGGGGGATTAAAGATAATTATAGTGTGTTCAGTACTTACTCGCATTCGCCGGGTCGATCACATTTGCCATGTATGGGATCACAGCCGGGCTTGCAAATGGCCTCCTCACAGTTGACGCCCTGCCAGCCATTGAGACAGAGCTTTTGACCCTCCGAACCGCAGGCATAGTGCCCAAACTGATCGTCACGGGGACGGCAAAAGGTCGTGCAGGTCGTGTTGTAGTAGGTAACGGCGCATTGCACCCGGACGCGGTAGGTGATCCTCGCATTGCGGCCAATATGGTCCAATGTCTTCCACTCTGGCGACGGCAAAATCACGCCCGAGTATGATGTTTCTTCAATTAACCTTTCCGCATCTGCATTTTGGCATTGTTGGTGGTTGGTTGTTGATAGTTGGCAGTTGGTGATTGTGCATAGCAATGACAATTGTTGGACAGCAAAACGGCAACGGCAACAGCAACAACCACGACGACGATGGTGGCATCAACGTTGGCGTTCCACAAAAAGTTGTCAAGGATTTTGGCCAGTTAGCATAGGGTTAGACAAGAGGGAGGCACAGGCTTTAGTAACATGGCTGACAACATTTTGTGCTCAATTGGCTGACAATTGTTGCAGTTGTTGCAGTTGTTGTTGTTGTTTTTGTTGCATCTTATTGTTATGGGCTGCGTCTGCACTGCCGTCTACTGTGCTAATTAAGCCAAATGGTGTGCACAACACATACACACACTAACAGCAACAACAACAACAACAGTTGCAACAACAACAGCAACTGTTGCAACAACGTGCAGCTCTTGGCAATTGCCACCGCACTTACCTGGATACGATGTGTTGTACATGTCCAACGCCTGGAGTATCAGCGTAAACGACTTCTGTAATTGAACATTGCATTGTAGCAGAAGAGATGTAAGAAAACAAGCAAAAAAAACACACAAATAACCTTCGACTAGCCGAAGTTTGGATACTCTAACAGTTAAAAGTAAAAGCTAAGAGATTTAATTATAGTTTACTAAACTTACAAAATAAATTCTTTCACAATACAAATAATTGTTTGACCTATTTTACTTTCTTAGCTATAGCTTAAAACGTGTATTTTTTATTGCAAAATTTTGCTTGTGTGTCTTTCTGGCGCCACTTCCCAATTAAATATGGAACATTTTAAATTTTCACTTAACAGACAAATTATTTAATCATTTATAAATAAAACATAAACAGTTTTGGGAAATACGGGTCGGGCCTGGCCATGTTTGTTTTTTTACAAAAAATGTCGTGTCCTCTAATTCGCTTAATATAAGAAAGTTTTCAATAAATGTAAATTAATTTGTAAATTTCAAGGATTTTCAACGCATACAAAAGCCAATCGTCTAATTTATTACGAATCATGTGATAACAATAGAATACCCTTTTTCTAGTCTAGAGTATTTAAACAGTTCAAATAGAGAATAGAAAAGTTTGCATCAGGTCGAGTTGGAAGTTGCGAGTTTGGAGTCTTCGAATTTGGCTTTCGTCTCGACTCAGTGTTGACGCTAATGGACAGTTTAATCTCAAGACGCTTTGATGCAAATGAAGACAACGACGACGACTTCGACAGACAGACGGAAAGACAGACAATAGGCAAGACACAAACGAGACGAAGCGCGCAAAAAAAACAAACAAACAAACAGACAAACAAATAAAACGAGACAAAGCACAAACAAACACTTTAATTTCACGCAAAAAAACAAAAGCAACCAACGACTTTCTAAACATTGACACAGGGAGTGGTGCAGTGTGGTTTAGTGTGGTGCAGTGCCGTGTGGTGCTTTGACTGGACTGCAATTTCGACCAGGCCAAGTCCACTCGACGTTCATTGCAATTGGCCGAACAAAAACAAATTTTTGTTTCTTTTTTTTTTTGCAGCAAGCGCGCATAAAAATTGAAGACTTCGTTGTCATTGCAGTTGTTGTAGTTGTTGTTGCAGTTGTAATTGCAAAGTGAACCACTGAGCAGCTCAACCACTGAGAGCTGTGCCAGAAGATTTCTCGTGGCACAAAAAGCAATTAAACGTCGACAGTTCACTGAGGAGACAGCGTAGAAAGAAAGAGATAGAGAGGCAGATGGAGGAGGAGGCAAAGAAGGTTGTCGTCTGCACCGCTGGATGCCAGGAAATGCTCATTTAGCAATCGAAGGAGCTGAGCTGCCAGCGGTGCAAGCGACGCGTCGGCGGCGGCGGCTTCGTTCACTTCGTTGTTGTTCCCATGTAATTGGCCCGGCGACGCGACACTAAATCAGTCCAAAGCAGACATTGGCTAATTACAGTCCGACTCTTGTTCATGTCCCCCCACTCCCTCCTCTCTTGCCCAAAAACAACGACAGCAACTTGACACAGTTTGTCACAAATCCACAATCCACTAAACGACTAAACCACAATCCACAATTGCCTCGACTGTCCCATTGTCCATACTCAAATTTCCATTCAATTTCCCTTACTGTCATCTGGCCTGTCATAATTCTCTCTCTGTCTTCTGTCTGTTTCTCTCTCTGTCTCACTTCATCTCTCTGTGTTTTCCGGGCACATGCTAAAAAAAAATCTTAATACGCCCCAGCGGATGTTTTGTCAATTGAAAAATGGCGTTGAAAATTGGTTTCGGATTTCACTGACAACAGACACGCGCCATTAATAAAAAAATATAATTTGAAGTATATCTAATCTAACGAGTGCTAGATTAAATAGTTACTATATGAGATGTGGAAGTGCGAAAAAATACAATTAGATATAAAGAAGTTATACTATAATACTATAAAATAGTTTTATGAAGCTCAAGTTTGAATGTTTGTCAATAGAAAAATACCCGTAATGTTTTCCTCAAAGTATTCGGATTTTTGCTCTTTGCCTGAAGTATTATTTTGTAATGTAATGTAATTTCTCAATGTCTATATTTCAGAACTAATATTATTGAAAAACATTTACATATTCAAATGGTTAAAGATAAGTTATTTTGATTGTTTATTAACTCATCATTTCGCATTTTTATAAATGTTTTGAATGAATTTATTTTATGAATTTACCTAATTCTCATTTTATCTACCTCAAATGTTCTGAGCCATTCCATTTAAAATCAAATTGAGTAGCAATCGAAGCATTCAATTGGCCTACTGAATAGTTAACAAAACAGTCAAGAACCTGTGTCCAAACTTGGCCAAATGATTTATAGCATCAAGTCAGATGTTAGATGGCCGGACAAATGGTCTACCCACTTTCATCTGTTCAGCCAACAACTTTTTTATCAATGACTTTGGACCATTTACGCACTAAATAAACGAAAGCACTCAAAGAGGGGAAGTAAGAAGAGGAATTCAAACTACAAATATAGCTCGACAACCTGTTGCTGTATAAGGGGAACCTAGCTAAAATATATGTATATTAGAGTGGGTCAATTTTTTCGATTTCAAGCGGTTGTCAAAATCGTAATCTACGACGAATTCTAAGAAGATTTGCTCAAGAAACCATGGGTCTAAAGTCAAAATCGAGCTTCCGATTTTTAACGAGAAATTGTGATAATTTTTTACTTTTCATACGATTTCCCATATTTCACGCTAAAAATCGGAAGCTCGATTTTGACTTTAGACCCATGGTTTCTTAAGCAAATCTTCTTAGAATTCGTCGTAGATTACGATTTTGATAACCGCTTGAAATCGAAAAAAAATATTTTTGCTCCATACAAATTGACCCACTCTAATGTATATACATATGTAGAGTACAATATGTGAATGGCATTCATGTGGCACAAACAAAGTGGAGCAAATCTTCCGAAGAGCAGCCAAATTCCACTTGAGCATTTTTGATGATTGCGCATGGCGTACTCCAAATCAGAAAAAAAATATCAAATTATTGTCAAGTGAAATTCGTCGAGGTTTTTATTTTTATTTATATTTGGATGTTGTCGATGGGCCCTCTTTGAGTTTCGGTATTTGACAGTTACATTGAAGTATTTTTTTTATTTGTTGCTGCTGATGATGTTGTTTGTTGTACAATATGATGTTGCTGCTACGGCTGCTGCTTCAACTTTGTTGCCTCGTTGTGCTCCAAAGTGTTTGAAGTATTTCATAAGTCATGTTTATAAGTTTTGAACGTGCCATTCACTCAATCAACAGTCGAACTCGATGTTGAGTCCCAAAATGAGAGAGAAGAGTGAAAAAAAAGAAGTCATTCCAATAAAAAGTGGGACAATTGCGACGCATCAACCGCAGTAACAACAACAACAACAACAACAACAACAAAAGTAACAACTCGACAATATCGGCAGCTTGATTTTTGAAGATATTTCGTGATTTTGTGAAAGGCTTCTTGAGGCTGCCCAAGCAAATATTATGTAGAATTTGCCAGTTCAAACATTTGCCAGGTTTCAGCACAAACGAACACACATACTCATATGTGTGAGTGCTGCAGGCAGTCAGTCAGTCAGTCTGGCTGTCTGGTTGTCTGGCAGTCAGTCCAAGATTAAAGCGAAACCATAGCGAAGCGTAACGTATCGCCATCGGGGCAGCGCGACAAGCGCGACAAGGTAATGTTCCCACGAAACAGGTTGTCCGCACTTCAGGCCACGACCACGACCAAAGACACTGCGCCCCTGCCACAGCTCGGCAACGACTAAGACTCCAACTACAGCCAAGACTGCGACTCAGACTCAAATTCAGAGTCAGAGTCAGACTCGGGCCTCAGACTCGTACCCAAGAACGACAGGCCCCAAGTCGCCAATGCTCTGACGCATGCTCACCGCGCCGGCTTCCAAAAAGATCCCAATACTCGTAAGAAACTCAGCGAGTCGCTTAATGTAAACGACGGCGCATGCGCATGCCAACGTCGCAGTCGACGCTGGCGTCGCAGTCCAGTGCTGCCAGAATAACAAGGGCTTAAATAGCTAATTTAATAGCTAGAAACTACGGAAAAACCTTTTAAAACCGCTCACGGAAAAGTATTTTGAACAGCAAAAATAAAATATTTAAAATGTAATCTTGTCAAAAGAATTTTCATTTTTGTGGAAATTCGAAATAATTAATTATAATTAGTGGGAAATATGCAAAATGATAAAGGGGGAAATTAAAACGAAAGGATTAAAATAAAATGCATCTCTTCATTTTTTAAAATATTTTCAAATACATTTTTGCCATTTTAATATCAACATAAGTCCAGCTATAAAATAGCTAAAATGCCAACACTGTTGCTGTCACCGGCAGTCACACATAGTTGGCCAACAGTTGTGTATTAGTTGGCAGTGTCGAGACGAAGGCGTGTAATTGTTAACCAAGTTTAGTTTTGTGTTTGTACATTACCTAAACATTTGCCGTTTTTTTCTTCATTTTCGAAAAGCAGGCAGAAAAACAAAATAACAATAAAAGAGTGGAAATA
Organism: Drosophila recens; assembly: GCA_037043495.1. NCBI lineage: Eukaryota > Metazoa > Arthropoda > Insecta > Diptera > Drosophilidae > Drosophila > Drosophila recens. The sequence continues at coordinate 592,802 of JBAMBJ010000823.1, forward strand.
ACAAAAACAGAGTTTAATTCAACTGGCAACTACGCCCAAGACAGTTTACATTTGAGTTAACGTTAACTGGTTGGCTGTGTGCACGGCCAGCTGGGCCTTTGAATGCTTTATGGCCCGGTCGAAACGAGAACAGTCAAATATGCCACGTTTTAGCAGTCATAAGCCCGCATTATGCGCACTTAATTAATGCCCCAACCCCGACGACGACGAGGGTGAAGCGGCAACCAAAGCGGCTTAAAGAGGCAACCAAATAAAATATTAAAAAAAAAAAAGAAAAAAAACTGAAAAAAATAAAACACAATTTTTAATTGCTTTTTATATGCGGCTACCGCAGCGAGTAAAGCCGCTTTTATATTTTTTTTAGTCGCAATTTGATTTATATGAATTTCCCATATGTATTCGAGGAGGCAACATGAGTCCGCAGTTTGTTTATTGCCACAAGAGGCAGCCGCAATTCGATTTGCTTTGCTCTTATTTGTTTTTAGGGAACTCTTCTTAGTTAAGCGGAAACATATACGAGAAATAAATACATAAATTCTCTCTGTAGATCGTCAGACTAGTTATACGTAATATATTTACTGATATCTGTACAAGTTGCCCCAAGTGCCACGCTTATCACTCGCCTGCAGTTATTGCTTTTGGCGCGAGCTGTTGCTGTTGCCACTGGCTCGACTTTTGTTTTTATCGCATAGAAATTCCAGCGATGACACAGTAGCAACTAAAAGTCTCCCCTCACCCACATGCCCTCCCCTCGGTCCCCTATCTGCTGGGCGACAGCTCGTGCCAAAAGTGTGTGTTTTAACTACATACATTGTGGGTTTGTGGGAAGATCTTCAACTTACCGTCCAGCGAAATGTGAAGGGCAACACAATGGCTCCCACACCCGGATCACTGAGCACAAAACTGGAGCCGCCGAGTATTTTAGTTGTTGCGTTGCCAAATGAACAACCCGTCGATATGCTGGCGCCTTGTTCCGTCGTCTGATACTCCTTGAGGCACAATCGAAATGCCGTCGTGCAGGGCGAGCATCCTAAAAACAATTAAAAAATATTGTAAGAAATTTAAGAAAGCTTAGATTAAGACTAGGAATCAAATATGTATTATATACAGTAGAATTTAAATATATCTAGCTAGTAAATTTCTGGTTGTGACTAATTATAAAAATCATATATTAATTTTTTTACTTTAAAAATCTTTTTTAACATGTTCTTAAAATAACATATTCTATTTTACAAGAAAAGTAATTGTATTTCTATTTAAATTATTTAATTGTATGCTCAAAACAATTTCTCGATCAGCAGTTTAGAGAAAAATGTGATTGCATTTTCAGCTCGGAAATGACAAGCTTAATATGGCTGATAAGCACTCGGTATTAAATGACCTTGAGCTCAGCGATAATGACATAATTATACGAAAAATGTGTGCCAAATTCAAAAGTTATGCAATCTTGTGATTAATATTAATACAAATAAATATAAAAAAAAATGGAATAAAACCAAGTTTTTAAGTAGATTATGACTGTAAATATATCGTAAAAATGTTATTATTTACAAGTCTGTATTTTACTGGATCTTTAAATTAATATGTATTTAATACTTATTAAAATAGTATATAGTTTTTTTATGGACTCACCCGTCGTCTTGGTGGCCCTCAGCTCGGTGGGAACACCGCAGCAGTAGCCGCTAAGTAGATGGCTATTGGTATTTGAGATTTCTAATATTTCCAGCTCGAAGTTGCCAGCTGCGGATATCTGTAAAAATCGAAAGGTACATCATCAGCAATAAGCCGCAGCCAAAACATGTTAACAACAACAACAAAAGGAAGAATAAAAAAAAACATTTCGAATCGTTCAAATCAATCATGGTCCATAACGAAGCCAATAACCAAACCCCAAAGCAAATCCCCGTCTCTTGTCTGGACACAATCCCTGCCTAATATCAAATAATATGCTCAACACCGTCCAAAACTCCAAACAGAGTTCGTTCGCTTGTTGTAAAAACTAATAAGCCACCTAGGGCGCTCTGATTGGGCCACGGTAGAGGTTTTAATTAAAAAACACTGAGAAACATAGAGAAAGAAAAATCGAAATGGATGAATTTTTTTTGGTTTTGAATTTTTTGATTTCATAGGCAAATGAAAGGAGACCTGAGACTGAGTCTGATAAATCTAGCGGCAAATGAAACATGAAAATAATGAGAAATATTTGTTGTAAGCAACAACAACAACAACTTTAACTGTACATATTGTAGCAACAACAACCGCTTTTTGTGGTTCAGCTCACTTAATCAAATGAGATATCCAACAGCTTGTATAATTTAGAATGCTTTTGTTGTGCCACCAGCTGGAGATGGAAATAGATTTGGAGTTGGAGTTGAATTTGAATACAAAAGTTGGAGTTGAATCATGATCAGGTAGTCAGAGCTGCAAATCGAGCGCCTATCGATAAGCGAATTTGCCATCAAATTAATAACACATTAGATGCCAAATTGCCGCCAGTTGCAAGTGGCCAAGTTGAAAGTGGCAAGTTGCCAGTCGCAACCAGTTGCAAACATCATTGAGAAATTGCACATAAAGTTTAACTATTCCAGCCTAATGGCAACTCATAATTTAACAAAGTCCAGTCCACAGATTGCGTAGCTTTAGACCTGGCTAAGACTAAGCTCCATGCTCAGCCATGGCCATCAACTTTGTATTTTAGGGTTCATTACAAGTCCGGCTTAGAGTCGTCTCCCCTTTTGGCTGCAGCAAAAATATGCTAATGAAAACTTTTAGTTGGTAACCGAGCAACTTTTATGGTTTCATATTTCAGCAAATTTATTGTCACGCTCTTTGCCGTTGTTGCCGTTGTGGTTGCCGCCACAACTTGTTGTAAGGTAGCTGGCAGCGATGATAAGTTTATTAGAAATAAATTGCAATTTAGCCTTAAGACTGTCACAGGACACAGAACCTGGCCTGGCTAACGGCAATTGCCAGTTTTGGCCGACGCACCTGTGTGCCACAAGTGCAACAAAAAAAGCGCAGCTTGCAGTTGTTGTTGCTGTTGATTCAAGTTGAAGTTGCTGGCAACGTTCTTCATGCCATAGATCAATCAATGCAGTCAGCGAACTTGCCACACAGTCTTTGTTTGAGTTTCTGAGTTCTGATCCGAGTTTGAGGCACTGCTGCACATTTGGTCAGTGCCCCAAGCGGCAAGTTGATTGGATTCTTGATTCGACGAGTCGCGTCAATAACCGGTTTCTTCTCAGTTTTCAGAGTCTGCTTACTATTTATTTATCACATTTCTTTTCTTTTTCGAGACAAGATTTCATTCATGAGACAGAGAGCGAGATTGTGGCAAGTGCAGCTGCCCCAGCTGCCACAGCTGCCTCAAAGCTAAGATTCTCGCAATCGAACGCTAATATAAAAGACAAACTTTGATGTAATCAATTCGATTAGATAAGGCCCATGAAATGCCACAGACAATTGTGGCTAAAATTAGCCAAGACATCATTAATTAAATTACATTACGTACATTTTAATGTCCATAATTAATGTTAAAACTTTAAACACACTCAATTTATGCGTATCGACATTAAATTCAATTAAATGCAAGTATATAATTTTACATCACAGGCGCCAGTTGCAATAATTTTCAGTGCTAATGAGCAGCAACTGCAACGCTTTGTTGATGCTTTAAGTATTGCGATAAATACCAACAACAAGAATATCAACAACAACAACAACTATAACGACAGTGAGCAAAACGATCGTGGGAGCTGCGTTTCGCCAACTCATTTAAATATTTCTGTATTTTTTTTCTTGTTGCCTTTCGAAAATCTTTATGAATCTTTTTCTCTCTCTTCTTCCCGATTTGCCGCCAGTTTAATACGCAGCTTATGATCAATAAATGTCATGCCTTATGAGGGGCTTTAGCTTCAATGTGATGTCAGTTCCTGGCCTTAACTGCAAACTGGGTTAATACGCAGTCACTCTTGATCAGTCAGATCTCTTCCAACAACTTCTTGGAAACATCTCATAAATCCTTCTGCATATAAAATACTTAACTCTTTTTATTTGCTTAATTAACAACTAAATAGTTGCAGTTGAAATCATTTGTAGGGTATCTACAAAAATTCCAAACAATTTGGAATGCCCATTTAGTTAAACATTTCTCATTCTCAGTCGAGTTTTATCGCTTGAATTTAGCCCAAAAATCAATGCTGCCGTTGTTGTTGTTGGACTTGAGATAAATGTGTGTAATCAATTTGATAGTCCCACTGTGCATGTGTATAAGAGTGTGTGTGTGTTTGTGTGTTGGGGTTAAATCTTTTGGGCATTCTAATGTTGCAGCTACTCGTTGCGTATTAATCAAATTGTTGTTTCTGTTTATATTCCTGATCGCCGCCAGCGCGATTAGTTTTATGTGTATCTTCCTCTCCATCTACCTCTCTCTTTCTCCCAGTTGCCTGTTGCCTGCTTAATTGCCCCAAACGGGCATCCGCTGGCATCTCAATACACGTTTAGGCACTTTGTGGCAACACTTTATGATGTCTACGCCCCAAAAACAAAAACGATATGTTGACTATGACTACCGTTGTTGCCCCAAAGGCTGGGAACAAATTTGAAACCCGCGGCAAGGTTACCACATTTGATGGCCAAGATCGATGCCTTGATAGTCACTTTGTAGCTAGTTAAATTCGAGTAGTTCCGCGTATCAATTTCCCCTATCAAATTTATATAATGTGAAGCCAGATGCATTTACCCCCAGACATTATGTTCTGATTGGAACTGAAGTAGAGCAAATGGAAAATTGACTCTAGTGTTTGTATTTCTCTCCAATCAATAGCTAATTTATTGACAGCGCTTTATGGCTTTTGTAACAGTACTAAAAGCTTAAGTGAAAATGAAAATGAAAGCACACATTAGGGACAGTTAAACTAATTAGTTAGAGCGATATGATTAAGTTCATCCCATAAAACGTTTTCCATATAAAGCAGGCTAAATAAAATTACAAATATTATAGCGAATTTCTTTTTCTATTGTTAATGATATATTTCCAATTTATGGAGAGTTATGTAGTTCGTTCAATCTAATTACAAAAGTTTAAAACTATATTCTGAAAAGCTTTGAAAGTTGAAAATATTTATTTTTATAAATAGAGTCTATCAAAATTTTAACCATTTAATTATAATATTTTGATCTTGGAGCAAACAAAAGTGTAAATTTTTGGTAGAAAATCTAATAGTCAGAATGAGGATGGTTTACTTATTTTAGGACCCAGTAACTTCCAACCTAAAATACTATATCGAGTTCCTAAGTCATCTCACTTTTAGATCAAAGCCCAATTCTTTGTTTTAAAATAAAAAACATTCACTTAGAGTCTCTTATTTAGTCGTTAGTTTCCCATGATATATACTCATTATTTAGTCCAATTCTAAAATCTAGTTCACATTTCTATCTTTCAGTTCGACAATTCTGTTACGTTTAGAGCACCCTCATCAATTGATTCCCACAGAGAATCGTGGTGGTTGTTGCCTTGAGCGCTTCTCAGTTGGCCAAAACGAAAAGTTAAAAAAACTCGCAGTTTTTGGCTAACAACGCAATCAATATCAAGTAACTGAAGCAAACACCCGCATTTTGTTGATTTTGGTATTTGCAAGTGATGGTTGCTTGTTTGGATGGATTTTTTGCTTACCTTATGAACTAACAATATTAAAATTAAAGCAATTAAGTTGCAGGCAAACTTTAATGATCGACAGTTGTCGATCCACGAACGCAGCGTCGTTGTTTGCCTTTGCCTCGTTCCACACATTCTCAGACTGTCTGTTGATATTGCTGATGTTGCTGGCGTTATTCTGTTTGTTGTTGTTGTTGCTGTTGATGTTGTTCTGTTTGTTGTTGTTGCTGTTGTTGTTGTATTGCCTGCTGTTGATTTTCGGCGAAAATGTTTTCTAAACATTTTGTACATTCTGTGCGCGTTTTTGAACGTTGTTGTTGCCGCCTGCTGTTGCAGACGATGCTGGTTACTCGTATGTAGTTGTTGTTATTATTAATGTTGTTGTTGTTTTATCCACAACTTTTGGCACAAGTAACGCACATAGATTGGCCTTTAATTAGCCCATGCCCAGTTAACAATTTGTTTCGTTTCCTTTTGTATTTGGCGTGTTGTTGTTTTTCTCAGGGCATTTTTTTAATTGTTATCACAAACTTTTATTATTGTAGTAGTTGTTATTCTTTTTCATTTAAGTATTTCTCATTTTTTTCTATGCACATTTCTTGTCACTTCCACTTGTTGATATGCGCTTCTTATTGTTGTTGTTGTTGCTGTTGTTATTGAAATTGTTGTTGTTATTATTGTAGTTGCATTTGTCGAAACGAAATGGAATTGAAACACACACACATACAGTGGACAATAAGTGCCTGTAAAATCCATTTCTCATTGCTTTTAAGCACGCATCATCAACGCTAATTGACACGCATTTGTTGCTGCTGCTGCTGTTGTTGTTGTTGATGCAACAAGTGCTGGCAGCAACCGCAACAACATTTGCCTTTTGCCGGGGGGCAGCCGCAGAAACCGCAAAAGCGGCGCAACGTGCAGCAAATGCAAATGCAATTCAATTTATGTTAATTTAACGCTGCTGCTGCTGTTGCAAGTGGCAAGTTGCAAGTTGCTGCGGTTGCTGCTTCTGTTGCCGCTGTTGCTGTTGCTGTTGCTGCTGATCGTGTCTTTGGCCAGCAAGCAATTTGCATCTTGTGCGCATATTAATTTACAGATATTTTCACTCTTGCCCACATTACTCATTCTCTTCTTACCCCTTCCTCCTCTTCTATCCCCCTTCTTTTCGTCTTCCCCTCTTCCCGGGCTGTTTGCCCTGCTTCTTGCCTTTCGACTTGGCCTGTGCCATTTAGCCCCTTTTACTGCGGCACAGCGTATGATGATGATCGGGTGTTAATTGTCCATTTAATTAAGTAATTTGCTTCGCTTCCTCTTCTTCTCTTCATCTCTTCCCTCATCTCCCACTCTCCCTCTTTTCGCCCGCGCTCTTTACGAACGGAAGTCGTTGACTTTGAGTCGAAATTGAGCATATGCTGCGGCAACTGCGGCAACTGTGGCAACCGGAAGTGGACCACAGTGGACTCTCGCCCATCGGGTGCACTTGACAATTGGCGCAATTGAAGTTTGTTGCAATGTGCAAAAAGGGAAAATGCGAGAGAGAAAC